>OX352295.1:31990792-33193797 GCA_947086415.1 Pammene aurita
CCCACAATAAATACACGTTTTAACAAGTTTAGCGTAACACGACTCAACAGGGACAAAAATATACTAACACGTTCTTACAAGTTTACATATTAAAAAATAAATAAACTTACGTTTTACGTTGAAGTTGACTGCAAAGTTCACCGGCGTCGTATAAAGCTTGATCCTCCTCGACATCTGCACAGACTCTATTTAGCTGTGAATCGTATAAATTACTACTCAAGTTATCCATTGTAACTGCTCGAACGGAATGAATTGAATCACACTTTTATTTTAGCTAAGTAACCTAGAGCAGGTATATCAGTTTACTTCCACTCCTAAATAGTAACGGTTAATTTAAAGAGAGCTTGTACAGTTAACAACATCCCTTAAACTTTCACCGAGAGTAACGGATATTCCTTAAGTAACGGCTAAGTTGGAGATAGCTTGTAAAGTTAACAACACCCCATAAACTTTCACCGAGAGTAACGGACAACGCAAATGCAATACACATACAATGGGAGAAGCATTGTTCAAAAAAAAAAAACAGAAACTAGAAAGCTGTTATTTTAATATTTTTGAATCGTTTATGGTCACTTAAATTTATTTTTATTTCACAGTAAAAAAGCCTTGAATAGGACTTTTAGCGACCGTCAAAGATTGTTTAGACGTTTGTTTTCGTTTTAGGACTTTCGAAAAACCCGTTAATATTATTGGGTGGATGCTTCGTCACCACCAGCATCGACTCTTATATATGAATTTGGGTTTAAAAAAACCTTACGGTGCTGGTGGGGAAAGATGAACAAGGCGACAAGTTTAAACAGGATTTCGGGGACAGATATTCTATTATTAAAATAATTCTAAAGAATTTAAACGACAGATCTTTTGTGCATTTACTTTCTATTAAAATCGCGTGTGACTTCAAACCCGATGATTGATTTATATATTTCTCAGAAACGAATAAAAAGTAAATTATTACCTTCTTCAAAGGACATCTAGCAAAAAAGGTAAAGTTCTCAAGCCGACAGCATAAACAAAAAACTCATAATAGAAATTGCGACTTTAAATTAGAGCACCAACGGAGTTTTAAAACATAGCGCCGCCCCACCTATTTAACTGGTATAAACAAGAATGCAATAAATTACACACCGAATCCTATATTAACAAAAGATCTATATATTTTAATAAATAATGGGAACTTCGTTTACGGAAACGTACAGCATACTTACAGCTTGAAACTTGTTCAAAACACAGTCATGATTATTGTCCACCAAGAAATAGCAGTCGGTTGTCACCAAAGTTATTTACCAGTTCAAAAAAAAAAAAATTAAGACAACACAAATATGTAGACTAGAAATAATCTAAAATCAATAAAATAATTTCTCAAAAATTGGATTTGCATAAAATAATTTACCCAAAAAAAATAAGACAACACAAATATCTAGAGTGGAAATAATCTAGTATCAATAAAATTATTTTTCAAAAAATGGATTTGAATAAAATAATAAATTTTATGAAAAAACTGAAAACGAATAGATACTAAATAACTAAAATTGATGGGGTTGAAACATATACCAGAAGTTTTATATTGTGCTGTAATACAGGGTGGGCCAGTGATAAATGCATTAAAAAATATTAAAATAATAAATGTTTTGTTCTGTTTTGACGTAAAAAGTATATTTAGAATTAAGGACAATAAAATAAATTTTACGTTTTAAAAATTAAATCATCAAGATGTCGTCCGTGGCGATTGCGGCACTCTTCCAGTCTTGCTTGTGAATTTTCAAAGACTTTCCTTAGAAGTTGGGGAGATATTGATCGGATTTCTTGGCGAATATTCTCCTTTAATTCTGTTGTGGTTGCCGGATTATTAGAGTACACTTTACTCTTCAAGTAACCCCACAAAAAGTAGTCAGCCGGAGTTAAGTCAGGGCTCCTGGGAGGCCAAGCAATATCACCCCGTCTCGATATCAATTTTTGAGGAAACATTTCATGCAAAACTTCCAGGGTCACGTTACTTGTATGGCATGTGGCCCCATCTTGCTGAAACCATGTATTGTTGTTGTAACCATACGATTCGTGAAGTTTCGGAGCCAGGAAATCTCTTAACATTGAGATGTAACGGTCCGAATTAACGGTCACCGGTCGGCCTCTTCGATCTTCAAAGAAATACGGCCCGATGATTCCCCACTTCGCAATGCCAGCCCAAACGGTTACTTTTGGAGAATGTAAGGGCTTTTGGTGTTTCAACCGTGGATTTTCTGACCCCCAGTAACGACAGTTTTGACGGTTGACAAAACCATTCAGGTGAAAATGGGCTTCATCTGAGAAGATGATGTTATTGAAATTAGGGAACGTGTCTAACATTTCAATTGAAAAATTGGACCTTGATTCAAAGTCAGATTCTTTCAACTCTTGCACAAGTTGAATCTTGTAAGGCTGTAATTTAAGATCAAGCCGTAAAATGCGTCGTAATGTTGTTCTGGACAACCCCAAAGCCGTAGCTCGTTTACGCGTTGAGTTTCTTGCATCCGCCCTCACAGACGCTCTTACCCGTTCGATGTTTTCAGTAGTACGCACAGACCGTGCACGTCCTTCACGCCGAGATTTTAGTGTCGATCCAGTAGCCTTAAATCTGGCTACCCATTGTTTGATTAAATTTGTGCTTGGACACTCACGAATATTGCGTAATCCGAATTTAAGTCGAAACCGCCGACGAACAGTTACATAAGAATGGTTGTTTTCAAAAAAGGCTTGGATGCAAAACGCTCGCTGTTCTCCCGTATAAGCCACCATTTTAACTAAAAAATTTCTTTTTTTTTCTTTTCAATGACACCATTTTTATATGCCAACATTTTATAATTAACGAAAGAGGTCGAGACGAAAAGAGAATTTATCACTGGCCCACCCTGTACATATAGATACGTTGAAATTTGCGTATATATTCGCAAAATGTGAATTAATTACTTTAGGCATAAATTTGATACCTACTCCAGTCGAGACTAATAAAGGGTAATGTAATTGTGTCAGTTCGAAGGGAGGAAAAAGGGAGTATCTACTCCTGGTTGTTGTGCGGTGTACACTTGACCTTGGTTACCTCTAGGGTAACGATTATTATAACGATTTGACCTTGATCCGAATCTCCTAGGGAAACCGCTAGTGTTAGTGTTGGGCCGTCCCCTGTTGTATCTAGGGTAATACGAGCTACCCCCACGATTGTATGAATATCCTTGGTTACGAGGATAATATCCACGTGGTCTATAAGTGGAATTCGCTCTGGCTCTATCGCCTCTATAATGTGAAAATCTATTTGGCTTACCTCTGTAGCTGAGGACCACGTTCGACGATGAGGGCTGCGCCAGCTCCTCGTCCTCGGCAGCACGCGCCGCATCCTTTAAAGTTGAGTAGTCGCGGGCTGCTATTATAGTGCTTAGACGTCTGTTTCTAAGCCCATCTGCAAACTTTTTGATTGCAAGTTTCTCGTTTATGGGACTTAAAATTTCAAAGGCTTGTTCGTTAGAATTCGCCTGTGAAATTGTAAGATCCACAAACAGTTGTTCAATTTTATCCGCATATTCAGAAATTGTCGACTCTTTTTGAGAGATGCTGTTGAGTTGCGACAGTAATGAATTTGATGATTTTCGCGTTAATAATTTTTGTTTCATATCAGTGATCAGTTCCTCGCAGCTGGTATAAGTCTTTTTTAATTTTAATTTAGCGGATTTTGAAAGTCGCGTTTTGAGAACAAAATTTATAAGCATATTTTTGTTTGGAGCATCTTTCAAATAAGAGTTGTACATCTCAACACTATCAATAATTTTTTCTGTAGTTTCTTCCGTACCGTCCATTACCATCACCAAGCTAGTTGCCGTTTTTATTTCAAAGTTATCCATTTTTATGCCTTTGTTTATAACCGACTCACAAGTAATATAACTTTTTATTTTGGCATAAACTGCCTCAATTTTCTCTATAATAACATCTAAAATATAATCCGACAATACTGGAGACTTAAAATCACTAGAGGTACATTCCAAGTTTTGCAAAATTATTTTGTATTCTGCATAGTACTTATCTGCTAAAGCTATCTTATTTTTAACTAAATCCTTACTTGTTTCTCTCTTTGCACCCAGTTTTCGTAAGCTTACTTGAATTTCAGAGATTTTTGAGTATATTAATTCTAATTCACATGCCATTAAAAGTAAAATAAGTAAGTAATTTGCTTAATTAATTTAGGGATTTTTAAAGTCTTGTTATAGAAAACCGTCCAGGAACCAGGAATACGAACATAAACACTCATTAACACTATTTCTATAATCACTCACTGTTGTCGTGTGATAGCCATTTCCGCCGATTGGACTGGAACTAACCTTGACCGTCCGCTCAAACCATGTCCTCTTCTGGCGCCGTCGGTTTCCGTCCGGATATACGCATTGCAGTGCGGCGTATAAATTCTGCGCTTATAGTTCTCCGTATCCACTGCTGCTGCTGCTTTTTATATTTCTTGTATAAAATCAGTAAGGCTGCCAACCCAGTCGCTGCCAGAAGGATGCCCACCATAATATTGTTGAGCGCCAAGCCGCCGTGAAGGTCACTGTCGCTCTCCGAGGCTGTATTTTTCCCAGCCCCCGCAGTTTGAGTTATTATTACCTCCTTATCTTCAGTTTTGGAGTAACTTTTCCCCATTTTTGTTGTACTTGTACAGCAACACAAAAACAGCAATTGATACAAAAAGTTCAACGATCACTAGAGAATAACTGTTAGCGCTTGGTGGCGGTGACTGTCCGAGTACGAGTAATGCACTGCACTGTCTCGCACACATAATTCAAGGTGATAACGTCCTATTCTAAAATTAATTATAAGAGAGCACAGTTGCACTGGCTACGTGACCGAAATTGTCCCGTCAGCGGTTTCGCGGCAAGCCACGGCGTCAGGTGGCAGGGTCGCCATGAGGTGTGGTGCGGGGGAGTAGTAAATAGGAATACGTGTGAATCGTGTTAAAGATTATTTATTACTGAATTCCACAATACAGTGAGTGATATACTTACAGCTAGGGTTGTCACACATAACTATAACTAGGGTCTCCACCTCATATTCCTTGACTATAAATCACATTTTCTAGATTATATAGGGGTTGCATTTCATCATAGCACCAAATCACTTCATCAAACTCAACATTACATAAGTCTTTGGAATATTCAAGAAAACTTGTAACAAATTTAGTTTTACCACATCCACTCGGACCAGCTACAATAGTGGTAAAAGGGTGATAAAAATGAATCATTTTTTGAGAAACTTAATGTGTGCAGGTGTTGATATGATGACGAATAGAACTGAAGTGATACATTTCATTCAATTTATGATTTTTAAACTAACTAGGGAAGTAACTAATCGATGCGGAATATCAGGAAAATAAGATTCATCAACAATTACTTATGAAAGTTTGTATTTTGAAAATTGCTCAAATAGAAAAAAAAACTGAAACGTCACAAGAAACTATTTAGAACATCTCTTTTCTTACTTATATAAATTTTATTCTTATAACATTCAATATGAATTCATGCAATACACACATTATACAAAAGAAAACAAACAAACAAGAATACAATTACAATTATTACAAAAATTATATAGTTTTTTTTTTCTTTTTCCGATATTTAAAAAAAAAAACAGTAGAAATTATTTTTCATCACAAAAAAAATCTTGACAAAACTTTTTCTTCATCGGTGTTGTGTACTACCATAAAAGAGCTCGGAATATCCTTAAAAAATAATATACATTAAAAAAAATAGTGGTCTTATAATTATTTTAATTATGATTACAAAATATACACAAGTTATTAAAAAAAAAAAATCTTCATTAAATACATTGGACACATTAATTATTACTAATACAAAACATAAACGAGTAAAAAAAAAATATCTATGTACAAAAATAATGATAATGTTATTGATTGTTCTGTGTGGTAACAAAATTATTTGCGGTTGGTAGGAATACAATGATGACCCCATGCTAGAGTGTCTGTTGAATTTTCAATTAAATACCTTTTCGTATCATTAGAAGATAGTGATATTTTATGGATTCGTTGTGTATATATTATATGTTTTATTGATTTAAATCTCAACATTGTGTTCAGTTGATTGGTGTTTGAAAATAAACATTTCTTATATTCTTCAAGTTTCATTGTACTGGTAACGGATTTGTTGACTCCTTTGGCTTTAGCTTTTACTTTGTTTTCATTCTGACTATCCATGACGTACATTTTAGAACGGAGCCCTATAAACTCTTTAAAAATGTTTCCTTTCAGTTCATCTTTAAAATAACCCAATTTCATGTTGTTTACTCAGGGTAAGCCATACTGGTTGTCAGTGGGGTAGTTAGATGTATCGAAATATAAATTAAGATCTGATCTCATATCTTCATAAACATTTTCTGTAAATATTTGATAAACTAAACTATCTGTATCGGTGTAAAGCAGTTTTATTTTGTCCCCCTGATATTTGAGTTTCATGTACTCATAATGAAAACTATACATCAGAGTTTTAGATAAATCAAAAACACAAAAACCAAGATATATTGGTTTGTTGTACAACACTTTAGTTCGTTTTAACTGAACGGCTGCAAGATTTTCAGAAAATATTGATATACTATGAAATTCAGGTTTTGCTATTAAAGACTGGACTCCTAGAGATTTTCCGTTATTTTCCCAACGATTTATTAACCTAACATCAACACGTTTCAAAACGTTTTCCATTGTTTTTCCAAACACCGCATTATTCATTAATTTGTAAAAGTCTTTCTCGAATTCAGAAGATGCTTGCATTCTCATGTGAGTATTTAGGTCTATATAGGATTTCATCCAAGCAGATTGTTCAAATCGCAATACTTTATGAATTTTAGTTAGTTTTAACCCATTTTTTAAACATTGTTTTAAATTTCTGTAATGAATTACATAGTTACATTTTTTGTTTAAATTAGGTATCAATTTTTTTTCTTTAGAGCCCCCTAAAGACACATTCTCAGGGCAGAAAGGTAAATCAGAATGAGCGTTATGAAACTCATTTTCATATTTCAAATCAACCTCTAATAAAAAACCATGATCAGCATCATCCGGAATATCAAAATGGGTATCCACACTAACCCATTCAAATTTACCTGTGGGAAGACACTGTGACATCGCCCAACCATACAGATTATTCGCATCGAAATACATTAGAAAAGAACTTGGTATATTTGGATCATATTCGTTTTCTGACATGAACTTGTTATTTGCTTTCGCATATCTATTGCTACATTGCGAAATACCCGAATATTTTTTGAAATAAAAGTGATTATATCAACGTCTGTTAAAAGTTCTAATTATATTTTTGTTACACTCAACATTGCATCCCAGCTTAACCCGGGGGCAGTGTAATAATGTGCCGGATCTAACCCATACGTTTTAAGACACACATCCCTAAAATTTTCAAACACACCGGTTAGAAGTAAAACATCTGTTTTTAAGTATAAGTCAGAATATTCACCCATGTTTTGACAGTTAAAATGATTCCGTACATCCAAAGCATGTTCATAATCACTTTGTTTGATGTCACTGCCGGTCAAAGAACTATAGAACTTTTTAAATTGAGGAAGAGATGGCAATTTTAGACTATCAAAAGATGTCATGTATTCGTAAGGGTATACACCCTTACGTATTAATCGTTTAAAATCAGCTTCACTAGGGAAATTCAATTTCAGATCATGAAACTGTTCAGGTTTTATATCTTTAGCTAACTTATCCAGACTACTTGACATAAATTTAAATGAATCGACAAACCTTAATTTCATAACACGATTATTTAATTTTATGGATTTTGTAAATGATATGTATTTCTCTTTATTTTCTGGGATAATTTATATTTTACCTTCTTCAAAACCTAACCCATGGATAATAAAATGGCTATCATAATTACTTAAATTATGAAGGAATACAGGTACAAAATCAGGACATCTATATTTTTCATTACAAAGTGAATGTGCGACTCCTTCATAAAGCCCAGTATGCCAGTTGTAATAAATTACCTGAGCCCCGTTTAATTTATTTTCACAAATATGACAATGACTACTTTGTGCAATGTTTGTTTTGTTCTCTTCAGTCAAGGGTTGAGGGGTTTTAACAATCGTGTTTTTACTACAAATTCGTTTTAAATCCTTTTTTAACGATTCCATGAAGCTATGAGCACAGTTTTCACCCGTATGGGTCCTATAAATAGATAATTTATCATCATAAGAACATTTAATATAATATCCATAACTATAGACTTCATGCTTTTGGATATTAGTGGTTGAGGATTTAGTTTCATCAAAATTATTGGAATGCGTAATCGGATTTAAAAATGCTTCGAAATCAGCATATATAACGAATGGCATTCGTAGCTTACGTTCATAGTTTTTGAATGTAAGTATGTTGGATGGAACTAGCTCATTAAACCAGTTTTTCTGTTTGTTATGCTGTGATGGTAATTTAGTACATACATGAAAACAACCATTATTTTGGTGGTTCTCTAAATTTTCGTTTGATGTAAAGTTTAGTAAACATCCATCACAAATAAAAACACTATGACCTGTGCTATTTAATTGGTTAGACACTAATCGAGATAATTTACTGATCAAGCAATAATGTCCTCTACTACCTTCAGTTATGTATAATAAGTTCAGATGTTTTGATTGTTTATATTTTGTAAGATGTAGTGGACCCACGACATCATGTTTTTTGTTTTGCGAATTGTATTCCAATCCAAAAACATTAATACTTAGCCCATTCATTGTCTCAAACTTATGAATGTCAGTGAGTTTCATTGGAAAAGAAAGTTGTCCAAAGTTCAATTTATCCTTATTTTTCACATACGTACCTACATTATTAGCATGATTATTCTTTTGAGGTGGATATAAACCTGACAGTACAGCCCATCGAAAACACTCGTAATCATTATTTTTGATATTAATTATTGCCCTTTTATTGTGTATATCACTCGGTAATTTAATGTATGATGAACCATGTAAAGGATTATATTTGTTTATATTAACATCAAGATAATTAATATTTAGTAAACTCCAACCACTATCTTTTTTTTCAAAATTTGATAATCTCATTAACATTTAATTTATAAGGGATAAAAAGATTTCATCACTGTCACTGCTCCTGTTAATGGTATTATTAGTTAATTGGAAATCAAACGTATTTGTAAGTTGTTTTGTTTCTTGAATGAAATCTGCATTTAGAATAAAATTTACTTTTAGACTACAATGATTTGTAAGTGAGCGATTCCACAATGTCTGTATTTTTTCTCTATTAGTCCTTAAAAATATTTCAGGAGTTTCAATAAAACCAGGAGTATTATTATTATTAGATACTATCCTATAAGTTGCAACCCTATTTTTGAATGCACTTTCAATCAGCTGAACATTAACTAGTTCACAATCAGAATGTAACACATTGTTTTTGTGTCCGTTGCTATTTACATGATTTGCATAATACCTTTTTGAAACAAATACACGACACACAGAACATTCAATTTTATCACTATTAATTGCACTTACATCGGTATGAGGTGCTTCAGGTGGTGTAGAAGTGGAAAGGTCGCGGCTAGTTGACAGGCGGCTTTTCTGGCTTGGGTTATCTATAACTGGATTCGTCACAGGTATTCTTTTAGTGTTGGTTTTATCACTATTAATTACACGTAGACTGATATCAAATGATTCAGGTGGTGCAGAGCGAGATCGGTCACTGTTAGTTGACGGCCGGTTTTTCTTGCATGGGATATCGATAACTGCATCCTCCGTAGGTTTTCTTTTTATACCGGTTCCGAACTGTGAAGTCCTATAAAAAGAAAAACAACTTAATTTAGTACTCATTTAAACAAAACATGATTATATTAGT
Organism: Pammene aurita; assembly: GCA_947086415.1. NCBI lineage: Eukaryota > Metazoa > Arthropoda > Insecta > Lepidoptera > Tortricidae > Pammene > Pammene aurita. The sequence goes on from OX352295.1 coordinate 32,000,685, forward strand.
ACACATAGATTACGTTTATAGAAATACTAACTTGATTTTCTATTACAACGCAAACAATATGCTTGCATTGGTAGAACCCCATCTATTTCATCAGTGGAAGATGGAAATAAGACATTCTGATTTGGTTCTATATGACCATTACAAGGTGTATAATAAGGTATTATATCCCGATCTTCGAGAAAAGTATCAGGTAAAACCCCTTCGATATACCATAATCTTATAAAGTTATGGAATCTTTGAAGTAAAACATGTTTATTAAAACACATTATATCATCTGAAGTAAATCCCGACCGAGGATATAATTTAAATGCCATAATTAAAAAAAACTATCACACATCAGTACAACCGAGAGTCTTAAATGAATAATGTTATAAAATGACTGGGCTACTCGTATAAATACAAAGGTTCTACTCCCACCCAAAAGCCCACAATAAATACACGTTTTAACAAGTTTAGCGTAACACGACTCAACAGGGACAAAAATATACTAACACGTTCTTACAAGTTTACATATTAAAAAATAAATAAACTTACGTTTTACGTTGAAGTTGACTGCAAAGTTCACCGGCGTCGTATAAAGCTTGATCCTCCTCGACATCTGCACAGACTCTATTTAGCTGTGAATCGTATAAATTACTACTCAAGTTATCCATTGTAACTGCTCGAACGGAATGAATTGAATCACACTTTTATTTTAGCTAAGTAACCTAGAGCAGGTATATCAGTTTACTTCCACTCCTAAATAGTAACGGTTAATTTAAAGAGAGCTTGTACAGTTAACAACATCCCTTAAACTTTCACCGAGAGTAACGGATATTCCTTAAGTAACGGCTAAGTTGGAGATAGCTTGTAAAGTTAACAACACCCCATAAACTTTCACCGAGAGTAACGGACAACGCAAATGCAATACACATACAATGGGAGAAGCATTGTTCAAAAAAAAAAAACAGAAACTAGAAAGCTGTTATTTTAATATTTTTGAATCGTTTATGGTCACTTAAATTTATTTTTATTTCACAGTAAAAAAGCCTTGAATAGGACTTTTAGCGACCGTCAAAGATTGTTTAGACGTTTGTTTTCGTTTTAGGACTTTCGAAAAACCCGTTAATATTATTGGGTGGATGCTTCGTCACCACCAGCATCGACTCTTATATATGAATTTGGGTTTAAAAAAACCTTACGGTGCTGGTGGGGAAAGATGAACAAGGCGACAAGTTTAAACAGGATTTCGGGGACAGATATTCTATTATTAAAATAATTCTAAAGAATTTAAACGACAGATCTTTTGTGCATTTACTTTCTATTAAAATCGCGTGTGACTTCAAACCCGATGATTGATTTATATATTTCTCAGAAACGAATAAAAAGTAAATTATTACCTTCTTCAAAGGACATCTAGCAAAAAAGGTAAAGTTCTCAAGCCGACAGCATAAACAAAAAACTCATAATAGAAATTGCGACTTTAAATTAGAGCACCAACGGAGTTTTAAAACATAGCGCCGCCCCACCTATTTAACTGGTATAAACAAGAATGCAATAAATTACACACCGAATCCTATATTAACAAAAGATCTATATATTTTAATAAATAATGGGAACTTCGTTTACGGAAACGTACAGCATACTTACAGCTTGAAACTTGTTCAAAACACAGTCATGATTATTGTCCACCAAGAAATAGCAGTCGGTTGTCACCAAAGTTATTTACCAGTTCAAAAAAAAAAAAATTAAGACAACACAAATATGTAGACTAGAAATAATCTAAAATCAATAAAATAATTTCTCAAAAATTGGATTTGCATAAAATAATTTACCCAAAAAAAATAAGACAACACAAATATCTAGAGTGGAAATAATCTAGTATCAATAAAATTATTTTTCAAAAAATGGATTTGAATAAAATAATAAATTTTATGAAAAAACTGAAAACGAATAGATACTAAATAACTAAAATTGATGGGGTTGAAACTTATACCAGAAGTTTTATATTGTGCTGTAATACAGGGTGGGCCAGTGATAAATGCATTAAAAAATATTAAAATAATAAATGTTTTGTTCTGTTTTGACGTAAAAAGTATATTTAGAATTAAGGACAATAAAATAAATTTTACGTTTTAAAAATTAAATCATCAAGATGTCGTCCGTGGCGATTGCGGCACTCTTCCAGTCTTGCTTGTGAATTTTCAAAGACTTTCCTTAGAAGTTGGGGAGATATTGATCGGATTTCTTGGCGAATATTCTCCTTTAATTCTGTTGTGGTTGCCGGATTATTAGAGTACACTTTACTCTTCAAGTAACCCCACAAAAAGTAGTCAGCCGGAGTTAAGTCAGGGCTCCTGGGAGGCCAAGCAATATCACCCCGTCTCGATATCAATTTTTGAGGAAACATTTCATGCAAAACTTCCAGGGTCACGTTACTTGTATGGCATGTGGCCCCATCTTGCTGAAACCATGTATTGTTGTTGTAACCATACGATTCGTGAAGTTTCGGAGCCAGGAAATCTCTTAACATTGAGATGTAACGGTCCGAATTAACGGTCACCGGTCGGCCTCTTCGATCTTCAAAGAAATACGGCCCGATGATTCCCCACTTCGCAATGCCAGCCCAAACGGTTACTTTTGGAGAATGTAAGGGCTTTTGGTGTTTCAACCGTGGATTTTCTGACCCCCAGTAACGACAGTTTTGACGGTTGACAAAACCATTCAGGTGAAAATGGGCTTCATCTGAGAAGATGATGTTATTGAAATTAGGGAACGTGTCTAACATTTCAATTGAAAAATTGGACCTTGATTCAAAGTCAGATTCTTTCAACTCTTGCACAAGTTGAATCTTGTAAGGCTGTAATTTAAGATCAAGCCGTAAAATGCGTCGTAATGTTGTTCTGGACAACCCCAAAGCCGTAGCTCGTTTACGCGTTGAGTTTCTTGCATCCGCCCTCACAGACGCTCTTACCCGTTCGATGTTTTCAGTAGTACGCACAGACCGTGCACGTCCTTCACGCCGAGATTTTAGTGTCGATCCAGTAGCCTTAAATCTGGCTACCCATTGTTTGATTAAATTTGTGCTTGGACACTCACGAATATTGCGTAATCCGAATTTAAGTCGAAACCGCCGACGAACAGTTACATAAGAATGGTTGTTTTCAAAAAAGGCTTGGATGCAAAACGCTCGCTGTTCTCCCGTATAAGCCACCATTTTAACTAAAAAATTTCTTTTTTTTTCTTTTCAATGACACCATTTTTATATGCCAACATTTTATAATTAACGAAAGAGGTCGAGACGAAAAGAGAATTTATCACTGGCCCACCCTGTACATATAGATACGTTGAAATTTGCGTATATATTCGCAAAATGTGAATTAATTACTTTAGGCATAAATTTGATACCTACTCCAGTCGAGACTAATAAAGGGTAATGTAATTGTGTCAGTTCGCGGGGCTTGTTAGATCATTAAAAATCTCGTTAAGTTATATGACCGTTTCTACCCCATTGATTTCCCACCACCAAAACTATACCTAAACTATGGAAACTTTATAGATACGCTGAAATTTGCATATATATTCGCGAAATGTGAATTAATTACTTTAGGTATAAATTTGATACCTACTCCAGTCCAGACTAATAAAGGGTAATGTAATTGTGTCAGTTCGCGGGGCTTGTTATATCATTAAAAATCTCGTTAAGTTATATGACCGTTTCTACTCCATTGATTTCCCACCACCAAAACTATACCTAAACTATGGAAACTTTAGGTAGTATACCTAGTCTTTCATAAGGAGTAACCAATTAAACAATTATAAAACCTATTGCAAATACGTAAAGAACAAACTGCAACGTAGGAGTATGCTTCTAGCGAGCTCGGTAACAATGCGATGTCGCCGAGTCGAGCTAACAATAGAGACAATAGAAAAAGGTGAGCAAGGGTTCTATTGTGAATGAATGAATGAATGAATGAAAGGTTTATTCATGACAATTACAAAAAACATAATAAACAATAACATATACAACCCGAAACATTAATTGCCACGAAATGGTCGCAACTCAGCGTTAAATGCCGGCAGGGCCAGCGCTGGTCTTCCGTTGCAACCATTTGACGACACGGCGCATTGACGCCACGATCACATCCCCAAAGTAAGAATATCCTAATCAAAACAAGAGAAAAAAAAACAATAAAAACAGGAAAAAAAAAAAAAAATTATAAACATAAACACAAAAACAATTTAAAACTTCGAACGTTTCCTAATTCCGTCCTATGGAGGCCGCTTTAATACGGTCTACAGATTGACTCAGATAATCGCGCGACAAAATGCCACGTGTGTAGAGCCCCCCTAGGTTGGATTTTGGAACAGCCGTGGCCATCGACAAGCGTCGATGACAAAGGAAGCGAAGCATTTATAGCCTGTGGTTTACTACTTTTTACTACTATGATATCGTCCATGTCATTCATCCCGACATAGACGCCGACGCCATATTACGTCATGCAGCAAAAAGTAGGTCACGGACACAGGACCAAACTACTTTAAATTACACTTATAACAAACAAAGTAAGACATATTGCGAATTTACGACAGTGAAACCAATAAAACTAAACAGGATCATTTTTAACTACAGTAAGTACCCAAGTATCTTGAATTTGCAACAAAGCGAGTTTATGTCTTAAAATTACCCTTAAAAAAATAACAGTGTCACAATATCATCTCCAGGTCCAAAGAGGGAGTATACTAGGAAGGAACTAAAGCCAGCAATAAAACACCACAGTGATATGCCGCGGGATACCTCCGATGTATAAAAAAAAAAAATGGGACTTTTTCTCTGAGCTCCGATGCCTACGGGACGCAAAACGCAGGTGTGTAAACACAATCTCGTATTGTATATGAATAAATACTATGACTATGTACGTACTCATCAAGTTTAGAAAACAAGTGAATTCTTTGCCCAATACTTTAGAAACAGGTTGCGAGCATATTGAATTAATTGATTCAAAACATGGGTTATCTTACCGTTTGTTGTATAAATAAGACTTAAGTAATAATTAATAAATATATAAGTAAAATGAGATAACTGTGACGGCAAATATCTTACCGCTGTTTACTAAAGGGTAATTGTGGTGTCGAAGAGCATGTATTGTTTAATTAGTGGAGTGCTAAAGGAGGCTCCGGGCACTGTTGAGACCTAGTGCAATCGATCTAAATGGGGGGCTAAACGTACTAAAACATACCAAACTTTTTTTTTTTTTTTTTAGGTTTCATAGCCCCGAAAAACCATTGTTTTGGTGGTGGGAATTCCATGTGGTAGAAACGGTGAATCTATACTACTGGTATGGAATTCAAAATACGAGTTTTTCAATTAAATGAGACATTTTCCCGGTTTATAACTTTGGATTTCGGCTGTCCAGCGTTGAACCGCATTAGAAGTTAAGTTACTCACTCGACGACACATAACATTTTCCGTCGGACGTACTGTTTTCGAGCTACAAGCAAAAACTTGACGAAGAGCAAAAATTTCGCAAAAAAGTTATGCACACCTCTTGGGCATGGGCAAACTCGGATTACATGTATTTAGGATCACATGAAGGTATTAAAGCGATTTCCAGACTGATGGGAATTAATTCTTCAAAACACTTTTTATAGATCTTATTTCCTTGGCCTATAAAGACAAACTGAAGAATAACAAAAATTATGTTAAATATTTATTGTGGTCACACAGATAACTCGGTGAGTCTAGATCATAAAAATGTGTGCTTTATAGGCACGTTAATAGGGTTTTATTTATAATAAACGACTTTTTATACCGTCCAACGAAATGGAATGTACCGGAAAGTTCTGTTTCGTCACAGCAAATTTGACGACTAGTCTAGCCAAAATCCTTCTAAAAGCTTTAATAATTCGATCCTGGCAACATTTAGAATGCTTACGCAACGCCGCCATCTTGATATATTATCGTTCTCTTCTTCTTTGTCGTTACACTCTTTACAGAGTGGTCGTGGCCATTATGTTGTATTTTGAGTGACCCGTTTCACGACTCGCCGCCACTCTTCCCGTAGTGCCGCTTTTTGGGAGCATTCGTTTAAGGTGATCGACGTGCTGGCTTTGATCTGGTCGGTCCACCTCTTTGGGGACCTGCCTCTACCTCTTGAGCCTTCCACTCTTCCCTGCACGACAAGACGCTCTATGGACGTTCCATCTCGCCGAGATACATGACCAAAGAAGTTGAGGATCCGAGTCTTCACATTAGAGAGCAGGCGCTGTTTGATTCCGAGCTCCTCAAGGATGGATATGTTGGTACGAAATTCGGTCCATGATATGCCGAGCATTCTCCGCCAACACCACATCTCTAGTGCACTTACCTTCTGCTCTTCAATTTCTCTTAGTGTCCAAGTCTCGGCAGCATAAAGGAATATAGGGAAAATTAGGGTTTTCACAAGGCGAGTCTTAGTGGCCCTCGTTATATTACGGTTCTTCCACACTCTTTTCATTTTCTCCATAGCAGATCTAGTGATTGCCATACGTCTTTTAATCTCTTCCACACAGCCACCGTTGTTTGTGATCAATGCCCCCAGGTATATATATGACTACACAACCTCACAATTCGCAATACGTGTAACATCGGGAGAGTTGTTATTGGCACGATCTATAACCATCATTTTTGTTTTACTGCGGTTAATCTTCAAGCCAAAGCTTAGACTGACATTCTCCATTCTGCTCAATAAGTTTTCCATTTAGGTAGCACTACTTGCGAATAATGTAGTGTCATCCGCATAGCGCAAATTCGAGATCCTCAGCCCACCAATTGCTACACCGTCTGACCAATCTTCCAAGGTGATTCTCATGATGAGCTCGGTATATATATTGAATAGAAGAGGCGAGATTATACAGCCCTGACGAACACCTGCACTAGGGTGGAAACTATTAGAAACCATTCCGTCCGTTATTATTGAGGCCGTTCCATCTTCGTAGAGCCGCCGTAAAATATGAACTAGGTGACTTGGTGCTCCCATGTCCAGAAGAGTTTTCCATAGCACTGGCCACCTTACTGAGTCAAATGCTTTTGAAAAATCAACAAAACAAACGTACGTTGCCCTGTTGAACTCTCTTGATTTTTCGACTATTTGGCGTACTATGAAAATTTGCTCGCGAGAGATTATCGTTAGTGGTCTCATAACGGTGACGAAAGGTGGTTGCGTTTTGATACCCAAAAAAAAGTGTTCCGTAAGTCACAGTATTTTCGGTAAGTACAGACAATTAACTTTAGTATAATACAAATAAACATTAAGATACTTATAGTTTATCCAAAACTGGAAAGATTTCCCTGTTGAACTAGTTCAGATAATTAATATTGTGATTTTAATTTCTTTTGGCGTGAATCGTCACATCCGAATCGTCACGTGATATATTACCGGAACTGTTTTGTGACGAAATGGAATTGTAAAGCTTAGTGCAGATAATCGAAATTTGACAAAGTACAAAACTAATTTTATTATTATTAAATACTTATTTTGGTCAAAGTGGATAAAGTACAATTGTTTAAATACAGGGTTGTAGTGTTACAAAATCTCGGACCATAAATTTAGGGAAACAACCCGGAGTACGAATGAAGTGAAAAAATAATAATTTTAAGTTTCGTAGTATTATTGAATTGAGTTTATTGAATCGGCTTCAAACAAAATATTTTTTCCACTGCTGTTGTACTCGGGGTTATTCTTATCAAACTAATTACCCCTGAATTATCGATGGGATCTTTTATAACATATGCAATATTACACCTACTACTCAATCATATTATGACACCATTTGTATTTTTCTGGCTTTGAGCAATAAAACATACATAAATAATTAAAAATGCCTATAAATTAAATGAAAAATAATAACACAAGATATTATTTTAAGTCTCATGTTATCCTAATATATTTATATAACTTTTAGAGCATATAATATGGGACTTACTGCGGCTGAAAGAGCAAAGAGATATCGAGAACGATTGAAATTAGAACAACCTGAAAAATATGAGGAACAAAGAAAAAAGCATTTACAAAGACTTAAAAACAATAAAAAAAATTGATGAATTCACTGAAAATGAAAAAACTTGAGCAAAGAAAAAAATGGAGAGGAGAAAAAAAAAGAAATATTAAGTCAAAAAAAGTTTCAGCGACAGTGACGAGACCCAAATCACCAGCAACGGAAAAATCACTGACCCAATCGTTAATGATACGGTATAAAAAAATGCTTTCCAAATACAAGGCAGCTTTAAAAAAATACGTTTAGCTAATTCGAAAGTTGAAATCATTCGAAAAAAATATTACAGAGATATGAAGGAGCATAAGAAAGAAATGGATAAGCTACTCTACAAAATTGAAAAAATGACGGTGCGTCAAGAAATTCTGGAACTTTCGCTACGTGAAACGTACGGAAAAACTACGACACAAAAAGAAAAAAGGGTCATAAAAGCCATAGCTGCAAACGAAATAACTAAAAATGCTAAATCAGTAGCTCCGGTTGCTTCCTTTTTGGGATTGAAAGGCCGTATAAGGTCTGCAAAAAAAAAATTTAAACTGTCTCAGAAAACAAAAGATGAATGCGAACAGTTTTATACACGAGATGATATTAGTAGATCAACAGCAGGAAAACGTGAAACTGGAACAAAAGGTAAAAAAAAATACAAATTAAATACCTGACCGAAACACTTCAAAACCTGCACCAAAAATACAAAGATGAAGGTGGACAACACAGCTTTACCACTTTTTACTGGTATGTATAAATAAAAACTAAAGCGTTTTTATTAGACTTTTCAACATTTTATGTCATATCATATATCTTAGGAGTACTGCATTTAGCGGTCGATTTCAATTGGTTTTTATTTCAAAGATTGAACATCTCCCATGGTCATCAACTCATCATGATCCCTCTTGATAGGACGAAAATCACGTCGATGAAAGTTGATCTTGTAGAATTTTTACTCAACTAATTCAATTTATTGTTATGTAATTTTCAGGTACAAGCCGTTTTATATACTATCGCCTTTTGGGTAAGAATCGAGACACCTGCTTATGCATTGAGCACAGCAATATGGAATATCTTTTCATTGGTCTAAAAAAGTATCATATTATCGATTGTGCAAGTTTGAATGAAGCCGTTAGCAAAGTAGCCTGTGATACAAAATCTTTCAATTGTACATAGGCTGCTATTTATATATCCGGAAACCGGGATTACAATCTTCTTAAATAGCATATTTGACCTCCATGGTAAAATTTGAACTTTTTTAAGTACTGGCCGGTATATTTTTTCTTTCTTATTAACGCTCGTGTTTTGTTTTTGACGGGTTTTAAATGTCATCTCGCAGCAAGAATGGAACTCACTCGTGAAAATATTCGTGCTATGATTTATTATGATTTTCGGCGTGGTTTTAACGCAACAACAGTGCATAGATCAACTAACTTCAACTTTTGGTGATGAAGCCCCATCTAAAACTACTGTGTATCACTGGTTTAGTGAGTTCAATCGTGGACGTAGTATGCTTACGGGCGAAGTTAAGGCAGGTCGCCCGAAATCGGTCGTTGTACAACAAAATATCGAGGCTGTGCGAAAACTTATAATGGACGACCGACATGTTACGTACTGCGAGATAGAGGCGACTCTGGGTATTTCTATGACCAGCATTAATAGCATATTACATAATTATTTGGCTGTAAAAAAAATTTGTTCGCGTTGGATACCCCACAACTTAACAAAAGAGCAAAAAGATGCTCGCGTCGAATGGTGCAATAAAATGTTAAAAAAATATAACCGTGGTGACTCAAAAGCCGTTTATAACATCTATACAGGTGACGAATCCTGGATCTATGCATACGATCCCGAAACGAAGCAACAATCAACGGTATGGGTGTTTCAAAATGAGCCGAACCCTACGAAAGTTACTCGTGCAAAAAGTACATTGAAACAAATGGTGGCCTGCTTCTTCGGTATTAATGGCCATGTAGCTACAGTGCCACTAGAAAACCGTAGAACGGTTAATTCAGAGTGGTACACGACCATTTGCTTACCGGAAGTATTTGAACAAATTCGTAAAACTAACCAGCGACGAAGAATCATTCTTCATCATGACAATGCCAGCTGTCATACGTCACGCGAAACAACTCTATTTTTGGAGGGTCAAAATGTGGAATTAACGGGTCATCCGCCGTACAGCCCTGACTTGGCACCCAACGATTTTTATTTATTTCCAAATATAAATAATAAATTACGCGGTCAACGATTTTCGACCGCTGAAGATGCTGTCGACGCATTCAAACAACACGTTATGGAGGTACCTCAGGCGGAGTGGCAGAAGTGCTTTAAAAATTGATTCACGCGAATGCAAAAGTGCATAGATCATCAAGGGGAATACTTTGAAAAACAATAAAACCATTTTCAGCCGTGTACGTTTGTTTGTTTTTTTGTTTCCGGATATATAAGTAGCAACCCTCGTATGTGTAATAAATGTGACGACTGTAAAAAGTTGACTTACAATATAACAAAGATACAAAAACGAACAAGTTACGTAGTATAAATGGCAAAGAGGGACTCATACTTACGAAAAACTGGGCAAAAAATACTATAAAAGCACTGAAAAACAAAAAAACTGTAGAAGAACTTATATCTGAATTTGAAAAAGAGCTTATCTTGTTTAAAACCCACTACTACAACTGGCAACAGCAAGTTTTTCAATATCAAAATTGCATTAAGAACCTGAACGACAAAGAGATTGCAATTTTATGTGACTTCTCCGAAAACTATGATAGCAAATTAGGAACAAAAATTCAGTCGATGCACTTCGGAGCATCAAAACAAAGCATAACACTACATTGTGGTATGATTTACTTCCATGATCAGTCTAAATCATTTGTCAGTGTATCTGATAGTACATGCCACGAACCCAATGCTATCTGGGCACACCTTTTACCAGTCATAAAATTCGCGAGGGAAATAAACCCCAAAGTCGAAATAGTTCATTTTTTTCAGACGGCCCTAGTAGCCAATACCGTCAAAAAAAGAACTTCTACTTGACTAACTTATTTACAGCAAAATTGAATCTAAGTTATTCCACTTGGTCATTTTCAGAAAGTGGTCATGGTAAGGGTGTGGCTGATGGTATTGGGGGGTCCGTAAAACGCCAGCTAGATAGAATAGTTGCTTATGGTCATGATGTTAAAGACGGAAACGAAGCATACAATCATTAAAAAAAAAGAAGGAAATCCGTAAAGTGCTTTTTAGTTTTAGAAAACGACATAGGTATCAAACAAATTATACCTAATAATGTCACTGCTGTTCCTGAAACAATGAAATTACACCAAATAGTGTCAGAGCAAAATGGCCGAATTTCATATAGATACTTAAGCTGCTTTTGTGGTGACAAACATGGTTTGTGTTGCACAAAACATTGCTTCTCCCCAAGGTACATATTTTCCCTGTAGAAAAAATGTGGTATCAATCTCGATGTCTTAAATTGTGGCGAAGTTGATCAAGACCTGAGTGGTATACATATTCCTGATCTCGACGTTATTATCACTGAAAATGAACATAATAATAGCATAATTGAGGAAATTTCCAACTCTGATTTTGACGCCGATAATCGCCATCTTGTCGATCAAGACCAGATAGGACTCGAGAATCATCTTAGCACCACAAGAAATATTGCTAAAAGAGAGGACATTGTTGGCACACTTTCCAGTAACGATTTTAGTAGCCGAGGCAATTTAAAAAGAAAGTCTGTAATAAGTCCACCAAAAATTGTTAAAAGAGTGAAGGTTCTAAAACCAATAACTATATAAAAAAATGTAATCGATTTTGATGTTTCTATTCGCGACGAGAACAACCAGGAACAAAGCGTTCATCAGTTACGTGGCCCTGGTAAATAAAACAAAAAAAATGAAAAAACTGTTCCCAAAGTTACCAAACAAGCTACAATACTAAAACAAAACAATTTAACGCAGACATATAAATCATTACGAACGGTAGTATCTCGTAAGTTTTTATGTAAACTTTGTAATCGTCAAAAACTGTCAATCCCTCATGATATGATAAAATGCATTGCATGTAAAAGTTGGGTGTGTAAATCTTGCAGCGGTGATCAAATGGCAATCGATTATATTTGCGATAAATGTTTTGAGTGAAACTAATATTGTGTCAATGCCCAAGAAAGAACGAACATTCAAATTCTAAAATATACAAGCTTAATATTTGGTAATATGAGTAAGACGAGTTATAAATAGGCCCGTAAAGTTTTTTGATTTACTCTATGTAACATTTAAGAAATTGTTTAATATAATTTTTGATGCGTTCTTCTAAAGAGTGTATAAATTAGTCAATGACTGATAGTTGTCTAATAAACCTAGAATAGTAATTAGATCTTTAGAATAATGGCGAATATTATTTTCTACAACAAGACTGTGATCTTGTGATCGAGACACTGCTTAAAGCATATTATGTAACGATATCCAACTATGCAAAATATAAGGTAATGCATACCTAGTTGATATTTTTTGTGCGCACAATAATGTATGTTATTATCTGTAATGTTACGCTTTTCATTTTTTATGTAAGATTGTTGTATAACATAAAGGTGTTGATAACCATTAAGAAGTAATGTGCACAATTAGAGATGTGCCGTTCTCGGTAAGTTCCCAATGTTACTATGGGGAACTTTCCCAAATGGTAACATTCCCCATAGTAACATTGGGAACTTACCGAGAACGGCACATATCTTGTACAATACCATAGGTCAATCACTTCTAAAATTATTTTCGCCCTTAGTTCATACAAGCATTAGCTTGAAATCACCACTTACAATTTTATATCCATCTTCATGTACTATTGAAAACCTGTGGCTGATTTAACGTCATCCTGGTTAGAAGGTACCTAATTATAATACCTAGACCTAGACTTAAAAGTGAGTCTTAAATATTCTAGATGAATTAGAATTATAATTCAGCGTTTTGTTATTACGATATTGATTCTTTTTGAGATTTTTATATGAGTAATCTAAGAGTCAATTAGATGATCCCTGATAATCCAACAGTGACTACTTTGAGCAATTATAATCATAGTATTAAAAATATTACATCTTAAGTCGGCTTACATTGTCCTGTTTTTAGGATTTCGTAGCCAAATGGCAAAAAACGGAACCCTTATGGATTCGTCATGTCTGTCTGTCTATCTGTCCGTCCGTATGTCACAGCCATTTTACTCGGAAACTATACGACGTATCTGAATAATATTTAGACATAAGGTGTATTCTGTATGCCGCTACTTAGTTATGTATTTAAATTTGAAAAAAATTATGGGCTTATAATATATATAAGGGGGGGGCGCTCCATACATGTAACTAAATTTCAAAAAAAATGTTTTTACCAAATATCAACATGTGACACATCATTCGATAGGTCTTTAAAAATAATATTGAGGTTTCTTTGATCATTTTGTGATTAAGTGAATATTTTTTGAAATAATCGCTTCGAAAGTCAGAAAAATTGTGTAGCCCCCCTGTAACTTTTGAACTGTAAGTCCAAAAAATATGAAAAAATTTGAGGAGTTGCGCCTTATCATATACTTTCTACGAAAATTGTTTTGAACATTATCGGTTTAGCCATTTTTGAGTTATTTCCAAAACACTTCTTCCATAGGCATCAGATACGACCTTATGGTATTAGTTTGGTTCTTATTCCATTGAAGGTACGGAACCCTCCTATGCGTGGTCCGACACGCACTTGGCCGGTTTTTTAGCTCTAAATTGTTACGTCCTACACCGTTTATGCAAGAAACAAATAAGCGTCTCATAGTTTTTACTACTATTTAAATCTAAAAACTGCTATTAGTTATAAAAATAGGAAATACTTAGTTACTCTGATTAAATATATATGGTGTTATAAGTTCAGTGATTAAATCACACTTTTTTGTTTCTTTTTCTTAAAGCTGTATAATGTAAATTATTTTCGATAATATGTGGCTGATTTAAAATAATCCTGGTTGCCTAAGTATACTACCTAAGTACACTTATAGGTGAGCCTTAAATCTTCTAGACTGATTAGAATTATAATTCAGTGTTTTTGTTATTAATTTGTTGATTTTATTGCGTAATTTAAGAGTAAATTACATGATCTCTGGTAATCCTGCTGTGACTAAATTTAGGCTGTTATATTAGTAAATATTAAATTGTTAGTTTTTTAGTCGGCTACATTTTACCTTGTTTTTAACCATTATTACGACATTCACTACTGTTACTATTGTTCAAATCTAAAAACTGCTGTTAGATAAAAAAAGGGTGTACTTAGTTACTTTAGTGAAATTATATGGTGTCGTAGTAAGGCCACACTTTTATGTTTAGCTCTATTTGTTTAAACTTGATAAGAGTAAATAACCCGAGTTTCCTTTATTATTTTGTTTCCTTTTTTTACTGCAATTGGTTTATTTGCTACATATTGTAAAGTCATGTGTTATAATTTAAGATTAAAATATTAATAAAAATATGTTGGTACATTATTAAACACATTTCTTTGTTATTTTTAGTTTATTTTATATTTTCGGCCTAGGTATACACTATGCCTTACATTTTCCAAATAGTCACATGACATTCCACATAGTCACTGTCTCACGATTTAGATTATGGAAAACAATTTATTTTTGGCTGGTATTTTAACAATTCACCATATTTTACCGTTATTAATACTAAATGGATATTCTGTAATGTATATTGAAATATTGTATAATGATTTGTAACTTATTTATACCGAAAAATTTAATGTGTAGTAGTCAAAAGAACGCTGTTGTGACGAAACGGACGTATATTTAATCCTCAACGATTACGTGTTCTACTCAGTTTATAATCTAATCCTGTTTTAAAAAGGTTATGAGATTATTTTCAATATAAAAACTGTAGATGGCCCATATAACATACTTTTATTTTTATAATTAATTTAGCATTTGTGACGAGCCGGAACAAGTTCCACCTCGATCTCATCTCATCTGATAATGTTGTCATTTCCTATATTGCTAAATATTTTTAAGTCATTTTCTCAATTAATGTACTATAACTTATAAATAATCAAATAAGCAGTCAAATTTCAAAATTGGAGTCATAAAATTTTTACTGTTCCGTTTCGTCACGTGTACACTTTTTTTGAAAAACGCTCAATTACTATTCTGAAGCATTAAGTAGGTTCTATTTTTGCTTATTGGTTTGGTGAAAAACGGTAACCTGCATAACCTAACATCTCCTACAAATAAATAAAATACAGATTAGACCACTAAATTGTTTTTATTTTACTAAATAAACAAATAACTTACAAGTATTTCACATATGATATTTCTCACGTTTTTTTTTGTTTGTCAATTATATCACGTATTGTATTTTTTGTTACACAGGGCCCTATGGCAAATTTATGTCTTCATCGTCAGACCATCAAGATGGTAGGTACCATAACAGTGCAACGACTTCAAGTTCTAATTCAAATCTATTGGTTTATTCCCGCTTGTCCCTACCCCACGTCACGTGGGCTAAAGACAGAGACAGATACAAATGGGAACAAATCTTGCCCATGTGTGCATGGCAGACACAGATGGGAATCAATTTATTTCCATTTCTCCCCACCAGAGGGATAGGATCCGTTCCCATCTGTGTCTACCCCTGTCACATGGGATGGGGACAGCTGAGAATACACAAAATACAATGGAAATATCTTACAATCTACTAACTAAGGTATTTAATGTAGCTCTACCCCTTATCAATTCATTTTGACTGCCAACATTATGGTTGGCAGACACGGAGCTAGCACCATCACAATCTTCTTCAATATCGGAACCGTCAGTTGGTAGTGGCACGCATGCTCTCAGAGCCATATTGTGCAGTACACAGCAGGCTAGTGTTATTTTGCTAGCTGCATGTGGCTGGTAGTTCAGGGTTCTTTTTTTGTTCAATGCAATTTGCACCGCGAGTGAATAAAACACCTCGATTCATCGGTGCATGTAGCTAGTTATTATGATATACGTATAGTTTGGCCAGTATCTTTTGCGTGAAGACAGCCGCCCCAGTACATTTCTATAGAAATGTTGTATGATCAATTGTGGGCATGTAGCTAAGTTTGCCCGCAATAAACATATCCTAATCGATTTGCCGTGCTTTGCAGAGGATAGTTCATGCACTAAATTCGTTAGGATCTCAAGGGAACACCATATGTGACACTTTATCTGAATACCTCAAATGGTCGTTATGTATTTTCGAAATTATTTTTTTCTAGCCAAAGTATATGGGTCCTTACGTCCAAAATGCCTGAACAAACAATAAAATACCTCGTTTCATCGGTGCATGTAGCTAGTTATTACGATATACGTATAATTTGGCCAGTATCATATGCGTGAAGACAGCCGCCCCAGTACTTTTCTATAGAAATATTGTATGATCGATTGTAGGCATATAGCTTAGTTTGCCAGCAATAAACATATCCTGATCAATTAGCCGTGCTCAGAAGAAATATTGAATTCGTTAGGATCTCAAAGGAACACCATATGTGACACTTTATCTGAATACCTCAAATGGTCGTTATGAATTTTCGAATTTATTTTTTTTCTAGCCAAAGTATATGGGTCCTTACGTCCAAAATGCCTGATCAAACAATAAAACACTTCGTTTCATCGGTGCATGTAGCTAGTTATTAAGATATACGTATAGTTTGGCCAGTATCATATGCGTGAAGACAGCCGCCCCAGTACATTTCTATAGAAATGTTGTATGATCAATTGTGGCCATGTAACTAAGTTTGCCCGCAATAAACATATCCTAATCGATTTGCCGTACTTTGTAGAGGATAGTTCATGTACTTAATTTGATAGGATCTCAAGGGAACACCATATGTGACACTTTATCTGAATACCTAAAATGGTCGTCATATATTTTCGAAATTATTTTTTTCTAGCCAAAGTATATGGGTCCTTACGTCCAAAATGCCTGAACAAACAATAAAACACTTCGTTTCATCGGTCAATGTAGCTAGTTATTATGATATACGTATAGTTTGGCAAGTATCATATGCGTGAAGACAGCCGCCCCAGTACTTTTCTATAGAAATGTTGTATGATCAATTGTGGGCATGTAGCTAAGTTTACCCGCAATAAACATATCCTAATCGATTTGCCGTGCTTTGTAGAGGATAGTTCATGCACTTAATTCGTTAGGATCTCAAGGGAACACCATATGTGACACTTTATCTGAATTCCTAAAATGGTCGTTATATATTTTCGAAATTATTTTTTTCTAGCCAAAGTATATGGGTCCTTACGTCCAAAATGCCTGAACAAACAATAAAACACCTCGTTTCATCGGTGCATGTAGCTAGTTATTACGATATACGTATAATTTGGCCAGTATCATATGCGTGGAAACAGCCGCCCCAGTACTTTTCTATAGAAATATTGTATGATCGATTGTAGGCATATAGCTTAGTTTGCGAGCAATAAACATATCCTTATCGATTAGCCGTGCTCCGTAGAAATATTGAATTCGTTAGGATCTCAAGGGAACACCATATGTGACACTTTATCTGAATACCTCAAATGGTCGTTATGTATTTTCGAAATTATTTTTTTCTAGCCAAAGTATATGGGTCCTTACGTCCAAAATGACTGAACAAACAATAAAACACCTCGATTCATCGGTGCATGTAGCTAGTTATTATGATATACGTATAGTTGGGCCAGTATCTTTTGCGTGAAGACAGCCGCCCCAGTACATTTCTATAGAAATGTTCTATGATCAATTGTGGGCATGTAGCTAAGTTTGACCGCAATAGACATATCCTAATCGATTTTCCGTGCTTTGTAGAGGATAGTTCATGCACTTAATTTGTTAGGATCTCAAGGGAACACCATATGTGACACTTTATCTGAATACCTAAAATGGTCGTTATGTATTTTCGAAATAATTTTTTTCTAGCCAAAGTACATGGGTCCTTACGTCCAAAATGCCTGAACAAACAATAAAACACCTTGTTTCAGCGGTGCATGTAGCCAGTTATTATGATATACGTATAGTTTGGCCAGTATCATATGCGTGAAGACAGCCGCCCCAGTACATTTCTATAGAAATGTTGTATGATCAATTGTGACCATGTAACTAAGTTTGCCCGCAATAAACATATCCTAATCGATTTCCCGTGCTTTGTAGAAGATAGTTCATGCAATTTATTCGTTAGGATCTCAAGGGAACACCATATGTGACATTTTATCTGAATACCTAAAATGGTCGTTATATATTTTCGAAATTATTTTTTTCTAGCCAAAGTATATGGGTCCTTACGTCCAAAATGCCTGAACAAACAATAAAACACCTCGTTTCATCGGTGAATGTAGCTAGTTGTTATGATATACGTATAGTTTGGCCAGTATCATATGCGTGAAGACAGCCGCCCCAGTACATTTCTATAGAAATGTTGTATGATCAATTGTGGGCATGTAGCTAAGTTTGCCCGCAATAAACATATCCTAATCGATTTGCCGTGCTTTGCAGAGGATAGTTCATGCACTAAATTCGTTAGGATCTCAAGGGAACACCATATGTGACACTTTATCTGAATACCTAAAATGGTCGTTATATATTTTCGAAATTATTTTTTTCTAGCCAAAGTATATGGGTCCTTACGTCCAAAATGCCTGAACAAACAATAAAACACCTCGTTTCATCGGTGCATGTAGCTAGTTATTACGACATACGTATAATTTGGCCAGTATCATATGCGTGGAAACAGCCGCCCCAGTACTTTTCTATAGAAATATTGTATGATCGATTGTAGGCATATAGCTTAGTTTGCCAGCAATAAACATATCCTTATCGATTAGCCGTGCTCCGTAGAAATATTGAATTCGTTAGGATCTCAAGGGAACACCATATGTGACACTTTATCTGAATACCTCAAATGGTCGTTATGTATTTTCGAAATTATTTTTTTCTAGCCAAAGTATATGGGTCCTTACGTCCAAAATGCCTGAACAAACAATAAAATACCTCGTTTCATCGGTGCATGTAGCTAGTTATTACGATATACGTATAATTTGGCCAGTATCATATGCGTGAAGACAGCCGCCCCAGTACTTTTCTATAGAAATATTGTATGATCGATTGTAGGCATATAGCTTAGATTGCCAGCAATAAACATATCCTGATCAATTAGCCGTGCTCAGAAGAAATATTGAATTCGTTAGGATCTCAAAGGAACACCATATGTGACACTTTATCTGAATACCTCAAATGGTCGTTATGTATTTTCGAATTTTTTTTTTTTCTAGCCAAAGTATATGGGTCCTTACGTCCAAAATGCCTGATCAAACAATAAAACACTTCGTTTCATCGGTGCATGTAGCTAGTTATTAAGATATACGTATAGTTTGGCCAGTATCATATGCGTGAAGACAGCCGCCCCAGTACATTTCTATAGAAATGTTGTATGATCAATTGTGGCCATGTAACTAAGTTTGCCCGCAATAAACATATCCTAATCGATTTCCCGTACTTTGTAGAGGATAGTTCATGTACTTAATTTGTTAGGATCTCAAGGGAACACCATATGTGACACTTTATCTGAATACCTAAAATGGTCGTCATATATTTTCGAAATTATTTTTTTCTAGCCAAAGTATATGGGTCCTTACGTCCAAAATGCCTGAACAAACAATAAAACACTTCGTTTCATCGGTCAATGTAGCTAGTTATTATGATATACGTATAGTTTGGCAAGTATCATATGCGTGAAGACAGCCGCCCCAGTACTTTTCTATAGAAATGTTGTATGATCAATTGTGGGCATGTAGCTAAGTTTACCCGCAATAAACATATCCTAATCGATTTGCCGTGCTTTGTAGAGGATAGTTCATGCACTTAATTCGTTAGGATCTCAAGGGAACACCATATGTGACACTTTATCTGAATTCCTAAAATGGTCGTTATATATTTTCGAAATTATTTTTTTCTAGCCAAAGTATATGGGTCCTTACGTCCAAAATGCCTGAACAAACAATAAAACACCTCGTTTCATCGGTGCATGTAGCTAGTTATTACGATATACGTATAATTTGGCCAGTATCATATGCGTGGAAACAGCCGCCCCAGTACTTTTCTATAGAAATATTGTATGATCGATTGTAGGCATATAGCTTAGTTTGCCAGCAATAAACATATCCTTATCGATTAGCCGTGCTCCGTAGAAATATTGAATTCGTTAGGATCTCAAGGGAACACCATATGTGACACTTTATCTGAATACCTCAAATGGTCGTTATGTATTTTCGAAATTATTTTTTTCTAGCCAAAGTATATGGGTCCTTACGTCCAAAATGACTGAACAAACAATAAAACACCTCGATTCATCGGTGCATGTAGCTAGTTATTATGATATACGTATAGTTGGGCCAGTATCTTTTGCGTGAAGACAGCCGCCCCAGTACATTTCTATAGAAATGTTCTATGATCAATTGTGGGCATGTAGCTAAGTTTGACCGCAATAGACATATCCTACTCGATTTTCCGTGCTTTGTAGAGGATAGTTCATCCACTTAATTTGTTAGGATCTCAAGGGAACACCATATGTGACACTTTATCTGAATACCTAAAATGGTCGTTATGTATTTTCGAAATAATTTTTTTCTAGCCAAAGTACATGGGTCCTTACGTCCAAAATGCCTGAACAAACAATAAAACACCTTGTTTCAGCGGTGCATGTAGCCAGTTATTATGATATACGTATAGTTTGGCCAGTATCATATGCGTGAAGACAGCCGCCCCAGTACATTTCTATAGAAATGTTGTATGATCAATTGTGACCATGTAACTAAGTTTGCCCGCAATAAACATATCCTAATCGATTTCCCGTGCTTTGTAGAAGATAGTTCATGCAATTTATTCGTTAGGATCTCAAGGGAACACCATATGTGACATTTTATCTGAATACCTAAAATGGTCGTTATATATTTTCGAAATTATTTTTTTCTAGCCAAAGTATATGGGTCCTTACGTCCAAAATGCCTGAACAAACAATAAAACACCTCGTTTCATCGGTGAATGTAGCTAGTTGTTATGATATACGTATAGTTTGGCCAGTATCATATGCGTGAAGACAGCCGCCCCAGTACTTTTCTATAGAAATATTGTATGATCGATTGTAGGCATATAGCTTAGTTTGCCAGCAACAAACATATCCTAATCGATTAGCCGTGCTCCGTAGAGATATTGAATTCGTTAGTATCTCAAGGGAACACCATATGTGACACTTTATCTGAATACCTCAAATGGTCGTTATGTATTTTCGAAATTATTTTTTTCTAGCCAAAGTATATGGGTTTTTACGTCGAAAATGCCTGAACAAACAACAAAACACCTCGTTTTATTGGTGCATGTAGCCAGTTATTATGATATACGTATAGTTTGGCCAGTATCATATGCGTGAAGACAGCCGCCCCAGTACATTTCTATAGAAATGTTGTATGATCAATTGTGGCCATTTAACTAAGTTTGCCCACAATAAACATATCTTTATTGATTTGCCTTGCTTTGTAGAGGATAGTTCATGCACTTAATTCGTTAGGATCTCAAGGGAACACCATATGTGACACTTTATCTGAATACCTAAAATGGTCGTTATATATTTTCGAAATTATTTTTTTCTAGCCAAAGTATATGGGTCCTTACGTCCAAAATGCCTGAGCAAACAATAAAACACCTCGTTTCATCGGTGAATGTAGCTAGTTATTATGATATACGTATAGTTTGGCAAGTATCATATGCGTGAAGACAGCCGCCCCAGTACTTTTCTATAGAAATGTTGTATGATCAATTGTGGGCATGTAGCTAAGTTTGCCCGCAATTAACATATCCTAATCGATTGGCCGTGCTTTGTAGAGGATAGTTCATGCACTTAATATGTTAGGATCTCAAGGGAACACCATATGTGACACTTTATCTGAATACCTAAAATGGTCGTTATATATTTTCGAAATTAATTTTTTCTAGCCAAAGTATATGGGTCCTTACGTCCAAAATGCCTGAACAAACAATTAAACACCTCATCTTATCGGTTCATGTGGCCAGTTATGCTGATATCCGTACAGTTTGGCCAGTATCATATGCGTGAAGACAGCCGCCCCAGTACTTTAATAATAATAGGAAAACTTTTCCAGTCGGGTCCTTACGAAATTTCGTTACGCATTCGCGTGAACTAACGAATATCTACAGACTGCCATCGATAGAAACCGTAAAATCTGTTTTGGGGCGGTAGCGTGAAGTTAGCCGCCCCACTTTAAAAATTAAAAAAAAATATACCGAATCGGGTCCTTACGAAATTTCTTTGTGAATTCGCGTGAACTAACGAATATCTACCGATTGCCATCCATAGAAACCGAAAAATCCGTTTTGGGGCGGTAGCGTGAAGTTAGCCGCCCCACTTTAAAAATTAAAAAAAAATATACCGGATCGGGTCCTTACGAAATTTCTTTGTGAATTCGCGTGAACTAACGAATATCTACCGATTACAATCGACAAAAACCGATAAATCAATTTTGGGGCGGTAGCGTGAAGTTAGCCGCCCCATTTTGTTTTTAAAAAAAATCGATGTTGGAGTCGGGTCCTTACGATTTAATATACTGAACTAACGTGAACTAACGATGAACTAACGATATAGATACGTAAATTCAGGATACTGAATTTGGGGCGGTCAACTTCACGGACATCCCGCGCCGGCCAATACCGAACGGCCGACGCACTGTGACCGAAAATCGGCTCCCATTGACATAGAAATCAAAGTTGTTATTTTTAACTTTTTTTGACGCAAATAGGTTTAGCTTTCGCATGCCAATTTCAGACGATTTTTCTTTAAAAAGGCCGAGTTATGATTTTTTTACGAAAACAATGTATGGAGCTAAAGCAAAAATTTGAGATTTCTCAAAAACCGCAAACTAAACAGTAATATCCTAGCAGATGGGTATACTGTGATTTTTTGGCATACTACATATATCTGCTAGAGGTGCGGTTTTTTTTTTAAAATCGGTTGTGGTTCGTATGGAAAAGTGATGAAAACAAAAGTTGATATTTGTAGGTTTTTTTAATGAAAACGGGTTTAGCTTTTTTTAAATATATTATTTTGTTTGTTTTAGATAATTCTGCGTAAAGAATATCGAGTTATATATTTTTTTAGAAAATAATGTATGGAGCATGAGCAAAAATTCAAGATTTCTCAAAAACCGCAAAATTAACAGTAATATCCTCGCAGGTGGCATACTGTGAATTATTTGTGATTTTTTGGCATACTACATATTTCTGCCAGGGCTGCGGTTTTTAAAAAAAATCCTGTTATTGTTTCTATGGAAAAGACACCAAAAACCAAAGTTGATATTTGTAAGGTTTTTTTTAATGGAAACGGGTTTCGGTCATTTTAAATATATTACTTTGTGAGTTTTAGATAATTCTGCGTAAAGATTATCGAGTTATATATATATTTTTAGAAAATAATGTATGGAGCAGGAGCAAAAATTCAAGATTTCTCAAAAACCGCAAAATTAACAGTAATGTCCTCGCAGGTTATACTGTGAATTATTTGTGATTTTTTGGCGTACTACATATTTCTGCCAGGGGTGCGGTTTTTTTTTAAATCTGTTATTGTTATTGTTTCTATGGAAAAGAAACCAAAAACCAAAGTTAATATTTGTAGGTTTTTTTATGAAAATGGGTTTTACTCATTATTAGTATATTATTTTGTCCGTTTAAGATGATTCTGCACAAAGAATAACGACTTCTTTTTTTAAATAATGTATAGAACAGGACCATAGGGTCAAGATATCTCGAGAACCGCGAAATGAACCGTATTATCCTCGCAGAAGGTTATACCTAGTCAGTTACTAAGTTCTGTTACAAGAGTTTTCACTAAATAAATAGGAATAGGTAGCAAGATTTCAATTATTCACGTACATAATTTAAAAGCTTATTTAATAGTCAATAGATTACACTATATTGAATTGAAAATGATTGTCGCAGTTTTTCAGAATTCTTTATAATCCTCGGAAAAAGGCGTGAATAATATACGTCAAAATTACGCTCCTTAATCATGTTGATTTTAAATCCTATTTATTTTTAATCACCTTTAAGACGCATCAGTCTTACACAATTCGGTAGCTATATTCATTAGCTTCAATTTGGTATATGTATAGTTCACGTGGGGCTATCCGATAAAATACTAGACTATACGTTGCAAGTCTGCTTGTTCCATAGCAGTCTAAATCTATGTCTTTTGTGAAAAACTTAAAAATAGGCAATATTTCAAATGGGAATATCTGTGGGATAAAATCGCAAGAAAATTAAATGGTGGTCACGCAATTACCTTTAATAAACAGGTTTCTTACAAACAAGCAATGGAACCTTCTAAACAAAGGTGAAATATTTATTTGATGCATTTTGTAAAGTGTAATTTTCTTAAATCTACCGCGTGTTTGCGTCTTCAGGCAATCTTGTGCTTTACAAAGATTTTCAATAAATATCTTATCTGATTTGTGTATTATTATACCATATTATGTTCATTAGAATAAGGCATAAAGCTCTATAAATGGAGTACGCTTCGCCTCATGTTTCCAAATAAAAAGGCTGCCAAAATCTGAGTTACGAATGTGATGTTTTCTAGTCAAAGGTACATCATTGTCGGTTGTTAATACAGTTTATTTCTAAATGAATTTTTATGGCAGCAACGCTTTATTGACAACCGACAAAGATGTACCTTTGACTTGAAAACACCAAACATATTTGACATATTCTTTTTATACTTCATAACACTAAATGGAGCAATAGATAGTCGACTATACATACGTTAACATATGGTTCATTATTGGATGCAGTCTTTGCAAATGTCAAACAAAAAAGCCAAGGATCATTTTTGATTGTATTTTCAAACAAAATATAGAAGACAGCAATCCTTAAGCGCGTTAAATATGGAGAAATGTCAAACGTCAAATAGTTACTGCCCGTCAGAAAGAAAACGATTGTCTTTGAATCGATTCTGTAAACGAAGCTTGATTTTCGATTTAGGTTAAATCTTTTATTACGAAAGTAATGATAAATAAAGTAAAGCTTTACTTACATCTGAAATGGTATTTCATCTTTTTGTAAACTAGACGAAATATAACATGTTTTACATCCAAAAACAGCGCATAAGGGCATTTTCACGGAGCTTGTTATCCATCGACAGCGATAACGAAAGTGCGTGACATCGATTATTGAAATAGTTTTTATAGATGAACTTGATTTTCCTGCCAATACTTTTGACAGAGGGGAAATGATACCTAAGGCCTCTCCTGGTTTAGAACCCTCTGGAATTAGGCTATTAAATAATTACTTAAATTTTTGAATTTCAAACTTTATTTTATATTTTATCAGTCAGAAATCTGGTAACAGAACTTAGTAACCAACTAGGTACTGTTAATTATTTGTGATTTTTTGGTATGCCACATATTTCTGTCACGGGTGCAGTTTTTTAAATCGATTGAAATAATATATTAATACAATACAATACAACAATACAAATATTCTTTATTGCACACCTCAATAACATATAACAGTACAGTACACAGATTAAAAGTAGAGGCAGTCAACAGGCGGTCTTATCGCTAGAGAGCTAATAATGAGTAAAACCCATTTTCATAAAAAAACCTACAAATATTAACTTTGGGTTTTGGTGTCTTTTCCATAGAAACAATAACAGCTGAAAAAAAAACCGCACCCCTGGCAGAAATATGTAGTACGCCAAAAAACCACCACCTGTGAGGATATTACTGTTAATTTTGCGGTTTTTGAGAAATCTTGAATTTTTCCTCCTGCTCCATACATAATTTTCTAAAAAAATATATAACATCCTCCATATCCTTTACGCAGAATTATCTAAATCTCACAAAATAATATATTTGAAATGAGCGAAACCCGTTTCCATTAAAAAAACCTACAAATATCAACTTTGGTTTTTGGTGTCTTTTCCATAGAAACAATAACAATAACAGATTTTAAAAAAAACCGCACCCCTGGCAGAAATGTGTAGTACGCCAAAAAATCACAAATAATTCACAGTATAACCACCTGCGAGGATATTACTGTTAATTTTGCGGTTTTTGAGAAATCTTGAATTTTTGCTCATGCTCCATACATTATTTTCTAAAAAAATATATAACTCGATATCATTTACGCAGAATTATCTAAAACTCACAAAATAATATATTTAAAAAAGCTAAACCCGTTTTCATTAAAAAAACCTACAAATATCAACTTTTGTTTTCATCTCTTTTCCATACAAACCACAATCGATTTAAAAAAAAAAACCGCACCTCTAGCAGATATATGTAGTATGCCAAAAAATCACAAAAAAATCACAGTATAACCATCTGCGAGGATATTACTGTTTAGTTTGCGGTTTTTGAAAAATCTCAAATTTTTGCTTTAGCTCCATACATTGTTTTCGTAAAAAAATCATAACTCGGCCTTTTTTAAGAAAAATCGTCTGGAATTCTTAAATTGGCATGCGAAAGCTAAGCTTAACCTATTTCCGTCAAAAAAAGTTAAAAATAACAACTTTGATTTCTATGTCAATGGGAGCCGATTTTCGGTCCACAGTGCGCCGCCCGCGCCGGCTTCAGTCAGTGTCAGTGCGTCAGTCGCCCGATCGCAGCCGACGCGTGTACACACCGGCCGCGCTGCCGCCTTACATTTCACTAATTCGATCAACAATTCGTCCTTTTCTTTGTTAAATTTGTCCATGTTGAGCCAGCGTCCACCCGCCGCAATGCTTCAAAAGAACTAAAGACGCGGCGGCCAGCGGACGGCAGTCGCGGGCGGTGGGGGGACGCCGCACGCGGCGGGCGAAAACGACCACTCCCGAGCATTCCCGAACACACCATTCAGACGCCGCGGGCGGCGGGCCGCTGTCGGCCGCGTGCGGCGGGTGAAAGCGACCACGGCCTCACAGGATCGCCCGCCACCGCCGCGTCGAGCGCACGTGCCGCTCCGCTCGCCCGATCCCGCGCCCCCCGCGCCCCGCGCCCGCCACGATCCGCGCGTTGAGTTTTACTCCGCGTTATCCCACTTAGCCACGTAGAGCCCAGCTCCGTGCGCTGCAAGTTATTAGTGATAGCAGAGGCGTATTTGGAAATTTGGCGCCCCGGGCCAGAAAAAATTGCCGCCCCTGTTACTTAACCAGACAGAATATTACAATATTTTCTTGAGACTCTCTGAACTATTAGTGTACAGTCAAACGTTGAAAAAACACCCTGCTGACGCCTTTTGCACATCTGCGTAGGGGGATGGACACCGCGGTATAGCGCTACACGTTTCGGCGCATAACCTCAGCGGATCGAGAGCGAAACAAGTGCGAATTCGTGTAACGAGGTTCCGCGGTTTAGATTCCGTTCTTGATTCGCTCTCGATTTGGTTTCGTGGCGAAACTTGCTGCGCTGTAACATTGTTATCGATCCACTACGAAGATGTGCAAAAGGCGTAATGGCGGCCCGGGTAACGTGTGTATGTGTAAGGGCAAGGTGGTATAAGGACCGTGCGGCCACAGTATGATCACCTATCTCATCGAGGAGCAGTTTGGAACCTTATTAATCGAAAAGTAAAAATTTTATAGGTCGGTAAATCACTTAGTCGGACTGCCCTAGCTGCTATTGGTTTTGGTTTCAAATTAATTTTACATGAAAGAACGTATTAAGAACTATCTCCTGGATTTATTTTTTAATTGCATATTTTAGAAGCTAGAAAGAGAATAAAACTATAGTCAAATATCTTATTAAGTATTTATTGGATCAAAAAAAAAAACATTTGTTAATTTATTTTTCAGCATTTGTTTTTGTTTTATTCAACAGTTACAATAGTTACATGAATGGAGTGAACCCCTAAAAACGTTTTTAAAAATAATCATTGTACTCCAATATATGGCGGGTTATAAAAGCCATTCACACACCAAATTTTATTAATATAGGGCCGTAAATTTCGGCTTAAGAAGGAAAAAAACACCCCAAAAATTGCACCAATAAAAGTGTCTGAAAACGGAATGGACCAGGCCAAGGGCTGTCTGACAAAAGAATATTGAAAGAACATCACTTTAGCTATCAAATGATATTGGTTTCATCGTACTACTCGATGAGGTAAAAACACCCCAAAAATGGAAGCACTAAAAGTGTCCCAAAACGGAACTGACCAGGCTGAGAGCTGCCCGACCATGTGATTTGTGACCTATTTTTTTTTCTTGTCGATGAATAAGGTTCCAAACTGCTCCTCGATGAAGTAAGTGATCATACGGGTGCCGCCCGGTCCAATAGGCTTGTAGTCGTAGCCTATCCATCTTTCCCAACCATTACCCAAACTGAAACTACCATTCCCAGTAACTTGACGACTGAGTTTCTGGAGAATGCAAAATATACTAGATTGGACGAACGCTAAGATCAGGGGGGCGATTTTTGAGATTCGAGCGCTCGAATATGACATTTAAAATTGTGCATAAAACGAAGAAGTGATATTTTAAAAGGTATATACTCACTTGCCAGAATTTCATTTGCCAGTCAACAGCCATTATATTGTTTCCCATAATCACATATGCAATACTTATTGTTTACTATATTAGTCACGTGCCAGAAACTTTGTTTCCCATAAAATCAATTTCAATAATATCATTTGTCATGATCATTGTAAGCCATAATATCACTAGCCATAATATCATTTGCCATCCAAATTGCTTCCCAGAAAGTAGGTCAGGTTAGGTTAGAACTGTGACCTCCTACAAAATAAAACGGCTACCAGAAAGTAGGTTAGGTTAGGTTAGAACTGTGACCTCCTACAAAATAAAACGGCTACCAGAAAGTAGGTTAGGTTAGGTTAGAACTGTGACCTCCTAAAAAATTAAACGGCTACCAGAAAGTAGGTTAGGTTATGTTAAAACTGTGATCCCCAAAAAGCGAACGGCTACCAGAAAGTAGGTTAGGTTAGGTTAGAACTGTGACCTCCTATAAAGTAAAATGGCTACCAGAAAGTAGGTTAGGTTAGGTTAGAACTGTGATCCCCCAAAAAGCGAACGGCTACCAGAATGTAGGTTAGGTTAGGTTAGAACTGTGATCTCCTTCAAAATAAAACGGCTACCAGAAAGTAGCTGAGGTTAGGTTAAAACTGTGATCCCCAAAAAGCGAACGGCTACCAGAAAGTAGGTTAGGTTAGGTTAGAACCGTGACCTCCTATAAAATAAAATGGCTACCAGAAAGTAGGTTAGGTTAGGTTAGAACTGTGATCCTCCAAAAAGCGAACGGCTACCAGAATGTAGGTTAGGTTAGGTTAGAACTGTGATCTCCTACAAAATAAAACGGCTACCAGAAAGTAGGTTAGGTTAGAACTGTGATTTTCTACAAAATAAAACGGCCCCTACATAATAATATGACTAAGTAAATATTTTTAAAGCGCCTACAGGAATATAGTGAGCAAATACATTGTTTGTATGCATGGATTCGGAAAACCATTATTTAGTATGGCGTTTAAATATTCTATTAAATAGTATTAAATATTACAATTAATAATATGGACAACAATACGTATGGCACTCGTACGTTCTGAAATCTAATAATCGGGTAAACAAAGAGTATGTCACATCATTTTTATGGTAAACAAACCATTCGGGCAAATGAAATTCGGGCAAATCAAATTCGGGCATATGAGTATTATTTTATATAATTTTCGGGCAAACAATAGACAACGATTTTAAAACTAACAGCGAGAGTAATTTATAATCATGATTATTTATTCTATTAATTTCATGCGTAAATAATTGCAACAAACTTTTGTGTGCGATTACGAGTACATCCGAGGTTAAATTTTTTGAATTCGAGCGCTCGATTGTCAAAAATCGGCACCCAGGAAAGATTATAAACTAGTATCGCGGATTCTCAACAATTAGCTTTTACTGACTTGATTAAGCTTACTGACTGAAGGCTGAGCTTAGTTAAATAACCAGGCATAAATATATTGTCCTCCCTTTTAGGAAAAATTGCAGTTTACTTTATGTGATACATGGTAATGGCAGAGATGGAAAGGCGGCATAAGTACAAAATAAGGCTTTTCATGTTTATTTAGATTGTGGCGTTTTGAAATTGTTTATTTAAAATTACTCTTTCTTAGGCCTTATAATGCTGAACTTTAGTTAGGTACGTGAAGTTCAACAGCGAAAAAGGCGCCCAGAACCAAGCACACGGGGCGGCGCGCCGCCCTTGGCTGCCTGCCGCCCCGGGCCATGGCCCTTTTGGCCATAGGGTAAATACGCCCCTGAGTGATAGTGATAAAAATGGACCAACGAGACAGTGACTCTGTGAATCCGTGATATCAGTGAGATAGTGACTCAACTTCCAAATCAAAAAGTGTTACTTATGAGTGCGTGACTGGAAATTGTAGAAAAAAAACATACCAAACTTACCAAGTGGAAATGTGGTAAAAAAGCAAACCACCATGCCCCCCAAACCCTCCCCCAACCCTCATCCCCCCAACAAGGGGGCTGAGCGACGAGCCACTTCAAACAAAGCCGCCGTAATGGAAGGCTTCATCAAAACTTACTGCCCACACCTGGGCCCCTTCTGGCGCGAATAAGCACACGACAACAATATAGAAATTGCAGCCATCACCGCAACACCTCCCGCTGCCCCTGCCACTGCCCCAGTGCCGGCACCTCAGCGCAAAATAGACTCTAAAGGTAGGGTAACTCCCGCTCTGAATACTAATGACAGTGTGAACACTTATACCACCCCTGATCCCCCTAACAATGACACCACAATTACTAACCAAAAAATTCGTAAACGGGACGCCGAGGCGCGCCTCCGCGCTGCGCCGCGCGCGCGCTCTCGCTCGCTCGCGTCCAGCCGCGGCGGAACCTCTCGCTCGCACCCTTATAACAGACCCATCTCGCCCCACGCAAATCAACAACTATACTAGTTAAGACATAAGAACTAACAGACACATGACGCCTCGCAGAGGCACAAAAGACCTGCTGGCCCTTCTGGCCCCAGGCAACTAATTTCCCCCGTGGGGACCCTTCGGGTCCCCACGGCGTCACCTCCTCGGGCAGCTAGAGGCCCACCTCTATGACCCGTTCTCCACAAAAAAAAAAAAAAAAAAGTAGACCAACGAGTTCAAAACAAGTCTGGGACCTACCGGCCTTCTCTGGACTCCCGAGTGAGTGGGTGACCTTCTACACTGCCTTCGAAGAATCTACTAAAAGGAACAAATTTAGTAATTGGGAGAACCTATCCCGATTGAGGCACTGCCTGAGAGGAGAGGCGAAAGACTGCGTTTTACACATGCTGGCGTCATCGGCTAGCCCAGATTTAATTATTAGAGTGCTCAAAAAGAACTTTGGACGATCGGATCTTCTAATAGATAAAGCGTTAAGTGAACTAAAAAAGTTACCTAACTTAGGGCCAAGTGCGGTAGACTTGAACGAGTTTGCAATAAAAGTAGTGAACATTGTAACAACATTAACGAGTTTAGACCGTCGTGCGTATGCAGATAACCCGTTTCTTATACGTGAAATTACAGAACGCCTGTCACCTGACGTGCGATCGCGCTGGTGCCAGTATGCAGAAGAAAATCTCGAGCAGGCCGAGAGCGAGCTCACGCTTATGGTGAACTTTCTGCTCGACATCAGCGACAAGGAGTTGCAGTACAGCCACGCGCGCGGAGGCGGCACTCGTCGCAGCGCGCCGGCGCCTTCACGTGATGACTCGCGCGGAGGTCGACGACCCCCAGCGTCAAACCCTCAGCCGTCAGGTGGTGGAGCCATACGCAAGTATAACCCGACTCGTGTGCAAACGTATACCACTGACAAAGTAGAACCTTGCCTTTGCTGTGGTGGCGTGCACACTGCTACTAGTTGCAAACGTGTATTAGATATGAGTGTCGCGGCTCGGTGGGAGTGGGCGAAACAGAATAAAATTTGTTTTAAATGCCTTGACAGGAGACACAGGCGTGGCAGCTGTAAGGCCGGTGTATGCGGAGAGCGAGGATGCCAGCACCCGCATCACCGGCTGCTACATGATGAAGCCGCACTCCTACGAAGGGAACCAGCCTTAGCGACGCCTGCCAGTGCCAGTGCGCCCATCGACCCCGAGCGCGCACAGAGAGAGCACACATTAACAACGACAGCTGACCGAGAGATGGCGCCACCGGCCCACCATTTCGTACTGAACACGAAGCAAGAAGAACCGTCAGATGCTTTACTTAAGGTAATACCTATACTTTTATCTGGACCGACAGGCGAAATAAAATGCTACGCGCTTTGATGGCTCAACTATTAGTCTTTGTGAAGACTCGATAGCTAAGGCTGTGGGTGCCGCGGGTGACGAAGCGCCACTGCAGATCAATGGCATTGGTCCTATGTCAATGACCGAGCCCAGCCGACGCGTGACTGTACAGATACGCGGGCTGACCGGAGGGCAAACACACCTCGTCAGACTTAGAACGGTAAGAGATCTAGGCATCAGCTGTCAACGAGTACCAAGGACCTTGGTCAAGCGGTATGAGCATCTGAGAGACCTGCCATAGGTTACATATGATACCGCTAGACCTCAGGTACTCATCGGGATAGACAATTGGCATATGATATTTCCCATAGAAGCCCATCTTGGAACGAAGAGTGAACCCGCAGCAGTCAGGACAGATCTCGGCTGGCTGATATTTGGACGTGCGCCGCAAACCCCGCGACGTACTGAACGAGTGCTTCACCTCTCACAAGGGAGCGAACGAGATGAAAAGATCCAGCTGCGGCGTATTGAAAGACGAGGGGAGGTCCACGTCAGCCTGATCGCGGCAAAAGCGAAAGTGGGCCCAACGCGCTCTATTTCGATACCACGAGCGGAGCTACAGTCGGCTTTGATCGGAGCTCGACTTAAGAAAGTCATCCTAGAGCAGCACAGGTATGAGGTAGCAGAAGTCGTAATGTGGTCTGACTCCCGAACGACATTGTTGGGTACGCGAGAACGCACGCCGTTACAGCGCTTACGTCTCGCACCGCCTGGGTGAGATCGCCGAGCTCACGGAACCCGAACAGTGGCGATGGGTGCCGACACGCCAGAACGTCGCAGATGTGGCGTCATGACGCCACCCGAGCGGACAGCACACGTGAGTTTGACATAACGCACAGATGGTTCCAAGGACCTGCTTTCCTACGGCTACCGACGCTAGAGTGGCCACAAGAGCCAACGAACCACCCAGAACCAGAGCTAGAGGTATTGGAAGTCAAGCAATGCTTCGCGAGCCGCGAGGTTGCCTCGCCGCCGCTTCCTGATATAAGCCGATTTTCAAGCTACGACCACCTGCTAGGAACCACTGCACGAACGTTGCAATTTATTGACATTTTAAAATCCAAGACTAGGATGAGCTTACAAGCCAAACATATACTGGCAGCGGAACATTTGTTATTACAGAGGGCGCAGAAAGAGGACTTCGCCGAGAGCTACGGAGCCTCCGCCGCGGCGAGCCTCTGACCAAGGGCAGCGCACTCTTCGAGCCAGACCCCGAGCTCGCAGCTGACAACGTGCTCCGCATGCGGGGACGCATCGACGCCGCGCCCGTGCCTATCAACAAGAGGCCGGCCATTCTACACGGACGTAACCGGTTGGCCAGACTTATTATATTTAGAATGCATAAAAGAGCGGCGCACGCTAACAATGAGCGTGTTGTTAACGATGTTAGACAGGAATATTGGATCTTACGACTACGACCGACCGTACGCGCGATCGCAAGCGCTTGTCAATTCTGCCGCATTAGAAGAGCGACTCCACGCGCCCTTCCTATGGGAAATTTGCCTCTGTCACGTATAGAGCCATTTTGTAGACCCTTTACAAACACTGGTGTAGATCTGTTCGGTCATATTACAGTTACCATTGGGAGAAGACACGAAAAGCGCTGGGTTGCGCTTTACACCTGCCTGACGACCCGGGCTGTGCATCTGGAGCTGGTGCATTCCCTCAGCACCGACTCCGCCATAATGTCGCTTCGTAGCATGGCCGCGCGACGTGGCTGGCCACGCACGATGTGGAGCGACAACGGGACCAACTTCCGTGGAACTACAGCTGAGCTGCGGGCCGCGTATGAAGAGTGGCTGCCCGCGCTGCAGCAGTACGGCCTCCAGTATCGCCTGAACTGGCAATACATTCCTCCCGGAGCCCCGAACCAGGGCGGTGCTTGGGAGCGGATGGTCCGCTCAGTGAAGACTGCTCTTCTGGCGACGCTCCACGAGCGAGCGCCCAAGGAGGAGGTTCTGGTTATATTGCTGGCCGAAGCCGAGGCATGCGTCAACGCTCGGCCTCTCACACACATCTCGGTCGATCCACGGGATCCCGAGGCGCTGACTCCGAACCATTTCCTACTCAACAGCCCCACGGGGACCCCCCTCACTGGTCCCTGTGGCGAGGTCAACCGACGAGCCTGGAAAGTCAGCCAGGCACTCGCTGACTCCTTCTGGCGCCGCTGGGTGCGCGAGATCCTACCCACCCTCGCCCCGCGACGATCCTCAGCGACGGGCGAGCGGCCACTGGCGGTCTGCGACCTAGTCATCGTGGTCGACCCCTCACTCCCACGCAACGTGTGGCCACGCGGCGTGGTTGAACGAGTCTACACGGGCCCAGACGGCGGCGTCCGCAGCGCAGAGGTGCGGACAAAGGGCGGCATCTTCCGGAGACCCACGACGAGGCTGGCTGTCTTGCCGGTCGAACCAGAGTCGACGTAGCAAGTCGCCGAGGGGAGTGTGGGCGACAGCCGACGACGCGCGAACCGAGCGTACCTACTTAACTATTTATTCTATACGAGTAGATGATCCTAAGATACCTAAATCTAAATTCATTACTTTGTTCAATTCATTTCTTCATTCATTATTAAGTTGTAAACAGCGAAAATAAAGATCTTGATCAACGTAGGTAGCCTAAGAACTAGGTAGTCTATGTATTATGTCTAAGATGTTATGTCGTAGCTTAATACCTAACTGAACCGTTAACAAAAGAAATAAGATCTAGAACCTGTCTGTATCCCGATCATAATAATAATGAGCCCGATTCTGTCCATACTAATATTTATATTTACGTGGCCGAATCTAGCCACGGCGAAAGGTAAGCTGATTTGTTATCAGTAGAGCGAGAGAAAGTGTGCGAGCTAGACAGGTAAAGATCTTGTGGTTTTAACAGTACGTTATGAAAAACTTCAATAGTGATACCTACTTCAGGCCTAGAACTAAGGCTAAAAGTAGATATCATTATCAATGCAGAAAAAGGTAATGGTTATGATCTCGGTAAGCTCTAGACGCACACTTCTCTCCTTGAACCATAAAACGAGATAATTTACTTATCATATGACGAAATGGCAGACCTGGCTCATTAAATATGGACCTTATGTCTAAACCGTAATCATGCACCGGTTTAAACTACTATAGGCTTATAGAACGTAACTAGACGCATCTAAAAACATATAGTTATATAGCCATACAATGTAGCTCGAAGTAGGAGTCCTAGATTAGTACCAAACTGAA
This sequence comes from Pammene aurita, assembly GCA_947086415.1. Taxonomy (NCBI): domain Eukaryota; kingdom Metazoa; phylum Arthropoda; class Insecta; order Lepidoptera; family Tortricidae; genus Pammene; species Pammene aurita. The sequence goes on from OX352295.1 coordinate 32,036,267, forward strand.
AGACAAAAGTTGTCTAAACTTGTGCATCTTTACGAATATATACCAATAAGCATATAATATTGACCAATCACGAGCGTTGAATCGGTGGCGTGATTTAATGTGACAAAGTCCTAACAGTTTCGCTCATAGGTGAATCCAAAAAGATTTGCGAACTCTCGATCGTGATTGGCCAAAAAATACGCGCAGCCAAACATAGAAATACTGGTAGACGCGGAAAATTCTAGTTAGTCGTAATTGCGGACCCCGAGCAAGTGAACGTTACTTTATTATTGTGAACCGATCGAACCTAAATACCCTAAGCCGAGACCCAGGCTTAGGCACCCTTGTGTTACGTTAAATATTATTAAGAACAGTATAAAAAATCGATCCCACTTTTTTTATTTTGAACCTGAGCTATCGTAGATGTAACTGTAGATCGGACGCCATCATCTACAATACTAATTAGGGTGATTCAAAAAATAAAATTCTTGATTTTGTATTTTCCACAAGGATCTTTTTGTTCCATATCACCTCTTATATCCCTATGCAAAATGTAAACGAAATCGAATAATATTTAGGGGTCGCTATGAAATGACACTTTTTCGAGTACAAAGAAAAGCAGTATTTTTTTGTATACAGTACTTTTATTGCAAATTTTTAACTTATGTTATTAACATTTAAGTAAAATGAGTAGGATATAACAAAGTTGCATTAAAATCATATTATCTTTAAATCAATAATTCAATATACCACTTTCAATTGGTGGACTTTTTCCTGCATTTCAGTGTGAATTTCATCAGTATGCCACTCTGAAGGATCTTTCACCAGAAATGCTTGTGATTTGTCTTGGCCCTCATTGACAAGCAAGTCAAAAAGAGTTTTCGTTCTTTGAGTAAAAAAATTCTCTAATGGCAATGGCTGCTGTATTTGAAAGGTTTTTCCCTCTAGTCTTTTCAAAGCTTTTTTTGTTGGCGGTTTTTGGAGATTTTGAACCATCATTCTTTTTGTCTCGGGTGTAATTCTTGGATCGAATAAAGAAAGACCGATCAATTGCTCTGAAAAGTACCAGAGGTGACGGCGAAATGCTTTCAGAGCAATGGTGCTGATCTTCTTGTTAGGATAGTCTTGAAGCTGTGATATGAAGTTTGCATCGTTAAGAGGTGCTTTTGCTGCTAGCGGAGATTCGTCCAATATCGCCCGTAGAGGAGACTCACAAACAGGGATAGCTGTGTAATCGATCGTTTTTCTGCTGCTGTCAGTGTGAATTCGTCTTGAAATAGATATATTTTTAGACAGTAAATAGCTTTTGCCATCCAGGGAGCATGATGTAAAGCCCCGGGCTTGCGGAACTTAGCGTCAGCAGTTATTTCCGAGCTGCCAAGGAAGATACGGCACAAATTCAGCAGTTCAAGGTAATCATCTCTGGGTTGTTGATGGTTTATCGCCTCATTGTAGTATTGACTCATTTCCTGGCGTAATGCAATGAGTTCCGCGTTCTCATACAAATTTTCACTGCCAACTGAGAATTCTTCCTGTTTTATTTCCGGCCATTTCTTTTGGAAACGTTTGAACAGACCAATATCAGGACCACTGCTCCGAACAAAGCTTTGAAAACATCAGAGAGAATTTTTTCGAGAACATGGTGTCGGCAAGCAATCCAAACTAGTTCTTTGTCTAGAGCTTCCTCAATCAAAGTACATGCACCCAAGTTCAACCCAGTGTTCGAAGCAGTTGTGTTAAAGCTGAATCCACGCACCTGAGCTCTAAACTGTCAGTCGTCGAGGGTCTGTAAGCATACGGTCGCTTGTTCACATCCGGTACCCCTTTTGATTGCTGGTACCGCCAAAAGCTTTTCTTCTCCACCGCTACTGACAATGATAGCTACACGGTCAACTTTTTCTACGCCACCAATAATACAATTACAACGCCAAACATTTAAGCCACCACGCAATTATTAGTTTATGACGGAAGCGCCGCCAAATATCCCTTAATAAACGACCTTTTGAACGAATGTTTTTGTAAAGGGCGGGAATTACGGAACCCTACACTGAACATGGCCCGACATGCTCTTGGCCAGTTTTTTTTTCATTGTTATCCCAGAAGTCACCCCTTAAGGATTACTAATTCCAATTGTCAAGAAAATCCCCAGCCAGGTATAGGTAGGCTATAAAAGTTCAACCTCTAAAAGGGCACTACACTAGGCACTACACTCGATTGAGTTAATTTTGCACCTGAATCTTATGGCGCTACTTAGGAAGGAGGTGCAAACTTTTTCCAAGTATGTCCTAAGACTAACGAGTACCCTGCATAACTAACAGATGGCGCTGAAATTAATGCGTTGTGACATGAATAATCCACTTAGGCAGGATTTTGCCAAACTAACTCTAAGTTTAGAAGTGGGGGTACGGATATCAACAAATTTAAATGAATTATTGACTTAATGGTACAACAAAATTAAACGACAATAAATTAATTGCCACACATTGCACAGTGCATGTAAATACTCAGTCTCACGATTTTGATATCTATTCTCCTTTTCTCAAATCTTACTTCTAAATCTTCTAATTAGACCTAAATTCGTTGTATATTCGTTAATAAGTTGTTAGGTTATGATATGAAGTATGGATTTTTATGTGTATATTTCTTACGCAGGCACGGTCCGATCGGGCCGATGAGGTGGGGGGTCACATGGGACATGCCCCCCCCCCCCCCGCCTCCCCCAATCGTACACGTCAAATAGAAATCATTTCTGCATTAGTGACCCCCCAATTTTAGGCTGCAAACGCGCCTGTTCTTACCTATTCATTCTTAGACTGATTTGACTGGAGGATCGATTTGGATGATATTTGCCATGGACATGATATGAATAGGTACAGTCAAGGACGTATAAATACAAAAGTGGTACTGTATCGTCCGATATATACCTACTATTCTATGTCGTTTAAATCATGTCAAAAAAAATTATAAGGACGAAAAAAACTATTGATTTTGGAGTGTAGTTTTATTTAGTGGTAATTGAAAAATATTTTATCTGGGCTACTATCCTCTAGCGTATCCATCTGTCAACTTTACTTCAAGACCTTCAAGTTCCGCCTCCAGGGGGAGGGAGAGAAATTAGGGGTGAATTAGCCGCTTACTGACAAAGACCGAATTCCACGCGGGCGGAGCCGCGGGCACAGCTAGTTTTATAATATCTTTACAAAAGTAAAATATAAAAATACATCTAAAACACATAAAATGTATGTGTATTAATAAATAAATAGTTATGTTAGTAGTAGGATATTGAGATTTCTAGACCAGTTCTATGCTAAAGCTCGCTGCCGCTCGTTTTCGCAGTGCGTGGTCCAAAAATCCTCAATATCCTACCATCATTTTTCACCAGGGGGGTAGAATCCGAGTTGCATTTGGGATAGTTCGCGATACGTACTGCGCTTGGTAACGTTGTAAACTTACCACCTAAGAGTAAGAGCTCAAATTATCAAATATAGGTACTGTAAAGCTGATAAAACATTTTATTTATAGAAAGCCTTTCAAGTTTGGTGCACGTGCCTATTGGTAAAATGAAGTTTGTAAAACAACCTCAGAGATTGCAGTTGGATATTGTTTGTTCTTCGGACAGTAAACGTCTTTTTCGACATGGTTTACTTTTACCTGACACTATTCGCTGTATAATATGTGGTCCGTCTAACTGTGGAAAAACGAATTTAATTGTCGGTTTGCTGCTACATGAACAAGGTATACGCTTTCAGAATGTTTATGTTTACTCTAAAACCTTATTCCAACCCATGTATCAATTTCTAGAGCAAGTTTTAGATAGATAGATGGATAGATAGATACAAATTTATTCAATAAAGCACACACTACAGAACATAAAAAACAGAGGTTGAAAAATGCATACCTAAAGGTAAACACTAGTCGAGTATAGGTAACTACAGAAGTTCACAATGTGTTCAGCAATGTGCGCGATAAAGAAAAGGCTCAGACTCAGCATAATGTTGCGAAATTGCGAGTTGACCCCACAATTTGCAACGCTGTTATTCTGTCCTGGCCTTTAAGGAGTCTAACGTTGTTTAAAAAGAGAAAGTTGACGTAAGATATTTTGCATAAAAAGTAGACATGCACAAAGTGAGAGGAAAACAAAACGGAAAAATGAATAGAATAACGCGCGAGTAGATAGATATGGAATTAAAGGATAAAGTTTATAGTACTTATATATTAGATGTATTATAGAAAATTGCATACATACAAAAACAAATATATAACAAATAAAGATTGTGACCTAATACGCTTGGTTGTAGTATTTGTTCCAGAAATACTTGATTTTTGCATTTTTAATAATAGTTTTTTTAATTTATGCCGGAGGCTGGGTCTAGAAACGCTATTTCTAATAGGAGGAGGCAGCATTTAGTAGCATGAAATCGGAAGCTACCACGGAAGGTTGCACAGTTACGCTTAGGGACCATAAGTGGTTTATAATTGGCTCCAGCACGTTCCGCCCGCCTGCGGTGTCGCCAAGTTATTTTTGCCAAGAGATAAGATGGTTTACCAAGTTTAATAACACCAAAGAGCAGAGAAACAAAATGTAGGTGTTGCCTTTGCTTCATTTTTAGCATATTTGCACCGCTCAGGTAAGAGGAAACAGGCGTCCGCGGGGGTATAACGAAGCTGTAACGTGCGCAAGCATTTTGTACCCTTTGGATCAATTTTTGAGTTTTAAGAAATAAACATTTTAAAGTTGGTTCCATCAGTTTCATTTCAAAAATATAGTGAAAATGATGAAATACTAAGTCCTCATGTAGCTAACATTAATTCAATCATGAGATTTGATAATGTTGCATGTGAAAATCAAAATAATATACGAGATTACTTTGCAATGGGAAGGCATAAAAATATAGATAGCTTCTATCTGAATCAAACGTATAGTAAAATACATAAACAATTGATAAGAGACAATGCCAATTTGATAATTATTTAATTATTTAAAAAAACAAGATGATGTTAATTTACGCGATGAACACGTAGGAAGTGATATGTCATGGTCACAGTTTCGTGAAATGTGCGGACAAGTTTGGCATGAACCTTTTAATTACTTAGTTATAAATAAAGATTGTAATAAAAATTCTGGATGTTATAGGAAAGGTTTTGATACATTTATCATGCTAGATTAACGGAATACATAAAGAATAGTATTTACATGTGGAACTTATTACTTAAAATGAAACCATCTAGATCGGACATAAATCTTAAAATGAACGAGGAGAAATTATTTAAACAAAAAGTACTCCGATCCGCTGAAGCAGTAAGAAAAAAAGTAAAGCTCATTCGTGATGTTAAATCTAGCAATAATATGATGTTGGAAACAATGTTAAAACCAATTACAGATCCTCTCACTGAAATGGTTAAAAATAATGATAACAACTTGAATATTAGTGACACAGGTTTTGATGACAATGGATTTAAATGGAATAAGTCAGTTTACTTTAAAATATAGTCCTTCTGAAGATGGAAAGAAAGAAAACTTAGCTAATAAAATACTAGTGAGAAAGTCACCTGAATCTGATTTAAATAATAGTGAATGCGAATCAAACGATATCAACTCTAGTCAAGATGGATCTTTGTCTCATGAAAGTGACAACCAAAATGATTCTGATACAACAAATAATGCTTCATTTAAAACGTTAGACTCATATGCTTCTCCTCGCGAAGATCCCGCTTGGCAAAAACAATATTTAAACATGAACATTCCTTTTGGTGTACGAATGGAACGTAGTAAGCTGATGCTCGGATCTTATCCGATTTCTGTGAATGATGAAGAACTAATAATAGAAGGAGAAAGTTATTGTTTAACGAAAGGTTTAAACGATTTATTGTTTAAGAACGTGCCTGATTTAAATGTGATAACTGAAGAACGATAAACGTTTATATAGGACCTTATTATTAAAAACAAACGCGCATAGACGTGACTTTGATCCAAATAAGCCTATAAAAAGCAACAAGGGCATGAAATATTTATACATTATAAAACCTCTTTTTAAATTACCCAAACAACGTACAGTAAGTGAAGAAATATATGTATCCGGTGATGGTTTACCATCAATGAAAAAAGTAAAAAGAGATATCTCCTATGTGTATTGGGATGATCCGAACGAATTAGTAGAAAGATTAAAACTGCTTATAGCATCGCGTGACGCTGGCAATACAGGGTTAGATAACGAAATAATATCTATCATTGACGAATTACGTGAAGCAGGCTTAGTAAATAATATATATGAGAAATAATATTTTATTTTTAACAGTTGTAGTTTGACTCTCAACAATACAATTTAAAAATGAATATTGACAAATTCGGTCACCATGTTCATAAACGCTTGCGTGCTAACGAGATTTCTGACCTCAAGTACAAGGCTTTGCTTCGAACAGACGCAGGATGTTTTGAAGGGAGTTTACAATGAAAGGGAGTTGCGAAACCTTTATCACCTGATGATGCAGTAAACAAGCAATACGTTGACCAATATATTCAAAACATGTACGATAAGAAGTATATAGACTCTTTGTATGATACTATAAATAATAAAATTCAACAACATAACTCTCAGTTAAAACTAAACTTTTATACAAAGAAGGAGATAGATTATATATTCAGAAGTTTAAATAATGGCAAAACAACAAATAGTGAACGAGCTCCATCGGTCAGCGCGAAAAAATTATAAGCGACGATCAGTTCTATTAAAAGGAATTGATGATTTATGGCAAGCTGATTTGATCGATTTACAAAAATTGCATACGGTTAACAAAGGAAATAAATATATATTAACTGTTATGGATACATTTTCGAAGTATGCATGGTGTACACCTATTAAGTCTAAAACTAAAACGGAAGTCAAGGATGCTTTCCATCTAATTATAAAAATAGCTAAACGAAGAACTAGAAACTTACAGACAGACTTAGGAAAATAATTCTACAATAGTGAATTTGATTGCTATTTAAAATCGTTGAAAATAAATCATTACTCAACGTATTCAATTAAGAAGGCATCTATTGTTGAAAGGCTGATAAAAACACTTAAATCCAAACTACAAATATTTTAGTTTTGTTGGTAACTATAAATGGGTTGGTAAACCGTTAGATGATATAGTTAAATCGTATAATCAAACTGAACATCGCATAACAAAATTTAAACCTATTGATGTAAAAGATAATGAAAACGTGGTAAAACAAAACATTAAAAAATCACAATCCAATGTGAATCTTAAACTGAATAAATTTAAGAATGGAGACCGAGTACGTTTAAGCAAGCATAAAAGTGACTTTTGTAAGGGTTATACACCGAATTGGTCTACAGAACTTTTTACAATTAAACATGTGAATCATACTCAACCAGTAACATACCATAATGAAGATCAACACAGAAACTCTATACTCGGCACATTTTATGAAGAAGAACTTCAAAAAACTAAGTATCCTGATGTTTATCTGATAGAGGTGATTAAAAAAAAGGGTAGAAAGCTGTATGTTAAGTGGTTAGGGCTTAGTGATAGCGAAAATAGTTGGATTGATAGAAATGCTGTTGTATAATTGTATTAATATACCTTCTCTAAATTGAATTTCTCATTATCATACGGGTTATGGAAGGAAGAGGACTTTTAAATAGTGCTATTAATAATTTACCTTTTGAAATACACTTACCTGGTTATAACTATCGTGGTCCAGGCACTTAATTGCGCAAAAGGTTACAAAGAGGTGATAAAGGAATTAATGCGTTAGATAACGCTTGTATGAAACACGACATAGCTTATGATAGATATTCTGATTTAGCGGATAGACATCGTGCTGATTTAGAACTTTACAAGATGGCTAAACTAAGAAAAAAATCAAAAGATGCAAGTAGAGAAGAAAAAATTGCTTCATGGTTAGTTAGTAAAGTGATGAAATTTAAAATAAAGGCTGGTGCGGGAATAAAACCATTCAAACGTCATGTGTCTAAGATACGCACTGAAATAAAAAAGAAACCTAAAATAAAAAGTAATATTTGATCGAGCACTTATTGCTGCAAAAAAGGTATTTGGTAACAATACTAAAATACGGATACCTCGTTTAATACTATCGCTGATACCTATCTTTGCTGGTCTTTCCGTGTTAGGATCATTAGCAGGAGGAGCTGCAGGAATTGCTAAAGCCGTAGGTGATTATAAAGCTGCAAGAAAAAACTTAGCTGAATCAGAACGACATAACAAGATGATGGAATCTATTGCATTAGGAAAAGGGTTGCATATTAAACCATATAAAAATGGTAAAGGATTATGTATAAAAACTTCAAAAAACTAAATGAGATGTTACGTGGACTGTAGGGGGTTCAAAAGACTTATTGCTAACCATATAAAAAATAAGACGATCTATGTGAAGGGTATGGAAAAAATTTAATGAGTAAAATAATTATATCCAAACTGTACTGTTATAGACTTGGGTGAAAAAGATGTACCTAATTTACAAGAGCTGTATAATAAATATTGTTCTAATGAATGTATGTTTAATTGTGTGTATCATAAAAAATATTGTGCGTTGAAAAATGTTTAATGTATAAAAAATGGTATTTAGACAAACAGTTACGCTTTTAATGTTATTTTTAAATAAATGCTATTCAATAAATTTCATGATTTTTTATTTTTCAACCTTTAGCTACCTATATTTTTAATAAAAGAGGATTAAATCTTGAGAATTAATTTTAGGAAATTAATAAAACAACACATTTATTTATTACATCATATACATATAATACTTTATAAATAAATTAACACTATACCGCACATTTTCTTCGAAATCTTGTTGATGACCTCTTCAGTGCTGTCAATTATTTCGTCATATCCATCGTTTGCCACAAACTGTGCGATCAACAGCACCTTTTCATTTTGAAAATCGTTTTGATCCATAACGCCATCTTTTATGTCAATTATTTGAATTTTAATGAGCCTGAGTAGGTGATTATTGGGTGTTTGAAATATCAATTCTCCGAATCTTCGATTCTCCGAATCGATATTTCAAACCCCCAATAATCTTCTGATTCGAAATGCCCAATCGGGTTCGGGTTAAGTACATTGAGCCTGTATATCATATCCTAATCTATTTCTTCGTTTATGATCGCATGATCCGTAACGTTCGATTAAGCTTAGCTTGATTTAAAATTCATGATAAGGTTTTAAGGACGCGTTTTTCGTTTTATGACTTAGTTTTAACTCTGTTCTGTAAAATCGCAAGTCGAAAAGTTAATCTTTAAACAGCAAAAGCTTAACACAACATGCAATCTAAGGCGGCCAACCCTCAGATTGCATGCAAGGGTCCCAGGAAGTCGATTCCTGGCATAAACCCTCATAGCCGAGGCTACGGTGTTTTGCACAACACGAGAGACAAGTTGATCAGACTCATCAAACGTGCATTTACCCCTTGTGCTTCGGGTGTGGGTAATCAATACTTATCGACCGCGTAAGAATTGAAATACCCCGGATACAGAGTTTCAGAATTCAACATATTACTACATGCGCGTCGGGTGGCCAATCCGAGGCATGGTTCACGTGTTGGGGTCGTCCGGTCGTCAACTTCCCGTCGAAGTATAATCAAGAACTTTTATTTATATGAACGAATGTAAAAAACTTCAATAGCGTGATTCAGGCCAGGCTATATTATTGGCTGTTACGTATGACGTACTCGAACGTCATGTTGTACGAGACAATCGCAATCTATGCCTTGATCAGTGCTATATAAAAATTAAATTTCTTTGATTTAAATTTTGAACATTGAAATAATTTAAATTCTAAAATCCTAACTAACAAATCAAAGCCTTATATCAATTATCATAAGATTAACATTACGTTTTAATGGTTGAATCATATTGCTTTTCATGCTTAAACAAGGTTGATCGCGCATTTATTGTAACCTGAGTCATACTATCTTTAGCGCAATGCCTGTTTATTGAGCAAGCGCGTAGTACTTTTGTATTGAAGTTGTTTTCTCCGGTTTTCAAAAATAGCAGTTACTGATGTAAATATACTTTTCAAAGGTTGCCTTAACGATCTAAACCAAACCCTACGTAATTTAGGTTGTAATTTGTATCTAACTAATATTTTAGCTTTTAATATTTAACATGAAAGAAGAACAAAATTTATTAAATCAGCATAATATGATCCTACTAGTTAGGTTATAATTTTCTAAGCAACAAAATGGAAACAAAAAATAAAAATCATACTTAGGTAACTATTTATTACAAATTATAACATACGTTAAGTAACAATAAAAACTTTATTTATAGGTACAATAATATGACGTACGCAAATAGCATTGTAAAACATTCCTTTCATAATCAATATACTACTTCATATACATTACTAATACTTTTATTGTAAACAACATTATCGTGGAATAATTATTAAGCTATTTAGCTAAATTTTTGATTTTAAATCTTCTATTTTTACAAACAGGAGAATTCAAAAGATATGTAAATAACGTGGTAAATATTATAAAGAGTTTTATTCCATACATTAACTAGCAATAATAACTTAAATTAATAACTAGAAGAATCTTTTATTAATAACTAATCACTTCACTCAACTTTTTAACAATTTTTCCCACTAGGCCTTCCGTCGCATTCAATAGCTCATCATATTCATCTTGCACTACGTATTGTACCGAAACGCCATTAGTTTCCAAGTTGGATTCAATGTCTGAAATGCTGATTTTTATAAGACGCTTTCCTTTCGTCACTTTTCTGATAACGTGTGAATTTAATCCCATTTCCGCCTTCTTTTTTCCTTTTTTGACGATTTTTCTTACTTTTTTTGACTGGGATAGTGGAATTTCTTGCGAGGGATTTAAAAGCGCATCTTGATATTTTAAATAAGCATCCATATCTTGCGAGTAGTTGAAAGGTTCATTCATCTTTTCACCAAATTGTGAGTAAAATGGAGTAGCAACGGTGACTTCTGCAACCGAGTTCATGGGTTGTGAGCTCTGAAAGAAAGCAAGGACTTTATTAAATAATCAATATCTACGGAACGAAAATTCAAACGCTATAATAATTAAAAAGTCTAAAACTCACCATTTTAAATGTGAAATAAAATACAGAATAATTTATTGAAACTAGTAATGCGTTCTGTTTGAAACCTTAATCAGAAATACTTTTTTGTTTTCTTCAGGTTTTATTTTATAGTAGTATATTTTTTTTTTTTTCGCTTGATGTGCAATTATTATTAGTGTACGTAAACACGTTTTTCGAACAGGTGCAAACCTGAATTATTATAGGTGTATAGAAATAAACACGTTTTCGAACAGGTTCAAACCAGTTACGTGTTTTATTGGTGTATTGCATCATGTATGTATTTAAATTATATTATAGCTTTCACTATGAATGAAGCCTAATGTTAGCGGTCGGCATCTTTTGTTACATGACTTCACTTTGATGTACCGATATTAACGCGAGCCTTTATTTTCCAGTAAACATGATATGCTGAGTTGATTTTCTAGTCACAGTGAAGTTAAACCTTTTTAAAACGCCTGTTTCTTCATTAATTTTTATGAGTCTTGCAGTTTATGCAGGATATTATTTGCGTGTAGGTTGTCAACTTCTGGTTTAGCGGCAAAATTGCTTCATAATAAAATCTAAAGTTATTTTACATTTCTAGATTTGATTTTATTCAAAGTGGTCGTGATTTTACGGTGCGTTTGACTTCACAGCGAAATTACTCACCTTGAAAAATGTTCGTAAGTTATAATATATTTTATATATTTTTTAATTTGTGTTCTATTCTAACCTTGTTTTAATAACCGTATAGTTCTAAATTACATTTCGTTTAGGTAAATTATATGTATAACTACTTTAACTTGCAGTTTTTACAGCCCTAGCTAGAATATAGAGATAATACACGTGTGTTTGAAATTGGTTTCTCTTAGCTTTATAGTTAAGAGATTAGCGGAAACTCAATTAATTAATTAATATATTCGCAGGTCGGACTCGGAATATTATGTAAAACGTACTTACAAAGGCGCAAGTGAGTCAGCGGATGAATCTACAACGAAAAGGTGTGTATTTTTATCTTATTATGTAACTTATCGTCTTCGTATTATTTTTAATAAATTTATTAGTACTTCTCGCGTTCACGGATACTCATTACACTTTTTAAAATTACAGGGTTCAACTAAAAGCTGCGCTAAAACGGAAAGGCGCATCTTCAAAACCGAAACAAGATGCAAACTTGGGCTGTTCGGGAGACAGCGACGAAGAAAGCAATCGCCGCGACCAGCTCGAGTTAGTGAAAGAACCAGCAAGTAAAAGGTATTTATCCACTATAATCACTACCAAGTAGTATTTAGTTGTTATTTGCGAAATAATATCTTATAGCTCTTTGATTATTTAGAAAACTAAATAGGTTTTTCTATTATTTCAGTAAAAAGATTAAGCCGACGAAGGCAACGAAGAAAACAAGTGCTCATCCAAAGGCGAGGGATTTGGAACCTGGCTGGTTTTCAAACTGGAGTGACGAGGAAGCTGTCGAAGTACAACGTCGTGCTGGAACTCTGACGTCAGTGCTGTCGCGACGCGTTGCTGGTGGACACGTGCGTCGTACAACTTCTTTAACGGGTGACCTTTATATTGAATTAAAATTGTATAACGTCAATGATATTCAAAACATTTCAGCACAAGACCGTTGGGAGAAAGCTTTGATTAATTTAAAATATCGTGTTGATTCCAATTCGCCTGTCGTGGATGGGATAAATAATATATTAAAGTTTTGTAAGGAAGACTTTACAGAGGAAGGAACTTTCTTCCCAGATAAAAATAAACAATAATTCCATCAAAGCTTTTTCCAAACGAGCTAAACCCAGTCTATTCTTGCAATATTACAACTAGTAAAATGCGTCATAGTTCGATATTTTGTTCAGTGTGTGACATAAGTATTCCGAGTAGAGCCTTTTCTGCACACTTGCGTACTAACTTACATAAAAATAACAATTCTGTTCAATTAACTCCAGATATTGAAAAAATTTGCTGTGCTTTCCGTAGCAGGATCGCCTCATATAGAGTGCGTGGTCCGGAAAACCGTCTCCATGATACACCGGTTAGGTTTTTGAGCGCTATTCGCGAGCATGTGCGTAAAATTCTAGAAGCTAGAAGGGCGTCTTTCGGGTCTATTAAGGCTAACTTTGAATTTTTTGCAGAATTTTGTATGCCAAAAAATGACACAAGTGAAATTAAATCATTCGCTACGCAAAATATAATTTTACATCAAGTTTTTGAATTTAAAGAAATATATTCGAAGATATTAGAGACTTTGAGTAAGAAAATTGACGAATTTCAAGAAAGGGATAGTGGTTGGAGTTTTCTACGAAACCTATACTTGGAAGTAAACATAAACAAATATAATTCACTAAGAGCTTCAAAATTTATAGAATTGCCTAAAATCATAAAACTCAGAAGGGCTTGCGTTAATATTAAAAATAATGACAATTACTGTTTTTTATGGTGTATAATTGCGGCATTGTTTCCCGTTAAAAACAATCAGGATCGAATATCATCTTATCCACATTTTGAAAACCAACTCAACACAAATGACATGACGTTTCCTGTTGGTCTCTCTGACATCAACATTTTTGAAAAAAATAATAAGAACATAAGCGTTAATGTTTACGGATTAAGAAAAAACGAAATTGTAGGACCACTGTACAAAACAGATAAAAAAAGGAAACATCATGTGAATTTGTTAATGTTGGAAAATGGCAATCAATCACATTATTGTCTCATAAAAAATTTAGGTCGACTTCTAAAAAAGCAGTTAACGAAACATAATGAAAAAATATTTCTTTGTGAAGAATGCTTAATATTTTTTCACAGCGCGGATAAGTTGAATAAGCATGTATGTGGTGGTGTTGCTACGGTATTACCTGACAGCGGTGCCTATATTCAATTTAAGAACTATGAAAGAATGCAAGCCATGCCTTACGTAATTTACGCGGATTTTGAATGTATATTACAACCAAACTCAAGTAACGAATTTGATTCTAAATGTACTAGCACATTACGAAAACATGTTCCAGCTGCGTTTGCGTATTATATTGTGTGTTCCTATGATAGTTCTCTTAACAGATATGTTAGTTATCGAGGGCGAGATTGCGTAGAAAAATTTCTAGACTATCTAAAAAGTGATATTGGTAAGATTACAGAAGTTTATAAGAGCCATGTACCTATAAATCTCACAGAGGCAGAGGAAAAGCAGTTTCGTAATGCGAAGTATTGTTTTCTTTGTAATAAATTATTGTTCGACGATGCTGTTAGAGACCACTGCCACTTAACTGGTCGTTTTAGAGGCGCAGCTCATTCGTTCTGCAATATTCAATTTCGTTTACCTAAGTTCATACCCGTATTTTTCCATAATTTATCGGGCTATGATTGTCACTTGTTTATTCGCCAGTTAGGAGAAATGAGAGGTAACTTAAAAGTTATAGCAAAAAATAAAGAAAATTACATTTCATTTACAAAGTTTATTCAAATAGGTGTAAACGAGTTTTGGCCGGTTCGTTTCGTTGATTCTTTCAAGTTTTTAGGAACTAGTTTAGAAAAATTAGCAGCTGATTTAAATGATCGAGACTTTGTTCACTTACGTAGGTTTTTTCCCATTCGAGATCATTTTGTGCTCCTTAGATCTAAAGGTGTATATCCATATGATTATGTAACTTGTTGGAAAGCTTACGAAGAAGAAAAATTACCACCACAACATCGTTTTTACAACTCATTAAACAAAACTAAAATTTTAAACTCAGCGTATGACCATGCTAAGCGTGTGTGGAACGTATTTAATCTAAAGACCTTGGGGGAATACACAGACCTCTACCTTAAGTCTGATGTACTGTTGTTAGCTGATATATTTGAAAACTTTAGACAGACTTCTATGTTAAACTATAAATTAGATCCTTCTTTTTATATGACGGCACCGAGTTTAAGCTTTGACGCAATGTTACGAATTACCAATGTAAAATTAGAACTCATAAGTGATCTGGAAATAATAAGAATGATTCAAAAAGGTATTCGCGGGGGTATTTGCCTTTGTTCTACTAGATACGCACGTGCTAATAATAAATACTTATCGTGTTATAACTCATCTGTTCCCGATTCTTTTTTGTTTTACATCGATTGCAATAATCTTTATGGCTATGCAATGTGCAGTTATTTACCATTTGCGGACTTCAAATTATTAAGCAAAGATGAAATAGAAAATATTAATTTCCTTGAAGTTCCTGATGATAGTCTTTATGGTTATATATTAGAAGTCGATATGAAATATTCAGAAGATCTCCATAATTCACACAATGACCTTCCATTTTGTCCCCAAAAGTTTATACCTCCCGGATCGAAGAGTTCTAAACTTATCCCAAACCTGTACGATAAATATGAATATGTAATTCATTACGTGCATTTAAAAACTTGCGTGAAACATGGTTTAAAACTGAAAAAAATTCATAGAGCTATAAAGTTTAAACAAAGTCGATTTATACAGCAGTACATTGAGTTAAACACACAGTTGAGAAAAAATGCGAAATCGGAATTTCAAATGAACTTTTATAAACTCCTCAATAACAGCTTATTTGGTAAAACTTTAGAAGCTACAGAAAATAGAACAAACGTTATGTTAGTTAATCAATGGAATGATACAACGAATAAAACTAAGAAAAAAACAAGTGCTGAAGCGTTAATAGCACGACCTAATTTTCATAGTGCAAGTGTCTTTACCGAAAATTTAGTTGCCATTCAAATGAATCCAGAAATTGTTACACTCGATAAACCTATTTACATAGGATTTACAGTTTTGGAAATATCAAAATCTCACATGTATAACTTTCACTATTCTCATATTAAACCATTTTACGGAGAAAATGTTAGTTTGTGCTATACTGATACAGATTCATTTTTGTATTTTATAAAAACAGACGATATCTATAGAGATTTAAAATTAAATTTTCAACGTTTCTTTGATACGAGTAATTACGCTGAGGACAATATATACGGCATACGTCAAAAAAATAAAAAAGAACCTGGGTTATTTAAGGATGAACTTGGAGGACAACTAATCGTTGAATTTATAGGTCTCAGGTCCAAATTATACTGCATTCAAACCGAAGAAAAACAGTTAAAGAAAGCTAAAGGCACAAAAACACATGCAGTTAAGGCTCTCCGATTTCGTGATTATAAGAATGTGCTCTTTAATAAGGAATTGGTACGCAAAAAAAACACTCTATTTAAGTCTATAAAGCATGAAATTTTTACACAAGCTCTTAATAAAGTTGCCCTGTCTTCGAATGATGACAAACGGATTATATTAAAGGATAATATTCATACCCTTTCATGGGGACATACTTCTTTTTTTTAAGTATAATGTTACTACTTCATGCTATCAATTGACTGGGTTTAGCCTTATACATAATGTTTTAATAGATTTTTATGTAAACATTGTTATTAGTTATAGTTGAAGATTTGAAAATAAATGTTTTTTATCTAACAGATTTAATTTGTTTTATTTTTATTACCCATTTTATTGTATCTACTTACATGTTCAGTTCTCGTTACGCTACGAAGTAGCAAAACGTACAATTTTCAAAGATTATATTCAAGAAACTGAGTTTTAAGTAACACGAACTGTACATTGTAGATGAATTAATATTTTTTATGAACGGGCAATAAAATTAGGTACAAGTAATAAAATTCGTTTAGGTTCATAAAATACGATTTATTTATTTATAAAAGAACAAGATTTTCTCTATACCATTTCTTAATACAAATTACATTCTTTAATGAACAGTGCTTATCAATAATATGATCCATACAAGTAATTTTACCATTACATTTAAAATACGTATTATAAAGTTTTAAAAAGTTCGGGCATCCTTTTTGTGCAATATCAGTAACATCACAATTTTGACATAATTCTTGAACCCATTTAATTTTTTCTACGCCTTTAACATATATTTTTTATTTTCAAGATAAGGGGTTATTATGTCTTTAAATAGCTTGTATTCAATAAAACCTTCACTCCAACGAAAGCTGAAAGTCTTCTCGATCCAGCGCACATGTCGGCGTTCTTCGTGCGTTAACCGTGAATAAGGAAACGGAGGCTTTATTGAAAACACTAGAGTAAAGTCATCAGCAGCCAGACCTAGCTCTTTAATAATGAATTTATTGTTCGCATCCCTGAAGCCTTGTATGTCGACAATGTAATGGTGTAAATTCATGATATTTTCTTCACGATACTACTTAATGGTTTATATTCCACAATGCAATCGTTGAATATTAAACAAAAAGCAGACGTATTGTCTGGAATTTCTGAATCACTCTCAATTTCTATTCTCACATCTATAGGACCCGTCTTCAAGCGATCATTTTGTCTAGAAGTGTCCAAAACATATAAAGCACATTTTTTAAACTCTTGTATAGTTAACAACGGTTCAGCTCGACGTCCATGATACGACTGTTGAAACCTTGTATATTGTTCATATAATATTGCGTAATTGTCATGCTCGAACTTCACATTTAAACTTTCATATGGAAAATAAGTAGAGTTTAAAAATACTCGGACTTCACGTAAATTACAATGATCAAAACTAGAGAAATCCGCATCCGACTTATTTTTTCTGTTGGTTGATAAGGCTAATACAACGAACCGAGGTTTTTCTAACTGAGATGACGTCTTAATTGCCCAGGTATGCTTTGTTGTTTTAGGTAAAAGCGGATACTCATACAAATCCCAATTTCTAAAAGCCAAATTTAGGGGTCGGTCCTTTTCCAACAACTTCAACATTTGTATACGTTGACGGTCTGAAACTTTAATATGAGGCACTCGCCATACGATTTTATCAATAATAATATCTTCTAATACTTCATTTGTATTAAGTTTGACAGCATTCAAATTTGTATTACTTCGCAACAAAATCAACTCATGTTTACAATTGATTATTATTTTGGTAAAGTCTTCAGCAAACCCTAAAATTTTGTTTAGAGGCAAAGATACGGCAAAACGTCCATGTTGAGTATTTTTTGTGCCGTTTAAGTCCCATCCCCAAGCCTTGGACATCATTGATTCATTGCTATTCATAGACAATAAAGATTTTATAGTTGAGGTGATACCTACATTTTTCACTTTATCAATCTCAACCCCATTCAATTCGTATCGAATATCTTGAAACAGGAATAGAAACGGATTGTTTGTGAAATGAATGCTATTCACTTCGTGTTTTGTCTCTCTGTTTATAACTTTGACTGTACCTTCTAAATATAAGGTACTAGCACACGGTAAAATATACAAGTCTTGTTGATTAATGGGTATCCGAATTTCATCGTTTTTATTGAATGTTGTTACATATGGTCTGTAGGAATGAACTTCGAAACTTTCAATAGCATTGTCTTCTGCATAAGACTCTGCTACACTAAGTATTTCACTCATTTTAATAATCCGATTAGTTTTAAAAACTTTTTGTTTTCCTTCGTTAATTTGATAGGTGTTCTCCTTTTCAAAGTAGTTTGCAAACTGATATGTCTAGGCGCGCACGACGACTTTTTATTAAAGTCAATCATTATAGTTTTTTCTTGAGATGAAAGTATAACTGAATATCTTCTCCTCTTAAATTTACAAGTTGATTGTTTGCGTCGAGAATGCGCACATTAATTGAACTTATGGTGTCCTGATTTACAGGAAAATAAATAAGGTTTCTTGGAACTTCTATAATTCGATATCCGGGAGGCACATTAGGAACAAATTCATGAACTATATGGCTAGGTTTTCCATTTACAAATGATCCGCTCACAATATCACATTCGATCCTGATAACGGTTGTCGATATAATGTTAACAGGAAATTGTGAACAGTTTATTATATCGGATTTTAGTGTCTCATTTCCGAAACCTAATGTTCTTCCGATAGAGTTTGACTTTTCAAAATGAACATCTTTTGTACAAAATATTTTAGTTTTTAGTGTGTTATTATTACATATTAATTTAAAAGTGCAATCTTTTACATTATCTTTTATGTAATCACCGATATCTTCCAGTTCATATGATCCTTCAGGTATTTCAATACACTCATTATTACCATACCAGAATTGATTATTTCTACTATCGATGTTGGGTATTGAATTAAACGTAGAAAAATATAAAAGCCCACAGTCGTACACCCCTTCCAGTTGTAAAGGAGGGGAATAATTCGTAATAAGCGTTGAAGTTAATCCGGTTACAGATATGGTGAACGACATTTTAGGAAATGATAATATTCGAGTAGTGTGTCACATTTTATATTGTTTTTTCCAAAAGTTATGTAAATAATTTAAACATAAGTGTCCACAATTTACAGTATCAAATTTTTGATACGTACGATAATTATAAAAAAATTCATATTTCTTTAAGTATCTAATAAGTTCAACAGGTGGTTTTAAATCTCCGTAACTATTAAAATATTCACAATATGCGTTTAATTTAACATAGGCCACCCAGTGAGTCCCCATATTCGTTGAGCTATCTAAATTAACAATTGCACACTCCACACGCCTAGGTCGTTTTGGTAAATTGTCACGCATGAAAACGCCTCTGAAATGTGGTATGTCACGTCCAAATTTTAATAGATCTATGTTTGTGAGAGCTCTCCTTGGCAGCCTTCTGCTTAGTTTTTTGATGCGTTAAAAAATAAACCACTACCTTTCTTATAGGGTTTTATGTATAAGCCTTTGCCAATGGCAATTGACTCCATCATTTTATTGTGGCGTTCTGACTCCTGTAGGTTCTTTTGTGCTGATTTATAGTCAGTCACAGCCTTTGCAATACCAGCCGCTCCTCCAGCTAATGAACCCAGAGCTGACAAACCAGCAAAAATAGGAATCAAGGGCAAGATTCCTCCAGTTTTCGGAATTGGAATAATGCGTGGTAAACGAATAGATGCATTTTTACGAAGTAACTTTTTTGCAGCTTTATATGCACACTTAATTGTTGATGAATCACCTTTAGGTTTATGCTTTTTAATATGTGATCGAATTTTTGAAACGATTGTTTTAAATGATTTAATTCCAGCGCCAGCCCTCAATTTAGTTTTCATAACCTTGTTAACTAACCAAGAAGCCAATTTTTCACCTTTGCTAGCATTTGATGATTTAATTCTTTGTTTTGCCATTTTTATTAACTCTTTATCAGCTTTGTGACGCTGTGTAAGGTCAGAATAGTTGCTATACGCAATATCGTGTTGCTTGCAGGCTTCGTCCAATTTATTTATGCCTCGGTCACCTCTTAACAACCTTTCTTTAAGTCTTGTACCTGGTCCACAATAATTGTATCCAGGCAAATGTAATTCAAAAGGTAGATTATTTATTACACTATTAACAAGTCCGCTTCCTTGCATTACTTATTGTTTAATGATGAGAAATAAAAAGTATATCTTTAATTTATAGTTAAGTTAAACTAAATCATTTTTATTAATCCAGCTATTTTCTGCTTCGCTAAGGCCTAACCATTTCAGAAACAGCCTGTTTCCCTTTCTTTTAATAACTTTTTCAATCAGATATACATTAGGATGAGCTGTTTTTTGTAGTTCTTGTTCATAAAACGAACCAAGTATTATATTTTTATGACAATCTTCAATGTTATACGTTACTGGATTAGTGTTTTTAACTTTAATAATGCTGAATAGCTCTTGTAGACCAATTAGGAGTATAACCCTTCTTAAAAGCTGATTTATACTTCGAGATTCGTACAGTCACCTATTTTTAGCTTTGTTTTCTTTTGAATAACATGTTTTTGTCTAATTAAGATGTTTTGTCGCACGACATGCTCATTTGTAGAATTTACATCAGTTGGTTTAAATTTAGTTGTTCTATGTTTAGTTCCATTGTAAATTTTAATTGTATTATTTAGTGGATTTCGAATCCATTTATAGTTTCCAAGTAAACTAAAGTGTTTATACAGTTTAGCTTTCAGTGTTCTTATTAATCTTTCCACAATAGAAGCTTTTTTCGTGGAATACGAAGAGTAGTGATTTATATGTCTTACTTTCATCAATTGTTGAAATACATCATTATAAAACTCTTTACCCTTATCTGTTTGTAAATTTAGTGGAGTGTGACCAGCATTCAATATGATTTCAAATGCACGCGTTATTTCCATTTTCGTTTTTGTTTTTACAGGTACAGCCCACGCATACTTTGAAAAACAGTCAATTACAACCAATATATACTTGTGACCATTATTTACAGAAGAAAATTTAATCATATCGATTAAATCAGCTTGCCACAAATCATTGGTTCCTTTTAATATCACCGAACAGCGTTTAAAGTTCTTTCTTGCATCCTTATGAATTTCGTTTACAACTTCTTGTTTGCTCATTTTTGTTTTTCCTTTACGATTTTAATAACATCCGCTTTGGTACAAAACTTTTTGTCAATTTCTTCTAAGATTGAGTTTATTTGTTGAAGGCGAATTATAACGTTTGCTATATTAGACTGATTAGTTTTATTTATATTATCAACATACTCCTTATTGACCGCTTCATCGCTCGAAAGCGGGGATTTCAAACCTTTAAGTCTTGATGACCGTAAATTGAAATCTCCGTTTTCTGTTTTTTGTAATGTCTCATCATAGTTTGCGATACGTAAACGTTTATGTACGTGATGTCCAAATTTATCAATATTCATTATCCGTGCGCGTTTGACTATGCGTCGATATAAACTGAAGTAATAATAATCGAGATGGATGCTTTTATGGAATAATGTTGGCTTCACGTAACTCTTCAATTATCGAGATTATCTCATTGTCAAGACCGGTGTTACCAGCTTCTCGAGAAGCGATTAGTAACTTCAACCTATCAACTAACTCGTTTGGATCATCCCAGTAAACATAATCCGTATTTGACTTTACTTTCTTTAAGAAACCTAATCCGTTGCCAACAGCAAGATTCTCCGTACTGTCACAGACTCGGATAAGTTTAAATAATGGTTTAATTATTTGTAAATATTTGCTACCTCTGTTACTTTTGATAGGTTTTCTTGGGTCAAAATCCCTGCGGTGGGCATTAGTTTGATTTAATATTAATTTGTAGTTTTCTTTGTCGTTTTCAGTCACTAAATCTAAATTAGGTATTTTCGCGAATAACAGTTGAACGAGCCCTTCAGTTTTTTCAAAAGTATTAGCATTTATAGTAATGGTTTTGTCAGACACATAAACCCTCTGTGTACCCATCATAAGTTTTCCTCTTTCTAGTCTTACTCCGTAGGGTACATCTGCAAATGCCTTAACAGAAAATGAAAGTGGAGACGAATAGTTTCGTTCCTCACTGTTAACACTCGTGAAAACATCATCATCTGATGTACCATTGTTTGAATCAACGTTCTCTATTTCACTTTCGTCACTCGAATCTGATTCGCGTTTTTCAGCATTTTCTAATTCTTTGCCATCTAATTGAAGTTCATTATCATTGATACTCTGAGCATTTAGTTCTAAAATGGTATCATCGTGAGATAAACTAGGTTTAATCTCGCTAAGATTCAACTTTGGTTGTTTTGGGGTACTATGATAGTCAAAGTTAATATCATTTACTTTTTCCATTCTTCCGTTTATACTACTTCGGCCTGCGATTTGATTGAGAGGATCAGTGATCGGCTTAAGAACTGACTCAAGAATTTTTTCATTTTCACATGTCATACCACGCATCATTTTAAGTTTCCGCTTAACTGCCTCTGCAGACTTAACAATTTCTTGCTTAGTTACCTTTTCCATATTTATCGCAAAGAATATTATTTCCTTGTTGGCGTTACGAATTGAAATGAAGAGTATCAAGCATTGTCAATTGTTATATGCTCGTATTAATTTAGAATCACAAACGTGTCAAAGTTCTTTTTGTAGCATCCTTTATTTCTTTCACAGTCTTTATTTATGACTAAATAATTATATGGAGTGCACCAAATTTTTGCACACATTTCTTTGAATTGTGACCAAGACATATCCGTATTTACATGTACGTTATATATATGTCGTAAGTTAGGTTCATCTTGTTTAAAAAGAATAATAAGATTAGCATTATCCCTTATTAATTGTTTAGGAATTTTGCTGTATGTTTGGTTAAGATAGAAACAATCTATTTTGCAATGGCGTCCCATAGAAAAGTAATCTCGAACGTTGTTTTGTTTTTCACATGCTATGTCATCAAATATAATTACTGAATCTGATTTTGCTTCATTTGGATTTATCACTTGCTCATTTTCATTGTATTTAAAAAATGTTACCCCTGGTACACGTTGAAGAACTTTTTCTAGAAATAAATATTTTGGTTGAAACAAGGTTTTGGAATAAACGTAGACATTTTTAAATCTCACTCCGTTTTCGTGCATAAGAAGTCCGATAATTAAATTAGTTTTCCCGCAGTTAGATGGTCCGCAAATGAGACAACGAATGGTGCTCGGTAAAAGTTTGCCATGACGAGAATATATTTTATTAGAAACCGAGAAATTTTTATATAAATCTAGTGACTGTGCTTGTTTAACAAACTTCATATTTAAACAATGTACTAACGTCTAAGCTACGTGACGATTTACTGTGTAATGAAACTGATACTCATTTAAGCATGTTTATAAACTTTATAACTACTAAAAAATAATGAAAGGTACTTAATCCGAACCCGATTGGGCATTTCGAATCAGAAGATTATTGGGGGTTTGAAATATCGATTCGGAGAATCGAAGATTCGGAGAATTGATATTTCAAACACCCAATAATCACCTACTAGCCTGCTTCCTTTTCCGGCTTTGTTGTTTATAATAAAACATGGTGGATGTCCAATAATCCTTTTTACTATTTTGTTGTTTGGGTTTCCTTTTCGTTGCTTCGGTTTTGGATTGTCGATAGTGTTCTTTATTTTTTTGTATAGATCACTATCATCGAATTCTTGCGGTAGTTGAAACGGATCTTGTACGTATTGAGAAAATTCAAATTGAATATCTTCGCTTCCCCCATTTTCTGAAAATCTAAAAGATAACAGAGAAAAATTAGAATCTAATTATAATTTTGGACGATATTAATGTTGAAAAATTTAAAGGGTAAATCCTCAAATCTTAATGTTTATTTGGTTTGTAAAATAAGTTTTTGTTTTTAAGGCTCTCTAGTAAAAAATAAATAAAAAGAAACTTACCAGTCAAAGATAGTGAGTAGGTAATGATTGCAGTCGTCGATGCTATTCACAATGTGAGGACATTAGATAAAATGCGCTTATAAAGGTTAGTTATTCTTTAGTCGGCAAAATGTAAATGCGCAATTGTAATATGATAACTCC
Source organism: Pammene aurita (assembly GCA_947086415.1). Lineage (NCBI taxonomy): Eukaryota > Metazoa > Arthropoda > Insecta > Lepidoptera > Tortricidae > Pammene > Pammene aurita. The sequence continues at coordinate 32,060,576 of OX352295.1, forward strand.
AACTGTATACGTGTCTCAGTGTATATCTAAGAAACATGTCACAACTTGTTTATATTAATGAAATCATCTGGTTAATCAGATGGTCTTGGATACCTGAACTATCAATGCCTGCCATGCCTAATAAGGATAGTAGGATGATTAGAAGTAAAACAACAAAATTATAAGCGATTCCATGTATTTATCATAACAAATCATTTTGCTATCAAAATAGTAATAATAAAAAATCAAACATTTAAGAATGTATAATTGAATCGGCTATTATCTTTAACTTGTATTTGTAGTTTTTAATAGATTCATAAAATGATAATAAAACGTTGTCTCAATTATATGTTCTGTTTAATTTACTAGTGACCTCTAACTGCATATAATAAAATTAATTTTATACATGACATGACAAATAATTATAAATTAAACATTAAGTATTGATGTATGCCCCCAAGCTTTCGTCAATATTTGCTTTTCAGAAATCATACGCTTATCATCATTAGCTGAAAGGGCAACTTTATTTACACTTTGGGTAAATATGTCGTGCGTAATTGACTTAAATAAAATGTTTCTTCTTTTTATTACATCTCCTTCAAATAATGATTTATCGTAATGTGAAAACTTAAATTTGCATACAACTGGTTCTCTCACACCCTTAGATTTTTTTAAATAACTTTATCAATGGTTTTAATAAAATAAACTTTTGAACGCAGGTCTACAAACTCTTTAATCATTTTTCCTTTCATTTCATCCTTAAAAAGTCCTGGTAATTTTTATTTTGAACTGGTAACAAAAATTTATTATCAAAAATGTGTTTTTAAATCTTTAAAAAAGTCCTTAGTCTGTATATAATACACAAAACTATCTGTATCCGTGTAGCACATTTGTATACGATTATCATAAAAACTTTTAAATACTGAGTAATGAAAATCAAACATATGGCTTTTAGATAATTCTAATACTGCGAAACCGATGTAAATCGGTTTATCTAAAATAATATGATTTGGTTTCAATTGCACTTCAACTAAATTTTCAGAAAAGATGGATGCACTGTGAAAATTAGGACTTGATATCAATTTATCAGCCGTAATTTTCTTTTTTCTTTTGTTAGTTTTGTCGGTCCACTGATTAACTAGCCGCACGTCAACTCTTTTCTCGGTGTTTTCTAAAGTTTTACCAAATATACTATTATTCATCAATTTACAAAAGTCTTGTTCAAAAACAGATGTTGCCTCTTGTCGTAACTTTGTATTCATATCAATATATTGTTTTAAATAAGGTGACTGTTTGAATGTAATTACTCTATGTATCTTTTTTCATTTTAGACCATGTTTAAGACACGTTTTAAAATGTATATAATGAATCACGTTCGAGTATTTGTCATATAAATTAGGTACAAGCTTATATTGCGTTCCACCTGGTGGTATACATTTTTCAGGGCGAAATGTTAAATCATTATGTTTATCATGTAAATATTTAGGGTAAATAATATCCACTTCAAGAATAAAACAGTAATCCGAATCATCAGGGATTTGGGTGATGTTTAAAGTACTTATTTCATCATTTTCTAAAAATCTAAAGTCTGATAATGGCATATACTGACACATGCTGTAACCATATAAATTATTACTGTCAATGTAAATAAGGTACGAGTCCTTCTGAGTGGGATCATAGCGAGGTAAGTATGTATTATTAGCTTTTGAATACCGCAGAGATGACATACAGATCCCACCTCGTATTCCGGATTGGATCATTCTTAGCATGTTAAAGTCATGTAAAAGCTCTAATTCTATACCAGTTTTCAGAAGCATTGCATCAAATGATAAACTAGGTGTAGTTAAATAAAAAGCGGGATCCAAGTCATAGTGTTTTTTGCAAGTAGCGCGAAACTTTTCAAAAATATCGGTCAATAGAAGTACATCTGTTTGCAAATAAAGGTCCGTATATTGACCTAAATTACGAATTTTAATTTGTTCCATACTAATTGCGCGTGATCATAATCTTCTTTAGAGAGTTCTTCATTAGTAAGTGAATTATAAAAATAATCAATACATGGAAGATATTTTTCTTAAAAACATTCCCATTTATTCATGTATTCATAGGGACACACTCCTTTCCGTGTAAGTAATTTAAACTCCTCATCATTACAAAAATACTTACGTAAATTAATAAAGTCAGATTTTTGCATAGTTTTAGTCAGTTTCTCTAAAGTTGCATCTAAAAATTTGAAAGAATCTACGTAACGAAGCTGAAAATAATCGTTCTCGATCGGAACAAACTTAGTAAATGAAATATAGTTTTCCTTAGTTTTTGGTATAACTTTTATATCTCCAGGCGCCTCACCCAGTTTTTTTATAAATAAATGACAATCATAACCAGATAGGTTGTGAAAAAATATAGGTACAAAACAAGGACGTTTATATTGTAAGTTGCACAGACTATGTGCTGCTCCCCGATAGCTTCCTGTAATGTGACAGTGATCCCAAACCCGATCAGAAAATAGAAAATGGTTACAAATACGACATCGCTCCGCATTGAAAAAGTTTAGCTCGTCATCTTTGTTTAATGCTATCGGAGTATTTTTGGTAACAACCCTATGAATTTGAGCCACATCTTTATAGATTGCTTCAATAAATCTATCAACACAATCAGTACCGCGATAAGAGCCATAACGATTATGACTTGGATCTGCATTACAAACAATATAATATCCAAAGGCAGCTGGTATATGACGATGCAAAGTTATAGTGTTAGGAGGTATTTTAGTAGTATCAGTGGTATCAGTATCAGAGTCACTAGTGTCAGTTGGTTCTAGTAATGATTCAAAATCTGCATATATAACGAATGGAACATTCTGTTTGCGAGCGAAATGCTTGAATTTAATTACTGTCCCCTTTTCTGGTAAAACAGTAACTACTCCAGTACACAAGTGATTTGAAAGTTCCTCCTGTCTAAGAAAAAATAACAGACAGAGTTCGCAAAAGTATATCTTACTGTTATGTTTCGTTAATTGTCTGTGCACAAGGCGACTCAAGTCTTTATATTGTTAACTTTATAAAATGACTGATGTAATGAAAACTGGCCAAGTCAAATCTAACCTACTTTAAGATCTCACATTTTTAAATAACAGCAATTGTTATAGGTATCCAATAAAGCAAAGAAATAGAGTTTAATACTTGTTCATAATGTTATTTTGTTCCTATAAATACATGTTTGGATTTTGCATAGAACTTGACACTCATTTAGATCTTCAATCTTTTTGCGGAGAAGCCCAGAGCCAAGCATAATTTTTGTATTGAACTTGGCTCTCCTTTTTTACATTTATGGTTTTGGTGGGATATCATTACTTTTTGTAAAGAAAACTAGGCAGGTATTGAGATTTAATGTTTTTTCTGGCGTTTCCGCTGCATGGTTTTCTTTTTTATGCTATTGTCTACATTCTCCCGCGCGCCGCCGACGACACACCGTTGGCCGGTCGTTTAGCGCGTATTTCAAGTTTTTTGTATGGGGACACCACTTATTATTATTTGACTTAACTTTATTTTTATATTTATAGCAAATATAATAATACATATATTGGTATAGTTTCAAATATCTGCTTGTAACGGTTCCAACGATACAATTAATTTTTTTTTTTTTATGGGGACCCCCCTTTTTTTTACTTTTTTTATTTTCAGATTTTTTTTTATACTACGACGGTGGCAAACAAGCATACGGCCTGCCAGATGGTAAGCAGCTACCGTAACCTATGGACGCCTGTAACTCCACAGGAGTCACATGCGCGTTGCCGACCCTTTACAAAAAGGAGGATTCACTGTGTTGACGGCTAAAGGAACAAGAGGGTCCCTCCTCGTCAACACACTGGGTCCTCTTTGAGCTCTTTGGCAACCTTACTCACCCGCAGGAACACAACACTATGAAGTAGGGTCTAGTGCTATTTGGCTGTGGTTTTCTGTAAGGTGGAGGTACTTCCCCAGTCGGGCTCTGCTCCAGATTTGAGCGAGATGACATTTACTGAACGTGCCCTACCACACTAAGCGAGATGCCATTCGCAGTGCCCATACCTCTCTTTTTGGCATAGTTTAAGGACATACCCTTGGGTCGGGGTTTTTTCCTACGCTTACACACAATTACCGAGCTGGATTCCAAATTTCATCCTTCTAGGTCATCTGGAAGTAGGTTAGGTTTAGGTACTATATGTCAGTCAGTCAGTGCTAAAATTTACGACTTTTTGACCTTCATATCTTTATAACCGTTTGAGCTAGCTTCATGAAATTTGGGCTTCTAGATGTCCTTATGGATATAATTAAACACACGTAGTTTTATGTGTTTACGTTAAAGAGGTTTTGAGTTATAGAAGAGTCAAAAGTGGCACCAAGTGGTTCGTGTAATATACACTTGGCGCTGGCTAGCCAGTTCCTTTGCTTGAACTTGGCTTGACACGCTGCCGCGTGTCTAGATTGTCGATAGTTCGACATTGTTGTCCCGTATTTGTTTTCTATATACGACATCCTGGAGAAAGAGCGCTTCGCTTCACAGCTAGTGATCGGCAACGTTAAAAAAATCTTTAAGATGGTAAGTATAGCAGTTTGGGAAAACATCAACAAGTTTCTTTTCATAAATTAGCCAAAAAATTTCACCGTCTTTTCGTCTTAGACTGCAGTAAGTAAGATTTTAACTGAATGCACTCATTCACTATATGTTCGTCTACGTCATTTGGATAATAATCAATAATATTACGTAGACTTTCCAGATCTATGTGTTCTTTATTCTTGTCTTGCAAATCCATTAAAAATTAAAATTTTTTGCTACATGTCTCATAGGCTTGGCTTCTATTATTTAAATCCATAATCATCTTATCCAACGCAACGTTTAGCGTGTCTCTTTTAAAATTTTCTGCGCCGTTTACTGAGACTTTATCTGTAGATTTATCTGAAAATTTTGAAGTAATTTGTTAACGCACCAGCGTCCAAACCAGTCTCAGAGCAGCTCAGCTGAGGGGTTGACTCTTCAAGAAAACTCCTGCTTCAAGTAGACTTAATGGTTTTTAATATACTTTTTACAAAGACTTTACTATATACAAGTAGGTATGCGTATGTGACGGTCGGTGTTAACGCACCAGCGTCCAAACCAGTCTCAGAGGGGTGAAGGGCGTGGTCAGAAGAGCACTCAACCGAGTGTGCCCCCTGCCCTGTTCGAATAAGCTTGAAAGCAGCAGCTTTCAAGGGGGACAGGTTGTTAACGCACCAGCGTCCAAACCAGTCTCAGAGGGGTGAAGGCTGAGGTGGCTGACGTCACGACCGCGGCGGGACTGACCGCGCGCACCAGCAACACACGAAAATCAACCACCGACCGTCACATACGCATACCTACTTGTATATCTTAAAGTCTTTGTAAAAAGTATATTAAAAACCATTAAGTCTACTTGAAGCAGGAGTTTTCTTGAAGAGGCAACCCCTCAGCTGAGCTGCTCGTAAATAACAGCTCCGACAATTGGCGACCGTGACAGGACAGTACCAAAGTCCACATACCTACCTATCTAACGGGACATCGGCGGGCGAACGGAATATTTCATACGGATTGCACCTGCAACCAGTGCATCGTCATCGCAGTATTAAGGAAAGTAGCCCATCCTATATTTCCCTTAACGTGTGTGATCCTTTCCCATAATTAGTGTGAATAGTGCTCGTCCACAGTTTCGTCTAGACCTTGAAGTGCGTGATAATAGGATTAATTTATCAGTGCTACTACTATTAAATTCACTGCTTATTTATTCGTCACTGTGCATTAAGTTACGAGAAACCTACTTGTATTCATCAACTACGTAAATTGCAAGCATAAAACAAGTGTATCTATTCAGTGCGATAAGCGAGCGTCCATTTTGTGTTGCATCAGCTTTGCCTAGAAACTGCATTTTTTCTGCTTTATTCGCAGTTTTAGCTTTATTCTTCAATAATAATTTTCTTCACTCTGCATAATTCCAATCAAATATTTAACATTACATACTTTCTTAGATAAAAACCAGCATAGTAGGATCCCCGTTAGGAATTTCACAGCAATCTTTTAGCTTCTTCCCTAAATCAGCGGCATTGAATTTGCGTTTTTTTTTTGCTCATATTGTCCTAACCGTGCATTCCAGTGACTACGGGTGTACGGGGCATTCTTCGCCGTGCTGTGTACGTGCTTGGCGTGTACACGTCATCCACTACGCTGAGTGCACAAGTTATTTTATCTAGTTCTTTATTTGCTCCTAATTAAATTTGTGTATTTAGTTTAGATAAATAATTTAAAATGTCAGAGGAAGCTATAAAAGAGCTGGTACGTCAAAGAGGAACCTATAAGGGTCGTGTAACAAAATACAGGGATTACCTTAATATTATTCACAAAATGGATCCTTCAAACATAACAACGTTACTAATTAAAGAGTTAAATATTCGTTTAGTTAGGTTGCAAAGTTTATTTTCGGAATTTGACGCGATCCAAACACAAATTGAAATGAAAAGTGCAAAGTTAGATGAGCAGATGGAAGAAAGGGACGCCATGGAAACGCAGTTCTTTTCTCTCATCTCAGCCACTCAGGAAATTATAGATTCTCACTCCAACAGCTCTGACCACCGAGTGCGCACAAACAGCCCAATCGACTTTTGATTCGGGCTCCGTAAGTAAAATCCGGTTACCACCATTTCGCTCCCTTCATTTGATGGAAACTACTTAAAATGGTTGGAGTTTCGTGACACCTTCGAAGCCATGATCCATGCAAACGAAGCGATCCCTGACATAAATAAATATCATTATTTACGCTCCTCTTTAGAGGGCAGTGCCAGTGTCGTAATAAAATCACTTGAATTTACCGCTAAGAACTACAAAACTGTATGGCAATTAGGTGTGAACGGTTTGATAAGAAACATTTACTTAAAAATAATCACATGAAGGCATTATTTAACATAGATCAGGAAAATCGTGAATCTCATCGATCAATTCGGTTTCTAATTGATCACGTAACAAGAAACTTAAGCGCCCTTAAATCTTTAGGCCGCCCGACTGATTCGTGGGATGACGTCATTATATACCTAGTCGCGAGCAAGTTAGATTAGATCCCACTACAGCAAGAAAATGGGAAGAATATAAGGCTGACTTAAAAGACTTGCCTTTATTATCCGAATTCATGAAATTCTTGCGCAGTCGGGGCGATGTACTAGAAACCGTGGTAGCTTGTAGGAGCGACAAACCATTCCACCATAAATATCTACACACTAAAACGACTAATAGTACTAATACTAATAAGGCAACGCGCCGACTTGTCCGGTGTGCCACAGCGCGCATAGGATCTCGGAGTGTGTCAAGTTCAAGGACATGAGCGTCGAAAGTAGGTCAAGTGAAGTCTTGAAGTTGCATCTTTGCTTGAACTGCTTAAGGCGCGGCCATACCGCTGGGCAATGTCGGCTCGGCTCTTGTCAGGTCTGTAAGGCAAAACATAACACATTATTACATAATTACAATCAATTGCCGTCTTTAAATACAGATAATAATTCAGATGGCCCGGCGCCCGTCATTAGCGCGACCAGCGCGTGCGCCGCGCTAGGCGACAGGGAAGTTTTGTTATGCACGGCTTTAGTTAAAAAAAACAAACTTGCAAAATAATAAAACTCACATTGTTAGGGCTATGTTAGACCCTGGCGCGCAAAGATGTTTCTTGACCGACCGAATGAAAAATAAGTTAGGGTTTACAAACAGTAATAAAAAACCGACTCGCGTGTTTGGCTTGAATAAAATGTCATTTAATGTTTCTGACCGGTGTGAACTCAACGTTAGCTCATTAACGAGTTCATATAACTTTAACGTCCGTTGTTTTGTAGTGGAAAATCTTATAGACAATTCACCTAACAGTTATGTCAATACTTCAGAATTGAACATACCTGCGGACATCCAACTGGCGGATCCTGGTTTCTATCGTTCAGAAGTCGACCTGGTGCTGAGCAATGAATTTTTCTTCGACATTACGACTTCGGAGAAAATCAAATTAGGACCTAACAAGCCTACTCTTCAATCTTCACACTTAGGCTGGTTGGTTGCAGGGCCCGTGGGTGACGACTCCGATCTCGATGATGAAGACGAAATTGTCTATTGTAATTTCACAAAATTAATTTCGCAAAATTTGACACGGTTTTAGGAGCTTGAAGAAATTTCATCACCGAATGTCCCTCATAGCAACGACGATAATATTTGTGAGAAACACTTTATAGAAAACACGCGACGTTTAGATAATGGTAGATTTTTAGTTAAAATGCCGTTAAATGAACCCGGAAACCGCATTAGGCTATTCTTTTAACATGGCGAAAAAACGGTTCTAAGAATCTAGAAACCAAATTAAATAAAAATCGGATTCTTAAAAAACAGTACTGCGACTTTATCCGGGAGTATGAAGAACTAGGTCACTTGAATAAAATTGACAAACCCGACTTCGGTTACTACGCCCCACATCATGCAATTATCCGCGAAAGTGAAACTACTAAATTGAGGGTAGTTTTCGATTGTTCGGCAAAATCTACCTCCCAAAAATCACTGAATGATATTCAGCATATAGGACCTGTTATACAGGATGAATTATTTGATATCCTTATCCGGTTTCGCCAACATAATTTTGTTTAGTCCGGGGACATACAAAAAATGTACCGACAAATTATTTTAGATGAATCACAGCGCCATCTGCAATTAATTCTTTGGAGGGATGATAAAAACAAATCATTAGACGTACTCAGGCTAAATACGGTGACTTATGGGACCAGCTCGGTCCCCTTCTTAAGCGCTAGGTGCATCGTACAGTTGGCAAATGAATGTTCCGACAAAAAGGTATCGGAAATAATAAAGCATGATTTTTATTATGACGATTTATTGAGTGGCGCTGAAAGTGAAAGCGAGTTAAAGCACATTTACGAGATGGTTAAGGCGACGCTTGCCTCAGCTTGCTTTCCTATTCACAAATTTCGAACAAATTGAGCGCGGATTTTTTCTGATGACTGTACTTCAACTCAGTCATTAGACTTGAATAAACAGTCTAGTGTATTGGGCTTAATTTGGTCTCCTGAACATGATAACTTACAGTTACAGGTATAGTTATTAGTTAGCAGCAGGGCACACCGCGCGCAGGCGCGTAGTAGCCGTCGCGCTGCCGTCGCGGAAGGCAGCTCGTGAAAATGGTCATCGTAAATTGACCGAAACATGTCGAGCAAAAATCGACTTAAATTACGTGAGTAACCCGTTATAAATATTTTTAATATAACTTACAGTTCTCTGTAAAATTGGACAAAAATACCTGTGTCATTACAAAACGGGTAATTTTGTCTAATACTTGCAAAATATTTGACCCACTGGGCTTGCTCAGTGCATGCACAATCAAGCTAAAAATATTGCTTCAAGGTTTATGGGCTCTTAAATTGTCTTGGGAAGATGAAGTACCCATGGAAATAAAAAAAATATGGCTTAAATTTTTGTCAAATGTGCATGTAGTGGCAAACCTACAGGTACGTCGACACGTTTTGTGTCCCAACCCTATCTCAATTCAGATACATTGTTTTGTCGATGCGTCTCAAGCAGCATATGCTGCTTGTATTTACTTGCGGTCTACGGACGACGCTGACAATGTCACCATTAATCTTTTGTGTGCCAAAACACGCGTAGCACCTCTTAAAAAGCTAACTATTCCGAGACTTGAACTTTCAGGAGCTTTATTAGGTGCGCGGTTAGCTGCCAAGGTCGTCAGTGCCTTGCGTTGTACCGTGGATCGCAAGATATTCTGGACGGACAGCTCATAAATTTGGGCTGGATACGAAACAAACCAAAACTGTTTAAGGCTTTTGTATCAAATCGTGTTAATGACATACATGAGTTAACGACGAGGGACTCTTGGCGGCATGTGCCAACGGCATTAAATCCTGCGGACTTGGGTTCTCGAGGAGTCGAACCTGGTCAACTACCAGACTTGAGTTTATGGTGGCACGGGCCATCCTTTTTAATGCAGGGCGAGAGTAGCTGGCCTCAAAACTTGGGATATATAGACGATAATTTACCTGAAAGAAAAGAACAGAGTGAACGCTCAATAATATTGAGCAATCACCCTTAATAAAGTTTGAAAATTATTCCAAGGTCAATAAATTAAAAAGAATTGTGGCTTATATTTTTCGCTTTATTTACAATTGTAAAAATCCTAAAACTAAAACAAATGGAACCATAAAACTAGAAGAAATAAATAATGCATTAAAATACCTAATTAAACTATCACAAAAAGAAACTTATGAAACCGAACTATCTACTGTTACAAGGAAAACGGCTTAAAAATAAATCGTACCTTCTACAGTTAGCTGTCTTTGTAGACGGCGACGGAGTGATTAGAGTAGGTGGCCGCTTACAAAATGCCGCTTGCAATTACGAAAAGTAACATCCTGCCAATTCCTGTCCTATTGGACGGCAAGCATCACTTGGCAAGGCTGTTGATGGAAAGCGAACACCTACGTCTATTACATGCTGGCCCTCAGTTGCTACTTAGCTCCATACGCGACGAGTTCTGGCCGATAGGCGGCAGATCTTTAGCACGTAGTGTGGTCCATAAATGCGTCACATGTGTGGGACTTCGAGGTGAAGCTATGGAACCACTGATGGGAAACTTACCTGCAGATAGGGTTACATCATTTTATCCCTTCCAAGTGTGCGGCCTTGACTTTGCGGGACCTTCATGATTTCCAGTAAAAAGGGGAAGGGTAATCGCATAACAAAATGTTATTTAAATATTTTCGTTTGTTTCGCAACTAAGGCCGTCCACCTGGAAGCAGTGATCTTAGCACTAATGCCTTCATTTTGAGCCTGCGTCGTTTTGTAGGTCGTAGATGTAGACCGCATACAATTTATTGTGACAATGGGACTAATTTCGTCGGGGCAAATAATGAGGTAGGTAGAATGCTGAGATCCGCTCAAAATTCAATTTATGAGTTTAGCAATAAGGAACACATAATATTTAAATTTTCTCCGCCCTATTCTCCCACTTTCGGTGGAATTTGGGAAGCAGCTGTTAAATCAGCCGAGTTCCATCTAAAGCGAATTATGGGTAATGCTAGTCTGACGTTTGAGGAACTGAGCAGCTTATTCATTCAAATTGAATCCATTTTAAACTCTAGAGCTCTCACTCCTCTCTCGTCGGACCCAACTGATCTCTCTCCTCTGACTCCAGGGCACTTTCTGGTGGGGCGACCCATGACTTCGCTGCCGTCACCCCCCGTTTATCTTAAAAACCCTGATAGGTACCAGCGGATCGAACAGCTACGCCAACATTTCTGGCAAAGATGGCGTAACGAGTACCTAGCCGAGTTACCAGGGGCTGATGAGGTCTGCAGGGTTGCGGACTTCTCCACACATAAAGGCGTGGTCAGAAGAGCACTCAAACGAGTGTGCCCCCTGCCCTGTTCGAATGAGCTTGAAAGCAGCAGCTTTCAAGGGGGGCAGGTTGTTAACGCACCAGCGTCCAAACCAGTCTCAGAGGGGTGAAGGCTGAGGTGGGTGACGTCACGACCGCGGCGGGACTGACCGCGCGCACCAGCAACACACGAAAATCAACCACCGACCGTCACATACGCATACCTACTTGTATATCGTAAAGTCTTTGTAAAAAGTATATTAAAAACCATTAAGTCTACTTGAAGCAGGAGTTTTCTTGATGAGTCAACCCCTCAGCTGAGCTGCTCGTAAATAACAGCTCCGACATAATGCGTCTCTTATTTATGTCACTGTAGTCTGTTCCCACACTAGTACTTAATTTTTTAGCTTTCTCTTCGTATTCCTTTAGCTTCTGATCTGATTGTTGCCTTATGTTTTTCACGCACTCTTTTAATGACACAATTAACTTATTGCCTTCACCAATGTCTAAACCAGGGCTCTGTACTTTTTTATTAACTACATTAAATCTCTCCAAAATTTCTTCCCAAAAAACAATCAAAATTGTAGTTTCTAGTTTCGCCAGTTTATTAAATAAATTTCGTGCCTCTTTTCGGAAGTCAACTTTTTCATCGTCATTTTCGCTGAAACTATTGAGAATGCTTAAACTTTTTAACGTAAATTTTAGTTTTGTTTCACGATTTAACAGTTTCCACCTGTGGGTCGAAGCAGAGAAGAAAACGTATATTTTATGCACTACTCCAAAAAAGTTTACAATTTCGGTTGCAACCTTCACGGATTCTTGACCAACTAGGTTAAGGAAATGCGCAGCACATGGCACGTAATCCGCGCATTTATTTTTTCTTTTAGTAGTGCTTGTACATCATTGTAGATTCCGGCCATATTAGCAGCGTTGTCATATGACTGTTCCCTGTAACTATCCAGTATTACATTTGTTTCCAAAAAGGCTTGTATAATATTAAATAAATATAACCTTGTATGACTACTAATTTTAATGAAAGATACACATCTTTCATACACTTTTCCCCGAAAACAGTATCGTAATACAATAGCAAGTTGGTCATCGTGAGACAGATCTGGGGTTGAATCCATCACAATTGAATAATACACCGTGTCGTCTTTATTTATTTGAGTTATAATTTGTTTAATTATCTGTTTGCCCATAATCTCAATTATTTCCTCACATACTGTTTTTGATAAGTATGATATTACAGGGTTTGGTCGCAGCTCTCGTTGTTCAATATGTTCGCGTATGAATGGGTCGAACTCTGCCAATAGCTCTAGAGCACCCATAAAATTGCCATTATGTGGAGAACCAAATACTTCCTCGGAACCTCTAAATGCTAAACCTCTTATACTCAAAAATATTAGCACTGCAATAACCCGTTTTAGGACATAAAAATAATATTCTGTTTCTTTATTTAATTGCTCCTGAAGCTGCTTGTCTAAAACAGACTTATTTTCTTTTCGTGTTAACCACACTAACATTGAATTCTTGTGTTCATTAGAATTTTCGTGATTTTCTAAACAAAATCCTATGTGTTTCCAATCAGAAAATCCGGTTGTGTATAGAGAAGGGGTTTTAGAAAAAAGTTTGCAAGTGAAACAAAAAACAGTACCAACCCTTTTTGAATAACATAACCAAGATCTTTCCAGTAATTGGCCATTTTTCATTTTCCTAGTGAAATACCAATTTGAAAAAAATCTGTTTTGTTCTTTGTCGGGGCCCTCTGTATCCACGGGGCCCTGGGCTGCAGCCCAAAAAGCCTTTAAGTAGATCCGCCCCTGTTGATAATGTGGTGCTTTCAACTCATTCGCTCTGGGCTCGTTTATTTGTTTATGTGGTGCTTTCAACTCATTCGCTCTGGGCTCATTTATTTGATTATGTGCTGCATTCAACTCATAAGCTCTGTTTAGGTCCAAAGACTTCAACACATTGGTTTTGGTTTTTGAATGAAAACTCGTGTCTTCTTCTGTGTCGCTTTGCATTAGCATAGTAGATATTTCTTTTTCTGCTGCTTTGTATGTTTTTATATTACTGCGTTTTACAGTGCATGGTAAAGAGCTCCAAAATGGTTGAGGTTTAGATGTTTCGTCCTTGATTAGTTTGTGTAGGTGTTTCGGCCATCGTAGTACGTCGTCGTCGTTTTCCCACAAAGACGGTACAGTTATCAGATTCACCTTACTTCTCTCTTTTGTTTGAATAATTTTAAACGGCATGCTAAAAAAAATAAAAGTAACTTTACTGCAGTGTAAACAAACCACTGGTAGGTTGGGGTTTTAATGTAATTTGTGTCAGTGTCATTGTCATTCGTCCATAAATACATCTGTTTAAATTGTTTTATTCACAATTGAAACATATAATTACAAGAAGACCTATCATAACTATAAACATTATTAATATTATCTATAAAGTATCTATAGGTAAGTAGAGAAGGAAAAAAACACTTACGTTACATCGGTTGCGCACGCGAAGTCGAGTCACCCAAACCGTCGCTCTGTCGGAAGCAGACTGACGTTTGATGTCAGAAGACAGAACTTTGTGTGTAAGAGAGAGAGAGACACGTCGCTCTGAGTTGGAACGTTGTAGTTAATATCTATATACCTGTAAGCACGAAAAACATTTTATAAACGTTCGATTATGTAGGTACTTGTCTATATGTATATAGCAAAATAAATATCTGTTTAAATAATAAATCCTAGTGCCCAGTCAGTCACCCGTAGTCGGCCTCTGTCTATCTCTCGTACGAGTGCGAAAGATATATTTTGTACTCTTCGCACTCATGTACGTCCTACTACGTTCCAGGCTGTAATTCATAACCAGTAAGTAATTCATAATCTTTTCCAATAAAATAAATGGTTTTTATATTGTAGCAAGGAACCCAATATAACAGAGAAATCTTACAAGCGATATGGCTTTACAGCTCTAACCGGCGCGTTTGTACAAACAAGTGTGCTAATAAATTGTTTTAAACTCCTGTTTTAAAGTTGTCAGTTCTACATAAGGTAAAATTATCACTTTTGGAGTTAGCCATGTGTTTAGAACGTGAAACGCCATTTTGTTTACAAACAAACACAAAAATGCTTGAAATATCTAGTAATAAAGCAGTAATTGTTAAGGTCATTGTTCTGATGTTACAATACCTAGTATGTTTAGCATAACCAGTCACAAAACTAAAGATTATAATTAACTTACTTACAAAAAATAAACTAGGCTACAGTATTTTTATCATACAAAATTTATCAAAACATGTATATTTACAAGGCGCTTGAAAATTTATATGTAAAATGCCATATATAATGACAGAAAAGTAATAACCGCAACAGAATTTCAGTTGAATTCTCTAATACGTGTCGTGAAACTTTGTGTACTCACCAGGTAATAATTCCAAACCATCAAGTCGCCATTATAATAAACAATCTGAATTGCACACTTAAAGCGTCACGCAACACGAGCGATTATTGAAATTGTATTAAATATTTTGACATTTAAAACTACACAACACAAGTAACACATAAAGCAGTACAACGGCCGTCTTACAGCATATCTGTATGCTTTTAGCATTTTGAGTTCGTTTTATAGTAGCATTATAAACCTTTATAGTGCTGATATAGCTCTTAAATGGGCACAAATTACCCAGCTTGAGATCCTATATAGGTTATTTAATAGCATTACAGGTGCATTATGTCTGCGCTATTAGCATTATCGTTGTCATGGAAAGTGTCAATCGCATTAAAGAAGCTTTAGTACGCTCTATTAAGTTGCCAACCGCACTAAAGAAGCTTTAATAGGGCCAAAAAACTTGCTAATCGCAGTAAAGAAGCATTAGTTCTCTCGATTAAGTTGCCAAGCGCAATACAAAAGCATTATACTACCATAAGAGTGTACACTCGCGATCAAAAAAATCGACTCAAACTAATTTTTAATTTCATCGTTTAATATCTCAGGAACCAATCATGAGATCAAAAAAGCAACGGTACCATTTTAGAGCTAACAGTGTCAGCTTTCAATACGAGCATGTTTTTCAGGCAAAAATTTCAGTTCATGAAAAACAAGCTAGCATACCAAGGAGGTGTAAAATTTGGGTGCAAAAATGACCTTAACAACGAAAGAAAAAACATTTTCATGAACGAATAACAATTTATTTTTATCTTTAATACCTGGTGTTACCACCAAAAACCTTTTTCACACATGCCATGCGTCTCTTCATTGACCTTATCAGCTTCCTGATGGTATCCTGGGGGCATGCTTCCCACTCTTCGACCAAAGCTTCTTTCAGGGCCAAAATTGTCTCCGGAGCAGGATTGCGAGCTCGAACCTTGCGTTTCAGGTAATCCCATAAGTGCTCGATAGGATTTAAATCAGGACTCAGAGGTGGCCACTTCAGAGTCGGGATGCCAACTGCGTCAAGGTACTCCTTTGTGACGCGGGCGGTATGACAAGGGGCGTTGTCTTGCATGAAATGGAACCCCTCGTCAAAGAACCCGGCGTAGGGGACGACATGGTCTTGCAGGATGTCGGTGATGTACCTGTCTGCATTCAAACCACCGCCTCGACCCCCGCCATCAACAAAAACCAGCTCGGTCCGCCCCTCCATGGAAATCCCCGCCCACATCATGACGGAACCTCCACCGTAGGCGACTGTTTCAGCGAAGCAACACTGGGCGAACCTCTCTCCAGGTCTTCGGTACACCCGTCCTCTTCTGTCGCTGCCATGGAGACACACTCTGCACTCGTCGCTGAAGAGTACGCGGCTCCATTGGTCGTAGGTCCAATTTTCGTAGGTCGCCACGAATTCCTTCCGAGCGTCCCGATGCCTCTGAGTCAGTTTGGGCCCAGTAGCAGGTCTTCTTGGGGTAAGGTTGGCTTCCTTGAGTCTCCGCCGAACTGTTGAGGTGCTAACAGGCACAACCCGGTTCCGCATCAGGTCTTGCTGGATGGCAACAGCGGTACGGTGGCGATTACGAAGACTGGAGGTGGCGATGAAGCGGTCATCCCTCTCCGATGTGCACCGCTGACGGCCAGATCCTTGTTTCCGTTTCAAGGTTCCAAACCGACAAAACCGACGATAAACTCTGGAGACAGCAGACTGGCTTAAATTCAGCTGCTCAGCAACAGAACGCTGCGAGAATCCTCGATTCACCAAGGTAACGACTTCGGTGGCTTCAGCTTCGGTGGTATCCATTTTTCGAAGGTGATTCCGGTGTAAGATTGCGAGGAGATGTGCACTGGTCAACTTCTGATAAGCGAATGATAAGAAATAACCGGTTACACCGGTTTTTATTGGTCTCAAGAGGGCACAACTCGTGCATATCATAACCATGTAAAATGCCATTTTGTACAAAAACTGCGATAACCTAAAAACTACGCAACTGAGATCGATGTATTTTACTGTTTTTTGTAGCTGAATAAATTCGTAATAAAATTGCATTCAAAGTTTTATTAAAATATTTCCCGCTTTCCGGAAATACGACCAAAAGTAAAAAATGTTGCTTGAGTCGATTTTTTTGATCGCGAGTGTAGTACAATAAACCTTACGATAATGCAAAAACGTCTCTAATACCGACGGAACAAATGTTATAATACAATGAACGTTGTGTTTTAGCTACTTTGTCTCGCAATATTAAAATGGTCGAAGACGGTACAAAAAACTGAATGAGTGACACGTCATATTTGTTTGCATCGTAACATAATTTATAAAGTTTTTGACTCTTTTACGTTACCTATTATATCCTTCAAATTTTACTGCGCCATGTAGTTTACTGTAAATGTGTATATAAGTTTCATTGAAAATTTTTACGCGCCTTTTGATTTATTGTGGTTTTGCTATAAAATATTATAAAAAGATATGCGTCAAATAAACAAAACAATTGTGTAATCCTCGTATAGAACGAGTTTTGCATTATTAACATAATAGTGTTGGTTGAGCAGTCTTAAATTTAGTTATTTCATTATCATATAGGTATTTTCCTTGTATAAATAGGTCCGCATGATTTTATTTTTAGGTTATAAATTATTTACAAAATGGTGTTGGTCTATATAGACGGAGAGCTAGCCACGTCAGATATGACACAATAATAAGAGCAACCAAACCCCTCTAGTCAGTTTGGTATACTATGCTTATTTCTAGATCTGGACATCTGGCAGCTTTAAAGTGGTGGAGGTCAAAGAATGCAAACCATTTCAAGAAAACAAATCCTAGAGATCTGGGTTTGATGCAATATTATGAGAAACTATACAAATACTATACAATATTAAGAGAAATTATACAAAAGTTTATGTTGGGGGAAAGCAGTGCCAAACGATGTATAATTTAGTTCATAGTTTGTCGCCTACAGGGCCCAGTTTTATAAAGTTACAAGTTACAGGTTACAAGAGTACAGGCTACAGGTACCTGTAATGCACTGTGAACGGCTACAGGTGTTTTATAAATACACACAGATAATTACAGTTGTAAAGAACCACGGTCAATCTCGATTACAAGTGACATCTACAGGTGTGAAGGACATCACTATTAAAAAAAACGTCTCTTGTGTGCAGACCGGATTACCACGTCGAACCAAGCAGCGCTGACCCGCTGTACCATTTACCAGGTCATGTAGGGAGATGAATAAAAACACTTATTTAGAATTGTAAAACATTTGAGCAGTGTAGTTGCAGGTGTTTCCCCGCTGGGAGTAGTTGTAGAAGTGAGCAACGAGTACGAGTGCTGGCCTCTTTTATGGGTTTTTTAGCGTGCTCGTACTAGTGGCTGGTATGTGCCGTGTAAATTAGATATTTATTCACGAATAAGCTTACAGTATTACATGTTGGTAGGAGGGTTAAAATTGATGTTTATATGGGACATTTCTTCATAAATTAGTACAAAATTCTTATAATTAGACATTTTGCGTATTAAGACATGATATCAATAAAATTAAGTCATAAATCAGTACTTAAGAACTAGACATGGAAACACAATATTTATACACGTTATTAAATTACAAATCATAAACAAATGGGTATAAATAGAGAAAATGATTGACTTAGGTTACACAAAAACAACAGTAATTTTAAGCTATCTGCGACAATTATCCCCCTCGTGCGTCAGCACCGTCGATTGGTGTGGAGCAGATGAGAATGAGTCTGGAAACCGGGCGGCGGACTTCTCCTGCGCGAGTACGTACAATGGCTACTCTTATGTGGCCATCAGGACCTGGAAAGAGCTGTGCGATCACGCCTCTAGGCCAAGTACCTCGTGGCATCGTACCGTCGGCTATAATTACTACATCTCCTACGTGTAGTTTCGTCGCGTTCTGGTGTGCACTGGATCGTGGCATCAGGTTTGGACGACATTCTTTCAGCCAGCGTTTCCAGAACTTGTCAGCTAGTGCTTGAGCTGTTTTCCAGGACGAAAGGCTCATATTTTCGTCGGAGAAGACTCCCAGCGGGGACATAGCGTTCGATCGGCCGATGAGAAAGTGGTTCGGCGTGAGCGCTTCAGTCTCTAAGTCAGGATTCACTGGGGTCAGCGGTCTGGAGTTTACCAGGTGTTCAGCTTCCAGCAGTAGCGTATGGAGAACTTCATCATGGGGTGCTCTGTCTTTTAGCGTGACTTTCAGAGCTGTTTTCACGCTTCCGACTAGACGCTCCCAAGCCCCGCCGGCGGAGGGGTTGCCAGGCGGGATCTTCTTCCAGATCATGCGTCGTTCGGTCATAAGTGGTTTGAGACTATCGGGCAGAGAGATTTTGGCCTCTGATAGCTCGCGTTCTGCGCCGTAAAAGTTTGTGGCGTTATCTGAGTACAGAACGGTGGGTGCGCCGCGTCGAGACATCATTCTTCGTAGCGATAGGATCATAGAGGCTGCCGATAGGGAGGCGGCTAGCTCTAGGTGCACGGCTCTAGTGGTGAGGCACGTGTAAAGGACGCCCCATCGCTTTTCTCGGCGGCGGCCTATGACAATTTGCATAGGACCGAACAAATCTACGGCTGCTGCGGTAAATGGCGGTTGATTCGCCTTGAGCCTCTCTGGCGGTAGGTCGCCTACAGGAACCTTGAGGGTAGCTCCTTTATAGGTCCGACACCATTGGCACTTATTCGTCAGATAACGAATTGTACCGCGCAGTCCGACTATGTAATATCTTTGCTTCAATTCGTTGATCACCGTCGCATGATTTCCGTGGTTGAAAAGTGCGTGGAAATGATGGATCAACAGCTTGGTAAATGCCTCCTTAGCGTGCAAGACAGGTATATGGGCTTCGTCTCTGTCTATTCGGGCATCTAGCACAATTATTCCGTTCTTATCAAGCTTCATAGCAACTCGATGTAATGCAGACTTCTTCGGCAGCGCGCGCCCGGCTTCCAGTAGTCGTATCTCTTCGGCATACGACTCATCCTGGCCTTTAATCAGCAGTATCTCCGCTAGACTTATGTGTCTGTTATTCATTTCTGTTTCTGGATTTCTATTGACAGACAATCTGGCTTTGAATACCTCGGCAGCAACCAAAACTCTGGCCGTAGTGCGAACCAGCCTAGTGAACTTCGAGAACCTACATATCTCGGGCAAGTATGCGAACTTGTTTTGAACGGTATTTACGGAGCAAACCGGTTTTATGACGCGCTCTTCGCACGTTTCTACGACGGGCTCTACTGTTTTCTCGCGCGGCCGTATAAAATCAGGCCCTATAAACCACCGGTGGTTAGCTCCGAACTGGGCCGGGACGCCCTTAGTATAGCGTCGTCGGCGACGTTTAACGCGCTAGGTACCCAACGCCAATCGGTAGGTTTAGTTGTGTTTTCTATTTCGGCTACTCTATGTGCGACAAAGCTTTTGTACCGACGTGGATCCGACCTTATCCAGGATAACGCTGTGCGAGCGTCGCTCCAAAAATACCTATGTTTAATGACATAATCGGACTCCTTTACTACTGTGTCGGCTATTACCGCGGGTCTGCCTTCCCTAAAACGGACTAACACGCCGAATAAGGATTATAACAGATCAGGACCCGCTAGAAGATCACTATTTAGCGACCTACCGTACGCGGTGGCGGCTGCGTCCCAAACTACGCGCATTTTTCCGCGCTGCGGATGAAACGTTGCGAAATGCGCCAAGTACCATGCCCTAGGCGCGTCCTGCGGGGGCGGCGAGTCTACTTTTTCCGCGTAACCTTTGTCTAACAGGTTATTTATGTGCTTAGTATACTCGATTTTCAGAATAGGGTCGCGATCTAACTTGTTTTCCAGGCTGTACAGCCGCCGTAACGCGTGCGCTTTATTATTTGGCAATTCTTCGTTATCGGTACGCCATAAGAAACCCGCTCGGAACCTATCTTCCCCGGGGATTTTTTCACATGTCGCTTCTAGTAACTCTATTGCTCTTTGATCGGGATCGGCCCGAGGTAACTTTTTAACTACCCCTAGTGACTCGATATCGAAATGTTCCTTCATGAGAGCTAAAGCTTCATCGTCGGCCGTTTGTGGCCCCATGTGGCCTACAAACGCTACGGTTGCCTCCGATGACCTATGTGGTCCGTGCAGTGACCATCCTAGCCGCGTCAAACTAGCTACCGGGAGGTGCGATTTACCGCTGATAATTTGGCGCGTCACTATCAAATGCCAATTATCCTGACCAATGATTATTGAAGGCGCGGCAGAATCGTAACACAGCTCCTCGGCTATGTCGGCTAAATGGTCGCACTGCGCGACTATGTTTTTGGAGACGCCTTGCGCTCCTACGTTCAATCGATTGATGGTGAGCGCTTCCATCATTTCTAGATGCCTACTGCAAAAGCCGCGGATCGCGAATCGCACGTTACAAGAGTCCGGATCGCTCACGCTCCCACCTATACCTTCTATGTCGAGCGTTTCTCCCCTCTTTCGGGGCATTATACGATCGGCTGTTTCGTGTGAAATCAAACTAAGGGCCGCCCCTTCATCTAACAGGGCTAAGGCTTGCGTAGTACCCAGTGGGCCCGTAACCTCTACGGGCATCATTTTCAAAAACGTGGGCGCTATTCTAATCGCGTGAACGTTACTGACTTTTTTGTCTTCCACGGGCGCTTTAGATGCGTTCAAACCGTGTAGTAACCTGTGATGCCCGGCTTCGCACTGTTGCACTCCGCAAGCCACATACCTGCACTTAAAGCGACCACGGTGCGCCGCGCCTAGACATTTATAGCACAGCTTTTCGTTTTTCGCCCAATCCCAACGTTCGGTTACCGATGCATTCAAAAATTTAGTACACGCTTCCACTTTGTGTTCATGATTATGACATATTAGACACTTATCACGTGACGTAAATCGTGCTGGTACCGAATGTTGTTTGGGCTTGGTCCCCGTATACGCGGGCCTTTTAGCCTCGCAGGGCTTCGTTTGAGCTACCGTCGGCGACCTATACTCCCCCGTGTGAGCTCTATCTACTCTATTTCGCGGGCGAGTGCTCTGGTAGCTGTCGTTGGAGTCGCTCGAATAGTCGCGGGAGAACACGGGGGCGGGAGTACGGGCGGGGGCGGTATGACGCCCTGACCTATTGTCCAGCTCAAAGGAAAGCGTGTTCACGGCATTTTTCGGCTTCGGACCTCGATGACGACTCGTTCTTTTAGCCGCGGAACTAATTTCTAGCAGAAATTCTGATATCGCGACTAAATCGGGCGAGTTCAAATTAGCTTGTTTGAACTTGCCCCATTCGTACCTTACAATAAGGTTCAACTTATCGACGATCTTGTTGACTAGCTCTGGCGCGTACAAGTATTTTTCTTGCTTTAATGATTTTATTGTCGCTACTGCATTTGCGACGTGCGCGGCAAAAGACACGATATTACTGTTATCTTCGGCTAGGCGCGGCATGCGTTTAACATTATGTAGCTCAGTCAACACGATCTCTTCAGGGTCCCCGAACTGCCTCTCTAAGGCCTCCATTATCTCGTATGGATCCTGGACGGTATACATTATGGATTTCACCGCGGTACGCGCTTCACCTTTCAATGCGCGCCTAATTCGACTGACGTTATTTACGTAACTAAACATGGGCGCGGTATCGTTAAATTCGGCACGGAATGCGATCCATTCTGTGATATTACCGTCGAAAGCGGGTAATTCGGGTGGCCTATGCATAATGGGCGCATACTGACTAGACACATCTCGCGGCGGGCGATGAGTACTCATATGCGGCTCGCGGGGCGCGGGGGCGCTGGGCGCCGGCGCGCTAGAGGCGAAATTACGTATTGTGTGTAAGGCGGACGCTTCATTTTTAGTTACGTAATTGCTCTGGTCTAGCTGGGACTGTCGTTCTACCCAATTCCTCACGCGTTGCTCGTCTTTTTCGACAAGAGGTTCGGACTTACCGCTAACAGATTGCGCCTCATGCTGGGCAATCTGTAGCCTTAACTTGGCAGTTTCCGTCTCTTTATTAGCAACGGCGAGGGCGGCTTTATGAACCTCGAGTTCCGCTAGCAACAGAGCTAACTTTTCGTCGCACTTTTCACTATACACACTTCGATTTTCGCGCACTTTTTTACTACCGCGGTCGCCGCACTGAGAAAAGCGGTCTTTTTCCCCGGCGGACGTGTTAGGTTTACACGATGTCCCCGGTGGACTTTTAACTAACGTCTTTTCCGCCTCGTCTTCCGATATTTCCGAATAAGCGGGCGCCGGCGCTATTGCCGGCGGCGGCTGTAGACGCGGTTCGACACTAGGACCATCGCCAAGAGTGCTGCTGGTGCCTTTGTCCCATGTATTGGTATCGCCGGAGGTTGTTTCACCAGACGGCGGGGTAACGGCTCTGGAGGGTTGTCCCTTGTGTGAGCGAAGAGACATGATCGGACATCTTCTTCTTTCTTCTTGCTTGACGCACGTGGGGTTCCCTAGCCTTACCTACCTAAAACCTAATGGCTGACACTGCCTAGTGCAGTGAAAGCGGCCCTACGTTCACTTTACTTACTCGTGGGCGTTAATCCCTGATGCACTGAATCTCGCGCAAAGGCTAAGTGCAAGTGCCAGAGCGTCCGAAAGCAGTGTGAAGACGTCAACCATGTGACGTTGCAACGAAAGTTGCCAGGACACGAACGTGGAGTATGGCCTCTACACGAGCGGTCCGTCCAGCAAGCTGGTAAATAGCACAGGGCTCTTCCGCGAAAGCGGGCAGGTGTATCAGCGGTTAAGCCGGACACCGTATGAAGATTCTGAGCGAAATTAATCCAGCTCAGCGCGTACTTGTTTCTTTCTTGAATTGGCAGCAGATTTCTTCCATCCGGAGCTCGAAGGACCAGTTGTTGTGTGCAGACCGGATTACCACGTCGAACCAAGCAGCGCTGACCCGCTGTACCATTTACCAGGTCATGTAGGGAGATGAATAAAAACACTTATTTAGAATTGTAAAACATTTGAGCAGTGTAGTTGCAGGTGTTTCCCCGCTGGGAGTAGTTGTAGAAGTGAGCAACGAGTACGAGTGCTGGCCTCTTTTATGGGTTTTTTAGCGTGCTCGTACTAGTGGCTGGTATGTGCCGTGTAAATTAGATATTTATTCACGAATAAGCTTACAGTATTACATGTTGGTAGGAGGGTTAAAATTGATGTTTATATGGGACATTTCTTCATAAATTAGTACAAAATTCTTATAATTAGACATTTTGCGTATTATGACATGATATCAATAAAATTAAGACATAAATCAGTACTTAAGAACTAGACATGGAAACACAATATTTATACACGTTATTAAATTACAAATCATAAACAAATGGGTATAAATAGAGAAAATGATTGACTTAGGTCTAGTTACACAAAAACAATAGTAATTTTAAGCTATCTGCGACAACGTCTGTCATAGTTAAACCGATATTAGACATTGCAATTTGTAGGGTCCAATCTGTCAGATTGGGAGGTGTAATAAAAGGCTGAAGGAGGGTTAGGGAGAGGCAGGGTACACGACAGATTGGGCCCTACAAATTGCAAAGTCTAATACCGGTTATACTCATTGAATTTTTTAATTCTTTCAAGTTCTGTGTTAGTGTTTGCTTAAGTTTTGAAATAAATTAATGGAAAAATGGCCAGAAATGAAGGGAAAATCGAGTGGTTGAGAGCGGTGTTCGATGCCAAGGATACACTTTTCGGGCCGTTTTCAGGTAAAGCACGATAGATTTAATTAAATATTTACCTAATGAGTAAATAAGTACTGTTTTACAACCGAGGTTCGAGGGCCATTACCTATACATTAAAATGTATCGTTTCGGTAACGGCTCAAAGATAAGCTGCATGTGTATCGAAAATCTAGACACACGGCAGTGTGTCCGCCAAGTTCGAGCAAAAAAAAGCGACACACCGGCCGTGGGTTATATTACACGAACCATTTCGGGCCAATTTCGACCACCCTATAACTCAAAACATATTTTATCTACGCATATGAAATTTCGAGTGTCTGTTGACATCCCCTTAATTGTCTAGAATACAAAATTTCATTATTCTACCTATAGCAGTTCTTGAGATATTGACGTCAGAAAATCGCTATTTTTACTATACACTCACTCACTGACTCATCAAAAACCTAGACCACTTCCAATGGTCGTACTGACTTGAAATTTGGCATGGAGATAGGTCTTAAGGTCAAAGTAAAGGCAAAAATCTGAAAACGGCCAAGTGTGAGTCAGTTTTAAAAATAGCGAAGGTGTAACTTTGTTCTACTATGAAGTCATAATGAACTAAATGGGTCTATCTTCCAATGGTCGTACCGACCTGAAATTTGGCTCGAAGGTTTGTCTTTAGGTCGAAATAAAGTAAAAATCTGAAAACGGCCAAGTGTGAGTCAGTTTCGAAAACAACGAATGTGTAATTTTGTTCTACTATAAGTAGGTATGGAGTGGAAATGAGATAAGACTTATTTAAATTTAGGTACATACCAATTTAAGACAATACATGTTTGTCTTAAAGACAAGAACAATAAAATTGTTCACCACTCTGTGTGTGTCTGTTGCGGGAACCGAACCCACGATTTACGAAGTGCAAAGCAGGTCACTAGGTACACTAGGTGCGCTAAATCAGTCAAACAAAAATGAAAAGACTATTTTTTCTCGCATAGTCTAAATAATTTCTAATTTTACAACTAATAAAATCGCAGATTCAAGAACATGGAAATCATATATACTCTAAGATGGAATTATATATACTACTGCCCATCTCACCCTCCGATACGCCACGGGATGAGATGGGATGGTGCACTTCTAGGGCTACATAATAGGCCACCAATTATAATACCTACTGGTAGGTAGGTATTACCAAGTTATTAATTATCTATGTAGGTAGCGTACTTACAAACAGAATAAAGTACGTTATTGATGTATGTAATTATATGTAAGTAGGTACATTTTATAGGTGTAGTGAGTCAGTTTATTTGTAAAAATCACCTATAAATAAATAGTAAAATAGAATTAGACGCTTAGTATAAAGGGTTATAGTATAAAGTACATACCTAAGTGGAATGAGACATTTCCTAAAGCAAAAGTGATAAAAAAATAATAAAGAACCTACACCTAACAAAAATAAATGAAATCCCATCAAAAACATAAATGTGAAAGGCTGCCAAGTTCGATACTATGGGAATGCTTCGCCTATAAAAGAAGTGAGATCTGAATAAGTACCAAGTTCCATAAAAATACCTCAAATCATAAATAGTTATAGGAATGCACACTTGATTTCCAGCAGTTTTTAAGGTACATTTTGAATAAGTATCACGTTACATAGAAATACCTAAAATTATAATAGTCAGAGAAACGCACACCGGTTTTTTTAGCAGTTTCCTGATAAATTTATTATTTTCAGTACTTTTTAATGATGTAACTTGGCAAGTTTTAATAGAAAATTATATACTTGACACATTGCAGTCCAAAGGTGTCGATTCATTGCATTGAAAAGGTGTGTGGTGTGTGAAAACTTGCCAAGTAACATCATTAACCCGGCGAGCATGACCCAGGGTATGTCATACCCTGACATTATTAAAATGGGTCGGCATTTTTTAAATCTTTGCCTGGCAACACTAGCCCGCTCAGTAGCTGGAGGTAGGGATGTGCGGGAGGGGATACTGCCGTGACCGCAGTGCGACGCGAGGCGTCGGCCGGAATATTCGTGCACGGACCTGCTTCGGGTATGTCACACCCTACGTCATTTTAGACTTATTTTTTTACGTAGATATTTATATATCTGTTTTTAATTATTCTTAGTTATTTTCAAGGTTTCAATGTATAGGCTTGGGTTTATTTGATTTGTTTAAGTTATTATTTTTTATTTATTTTTAGTTTTTCATCAAAATGGATTTTGAAAGGCAAGAAGAAAGGATTCGTGCCATGTTAGAGGAGGTAGGATCAGATTTTTCTGATGAATCCAGTTCGGAACAAGAAACTGATCACTGCAGTGAGCACGAAGGGAAGTCTGAATCGGAGCAAGAGGCCGACCAGCCAGTTGATGTTCCTACCAATTCTAGACAGGACGAGACTGTAGAAAACGAACCAGACAGCGACCCTGAAGATGATTTACCCTTGTCTCTACTCGCAACAAGAATGTCAACTACGCGACGAGTAAGTGGCCCTTTTTTAGGGTTCCGTAGTCAACTAGGAACCCTTATAGTTTCGCCATGTCTGCCCGTCCGTCCGTCCGTCCGTCCGTCCGCGGATAATCTCAGTGACCGTTAGCACTAGAAAGCTGAAATTTGGTACTAATATGTATATCAATCACGCCGACAAAGTGGTAAAATAAAAAGTGGAAATTTTTTTTTATTAGGGTACCTCCCCTATATGTAAAGTGGGGAGTGATTTTTTTTTTCATTTCAACCCTAACGTGTGATATATTGTTGGATAGGTATTTAAAAATGAATAGGGGTTTACTAAAATCATTTTTCGATAATGTAAATATTTTCGGAAATAATCGCTCCAGAAGTAAAAAAATATGCGTCCCCCCCCCTCTAACTTTTGAACCATAAGTTTTAAAAATATGAAAAAAATCTCAAAAGTAGAACTTTATAAAAACTTTCTAGGAAAATTATATTGAACTTGATAGGATGAATAGTTTTTGAAAAAAAATTACAAAATAATTTCTGAAATAAGTTTGTAATTTAACCGTATAAGCAGGTGTTTATTGTACCTGTGATTTCTACAAAATTACAATGAAATGACTTGCTTTCAAATAAAGTAAAAACGGTGAAAATCGGTTCACGCAATAAAGAATTATTCCATAAAAATCATCTCCCATACTTTAAGCTCGCGCGCAATAGTTTACTTAATCTGCCGATAGATGTCGCTGTACGTGGAACTCTCATATCATATCCTACATGGCGGTGTTATTAACTCTTAAGTGGGGACACTTACTGTGACGGACGGAAAACTACGGAACCCTACACTGAGCGTGGCCCGACACGCTCTTGGCCGGTTTTTTAAGTCTAAAGATGGTACTAAGTGGTTCAAGAATGCTCAGCGTCCAAATGTGAGGGTCCGTTCAGTAAACATCGTAACTGAGCAGGCTGGTGTAAGAGATATTGCAAGGGATGCTGCTTCAGAGTACGAATGCTGGAATATTTTTGTTACTTTGGACATGCTTGAGACAATTTTGATTCACACTAATTCCGAAATTCGCAGAACTCAAATCAAAAATGCCGCTAATAATGCGAGTGCTAATGCTGTTTACACGCATGAAACCACTTTATCTGAGTTGAAAGCGTTTATTGGCTTACTGTACTTAGCTGGTGTCGTCAAATCTAATCGTCAGTGTTTGAAAGATCTTTGGCGAACTGATGGAACTGGCGTTGATATATTTCGTACCACAATGTCACTGCAGAGATTCCAGTTTCTTCAAAATAATATGCGTTTCGACGACAAATCTACGAGAGAGGAGCGTAAAAAGACTGATAACATGGCAGCCTTTAGAAACATGTTTGACCAGTTTGTTCACTGCTGTCAGAATGCGTACTCTCCGAGTGAGTTTCTCACTATAGACGAGATGTTACTATCATTTAGAGGTCGGTGTTTATTCCGCGTCTATATTCCAAACAAGCCAGCCAAATATGGGTTAAAAATTTTGGCTCTAGTCGATGCTAAAAGCTTTTATGTTTTGAATTTGGAGGTATATGCAGGAAAGCAACCGCCGGGACCATATGCAGTCAGTAATAAGCCGTTTGATGTAGTAGAGAGACTCATCCAACCAGTTTCACGTTCGCACCGCAATGTGACATTTGACAATTGGTTCACGGGATACGAACTAGTGATGCATCTCCTAAATGAACATCGCCTTACATCTGTTGGGACAGTAAGGAAAAATAAAAGACAGATTCCTGAGTCATTCGTTAGAACTGGGAGACAACCTAACAGTTCACTCTTTGGGTTTCAAAAAGACGTCACACTTGTGTCCTACGCACCAAAAAAGAACAAAGTGGTGGTAGTTATGTCTACCATGCACCATGATAATTCAATAGATGAATCTACAGGAGATAAACAAAAACCTGAAATGATAACATTTTATAACTCAACAAAAGCTGGTGTTGATGTGGTTGATGAGCTGAGTGTAAGTTACAATGTTTCTCGCAACAGTAAAAGATGGCCTATGACTTTATTTTATGGTGTCCTGAACATGGCAGCTATCAACGCCTACATTATCTATCGAAAAAATCTAAATGTGACGATCAAAAGAACCGAATTCATTCGTAATTTCGGCTTGACAATGATATATGAACACTTGAATATAAGAAAATTGAAAAAAAAATATTCCAACCTACATCCGACAGCGAATAGAAAAACAAATGGGCGAGCCTTCAACAAGTCAGGTCAATGTACCTGGACGCTATGTCAGATGCCAGGACTGTCCAAACAAGAAGGACAGAAAAACCAAATATTCCTGTAAAGCTTGCAGCAAGCCCATATGTATGGAGCATGCTAATTTCATGTGCGGAAATTGTTATGATGTCGATGGCAGCGATTAATCTTAATTTACAATAAAAAAAATATTGTTATGGCTTTTTAACGAGAGGATCTCATTATCTATTAGTTTAAAGTTGATTTTTATTCTAAATACTGTTTATTTTGTTTTTTTGTTAATTTTTGTAAACCTCTAAAATTTTGTTCCTATAATTACATAGCATAAGGTAAACTCGAATAAATAAAGATAATTTCATGATTAAAATTTGAGTTTGATTTAAATCCATTAAATAATCCATTATTAAACAATATACATCACAAAAAAATAAATGAAATTAATTAAAACTATTTAACGGTATATTACATTTCGGGCATGTCATACCGTGCCTCATGCTTGATGTAACTTTTTTTCACATCATGCTCGCCGGGTTAAAAAGTACTGAAAATAATAAATGTTATCAGGAAACTGCTAAAAAAACCGGTGTGCGTTTCTCTGACTATTATAATTTTTGGTATATCTATGTAACGTGATACTTATTCAAAATGTACCTTAAAAACTGCAGGAAATCAAGTGTGCATTCCTATAACTATTTATGATTTGAGGTATTTTTATGGAACTTGGTACTTATTCAGATCTCACTTCTGTTATAGGCGAAGCATTCCCATAGTATCGAACTTGGCAGCCTTTCACATTTATGTTTATGATGGGATTATCACTTTACCATAATGTGAATGCACTATACTTAAATAAAGAGACGAATGCTAATAAATCAGCGACAAATATCGACACCAATCCTTTTCTGTTTCCTAGTAGATAAAATAAAACAAATCATCAATAAAACCAATATCAAACATATTGTCACTTTATTTCCTATTTACTATATATTTCAGATACATTAACAAAGACTGATAAGGTCAGTGCCTGGAAAAGTATGCATGCCCTGGCACAATCGTTGGCGTTGGTGCCTAACAATAAAGAGTATACATATACCAGGGACACATTCTGGCAAAACTTAAGGAAGAATGTGGTATGTATGCATACTAGTCAATCACATTGGCAAAAAACTTGCCTTTTTATATTTAGATATTCTAAAGCATTGATGGCCAAATGGTAAAGAATGTATGTTCAATATGTTCATTTTATAGAAGCTACAAACTATAGTAATGGTTGTATTTTATTTATAGAAAAAACGAGATAACAGCCGAGCCACTGGGAGTGGAACCACCAAATTTACAAATGTAGACGAAATGGTGTACAGTATCATAGGGAAGGAGTCACCAACCCTGGTAGAGCTCCCTGTTGCAGTGTCTGGTGAAGAAGTTTTAACTGAAATGCAAAGTAATAATTTAAATTCCATTGATATTGATGGCAGTAGACCAACTTCTACAATCAACATAGCACATGGTGAACCATCCAATGCCTCTGCACTTGCCAAGAAAACAAGCACCAACCGGACTCCAGCCCCGCAACAAAAAAGACAAAAAAAAAGAATGCAAGATCTGAAATATGAAAAATATTATTTAATGGTTAAGCTTTTAGAGAAAGAAAACTATTTAAAAGAGTTGAAAATTAAAAAAATAGAAAAAGAACTAAATATAAATACCAATGAAAGGGCCAAACATGCCAACAACAGCAAACAAATGAATGAAGATGCCAGCAGCAGTGATGAAGGACAATATGAAGTTGACTATTTAGAAGAAAGAATAGTCAACTCCATATATTTCTTCTTCTTTTTGCTGCTCTAATGTATGTGTATTGTGGAGAGTATCCACAATGAATACTCTCAAAATATACTAGTTAATTATTTATTATACTTTTTAGGGTTCCGTAGTCAACTAGGAACCCTTATAGTTTCGCCATGTCTGCCCGTCCGTCCGTCCGCGGATAATCTCAGTGACCGTTAGCACTAGAAAGCTGAAATTTGGTACTAATATGTATATCAATCACGCCGACAAAGTGGTAAAATAAAAAGTGGATTTTTTTTTATTAGGGTACCTCCCCTATACGTAAAGTGGGGAGTGATTTTTTTTTTTCATTTCAACCCTAACGCGTGATATATTGTTGGATAGGTATTTAAAAATGAATAGGGGTTTACTAAAATCATTTTTCGATAATGTAAAAATTTTCGGAAATAATCGCTCCAGAAGTAAAAAAATATGCGTCCCCCCCACCCCTCTAACTTTTGAACCATAAGTTTTAAAAATATGAAAAAAATCTCAAAAGTAGAACTTTACAAAAAAAATCTAGGAAAATTATTTTGAACTTGATAGGATGAACAGTTTTTGAAAAAAAATTACAAAATAATTTCTGAACTAAGTTTGCAATTTAACCGTATAAGCAGGTGTTTATTGTACCTGTAATTTCTACAAAATTACAATGAAATGACGTGCTTTCAAATAAAGTAAAAACGGTGAAAATCGGTTCACGCAATAAAGAATTATTCCATAAAAATCATCTTCCATACTTTAAGCTCGCGCGCAATAGTTTACTTAATTTGCCGATAGGTGTCGCTGTACGTGGAACTCTCATATCATATCCTACATGGCGGTGTTATTAACTCTTAAGTGGGGACACTTACTGTGACGGACGGAAAACTACGGGACCCTACACTGAGCGTGGCCCGACACGCTCTTGGCCGGTTTTTTTTTTATATCATTCGCTAGTACATCAAAATCGACTATCTGTTTAGGCTGTCCCTTCTAGACTGCCGAAAGAATCCTCAATGTCTGACATAAAATGTATGCATTCTAATTTTAAATAGGCATGTATTTAACCAGGCTGCTAAATAATTGAATTTGGGTAGCTAAAAAAAATAAAAATGGGTACCAAAATTAATAGGTTGGCGACTAATTTGGGGCCGTACATAATTTCAATATGGGCTGTTTTTTAATGTCTTAATAGCCATTGTTTAACTATAGGTAGGTGTCAAATAATTATATTGAAAACTGAATTCATAACTGGGAAGCATTTTAAGAAGCCTTTTTTTAATCGAAAACGATTACCTATTAAATTAAAAATAAGGTACTTTTAAAATATTTAGGAAGCAATTAAAGTGAATTACATATTCAATATTAGTACAACGGGCAACTTTACACGAGCTGTAATTATAAGATAAAATGGATTCTTAAAAAGCTACTAGGGTCTATGAATATTGGTAGGTACCTATAAGTAGGTAAGTATCCATAGTCAGATATCTAGAACCAAAATTCATAGGCCACATATGATTCAGAAAAAATGAAGGTGCCTTTTGTATAGTATTACCAAAATACCAACCTAGTTAATAGATCATAATGAATGGTGCCTTTTGTGTAGGTATTACCTAAATACCTACCTGCCTAGTGAATAGAAAATATGAAGGGTGCGTTTTGTGTAGGTATTACCTAAATACCTACCTATACTTTCTTTTTTTTTTAGATTAAATAAATCATGCGATTGTCGTAGTTACATAGGCGAAATGGATCGTTAATTAGCCGATGGTTTGATGGCTACCCGCGGATAACGCGCAAAAATCAAGTTTACGTTGCTACCTGTTTTCATAGAATAAAGTAAGATGTTTTTTTTTTAAAACGGTCAAGTACGTGTCGGACCACGCATAATGGAGGGTTACGTACCTTCAATGGAATATGAACCAAACTAATACCAAAAGGTCGCATCTGATGCCTATGGAAGAAGTTTTTTGGAGATAACTCAAAAATGGCTGAATTGTTAATGTTCAAAACACTCGATGTTATTTTTAAAGAACCATTGATTGATGAGCAACATGTTGATACTCAGTAATAACTTTTTTTAAATTTAGTTACATGTATGGGGGCGCCCCACCCCCAAAATATTTTCTTCTGCAATTTAACTATATAACTAAATAGCGGCATACAAAATACACTTTGTTTAACTTTTAGTATGATACGTCTTATAGTTTCCGAGTAAAATGGCTGTGACATACGGACGGACGGACGTACGGACAGACGGACATGACAAAACTATAAGGGTTCCGTTTTTGCCATTTTGGCTACGGGAACCCTAAAAACCGGTCAAGTGCGAATCGGAGTCGCGCCGCGAGGGTTCCATACATCACACAATTTTAATAATATTTTTTCTTGAGTCCGATTCTTAACTTCACCACAAGATATTTATGACAAAAAATAAAAATTTACATTCTCAAAACAAGCCCTTTAATTTACACACTACCAATAAAGTTGAAAGCTATAAGCAGTAAAGAGCTGGTTGGTTTTTTTTTTATACCACGACGGTGGCAAACAAGCATACCTACGGCCCGCCTGATGGTAAGCAGTTACCGTAGCCTATGGACGCATGCAACCCCAGAGGATTCGCATGCGCGTTATAATAATGCGGTTTATAATAATGTGAAACACGAAGTGAAAAACAAAATTCACTACAGAGTGTCAGTAAGCGGACATGTGCATACCGGTCGCGCAGACAATTTTTTTAATACCACGACGGTGGCAAACAAGCATACGGCCCGCCTGATGGTAACTAACAATGACCCTATGGTTTGCAAAACATTTTATTTAATTTTCTTAATTACCTCCTTAAAGCACCAGGTGACATAGAACCTACAAAATTTCAGCTCAATCGATCTAGCAATTTCGGAGCAAATAGCCATTGTGACGAGACAGAGTAGCACATGCTTCCTTATAAACCATTATGGTACGGAACCTTAAAATTATTCCAGTTTCCTGAAAGTTTAGTGCTCCCGTAATTACCCGTAATACCAGCAATTGATACCCAAAAAATGGTTAATTAGGTAGAAACAAATAGCTGGCAACAAATATTTAAACCAAGCCTGCTTTGAATAATAGATGCCAAGTTAATATTTTTGCTGCCAACCTATTATTTCAAGTTCCCGGTAAATTTTTTGGTCAGCTATATATTGCTGCCGTTTTTCAATAATATGATGCCACATGTTTGACGCTTATAAAAAAATATTGTCGCTTAAATAATAATTCACGGCCAATTTATATTATTATATGCCTTAGAAAAGTTGCCGATTCATGTTTTAGATACCCGGAAAATTATAAGCCTTTTAAATAACACCGTGCCAGACAGTGTTCGAGAAGAGAGGTTGTAAAGGTAGACAACCTTTACAGTATATATATATATGGCGACTGTGCAGCCTGACTTGAGTGTCACGTCAGTATTGGAGTGCCATTGAGGCGGTTTTCTTGGAGAAATTATCTCCAAGATCTATAACTAATTCTATCTTCTACTTTTTATTTTTTATGTAAATTAAATGTGAAATTAGTATATTACAATTATTATTTTTATTGTTGATTAGTGTGCAGTTGATCTTGATCTCATTATTTAATAAAAAAAGTTGTTATTATTTAATCTATGTAGTTGTAACGTGAGTAGTGTGAGCACCTTTGGTGAGGTTCTGATGGAAAGTAAAACAAATATTCTTTTTCTACTCCAGCACTTCTATATGCCAATTAAATGACTGATAGTGGTATCTAAAACTACATCATTTAAGTGAAGGCGCTAAAGTCTATTTGTCTATAGGTACTTTCTATAACTGCTAACAGTCACACAAAACATATTGTGCAACTGTTTTTGTTTTTTTAATACACCGACTTCCAGGTGCCATGTCTAAAAAGGGTTCGTTCTTGTTTACAATATAAATTATATTTTCAAATTGATATATACTTGAAATTATTTTTGCACAAACTATGATAAAAACATTATCATGTCTTTTTTAAAGTATTAATATCTTAAATAATTTAGTTTCCATATTTATGAAAAGCATAATAGTACTTTAATGTAAACTTTTGCATTGAGAGTTACTTTAACGAAGCCATATTTTTTTGCAATTGAAAACCAACTCGTGGTCTGTCTATGACATTTAGTCAAAAAGTTAATATTTAAAAAGTTTCAACACAATGTACGGCTTAATTTTTGTATTTAAACTCGTATATTATGTTAATATCAAGAAGTTTATGTTAATTTTCATAAAATAAGTGACAAGAAAACTTCACAGTGAATATCCGAAGACTTCGGCACAAAAGTAAGAGGGTGTAGGGTAGTACAGAAACTGTCGAAACTAGTTTATATACTGGAAGATGGGAATGGCAAACCATTAGGGAAATGGCACATAAAGGATTTGAAGTTAGGATGCCAAAGAGAGGTTGCATCCACAAATTAATATAGCCACGTAGGTTTAGTTTTATCGCATCGCCGACGTTTTGAGCTAAGCGAAGGAGCGTTCGATTCGGAATCATCATTTTTTTTATATATATTTAAGTGTGTCTTGAATAAAATGGGAGCAGTGGACGGCGGACGTGCGGCCTGTGTTACCGCTCACACTCGCCGCGCCACCGTTGTCGACTGTCCCTCTGCTTTGTTTCGCTTTCGCCCGGTCTAGTAGGGTCTATGTTGAGGAATGTTGAACACCTGTCCTGGCGGTTGGATAAGCCTTTTCAGCACAACGGGTTGTTGTGGTGAAAGGGTTTAGGAAAGAGTACCGTTTGTTAGGGTCTGCATATAGTAATAGTAGGTTAGAAGTGTTACTCCATTAGATTAACATTTTTGCATTCGGTTCTGAGCAAGACTCAGGATTTTTATTTTTAATTTTTCTCACTACTTAGCCGCTTCTTTGGTGGTTCGGTAACTTCTTTCATAAAGTACTGCATGCATGGAACCATATATATATATATTTTTGTGCGACAACTTGTGAGGTTTTCTGAGATTTCAGCTGGGGGCCAGCTGGAATTTTCCGCTTTAACGGAAAATTCGTCTGGCAGGAGGGGTGTAAGCATGTCCATTGTTGTGACAGTGACATGTTATTTTTTCTTTCAGCTGTCAAACGCTGACGCTGTTTCAGCTAAGTTTATTAACGTTGTTGTATGGGAAACACTCATGTGTCGGGTTGTCTATGGTCTATTAAATAAATTATATTTAATAAATCCCAGATTTGCAATATTAATAATAATTGTTATTGTAGGTTCAATCATTTTGTATTAAGTATTTTGGTAATTTCGGAAGTCTTCTTAAACCGTTGGTGAACGGTATAGAAATATTATAGTCTATGGTTCGTTCTAGATTGATGAAATATGAAAGTCATCTACCATTCCGAATCGATCCATGACACTGAATAAAGTGTTATCCTTCTTCGCTTAGGTGAGTAAGACAATTTTAATCCGAAATGGATTTCTAACGAACGTTGTAGCCGTCCAGTGTTTGGTTTTGACACGGGATATTGTTTCAGCCCAAAACTGTAACCTGCCGGTGGCGCAGGCGGTGATGCGGACGCTGGGCCGCATGCGGTAGCCTCCCTAAAGGCCTAACACCTCCGGAGGTTGACATCGGAACAACGAGCGGCATACGCGGGTTTCGTATTCCCTCTTAGGTATGATTTCCACATTCTTACTGGACTCTTAATTTCTTGCCAACTAGATTGGACCTTGACCGGCGGAATCCCATTGTGATTGAATTTAATTGTAGGATGTTGTTCTTAGGAGGTGTTTAGTTATGGTCTTTATAGACCACGCCGCGTCAAACTGATGGAAGCTGCATGACGGTGGCTCGCTGTTCCTGCGAGCAGGCTATCCGCGAAGCTGGCGCTCGGCGTGCCGGTTGTCCAGCACGAGAGTTCAACGGGTACGCCGTGGGCCTGCGACAGCTGTAGGCCTGCCGTAGTGTAACCAGGTACCGAACCGTTAGCTAGCGCGGGATTCCGCAGCCGAGAATATACTGACCAATTGTAAGCACAAACCCTGTTTGTTATTAATTAGGGAGTTAAGATATAAAAGAAGTGTAGTGGAGGGGTATTTACTGCAAATGCTGAATATGAGTGTGGGATGTTTAATAAATCTTGTCGCACAACCTGGGATTTTCATTTTACAAAACCAAGAATCATTTCATGGCGAAAAAATAACATGTCACTGTCACAACAATGGACATGCTTACACCCCTCCTGCCAGACGAATTTTCCGTTAAAGCGGAAAATTCCAGCTGGCCCCCAGCTGAAATCTCAGAAAACCTCACAAGTTGTCGCACAAAAATATATATATATATGGTTCCATGCATGCAGTACTTTATGAAAGAAGTTACCGAACCACCAAAGAAGCGGCTAAGTAGTGAGAAAAATTAAAAATAAAAATCCTGAGTCTTGCTCAGAACCGAATGCAAAAATGTTAATCTAATGGAGTAACACTTCTAACCTACTATTACTATATGCAGACCCTAACAAACGGTACTCTTTCCTAAACCCTTTCACCACAACAACCCGTTGTGCTGAAAAGGCTTATCCAACCGCCAGGACAGGTGTTCAACATTCCTCAACATAGACCCTACTAGACCGGGCGAAAGCGAAACAAAGCAGAGGGACAGTCGACAACGGTGGCGCGGCGAGTGTGAGCGGTAACACAGGCCGCACGTCCGCCGTCCACTGCTCCCATTTTATTCAAGACACACTTAAATATATATAAAAAAAATGATGATTCCGAATCGAACGCTCCTTCGCTTAGCTCAAAACGTCGGCGATGCGATAAAACTAAACCTACGTGGCTATATTAATTTGTGGATTCAACCTCTCTTTGGCATCCTAACTTCAAATCCTTTATGTGCCATTTCCCTAATGGTTTGCCATTCCCATCTTCCAGTATATAAACTAGTTTCGACAGTTTCTGTACTACCCTACACCCTCTTACTTTTGTGCCGAAGTCTTCGGATATTCACTGTGAAGTTTTCTTGTCACTTATTTTATGAAAATTAACATAAACTTCTTGATATTAACATAATATACGAGTTTAAATACAAAAATTAAGCCGTACATTGTGTTGAAACTTTTTAAATATTAACTTTTTGACTAAATGTCATAGACAGACCACGAGTTGGTTTTCAATTGCAAAAAAATATGGCTTCGTTAAAGTAACTCTCAATGCAAAAGTTTACATTAAAGTACTATTATGCTTTTCATAAATATGGAAACTAAATTATTTAAGATATTAATACTTTAAAAAAGACATGATAATGTTTTTATCATAGTTTGTGCAAAAATAATTTCAAGTATATATCAATTTGAAAATATAATTTATATTGTAAACAAGAACGAACCCTTTTTAGACATGGCACCTGGAAGTCGGTGTATTAAAAAAACAAAAACAGTTGCACAATATGTTTTGTGTGACTGTTAGCAGTTATAGAAAGTACCTATAGACAAATAGACTTTAGCGCCTTCACTTAAATGATGTAGTTTTAGATACCACTATCAGTCATTTAATTGGCATATAGAAGTGCTGGAGTAGAAAAAGAATATTTGTTTTACTTTCCATCAGAACCTCACCAAAGGTGCTCACACTACTCACGTTACAACTACATAGATTAAATAATAACAACTTTTTTTATTAAATAATGAGATCAAGATCAACTGCACACTAATCAACAATAAAAATAATAATTGTAATATACTAATTTCACATTTAATTTACATAAAAAATAACAAGTAGAAGATAGAATTAGTTTTAGATCTTGGAGATAATTTCTCCAAGAAAACCGCCTCAATGGCACTCCAATACTGACGTGACACTCAAGTCAGGCTGCACAGTCGCCATATATATATATACTGTAAAGGTTGTCTACCTTTACAACCTCTCTTCTCGAACACTGTCTGGCACGGTGTTATTTAAAAGGCTTATAATTTTCCGGGTATCTAAAACATGAATCGGCAACTTTTCTAAGGCATATAATAATATAAATTGGCCGTGAATTATTATTTAAGCGACAATATTTTTTTATAAGCGTCAAACATGTGGCATCATATTATTGAAAAACGGCAGCAATATATAGCTGACCAAAAAATTTACCGGGAACTTGAAATAATAGGTTGGCAGCAAAAATATTAACTTGGCATCTATTATTCAAAGCAGGCTTGGTTTAAATATTTGTTGCCAGCTATTTGTTTCTACCTAATTAACCATTTTTTGGGTATCAATTGCTGGTATTACGGGTAATTACGGGAGCACTAAACTTTCAGGAAACTGGAATAATTTTAAGGTTCCGTACCATAATGGTTTATAAGGAAGCATGTGCTACTCTGTCTCGTCACAATGTCTATTTGCTCCGAAATTGCTAGATCGATTGAGCTGAAATTTTGTAGGTTCTATGTCCCCTGGTGCTTTAAGGAGGTAATTAAGAAAATTAAATAAAATGTTTTGCAAACCATAGGGTCATTGTTAGTTACCATCAGGCGGGCCGTATGCTTGTTTGCCACCGTCGTGGTATTAAAAAAATTGTCTGCGCGACCGGTATGCACATGTCCGCAATAATTAAAATTGATGGGGTTGAAACATATACCAGAAGTTTCATATTGTGCTGTAACACATATACATACGTTGAAATTTGCATATATATTCGCGAAATGTGAATTAATTACTTTAGGTATAAAATTGATACCTACTCCAGTCCAGACTAATAAAGGGTAATGTAATTGTGTCAGTTCGCGGGGCTTGTTAGATCATTAAAAATCTCGTTAAGTTATATGACCGTTTCTACCCCATTGATTTCCCACCACTAAAACTATACCTAAACTTTGGAAACTTTAGGTAGTATACCTAGTCTTTCATAAGGAGTAACCAATTAAGCAATTATAAAACCTATTGCAAATACGTAAAGAACAAACTACAACGTAGGAGTATGCCTCTACCGAGCTCGGTGACAATGCGATGTCGCCGAGTCGAGCTAACAATAGAGACAATAGAAAAAGGTGAGCAAGGGTTCTATTGTGGTGTCGAAGAGCGTGTATTGTTTAATTAGCGGAGTGCCTAAGTGCTGAAGGAGGCTCCGGGCACTGTTGAGACCTAGTGCAATCGATGTAAATGGGGGGCTAAACGTACTAAAACATACCAAACTTTTTTTTTTTTTTTTTAGGTTTCATAGTCCGGAAAACCCACCATAATCCCGAAAAACCATTGTTTTGGTGGTGGGAAAACGATGGGGTAGAAACGGTGAATCTATACTACTTCGGGTCGGTGGCAGAATTGATGCGTCCGAACTGCCATATAACGCGCGGCATCCAATTTTATTACCTGGTAAGGATCAGTTTATGGAACTATTAGTTACTCATTATCACAAGGTATATTGCCACATCGGGGCAAATGCACTGGAATCTATTTTATCCTGGACATACTGGATAGTCGCCGCGCGGCGGATCACGAGAAATGTAACTTTTAAATGCATAGCGTGTTACAAGGCCCGGCCGCGACCGGTGCAACCCTTCATGGCGGACTTACCACCCGATCGGGTAAAATGCACACGAGCGTTTCTCGGCACGGCAACAGATTTCGGTGGTCCATTTTGTATAAAATCTAGCAACCTTCGTAACGCAAAAATAGAGAAGTGTTTCCTATGTATATTTGTTTGCTTGAGTACTAAAACTGTTCACTTGGAAGTAGTGAGTCAATTATCGGTTGAAGCCTTCGTTGCCGCGCTTACGCGTTTTGTCGGCGTGGACTTCCAAATTTATTGCGGTCAGATTGTGGTACAAATTATACGGGTACCAACAAATATTTAAAAGAACTATACTCGTTCCTACGGGATAAACAACCTGAAATTGATCGGGAATGTGTTAAGCGTGAGATTAAGTAGCTGTTTAATGCACCGTCTAGTCCAAATCACGGCGGCCTATTCGAGGCGGCAATTAAGTCTGCGAAAACCCATTGTAGGCGTGTGCTTGGTGAAGCTCGGCTCACGTTTGAGTTACTGGCGACTTTCTTTTCGAGGGTTGAAGCTACGATGAACTCTCGACCGTTATGCCCTCTAAGTTCGGATCCGGCTGACGTATTGACTCCAGGTAGTTTTTTGATAGTAGAACCTTTGGTAGCTCTCCCGGAATACCCATATACGGAAGTTAAGGAATCCCGTTTGTCTCAGTTCCAACGGATACAAAAGATGACCCAACATTTCTGGATTCGGTTTAAAAATGAATATCTTCATACGCTTCAGCAACGCTATAAATGGACCTCTCATACGGAACCGCCAAAATTAAATGATTTAGTTTTGATTAAGGAAGATAATTTAGTTACGCTTAATTGGAAGCGCGGACGTATAGTTAAGCTGCTACCAGCTAAGGACGGGATTATTCGCGTTGTTGAAGTTAAAACCCAAAACGGTGTCTTACTAAGACCCGTTTCCAAACTCTGTAGGCTGCCTATTGAAGTTTAGGAACCAAGGAGGCCTTGGTTAGGCGGGGGGATGTTCGGGCATTGTAATCTTTTAATATGTGGGTAAGTCGTTTCGGAGCAAATTCGGAGGTAGATTCAACACCTCGGACTGTCAAAAAAAAACTCGGCTCGGGCGCGGCCTGCAACGCATGTGCTCTGTGCGTTAATATTACCAAAATTCGGTATCTCGGTGTTTTCTGCGAACTATCGCGAACTATCTGTTTATAAGACGTGTGTGTCGACCTCTCAAGGCCCTGGAAGTGCTAGCTAGCTGAAGAAGGACCCGGATCTTCGAAGTCATCGGAGTGTGCTATAAGGTTAGTGACTATCCCATATTGTTTGATTGCAATGCCTGTCTAAAAGTTTTAATACGCTAGGGAACCTAGGACCAGCTGAGTTATCGAAGGGTTCATACGTGAACAAATATAATATGTTAGGTGCCAGTACACCCATAAAAAATCAAGTGCAACCTCAACTCGAGCAAGCCATGAGTGATTTAGAAAAATTCGTTAGTGACAACAATCCTGGTGATAGAAATGATAATACTTCAAATGAAAGTACTGTATTCGAAGATTCAGATGAAGACAGACAAGAATACAACTTAGTAAATATTAAAAAGACGCACTTTACTAACAAAATTAAAAACAACAAAAAATATAGCAACAAAAACTGTCTCGAGTATAATTTTTGTAAGACTCCAAAAGATTTTGTGCTCCCCTCTAGAGTTACAGAAAATCATTCAGGACTACTTGAGCAAGCCATGACTGATATTGAAGAACCTGACGACGATAAAGATGAATCTTATCATCCTTTGAGTGAAAAATCTAGTAGTACTTCCGAAGACATACATAGGCTGCTATTTATATATCCAGAAACCGGGATTACAATCTTCTTAAATAGCATATTTGACCTCCATGGTAAAATTTGAACTTTTTTAAGTACTGGCCGATATATTTTTTCTTTCTTATTAACGCTCGTGTTTTGTTTTTGACGGGTTTTAAATGTCATCTCGCAGCAAGAATGGAACTCACTCGTGAAAATATTCGTGCTATGATTTATTATGATTTTCGGCGTGGTTTAACGCAACAACAGTGCATAGATCAACTAACTTCAACTTTTGGTGATGAAGCCCCATCTAAAACTACTGTGTATCACTGGTTTAGTGAGTTCAATCGTGGACGTAGTATGCTTACGGACGAAGTTAAGGCAGGTCGCCCGAAATCGGTCGTTGTACAACAAAATATCGAGGCTGTGCGAAAACTTATAATGGACGACCGACATGTTACGTACTGCGAGATAGAGGCGACTCTGGGTATTTCTATGACCAGCATTAATAGCATATTACATAATTATTTGGCTGTAAAAAAAATTTGTTCGCGTTGGATACCCCACAACTTAACAAAAGAGCAAAAAGATGCTCGCGTCGAATGGTGCAATAAAATGTTAAAAAAATATAACCGTGGTGACTCAAAAGCCGTTTATAACATCTTTACAGGTGACGAATCCTGTATCTATGCATACCATCCCGAAACGAAGCAACAATCAACGGTATGGGTGTTTCAAAATGAGCCGAACCCTACGAAAGTTACTCGTGCAAAAAGTACATTGAAACAAATGGTGGCCTGCTTCTTCGGTATTAATGGCCACGTAGCTACAGTGCCACTAGAAAACCGTAGAACGGTTAATTCAGAGTGGTACACGACCATTTGCTTACCGGAAGTATTTGAACAAATTCGTAAAACTAACCAGCGACGAAGAATCATTCTTCATCATGACAATGCCAGCTGTCATACGTCACGCGAAACAACTCTATTTTTGGAGGGTCAAAATGTGGAATTAACGGGTCATCCGCCGTACAGCCCTGACTTGGCACCCAACGATTTTTATTTATTTCCAAATATAAAGAATAAATTACGCGGTCAACGATTTTCGACCGCTGAACATGCTGTCGACGCATTCAAACAACACGTTATGGAGGTACCTCAGGCGGAGTGGCAGAAGTGCTTTAAAAATTGGTTCACGCGAATGCAAAAGTGCATAGATCATCAAGGGCAATACTTTGAAAAACAATAAAACCATTTTCAGCCGTGTACGTTTGTTTGTTTTTTTGTTTCCGGATATATAAGTAGCAACCCTCGTAGATGATGACGAAGCAATGCGAGATTGTAGTTTATCGGATATTACACAACCCTACTCGGATCAAAAGGTATTTTTATACCGTTACAGGATTGTTAGATTACTGGGTCTTTTAGTTGCTATTATGCTTAAAAGTGGATAAATTAGATTTAAAATATATTAATTATTCCCTTTATTTATATTTCAGGTTACTTCTTATGAAACCTCAAAAGAGCCATTTGATCAGAAGCTAAAAAAATAAATAAAGAGAATACAATACCGACCAGATCATGCAGAAGAAGAAGATGAAATAAAAGAAGCAGAAGAAGGGCTATCGCAAGATAACGCAACTCTGTCAGAAGAGGGATTAATGATAGGTAAACGTGTTCGTCAGCGCGACTTTTGTTTTTATTGTGATACTTACATTTTAAATTTTGCAAGACATATGGTGCGAAATCATCCAGCGGAACCTGAAGTGCAAAAAGCATTATCAGCACCTAAAAAAAGCGCCAATAAAAAGGTTTTTAGAGATTTGTAAAAAAAAAGGTAATTACATCAGTAACCTCCAAAGTTCCTTAAAACCAATGAAAAAGACTCGTTTTTCAGATAAGACCGACTATTTGCCGTGCTTGAAATGCTTGGGATTTTACTCTAAGAAACACCTCTGGAAACATGTAAAAAAATGTAATCATATTTTACTAACTAAAAATGCTTAAGTCCACGCTCAAAATTTCCTTTTGCGTAATGTTAAAGTTGACAAAAACTTAATGAACGAAGTATTTCCTAGGATGAAACCCGATAAAATATCATTAATTGCCAAAAAGGATTCTCTGATTTGTATGTTTGGAGCACAATATTTGAGGTCACACCGAGAAAAACATTTTGCAACTGTTGTGTCGCGTAAAATGCGGGAGCTGGCAAAATTGTTTGTAGAAGTGTCTAACTTGATACCACATATTGTTAGCTTGGAACAGGCGTTAAGACCCCAATATTACGACACATTGGTACAAGCTACAAAAATAGTGGCCCGATACGACGAAACTAAAACCCAATTTGATGCACCAACATATGCAATGAACATCGCAACGTCGATAAAACAATGTTGTAGCATAGCGTTATTACAAATTTGCAAAACGGAAGCCACGGTTGGTACTGCTAGAGTTCAATCAGATTTAAAAACATTATCTTCTTTCTAAGTGTACACAAGGACAATTATAGATTACCGAATGATGTTTATCAGACTGCTAAAATCTCCAAATTATTATTA
Organism: Pammene aurita; assembly: GCA_947086415.1. Lineage (NCBI taxonomy): Eukaryota > Metazoa > Arthropoda > Insecta > Lepidoptera > Tortricidae > Pammene > Pammene aurita. The sequence continues at coordinate 32,105,428 of OX352295.1, forward strand.
TTAATGGAAGATGGACAAGCAGACAAATATCAAGGAAAAACTTTAGATCAAATAAACTTAAACATGAATGAAGAAATCATATGAGGAGAAATCGAAAATGAAGAAGTCGTTGACTTTGAAATGACAGATAAAGATCCTATTTCTAGACCTAATGGTAACATTTCAAATAAGTCAGTACACCATTCAAGTATCGTCGAAGAAGGTCCATTAAAAGATACATCAAATAAGAATCCCACAAAAAAAAGGACACTTATCCCGTGGACTACTGAACAAAAAAATATTGTGACGAAATACTTCAAAGATCATATCAAAAATAAAAGGCCCCCGAAACGTGCTTAATGTGACGCATTAAAAGACAAATATTCAGAACTGCTTCAAAATAAAGATTGGCTAAAAATTACAGTTTACGTACAAAACTCTTATACTAAAAAATAAGTCGCGTATTATCTATTCTATTTGCAAACTAAATGATACTCGGATTATATTAAGACCTTAATAAACAGTGATCGGAATAGGCAGAGTATAAATACCTAAACTTGGCAGAACAGAGACAAAAAAATGGAGACTTCCTTACGACTACATATTTTTCGTCCCGGGAATTCCCGGGAATGTACTATATGAGTTATATTGTTAAAAATAAGATAAAAAACAACGCGTGCCGCTCCAGTTCAATCAATAGACATGAAATAAAACAACCAAAAATATCGACGGATTCTTCTATATTTTTTGTAATTATACACCATATATACAATGTTTCTTAAATCTAAATGTAAATATTCTAGCTACTTAATGAACAAATACAATATCATACATATTCAATATCATCATCATCAGCATCAGATTCAGAATCATTACTAAAATTATTTTCTTGTAAATAATTAAAATATATTACCATTAATTTTTCTATATTTTCGACGGTAAGTCGGTTTCTTTTGACGCTTAAAATCCATTTATACGTTGAAAATGACCGTTCAACATCCACAGACGTGAGCGGAGCAAATTTATAGAATAAGTCGTCATCTGCGTCGATCCCCTGTTTAAGTTTTTCGCTTTTGGCCCTAACTATATCATAGTCAGGATTTCGTTCTATGACTTTCTCTAATTTATTTTCGACCGCCGCACTAGACGACCAATTCAAAACGCATCTTACGTTGTCAATAATTTCAAAATATTCTTCCAGTGATAATTTTGTGTCTTGTAACTGTTTAAGTCCCACTTGAATTATCGTATAATTTTCGTCAATAAAGTTAAGTTCTGATTCAATATTTTCACTTCTTATCGCGGCTTTTGCTTTTCTTATAGATATTGCTTCTTTACTGTTTAGATTATTTACAACGTTGGATATTTGTTGAAAATGTTTAGAGTAATACGACGTTGCCTTTAGCCATGTACCCCATCTAGTTATAACAGGTTGCGGAGGTAGCGGTAAATTAGGTTACATGTTTTTTAGTATATTTACTCTATCAGGTGATTTTAAAAATATTTTTTTTACATTCGCTACTAAATTGTCAACATTTCCGTATTGAGAGCGTACTTGTTCCGCTACTCTATTAAGGGCATGTGCTAAACAAGTTATGTGCAACATATTTGGAAAATCGATTTTCAATAACCGTCCGGCTCGCAACACATATGCCACGCTGTCAGAGCATAACATCAGCACATTATCAGATTTTTCGACAAATGATTCTCCCCACATTTCTTTCAAAGATTCTATAACAAAATTTGCTATTGTTTCCCCGTTTACGCTTTTAAGCACCTTGCATGCAATTAAATACGGTCGAGTAGCTACATTTTTTATTAAAGGCATAACTAGCAAATCAACCACATATCTTCCCATAAAATCGGTTGTTTCGTCAAGTGATACCCATATCTTATTGTTTCCTATTGTGTCGTGTATATGTTTCAATCTATTCCTATAAAATTCACCAAGGTACTTTTTTCGTAATAATGATTCAGATGGTACATTCTTGTTTACGCAAACACAACAATCATTGCGGCAAACATATTTGTTGAAAAATAATTTAAACTCTGAATTACTAACTTGTGACCAAGGAATGTTACACAAAATTAAAAATTTGATCAAATCGAAGTAAAATTCTTTTTCAGGATTTTTTCGCCTGCCTTGATGTGTTGGTCCGTTGATGTGTCGATCAACGTTGCCTTTATGCATGGCTTTCAAAGAAGTCTCACATTTGGTGCAGAAAATGATACCACTTGCTTCGTCATATACAAGTTCTGGATTATTAACAATCCAACTAGTCACCAGTTCGGGTCTCACTTGTTTCGCCATGCTGACCGAAATCGTATCTGAAATAAATTAGATATAAAAGTTAGCAAACGGAAACAGTTTGGAATGAAGGTTGCAACGCCAATAACTTATTTTACTTTAATTTGTTACAACGTAACATTTCAAATTTAAAATTTATTAGTGTCATTTAACAATTAACGTATTCGAAACTTTATTAACTAATTAATGCACTATAAGGCTACTTTTTTCTGAGAAAGCTCCAAACGCCCTCTAAATCAACACGTGCAAACGCGCAAAGGGACACAAAACCCCATTTTTTGAGGTAAAAAGTTTATTTTTTGCGTTTTCCCAAATTGAGTAGTATTTAACAACTGCAGCAAGTATGTACTTGTTTATTTTACGCATTTTCACAGTGTATTCCGTTGCAAGTTTGCACGTGTTAATAAAGCTATATTACACTAAGTATTAAATTGATGTCGGTTTGCTACATTACACAGTCAACTTATGAAACATTGGTAAATGACCCTATACTCAAGGTTTGCCACCGCACATTTGAGCTTTATATTTTCTTAATTTTAATTATAAGATATATTATTGGCAGGTACTGTACATACAAATACAAAAAAGCAATAAAAATACATCAGCTTACCTTGAAACTTGGTAGTCTTGCAGTAGCCGTGGTATTTTTGTATCCAGTTAGTCAAATCCAATCAAAGCAAAGTCAGTGTCCGAGTTCAAGCCAGATAATCAGGTAATGCAGGTGAATTTCCAGTAAACAAGCCAATATCAAATATCACAAACACTCAGAATAATCACGTCCGTACTCTTCAAAGGGTTGTATGAAAGTGCACTGTCAACTTATTATTTAATGCACAAGAAGGGTAGCAGCGACCAGCGATAACGACATCTGCTTTCTATTTTACACAATAAAATAACAATAGAAACCACAAGCAATACAATAGATAAGCCTACTTTATCTATTTCTTTCACTCAAACACAATAAAAGCACTTGCGTAAAAGAGACGGACGAGTTTTAAATAATACAATGAATGTTATTTTTTCCATTTAAACTAATAATAAATATAGTTTTGTTGTTACTTATGATTTTACCTCCGGAATATAATTATGGGATTGTTTTATTTAGTGTATGATTAACCCGGGAAGTCCCGGAAAAAAATGTTATCACAAGGAAGTCTCCACTTCATGACGTTGTTCTACGCCGAAGTTTAGGTTTTTATACTCTGCCTATTCCGATCACTGTTAATAAATATATAATATAAAAATAATACTTAATAAATATATAGTATAATACTTTCTTCATATTAATTATGTGGATGGATCTCAAATAGGTGCCGAAGTCACATAGATGTATGTATATGCTTAATAGCACGACACCTAATAACATGGTTATTATGTGTGCTTAATACAATACAACAATTTAATATCTAAGACTTTCTTAAAATTAATTATGTTGGATCTCAAATAGGTGCCAAAGTCACAAAGAGTTAATTATCAGTAGTAATACGTTGAATAATACTAATTATTTTACGTAATTTTTAGCGATTGATTTTTTAAGTTTTATACTACCTATACACATTTCTGTGTACCTATGGTAGCTTTGTTTGATCTCCTTAGTGCCACTTGCACCATCTCACTAACCGAGGGTTAAACGGTTAAGCCGTTAATCCAGTGTCAAATTGTACTAGTAACCCTGGTAACCGGTTAACCCCGGGTTAGTGGAATGGTGCAAGTGGCGCTTAGGGCCGATTTCACCAACATTGAATTTACACGAGAGTAGCTATCCCAGTAAAAAAATATTCTAACTATTTACTCTTTGGTTAACTTCAATTTCGTTTCACCATGCTAGTCTATGGATATCTTTATTCTCGTATAGTTACTCTGTGACCGTGAACGAATGAATGGAATGATATTGGAATGCTCCCAAGTAAGATAGTCAGTTATTCCGTGCATGAGCCAATGGCGCTCCCTAGCTTCTAAATATGTTTGGATAATACGTAAACTTGACGTTTTGAATAACTTCAGAAACAGCTATCAATGTCGATATTTTCGCGTTTTGACTTTTGCTTTATATTGTGCTGTGATCCTGTTTTATTACTTTTCTTGTTGTTAATTGAATTTATTACGATGGCAACCGATAAAAGAAAGCGATCCGCTAATTGGATGGCATCAGAAAAAACGCTGCTGGTAGATCTAGTCACTGAGCATTTCCATGTGATAGAAAATAAAAGAACAGACGGGGTCTCAATGAAGCAAAAACTTGCAGAATGGACGACAATATCACATAAATATAATTCGCAGACAATGCTTTCCCACCGTACTGTCGAAAATTTAAAAGCTCAGTGGGAAAGCTTAAAAAAAGCTACAAAAAAAGAAGCATCTTTTAAGAGGATGCATTTAATTCAAACAGGTACGTGTGGGTTACTTTTTTATTTGAGAATAGTTTCAATACACCTACATTAATTTTTAATCATATTTGTATTTTCTTAGGCGGTGGACCATCAAGGCCGAAAAATGATGATCCACTTCAAGAAAGGATTCTGGGTCTCATAACGCCAAGTGCTGTAGGTTTACATAATCCGTATGATAAAGATAATATAAACATTACGGAAAATATTACAGAATCATTTCCAGGCGAAGCACATAAGAATGGTTTGTTGACATCAATTCATACCTTTGTTTAAGACATTCGCTGCCACCCCCTCCAAAAATGTATGAAAATGAATGCACATGTGCGTTGGGGGCAGTGTATTTAAAGTTGTGTCTTGGAATGGTGTTAATTATTATATTTTATTTCAGATATAGGTACAATTCCTGGCCCTGAGGTACAGACTAAACATTCCAGTGAATCGGCTGCCCCCTTCCCTGCACCTACAGGCATTGAATATGATTTATTGGTAGGAATCTTTTATTTCCTTGGACTATGGCCTTTCTTCTTTTGATACATATATGTTGTGTTATGTTATATTTATATTTGCTATTTAAATAGATTAAATTTAAATCTTACACTGTACACATTAGTAGGTACATGTTAGGTACATGTTAAGAGCGTATTTTTGTTTTCCAGAACGAAAATGAGTTTCCAGTTCCAACTCTAGATAGAGAGTCACCACATCCTCAAGTCCAAATAATGACCAGTAACAAAGTTGATACAAATGAAACAATGAATGAAGTGGTAAGTTGCAAGTCTATACATTGTAAAAAGGGGCAAGAAATTTATAATAACAGAATAATAGTTATTCCTACAAATTTTTCTGGTATGGGTGTACAGTCAAGGGCATAAATATGTATACACTTTTTCATCTTATGTCAAGGGCATGGGGTGAAAAAGTGTATATATATTTATGCCCTTCACTGTACCCACACAGCGCTACTTTGTTATTAATAAAAATGCATTTTTTCAGTAGTGGATTGTGTTGTAATTTAAGTAGTAGTTATAATTATTTTTTATTAATATAATATTATAATTATTATATTAAAAAAAGGAATTTAAGTAGTTATAGTAATGTTACATATGTTAGGGATGGGACGGTACCAGGAAGATTCCACAGTGTTGGAAATCTTACCGGTGAATGTTACCGGTAATGTCGCATCATTACATGTTATTTGTATTTTTTCAGGATTGGGGTGATTACACTCCTAAATCTCTAAAGACACCTGTTTCTCTTCAATTAAGGCCTACAGAAGAGAAAAGAAGGCCTGTCAATTCAGGTAAACGACTTGAATGGATGTCAAAAAGGCGGCCGCAGCTTTCCAGAGCCTCTCAAGAAACCTTGCAGAAGTTAAAGGGGAAAGCTATCAATATCCAAATGGAGCATGCGGCTAATGAAAGAGAAGAAGCAAAACAATTATTTGAAATTCAAATGGACATCCAAAAAGAAAATTTAAAACAAGAAAAAATTAAAACTAAATTATTGCTTCTAGAGTTAGAAAAAATGAATGAAAATAAATAAGTAATTTGTTCTTATATAAAATTTGTTTTATTGATTACAGTATACTTTGAAAGTAATCATTAATTATAGCATCTCGCACTGCATTGGGCCTGATGTATTGTTGTTGACGTTGTGGTTGCTGATCTATCTGACCATGGTTTAAAAGTTCATCCCATGGAGCTGGTAGTTGTAGTTCAGGATCATCAATAGGATTTGCTTCGCCTTGCTGCCTCAATATATTATGCAACACTGCAGTGGCCACAATAATAGTCAAAGAATTGTCTAGCTTAGTACGAAGCCCTAAGGCTAAAGCAGGGAACCGTTTCTTCCAGACTCCGTAGGACCTTTCAACAGGGTTACGAGTCCGTATTTGTGACTCGTTATAGAGTTGTTCCACTGGAGTCCTAGGGTTCTCTAAAGGCGTCATCATGTATGAAGTGGAAGCATAACCACCATCTACTAATAGCAACGCATTGCCATACTGGCCAGATTCAAATTTAGCTTTTATGCAACTATTATTGAATATAGTGCTGTCGTGAGATGAACCTGGCCACCGGGCTACTATGTCAGTGATCTCTAAGTTTGCATTGCAAATAGTTTGCACGTTGATAGAGAAGTAGCCCTTTCGGTTGCGATATAGTTCTGCATGATCTCCACCTGGTGAGGATATACGGACGTGAGTACAATCCATAGCACCAATGACTCTTGGAAATCTAGCGATTTGAAAGAATGAATCTTGTTCTTTTCGTATTTCCTCGCGTGTTGTTGGAAATCGGATATACTCTTTGTGCAACGATGCTATTGCTGCACTGACTTGGTGAATAATTCTGTGTGACGTTGGTGTACTGATACCGCCAAAGTCACCAATGCTCATTTGGGTATTATTTGTAGCGTAAAATCTTAATGTAGCTAATAATTGATTGATAGGCGATATTGACCTATTTCTGAAATAAAACAAACAAGTGTCAGAATCAGTTTACAATTTTTTACATAGCAAAATAGGTATGTACTCGGAAATAATAAGAACACCCACCTATCTGTTGGGTACTCCAAACGGTGCTCGATTTTTGCCAGTAAACTTAATGCCGCCTTCTTGGATAAACGAAATCTTAACACAAAATCGTGTTCGTCGTACTCTTCAAAATAATTAGCCCTTTCCTTAAACCACCGCGGACGAGGACAAAAATAATCGTCATCTTCACTATCGGTTTCGTTTAATAATGTATACAAACGGCGAGCCATTTTCTAAATGTTAGGTTATGAATTTGACACTACAAACCAACGAATAGCAGTTTGACGGCCGAAATTGGCGGTATAAGAATTAACTGTAGTATTGAGGTTTTATCCTTAGTTTAAATGTTGGTGAAACGTAAAATTGAGTTACTCGGGAGTAATTAACGATTTATTCTTGTACTAAGACTTATACTACGTTGGTGAAATCGGCCCTTAATGATATTAATAATGTTTTTTGTTTATATTTTATTTGAAGCGATTGTGCCCTCACTTGTGAAATAATGTATATGCTTAATAGCACACCTAATAACAATACACCAATTTACTATCTAATACTTTCTTAATATTAATTATGTTGGATGGATCTCAAATAGGTGCCAAAGTCACATAGATGTATATGCTTAATAGCACGACACCTACTAACATGGTTATTATGTGTACTTAATACAATACAACAATTTAATACCTAAAACTTTCTTAAAATTAATTAAGTTGGATCTCAAGTAGGTGCCAAAGTCACAAAGAGAAAATTATCAGTAGTATCCCTCTTGTTCCTTTAGCCGTCAACACAGTGAATCCTCCTTTTTGTAGGGGGTCGACAACGCGCATGTGACTCCTGTGGAGTTGCAGGCGTCCATAGGTTACGGTAGCTGCTTACCATCAGGCGGGCCGTATGCTTGTTTGCCACCGTCGTAGTATTAAAAAAAAAGTAATACGTTGAATAATACTAATAATTTTACGTAATTTTTAGATTGATTTTTTAAGTTTTATAATTATTATTATTAAACTGTATTGTAATGTATTTTCTGTATACCACACTAGTTATACAGAAAAAAAATTCAGTTGTTTTTACCTGTCATAACTAAAGGGTTACCTAAAGTAATAATCTTAAATTTATGTGTGTTTATTTCATTATTTTTCCTTGCGACTGGAGAAAAATAATCGGACGTCGAATATGGTGCGGCATGAATAGTATATACTTTCAACTGACGTCCGTATATAGCTTCTAAGCTGCGTAAAACATATACGGATGTCTGTTTGACGCATACTTTTCATACTGTACGATATTTGACGTCCGTATACATGAATCTATGGCACTACTTTAGAAAAAATATCGGGCGTCGAATATGGTGCGGCATGAATAGTATATACTGTCAACTGATGTCCGTAGCTTCAAAGCTGCGCGACAGATATATGGATGCCGGTTGACGCATACTTTTCATACTGTACGATATTGGACGTCCGTATACGTGAATGTATAGCACTGCTTTAATATAGTGAGGTAGGGCACAGCGGCAAGTCATCTCGCTCGTAATTGGAGCAGCCCAACTGGGGAAGTACCTTACAGAAGACCACAGCCATAATAACACCACTACTTGTTTGTAGGTATGTGGTGTTGTGTCCCTGGTGGTAAGTAAGGTGACCAGATCTCCAGAGGATGCGTTGTGTTGAGAGTAAGGGGCCCGCATTAGTATTTCGCTGTCAACACAACGAGTCCTCAAATTTATAAAGGGTCGGCAACAAGCTTGTACTTCTTCTGGAATCGCAGGCGTCCATAGGCTACGGTTTCTGTTTAACATCAGGCAGACGGTATGCTTGTTTGCCAGCGACGTAGTATTCCATAAAACCGGTCGAGTGCGAGACTGACTCACGCCCCGAGGGTTCCCTACAAACTTTCACTTAACCTTAACTAATTGGCCGAGTAAGTTAAGTTTGCACATGGTTTCTATAGCGTTACATACAAACGAGGTAAATTGTAAAATTTTCGCTTGGTAAACTTCGGAGAAAGAGGGCGGGGGGTGGTATTTTTTCCACATTTTCATAAATCCAGATTTAACCGCAGTACAAAATAAATAAAATATGTTTTACAATGTGCTAATATAACCCTTTCATATGATACCTACGCCACTTGACTAGCTAGATTTATAAACACTGGAAAAATAATGGGACGTCAAATATGATGCGGCATGTATAGTATATACCAGTGTTGGCCGAACGTTAGTGTAATTGAAAATTAAAAATTGAAGAATGAAACACGTTAGTTAAAATTTATTGGAGTATGAGAACGCAACCTCTATGTTAGGATTAATTTTTCTGTTCTTTATGACATGTGTTGTCATGTCACTTCATGATGTACTTCAATATAGAAAATACGTTTGTGCATTTCCATTACGTTTTATTTAACTCTTCCGATATTTACAAATATCCATCATGGTAGCAGAGCGTGGTTTGTAAACAGATAAAGAGTCCGTGAATAAAACGCCGTAAAATAAGAAAACCGGCCGACGTATTTTTTCCGAAAATTAAACTAATTAAATTAAAAGTAAGAGTCCCATCACCTGTACTACCTGTCTCACGGGAAAGCAGACCAGGCTGCCCTTCAATAATATAGGCACGAGAGCTACACACGCATTGCAGCTGGTCCACACCGATCTTTGTGGACCAATGGAACAAAAGAGTCTCTGGGAGGTACGAAATATTTTATTACCTTTGTAGACGATTTTACTAGAAAAGTTCATGTCTATGTTTTGAAAAACAAGTTGAACGTGCTTGAAGTTTCCAAAGATTACAAGAGCAGAGTTGAAAATGAACTTGAGAAGAAAATAAAGGCAATTCGTTCAGACAATGGTAAAGAATATTGCAACCAAGACTTTGAAGGCTTCTTACGCAGACATGGAATAGAACATCAAACCAGCACTCCGTACTCTCCTGAACAAAATGGTCTTGCAGAAAGAATGAACAGGACCTTGGTGGAACGAGCTAAGTGCATGTTGGTTGATGCAGATCTGTCAAAACTGTTCTGGGCAGAAGCGCTGGCGACAGCGGCTTACGTCATTAACAGGTCCCCCACCCCCCCAACCCCAGTGGAAATGTGGTCCGGTAAAAAGCCCAATCTGTCAAACTTGAGAATTTTTGGCTCCGAGGTTATGGTGCAGACACCTAAAGAAAAACGCCAAAAGTGGGATCCAAAGTCCAGAAAAATGATATTTGTAGGCTACTGTGAGTCTACGAAAGGATACCGGATACTCAACCTTGAAACTAACAATATTATCAAGAGAGGTACGTGGTATTTTTAGAAAATGTTCGAAAATGCGATAACAACATTTACATACCTTGTACATCCGACAGAAGCTCGGCAACAGAGCAGGCGTCTGAGGAGCCCTGCAAAGATGAAGTAGAAAATAATGTTGAACCATCTTCAGGTGATGACTATTTTTCTGGCGAAAACGACGACTCATCCTACATACTAGAGGATGCGATCGAGCTTGATACAACAACACGTAGTTATGACTTACGTCATAACTACGTTATGACTTACGTGGACTTATCCACAAAATGTGACAAATCGTGACAGGGGGGAGGGAGGAGTTCCATGTTTGTGACCTCACAATCCTCACATACAATTCTTTTAAAAAATCTTAATAAAAAAAAAATTTCAATTGTTAACAAACATTGTACTAAACTAATTTTCTACATACTCGGATTTGTTTGAATACTTTCGTTCCCTATAATATAAATGTGATCCTATTTTTCTGGCCGAGTTTAACGATTTATTGTTTTCGAAATAGCGAATGTATTACTAAAGCGCTAAGGCACATTTTACAACGCCGTAAGCGCGCTGGACACTTGTGTTGGTGCCCTTTGTGACAATAGCCGCCGCACGCGCTAAACCTTTGACTAAGCCGACAAGTGCCGATGCCGTGAATTTGTTGCGATTCTAGTCTTCATTTAGCAATTAACTTTCGCTGAGTGACGTTGTTTACGAATTATTCTAATTTGTGTGATGACATTAAAGCAAAATGAGCAAAAATGTGGATTTAGGTAATCTTTACCGTAACTTATATGATGCGTACCTACTGTGCAGCGTATGCTGATTCAAAAAATAAACAAACTTTACAAGAAGAAGTTAATAAATTATGGAAAAGTTTTAAAACAGCCGGGGGTGTCGAAGACAAAGTAAATTCTAAAATTCAAGAATTGAAAGTTATTTTGATGAAAAAGAAAGGTGCGTTAATGGGTTTCTTCTCGAAAATTCAGTCTAAACCATTACCAGGACAACTGCAAGTACCTAAGGAAATTAAAGTAAGTTTGACTTATTTTATAGCTACGTTTAATTTTTTCTTTTTGATTCTTAGGCATCTTTTTGTGAAAAGTTAGGTAAACACGATATCCGAGTTACGTTATTAATTAAAGACTTATTTATATAAAACGCGGGCGCGGGCGCGCGCCTGTTTGAATTTACCTAAAATGCCAACAGCACTACAAACATACATGTACATAATTACCGCTCAGTGCTATGTAGTATCCATTTGTGCACGTCGCCTGTACTTACAATATAATTACGAAAAAAAATACACGTTATTTGATTTATTAGAATATACACAATTTTTTGTGTGAAATCAAGAAATCTGGATTCCCTAAACAAATTTATTGATTTTAAATTATTTAAGCGGAAGATCGCATGCACTTTTCAGTTGAATGAAAATGTAATATTGTCATGTCCGTTTACTGGTGTTATAGGATATTTTAATAGGTATTTCGAAAATAGCAATAATAAAATGTGCCGTAAATAGTTAAAGTCGATTAGTAAACCATGTTACAAATATTTTCTAGTCGAAACTTCTTTCTTTGCAGGAAGATATGAAAAAAGAGATGCTCACAGATACCAAAGATATGAATACACAACTAAGCGAACAAAGTCAAAGTCAGATCCATCAATCGGGATCTAAAGATGCACCGAGCCAAAGAACTTCAAGAAATAAAATAGCTGTCCTGGAGTCGGAGCTGAACAGCTTGTTATTAGCTCGGGAAGCTGGCTTAGCAAGCGATGAGGCTATCAAAAGAATATCAGCATTAAAAAAAGACCTTGCTGACGAACAAACACGCTGAAGAGAAAGATAAGCGCCGCAGAAAGGCAAAAAATGAGTCGTGATTCTAGAAACAAAAAAATTTTGACTTTTGTGATAAAAATACAGAGTTAGCAGCTCTTAAAATGAGAGGTATTACTGGTCGGCCTAGGCTGGAGGAAGATCAAGTGGGCTTACTAGAAACTATAAAGAGCATTGCAGTTTTTGGTGGTGCAGCCGATGACCGCCGTCGGACTGAAACCATCAGAAGCTGCAAAACCTTAGAAGAGTTGCAGACCGAGTTAAATAAACGCGGTTACCACATAAGTAGATCTGGGTTGTACTTAAGACTCCTTCCCAGGCGAGTTAACACAGAAGAAGGAAAAGGACATGTCGTAACGGTCCCCGTAAAACTATGCAGACCTGACACTACGCTTCATGCAAAGCACATGGATGGCCAATTCTGTACAGCTACTATAAGAAACCTAGAGTTTTTAGCATCAATATTGGGTCCTGGGCAAGTTTTCTTTCTATCAATGGATGATAAGGCACGCGTACCCCTGGGAATAACAGCTGCCCACGCTCAGGCACCAATATTGATGCACCTGGATTACCGGGTAAAATTACCGGACCATGATTTTGTAGTAGCTAAAAGGCATAAGCTTATCCCTTCAGTGTGTGCCGGCATCGTTATAAAGAAGGACGGCGAAGGAAAGCCAGAATCAGTGACACACTCTGGGCCTACGTACGTAGCAATCCGAAGTGGCAAGCATTCTTTGTCTAACGCAGAGACTCACGCCACCGATGTGCATAAACTGTCAAATCTACCTGCATTCGAAAACCTAACGAGAACCCAAGAAGGTTTTGCTAAGCCCGTATTCGTTTTTACTTGTGACGGCGGACCCGATGAAAACCCGAGGTATGAAAGAGTGATAATTTCAGCTATTCAGCATTTTAAAGATTTTGATCTAGATGCCATATACATAGCTACGAATTCTCCAGGTAGAAGTGCTTTCAATCGAGTTGAAAGGCGAATGGCACCTCTCAGTCGTGAATTGACAGGTGTTGTCCTGAAACATGATACTTTCGGTTCTCATTTGGATTCCAGTAATAAGACTGCTGACTTAGAGCTATAAAAGCGAAATTTTGAGAGTGCAGGCATTGTCTTAGCCAACATTTGGAGCGAAATGGTTATTGATGACTTTCCTGTTATTTCCGAATACATTTCGCCAACAAACACCAATCTGGACATTGAACAGGCCAAATTACTTAAAAATGACGCAACTTGGTACGCAATTCACGTCCGTGAATCTCAATACCTTTTAAAGATAGTGAAATGCGACTTTGCAGCATGTTGCGGCGTGAGACGGTCAAGCTTGTGGCGGTTATTAAGACAGGTTTTTACCACCACCTGTTTCGATAAAACAGACGGCAGAAGGGTATGGAACTGTAGGAACCGATGACACCGACGACGCTAAATTCGCCCCACTGATATTTCAGTTGTCTTTGGATCTACGAGCGTCATCACTTTTCAACCAGGTTCCGTACGATACATATTGCCCCAGTATTCAAGAGTACCTGTTCAAACGGTCTTGTAACGTTTGTGGAATGTATCTTGCATCATACAAAGCAGCGAACCTACACACGAAGAAGCTACATAAAAAACAAGAAGTTATCCCTGCTCCGAGGATCCGGCCGGAAAGAATTGCGGCTAGACGGGCCAGGGAAATGCTCTGTATAATTAACAATGACGCATTGTGGTACGACGAAGGAGACGTGGACTCGAATAATGTACCAGAATCTGTCGAGAGTGTGACAAACGTCTCTGATATGCCAGTCATCCTTGGACGGAGGAAGAATAAGTTTTTAATTTTTTTTTTTTAATTATTATTGTTGATTTTCTCTTCGTTAATTTTATAAATCATTTTAAGCAGTCCTAATAAAAAGTTAGTTTCAAAGTGATGTAATTTTTACCTTCCTAACCTAAAAATCTAAATGTGACGTCACACTAGACGAAGGAGACGTGGACTCGAATAATGTACCAGAAACTGTCGAGAGTGTGACAAACGTCTCTGATATGCCAGTCATCCTTGGACGGAGGAAGAATAAGTTTTTAATTTTTTTTTTAAATTATTATTGTTGATTTTCTCTTCGTTAATTTTATAAATCATTTTAAGCAGTCCTAATAAAAAGTTAGTTTCAAAGTGATGTAATTTTTACCTTCCTAACCTAAAAATCTAAATGTGACGTCACACTAAGGGGGGAGGGTGTAGTTAATTGTGACGAAGTGTGACAAGGGGGGAGGGAGGGGTCAAAAATCATGAAATTGGTGTGACGTAATTAATGGATGATCCCTATCCTAAGATGGAGGTCATGCTGGACCCTGGGGATCCCTACTGGATCTCGGGTTTGGTGCATCATAGACTCATGCTGTTTGGGCTCATTCGACTTGTACTGATGAGCAGATGGTACCGGTATCAAAATCTGGAGCTCATGCTGGACCCTGGGGATCCCTATTTTTATCTTTTCATCTTTTCATATTTTCATCTTTTCATATTTTCATCTTTTTATCTACAAAAACTATTACAAAAAGACAAAAGACAAAACGATAAAATATAAAAGATAAAAAATAAAAATAAAAATAGGGATCTCCAGGGTCCAGCATGAGCTCCAGATTTTGATACCGGTACCATCTGCTCATCAGTACAAGTCGAATGAGCCCAAACAGCATGAGTATATGATGCGCCAAACCCGAGATCCAGTAGGGATCCCCAGGGTCCAGCATGAGCTCCAGATTTTGATACCGGTACCATCTGCTCATCAGTACAAGTCGAATGAGCCCAAACAGCATGAGTCTATGATGCGCCAAACCCGAGATCCAGCAGGGATCCCCAGGGTCCAGCATGAGCTCCAGATTTTGATACCGGTACCATCTGCTTATCAGTACAAGTCGAATGAGGCCAAACAGCATGAGTCTATGATGCGCCAAACCCGAGATCCAGTAGGTAGCCCTAGGGTCCAGCATGAGCTCCAGATTCTGATACCGGTACCATCTGCTCATCAGTACAAGAAGAATGAGCCCAAACAGCATGAGTCTATGATGCGCCAAATCCGAGATCACACACCCTGTGCATCAAGGAAGCGACTCGTTTACGGATTGTTGTATAAAAACAATCCATTCGAGCCTCCGCAAACATTCCTGTTGCACTGCGTTGTCCTTATTGCGTAGGGCTTAGTCGTCAACTTTTAAGGATTTCTAACTACTTACATCTTTTAATTCCAGCTCACTGCAGACTTCGATCACTGGTATCCTCAGAATGAAAATTCATTGGATGATAAACTACCGCTATTAAAGAGCAAATTACTTGGTTTGTCCAGAAACTCATCAACACGATCACCTTTTGTAGAAGAATTGAAGCAACTTGCACAAGGTTAGTTTGTTATATGCTTATATGTCTTTATTGTCTGTTTGTGGGTATTTTCTTGGTAATTAACAACATGCATAATTTTTTTGGAAGACGTCATTTGATTATATTTCCCGTGAGATGAATGAAAATGCGTGGATGCGGGTGGCGCAGGACCGGTCATTGTGGCACTCTTTGGGGGAGGCCTATGTCCAGCAGTGGACGTCTTTCGGCTGATATGATGATGATGATGATGATGAACGAAAATGAACGGATATGTTGTGATCTAATTCACTGATATTTTTAAGTGTCTAATGAAACATATATATAATATTTTAAGTCGTAAATATTGTTGTATTTGTTCTGTTACACAACACTATTTTTTCATATAAAATTAACAATTGTCAGTATAATTCGTGGATAACAAAGCGTCCGATGATAAAAAATGTAACTTATTTTCATTCTTGTTGCTTGATAGATCAAAACCCCGAAACGAGCAACCTAGCCTTATTTTTACTTCTGCCGCACACATTGATGTATTATGTATTCTACTAGATGAGCCATCTAGAACAAATTGTGTGCGCCATGTTTGGCGGTTGACAGCTGTCACTGAATCAAAGAGTAGCTTTAACAAAACTGACGTAACACTGTTTTGACAAAATTCATATTCTGCTAAACCAATATTGTAAGGAAACGTAATTAACTAAATTATTATTTTATTTATACCTAATGTTTATTTTGCTCCTTATCCTTGAGTTTTAGGAACGAATGGAGTAAAATACCTATTATTTTTGCCGACAAGCGCCTTTCAATACGAACTTTGGGGGTTAATGATCCTTGATATTTACTTAAAATGACATTGATTTCTTCGCACGGGCGAAAAATCATTGTGTAAGTACGTATAACACGGGTGATATTTAGATATTTAAGTTTTAAATTCAAATCATAAAAATCTTCTCTATGTATTTAACTCGCATTAACAATTTTAGCAAAATCGCCCTTGTTGAACAACAAATATATGTTTAATGAACTAAACATTACCTATCGTACTTATCTAAAACATGTTTATTACGTAAATATTTTTATGCTGAGTACTATTAAACAATATCAAGTGTAACAATGTCAAGGTATATCAAGTGTAGGCACATATGCTGTGTTACTTCTGCGATATTAATCTGTGCGCCAAGGAATATGGCGTCGCACCGCCAACATTAATATTTTAAATTAATGTAAACACCAAACTTTGCACTTACTTACCTATGGAATGTAATTCCGTGGCTTATATTACTATTTTTAGAATTATTTTTACGGTTTATTATCATACAAGAAGCCTTTACGTTTAGTATTTGATTTTTTAAATTTTTTGACACTTGCGTGTAATCGTGTCTGTGGTCCAACAGCCACTGTCAGACTTGTAGTGATTTTCACTAAAACTCATGGTACAAATAATTTCTTAGGGATGTCTTCTCCTGTTACTCAATGGCCGCACATGATTGGCCCGGCCCGGCGACTGAAGCGACAGGCCAGGTACAAAACTTTGGGATTGACTATCCAACCATATACGAGTATGATAGTTGCAGGTCCTCTGAAAAAAATAATAGCACATTACATTGTAGTTGACGACATTATCTACGATTTGCTAAACATCTCCAAAACGGTTGATATATGTTTCAAAATAATATGGGCTCTTAATTTAGAGTATCCTAGTGAATGTTTACCTGTCTGGCAGTTCTTAGAAAGGGCTATTTACAAGTTTCCGGCAAATGTAACTTCAAACAACAAACTTTCATTGTCTGTTCAAAGTTTACTGAGTGATTGTAGTGTATCTGTGTAATTGAGTAAACATGGTGACCTGTTTTATTTGTCACACTATTGTCATAGACGTACGGGCACTCAAAACCCATTTCCAACTTTGTCATCAGTACCACAGGTTCGAACAATATCATTGCGTAGAAGATAATTGTTCCAGGTCGTATCACCTTTTTAATTCCTTTCGTAGACATTACTTTCGGGAGGCTTCCAATCAAGTTAGTGCTTTAGCTGAAGATAACCAACGATATACTTCATCTGATCAGAAAATTTTAGTAGAGACTGACGGTTCACCTTCTCAAGAACTAGTTAGTCTGTCTGATCTTACCAGGAATGATTTTTCACCTTCAGAAGAACCTTTTCCCCAGTCTAATCATACTAGGCCTGGTGTTGTAACACCAGAAGTATCTTTAACACAACACTGACCTCACGTTCCTCTAGAAATGGCACTAGCTTCGCTAGTATGGGTCTGCGAACTTGCCAAGGAATATTGTCCAAATAATTATGAAAACACTTCCAAGTGTTTTTTCATTTTCTTTGGTTCCATTGATAGGAGACCTCTTTCAGAATATGGCTCATAATGGTGAAATTCCTTGTAATAGTTCAGTTGCAGATGTGCTACGTATAATATCTACTGCAATTTCTTCGTGCTTAAATCCGTTTCTAACGGAGTATCGTAGATTTCAATACTTTCAGAGCCGCCGGACTTATATTCCACCTAAAGCAATAGTGGTGGGTGAACGCCACAAGTCGAATACTTTAAGAGGTAGGCAGGTTATTTCATCGGTTACTTGCGTTATGCAGTTTATTCCATTAAGGGAAGTCCTACATGCTTTTTTTCCCTCGAAACAGTCTTGGTTGATACATTGCAATACATGGCGGATCTTTACAATGACGCTAACGTTATTCGAAACTTTATTCAGGGTCGTTATTGGCAATAAAAAAAAAGAGCTCACATGGGTAAACATGTAATACCGTTGTTTTTATTTTTTGACGACTATGAGACTTCAAATGCTTTAGGAAGTCACTCCGGGATTCATAAATTAGGTGACCTATATGTGTCAGTCCCGTGTCTACTTTCTTGGCGTTGTAATAATAATAATAATATATTCTTTATTGCACCAAATAAAAAATTACAACAATAAAAAGTTTACACTTAACTTAGGTAGCAACAGGCGGTCTTATCGCTAAAAAGCGATCTCTACCAGACAACCTTTGTAGTTGTAGTGTTCTATCTCATATTTTCTTAACATTACTATTCCATTCTTCAGATAGATTAAAATTCGGCAATAATGTAATATTCCAGCCTGTAATAGATGAGCTTAATTATCTGAGTTCCATTGGTATCCCATTTGTCATTCCAAATGTTGATGGAGTTGTGTATTTTGAACTGGCTTTAATTATCGGTGACAATTTAGGCATCCACTCCATTACCGGTTTTGTGGAAAGCTTCTCTGCCAATTTCCCATGTAGAATTTGCGGCGTAAGAAAAGAAGACATGACAGTTCAAACATATGCGGATGAGGTTCTCCTAAGACGTGACACTGATTATGAAGCTGACATTTTAGAATGCATTCCTATAAATTCTGGTGTTAAAGAAAGGTGTGTTTGGATAAAGGTAGACGGCTTCAAATTATTTGAACAAGTTGGAGTAGATATTATGCATGATATTCTCGAAGGTGTTGGAAAATACGTCATGGCACTGGTTCTTAACAAGTACATTAACCGCTTTGGATATTTTTCCTTAGAACTGCTTAAAACTAGGTTAAAAACATTCAATTATGGGCTAGATTCACGCAATAAGTCTGTTGAATTATCTATGATCCACATCAAAAACGGTAATATTCGCCTGAGTGCGTCAGAAATGTTAACTTTCATTCGGTATTTTTCCGTTTTAGTAGGAGACATGATTCCTGGGGGCGACATGTACTGGGCACTTTACTTAAAGTTAAGAGAAGTTCTAGAACTTGCTATGTTAACTTCTGTTTGGGAAGGTCTTCAAATGGTCATGCAAGACTGTGTTACTCAACTGAATGAACTGTATTTGCTTCTCTCAAATGAATCACTGAAGCCAAAGTTTCACCATTTTACGCACTATCATAATGCCATGATTAAATTCGGACCACTTTCTTTCTTTTCATCTATGCGATATGAAGCGAAACACAGGCTAGCGAAGACATCTGCTAGAGCGTCATCTAATAGAAGGAACGTGACATTCAGCTTAGCTGTCAAACACCAACTTAAATTAAACGAAATTTTTTTTAAAGGTTCTCTTAATCCTATTCTAACTTGGGGGCCCAAGAAACTGCAGTTGGAACATTCTGAAGTAACTCTTATTGGGTCTACTCTAAGATTAGACGGCAGCAAGACTTTGATCCGTGTCAATTGATTTGCAATGTCTTCCATTCGGTACCAGAAAGGTTCTTTACTTGTTTATGCCTTTGAACCAATTAGCGATAGCAATGACGTGACTTTTTTAATGGTGGAGAGCGTGTATGTTTACCATAACTCAGAGATTATTCTGACGGGGTCTCTGTTACAAACTATTCTTTTTGACTTTCATTACTATGCGTATGAAGTTGAACATCAAAAAAATAAAATTGCCATTAGGTTTAAGGATCTTCATTTTCAGATGCCCCACACGTTAAATACAATATTGTCTCCTTCTAGAAAGTCTTTCATTACTTTACGTTGCCCTATTTGAGCTTAAGCTTCCTAACTTTAAGAATCGCTAGGGCGATCGACTCTCCATACAAAGGTAATTTGGTTTTCATTTTAAAACGGCATAAGGCAAAAGAAACAAAGTAATTTTTAACAATAGTAATTTCAAAGACAATTTTAAAGCATGACCCCAAGGCGCAAGTAACCGCAGGACCTTATTTTGAAACGACATGCTAGATTAACACGACAAGATAGAAAACTTTGTATGCACCATGGGAGAAGCCATATCTAGTTCGGCAACTAGTGTGCTAGAAATTATATTATAATAATACCTAGAGAAAAAATTTTTTTTCCAAGCAACAGAAACTAGTTTCCTACCTAGATATGGCTTCTCTCATTGTATTGTGCATACAAAGTGTCATATAACTAATTCCAGCATGTCGTTTTAAAATAAGTTCCTGCGGTTACTTGCACCTTGGCATGCTTTAAAATTGTATTTGAAATCACTCTTGTTAAAAATTACTTTGTTTCTTTATCACTTTGTCAAAATCGGTCATTGTTATTTTTTAGTTCTTTATGATCATTTTCCTTGTGTGTATAGCTCGATTAGAGTCGATTATTTCCTTGTTTTTACTTATATTTCGTAATATAGGTGAAATCTTGTTAGTGGCCCAGATATTAGCCACATTGTAAATGCTATTATTTTTTCTTCATAAAACACATTAGGTTGGAAACCGAAAAATCTGAGAAAATTCTCGCTAATAGACAAATAAGCATATTACAAACTAATCTTGTGCAAGTGTTGATGAGTCTCTATTTAGACAAACCGAGTAATTTGCTCTTTAGTAGCGGTAGTTTATCATCCAATTAATTTTAATTTTTATCATAGAAAAATACGTAAGCTTAGAGTGATCACTCCTTGCAACTGGTTATTAGCCCGAAAACTTGACATTGTGAAGGTATGATGACTAAGGGGTCACGGGGAGGAGCGGGCAGGGGGCGCCCGTTGTAAAACTTGGTATTCACGCCCCTGCCCGCTCCTCCTTCACTCTCCTTGTTCATTCCTTCATAATGTCAAGCTTTCGGGTTAATAACTAGTAGTATGGAGTGAGAGTGCTCACATAAAATAAGTATGCATAGAGTGCTAAGCTTACTTATTTTTCTTTATACGCGATTAGGTCCCCTTGTGTACAAGATTGTATGAATATCGTGAAGGTTGAAAAGTTTTTCAATAAAAACGCGCCAATCATTTATTACCTAAAGCGATTGAGGGGGAGTCGACAATGTCTTATTTTTTTACATGGGGGGGGGGGGTCTCGAAAGTAAGATCACAAAAATGCAATAAGTTAAGTTTATACTGAAAAAAAAACGTTGGCGATTTATGTGTGCAGTATCCACAACAACACCGCAAATTGAAACCAAAGTTAACCAATACCTAAAAACAAACGTTTCTTAACTATTTTCTGTTAAAAATCTAAAATATAACTATAACCAAACCTGTTTCAAATTGTTCTTTTTAGACTTTTTCTTACGCAATAAATTTAAATAAGGGAGGAGGGGGTCAGCCATTTCTTATTTTTTCTTACATAGGGGAGGGAGAGGGTCAAAAGTGCCAAAAATCGTCTTACATAATAAATGAATGGCGCCGAACTTGTTCTGCAATAATTCTGAAAAAAAAACCGAACTTATTTTTTCAAGGCAGAAATTAGATTAAAGGATTGAGATGTGTAAGAAAATTTAAATTCGTGTAAACAGCATATAAATTGGAATCACCCTACTACACACCAGGCACTCCTCTTCCTCTTGCTTGAGGGGGGGAGGGGGGAGGGGGGTTGCTTGTAGATGCCAGAGTCTTCTCTAGAGAACTTCGTGCTCGCGGTTCGTACACTGTGCCTTCGGTACTTGGCTTTTAAGTTCGACACTCATTTCCTTTAGTAAATAAATAACAGTTGTATCTCTTGTAGCAACTAGTGTGCTAGAAATTATATTATAATAATACCTAGAGAAAAAAAAAGATTTTTCCAAGCAACATAAACTAGTTTCCTACCTAGATATGGCTTCTCTCATTGTGTTGTGCATACAAAGTGTCATATAACTAATTCCAGCATGTCGTTTTAAAATAAGTTCCTGCGGTTACTTGCGCCTTGGCATGCTTTAAAATTGTATTTGAAATCACTCTTGTTAAAAATTACTTGGTTTCTTTATCACTTTCTCAAAATCGGTCATTGTTATTTTTTAGTTCTTTATGATTATTTTCCTTGTGTGTATAGCTCGATTAGAGTCGATTATTTCCTTGTTTTTACTTATATTTCTTAATATAGGTGAAATCTTGTTAGTGGCCCAGATATTAGCCACATTGTAAATGCTATTATTTTTTCTTCATAAAAAACATTATGTTGGAAACCGAAAAATCTGAGAAAATTCTCGCTAATAGACAAATAAGCATATTACAAACTAATCTTGTGCAAGTGTTGATGAGCCTCTATTTAGACAAACCGAGTAATTTGCTCTTTAGTAGCGGTAGTTTATCATCCAATGAATTTTAATTTTTATCATAGAAAAATACGTAAGCTTAGAGTGCTCACTCCTTGCAACTGGTTATTAGCCCGAAAACTTGACATTGGGAAGGTATGATGACTAAGGGGTCACGGGGAGGAGCGGGCAGGGGGCGCCCGTTGTAAAACTTGGTATTCACGCCCCTGCCCGCTCCTCCTTCACTCTCCTTGCTCATTCCTTCATAATGTCAAGCTTTCGGGTTAATAACTAGTTGTATGAAGTGAGAGTGCTCACATAAAATAAGTATGCATAGAGTGCTAAGCTTACTTATTTTTCTTTATACGCGATTAGGTCCCCTTGTGTACAAGATTGTATGAATATCGTGAAGGTTGAAAAGTTTTTCAATAAAAACGGCGCCATTCATTTATTACCTAAGGCGATTGAAGGGGGTTGACCATGTCTTATTTTTTTTACAACGGGGGGGGGGGGGGGGTCTCGAAAGTAAGATCACAAAAATGCAATAAGTTAAGTTTATACTGAAAAAAAAATGTTGGCGATTTATGTGTGCAGTATCCACAACAACACCGCAAATTGAAACCAAAGTTAACCAATACCTAAAAACAAACGTTTCTTAACTATTTTCTTTTAAAAATCTTAAATATAACTATAACCAAACCTGTCTCAAATTGTTATTTTTAGACTTTTTCTTACGCAATAAATTTAAATAAGGGAGGAGGGGGTCAGCCATTTCTTATTTTTTCTTACATAGGGGAGGGAGGGGGTCAAAAGTGCCAAAAATCGTCTTACATAATAAATGAATGGCGCCAAACTTGTTCTGCAATAAATCTGAAAAAAAAACCGAACTTATTTTTTCAAGGCAGAAATTAGATTAAATGATTGAGATGTGTAACAAAATTTAAATTCGTGTAAACAGCATATAAATTGGAATCACCCTACTACACACCAGGCACTCCACTTCCTCTTGCTTGATGGGGGGAGGGGGAGGGGGGTTGCTTGTAGATGCTCTTTTACTGTACCAATACAACTGAACTGTAACAGTACCAATGTTTTACTGATTTAAACAGTAATATAATTTTACCGTTTTAAACATTAACATTTTTTTTTATTGTTTTAAACAGTAATTTTTTTACTGTTTTAAACACTAACATTTTTTTAACTGTTTTAAACAGAAATGTTTTCTGTCATTCTTTAATGTTTTCGGAACAGTAAAATTTACTGCATTGTTCGTTACGCTCCCCTGGAACTGTTTAAAGCAGTAGACATTAATGGTTTATCAGTTTTATTACCGCTTATTTTTCTCAGTGTATAATGCTATTGAAGAGTATGGGAATACCCATACTCTTCAGTAGCAGAGCAATACAGTACAGAACAATAGTTCTGGGCAGAGCAGTTCAAGATCTTCTACTGCAACGTCACAGTACTCATACTCTTCAGCAGCATCACCGCCGCCTCCACCACCACCCAGCGCAAGGTGACGGTCATGGTAGGACTTAATATAAAGATATAATAAATAACCCATCTCTGCTTGATACAATATGTCAATGAAAGTTTATGATAATACTGAAGCAATTAAACAAAATTGATTAAGCTGTGTTTTATTTCATAACATATATTGTACAGTTGTATACGAGTCACCAGTAGCCAGAAATCGAAGAGTAATCATAAATCTTTCCTTTGCTGATATGGGTTTTTGAAATCTTGTCTCTTTTTTTGAATAGTTGGTGCAACTAATTCAAATAAATACCCGTAGTCAGTACTTGACATTCGATGAAAATTTACTTTGTCATGCGCCTGATTTTCAAATGTAATTTGGTGAAGTAAATATGTACCACATGAATTACGATTTTTGTACAACTGCTTCATCCACCAATGAGGCGATTTCTTCGTCTTTTTGTTAATAGTTCGGTGAATTATGATAAACGCAGCCGGCTGTCATCGTGTCCGACGCCATTTTGAATGACGCACAATGTCGGCTCGTAAAATGACGTAAGTGCCACATAAACACTCACCTTTGCTTTGAACGGGGTCAGATTTGCTAATGGCGATACCTAGCTCCACAAGATCGATGTACCGATAACTTGGATATCCCAACACGGTTAGCACAAGTGTGACGCGACAGTATCTCGCGCGCGAGATAGTCTATCCATCTTTTTCTGACTGTATCATTTAAAAAGACACGGGTACTATACGCGAGATACTATCGCTTCACTCTTGTGCTAACCGTGCTGTAATCCAATAGCGAGCATGTGATTTCTGTTGCGGTCCTCAGAGCCACACATTTTAGCGTGAGACTGGAACGCTACCAAAAATATCCATTATCCAAAGATATTCACTAACGAAATTCAAAAGTCCAGAAACGTTAACTTTAATCACAAAGAAAACACCATCAAAGTCCATATACAAAGCAAGGGTCCAAGGAAAATCACACGAGGCACTTTACGTAAAATGAGCAAGTAGGTAGTCCTCCGAACAGGTTGACTGACAAACAGCAACTGAGCGTGTCAAACGCGCCAGGCGCGCCAGCGTGCCTAACTGTATTTTCATTGGATACTAGTCGTACTACACTTGTTAGTGTCCGCTAATCACCCAATCAACATAAGGGAAGCGAAACGCGCATTTTGCAAGATAAGGATTTAAAGCACATTCAGCGAGCCGAGCCACCTTTTGTTCACTCTGCGACACTATATATCCCTTATGAAAACGATGTTTATTAATGTTAAAACTGTGCATACTTTTGAGATAAGAAGTAGAGAAATATAATAGAGAATGCAGTTTTAATAAAGTATAAGTTTCCACGCCGCAAACTAGATGGTCTTTTGTTCGCAGTTTGACCCTTTATGGTCATTATTTCTATATTCGTTGTTCATTAGCACTAGCTAACAATCGCCGCGCTATCTGATAAGATATTAATGCCTATAATATTGTGAAGTTTTTTCGTGGCAGTTTTTTTTTGTAAACATTTTGTTAACATCTGTATAATATTCGAATCGGCTTGCGAAATGCACTTATCTAGAATACAGAAACGACTTAAGTCCCATGTTTTCAAAATAAATACCTTCGTATTTGAAACAAAATATTTGACTATGTTTTTATCACGTCTACATTCCTACATTCCCTAAATTCCAAATTTCTTCTCACTGCTAATTACCTTTTTTTCATCCAATATGCTTCTTATAACAAAAATATTATTTATACACGCTAGAAATATTCAATACAAAACAATTTAGTGCTTTAATGTCACTTTTTTATATATTTTATTAGTAATAGTTTTTACCCACCGAAATGAGTAAATACGAGTATTTACGGGGTGCTTTGGATAAATACTACCCCTACCCATCTCTAATCGTACATGGTTTGCGCGACTGGCTTCCTGTGCGCCTGCGACGACCCCGTCGTCGTCCCGTCCGTTTAGTCTGCGCCCTGCTCTCAAGGAGTGCGCATGTGTGTCGTTCCCGCGCTCGCGACGTTACGCGCTCACCCCCTGCGATCGCGATCGATAATTAGTAAAAATGTACACCAACAGAGAGTTTTACGAGATGGTTCGCTGTTACCTAGTGAGTGGTGAAAATTTACGGGCTGCGCAACGTATGTACCATCGGGTTCAAAATTGCATGGTCAATTTATCAATGAATTCATTCATTAAATTGGCCACGCAATTATGAACCCGATAGTACATTGCAGAAAGTGTTTCGCAAATGCCGGGATTATTAACCCGCGAGTGCCTAATCTAAGAACGATTTTGGCGGCTAACCAGAGACTTTTAGATTTTGGCCAATTTACTGTGCCGGCACATGCTCAACACTGTGGCAGGCCTCATATGGCATTAGAACTAGAAGAAATCCTCGAGTTCTTTGAACTAGACCCTCGAAGGAGCACAAACGACGCGGCACGCCGGTTTGGGATATCTCAGTATGCAGTATGGAAGCTGTTAAACAGTAGAGGCTTACACTCTTACCATTTCCAATCGGTACACGCGCTGTGTCCAAGACCGGTCCAAAACGCGCCGGGTGACAGAAGAGAAGAAACGGCGCGGGGGGCGAGCCCGCTCCAGAGCCTATTGAACCACCGATACGAGCGCGCGCGCGCACCCCACAGAATTAAACAATCCATGTGACTGTTTTCGAAGAAATAAAATTATTATAAAGAATCTGCAGTTCTCATCATTTACACGCTGCATCCTGGTGATGCCCAGAATCGACAAAACTTCTGCCGCTGGCTGCAGCAGAATGCTAACCTGCACGTCGTGTGGACAGACGAAGCGCTCTTTACGAGAGTGGGACTGTACAATGTACATAACGAACATTGGTGGTCATATAATAATCCGCACGTCTTAAGGGAGAACTACCACCAACAGAGATTTAGTGTGAATGTGTGGGGAGGTGTTTTTAAAGATGTGATCATAGGCCCAATTTTTATCGAAGGACGTTTGACTGGAGGCAATTACCTAAACATGTTACAAGGCGTGATTGAGGAAAATATCGAAGACGAATTGCCAATAGCAGACCGAAAAAAATCAAAATTATTTTTTCACCTCACCGGCTCGAAAAGGCTTGCTTTATCGCTCAAAATCTGCGCCCAAAAGCTCATTATATCCGCTAGCGTGGAAATAGTTTTTGAATTTGGAACGTGACGTATGACGTATTACGACACCCCACTTTTTTCTATGGATGCGTTCAGAATCATGGGTCGGCCATGAAGTATTTAAGCATGCATGTTCCGGTATTTGATTTTATTTCGGTATTTAATAATTTAAAATGAAAATACTAAATTAAGAAATATATTCAAAAGATAATTTTAGTTGAATTTATTTTAATATTGCAAATTCTAAAAGCACCCGAAAGGAAAAGTAAAAAAAAAAAAAAAATTAAATTCTTCCTCGCCATTTAGATTTGTTTTGGTTATTTACGGCAATTATAAATAATGAGTGACTCCAGTAGCAGTGAAGATATAAATATAACACCTGCAGAGTTGGTGGAAACTGTACATAATGCCGAAATGAGTTTTCTGCCCGTAAAATCACGCGAGAAATATTTAAAGGCGTTGTTCAATGCGTGGAGACATTCCAAAGGCGCCAAGAAGTTTTCGGAGACCGTACTACTATCATACTTTATAGAAGTATCTAAGACACGAAAATCAAGCACACTTTGGAGTATATACTCCATGTTGAAAGCTACTATTAAAACAAAAAAAGATACACACATTGAGAATTATCGCAAACTATTGGCGTTTTTGAAAAACAAGTCAAGTGGCCACAACCCAAAAAATCCAAGATTTTCACCGCATGTAACATTGAAAAGTTCCTCAATGAAGCGCCTGTCAGGTATGACGTCACGCCATACGTCGGGTCTCCGTGCTACGTCATCACATCGGCCACGTCACACCACGTCATCGCCACCGGCTTACGTAGTTCGATGCACCGCCACGTATTAGTGATTGTGAAATCATTTGTAATCGATAAAAGCAGATCGCTGCCTCCCGCGCGGTCAATCATTAATCCTAAATCGCTTAGGACACTTACTTAAGTTTAATTATATTGTATTTTTTGCACCAATATACTCTAATTCTGTAGTACAGACTTCTTATCATTTTCCTCCGCTGCTGCCACTCCCTATATCTATATAATTGGCGCAGTCGTTGAGTTGATTCGGTCTAGTCGCGAATAGATCACCGTGATCTCGTTCCGGCGTCGATCAACAAAAGGACCCTGGCAGACAGACGAGGCGATCAAGAAGTATAAACAGCGGAATAGAGTCGGCGCACACAAGGGAATCTACGATGAAATTGGCTTGGTGAGTACACATATGAGATTGGTTGTAATTTACTATCCCAGTGTTCCCCACCGCCAAAATTTTTCACCCACGTAGATCAAGTTCCCCTAGGTTAGTTAATAATTCAAGAAACGCCCTTCTAGACGCTAACAGAGATCTTGATAATTTATTAAATATTAGCTTAGAGTCTGATTCGGAAGAAGTAATCAATATGGCAAATTTGGACGTGGTTTACAAGGCCGTACGCCTGTTACCCGAATTCGACGGAAATCCGCACGTTCTTACTAGATTTATTAGACTCTGCGACCAGTTAGTAGCAGAGTATGTCCGCGAGGGACAAGATTTAACAAATTTTGCACTATTAAATGGTATATTAAATAAAGTCACTGGATCTGCCGCCCGATTAATAAATACAAACGGCATTCCAGAGGATTGGATAGCAATTCGCAATGCTTTAGTGAATAATTTTTCAGACCAGCGAGACGAGACCTCTCTTTATAATGATCTTGCCCTCCTAACACAAGGGTTGAAAACACCCCAAGAGTTTTATGAACAGTGCCAAAATCTTTTCAGCACCATAATGACCTATGTAACATTGCATGAGACTGTGAACAGTACTATTGAGTCAAAACGCGACTTGTACAAAAAACTGACCCTACAAGCATTTATTAGAGGACTTAGGGATCCCCTTGGTTATCGTATCCGGTGCATGCGCCCAGATACAATAGAAAAAGCTTTAGAATTTGTACACGAAGAAAGCAACACCCTTTATCTGCAAAACCGTAATAATAAATTCTTATCCGACAAGAAACAGACAAACTTTCAGCAACCTAGATTTCCTAGTAGCTTCGTATCGTCATATATAGCCCCACAATCGAGACAGAATGAGACTACGACCATTACTCCTGGCCCGGCTAGGCAAAATCCAACGAATGCTAATAACCAACCTTCAAACCAACAGTCCTCACAGACACCATGGGCCCAGCGTTCTAATAACATCCAACAAGGACCCTCTCGCACTCAGCAAATATTCAGAGCCCTCCCTAGGTCAAATATGTCCACTGGATTCAGAATCCAACCCAGAGCGCAGAACAATAACTACCCACGACCTATGAGCGGCATAAGCCACCCAGTTGCTAGATCCTTGCCACGCAGCAATAACCAAAACAATAACATGGACGTAAATTTGAATGACTTAAGTTATGACCACGACAATATCTATCAATCCGCTTATGACTACTCAGACGACTACCAGAATTACTATGACTATGACTATAGCTGCTACAATAACTACGAAGTACATGACTATTATCACGTCGAACAGCCAGACTCGGAGGCGAGTTTCTCAGCAAGTAACCCCTTACCCTTGGAAAATCACGTTAACCCCGAGCCTGTAGAAAACGCTAAGAGTTCAAATTTTTCGCAGACTTCGAAGAAAACTACACAAAGATAGAAATTAACCTTCAAAATCAAAAACGATTGCCGTACATACAAATAAGTGACCCACCACTGAAACTACTCTTAGATACAGGTGCAAATAAATCATTTTTAAGCCCCGAAGTGGTACGCGAATATTATTCAAACTATCCGTTAGTATATGATCCTTTCATTGTAAAAAATATCCACGCCACTACGAAAAATTCTCATTCCATAACACTTCCAGCTTTCTGGGAATTGAATCACTTAAGTTTTTCGTTTATAAATTTCACGACTATTTTGACGGCCTACTTGGGAATGACCTATTTGAACACTGGCAAGCTGACATTAAATATAGTACCCGCGAGTTCATAACCCCAAACTCGGTTAATCCGATACAAATGTATACATCGGAAAATAGTAACTTATTCGAAACTATCGTTCCAGCAAACTCTTCAATGTTAATCCAAGCGCCTGTAAACATTTCGGACGGTAATATTTTAATCGAACAACAAATACATTGTAATTGCACCATAACGAGTTGTATCAGTTCCGCGAAAGATAACACGTGCATTATGGAAGTACATAATACGCTACCGCGCGACGTAATATTTTCGCTGACCGAACCCGTCCGCGCGGAGATATTCAATTGCGAGACCGAGTCCAAGCGCTCTGAGTCATCCTATGATCGCATTTCTCACGTCTTATCACAGTTACGTACAGATCACTTAAACACAGAGGAAACAACTAATTTACAAAATCTGTGTGCCGAATATGCAGATATATTTTACATAGAAGGCGAACCTCTTACTTTTACTAATAAAATTAAACATAGTATAAAAACAACCGATGAAATTCCAGTACACTCCAAAACTTATAGGTACCCTCATATTCATAGGAAAGAGGTACAGTCACAAATAGAAAAAATGTTGCAACAAGGTATAATCAGGCCCTCGAGCTCTGCTTGGAGTGCACCTATTTGGATAGTCCCAAAGAAAATGGATGCGTCCGGAAAACAAAAATGGAGACTTGTAGTTGATTTTAGAAAACTTAACGAGAAAACTATTGCTGACAAATACCCCATACCTAATATTTCAGACATATTAGACAAATTAGGCAAATGCCAATATTTTACCACACTTGATTTGGCAAGCGGTTTTTACCAAGTTGAAATGGACCCTGCGGACATTCATAAAAGTGGATTCAACGTAGAACAGGGCAAATTTGAGTTTTTACGCATGCCCATGGGTTTAAAAAACTCCCCTTCCACATTCCAAAGAGTCATGGACAACGTACTTCAAGGATTGCAAAATTCCATATGTGTAGTGTACCTAGATGATATTCTGGTATTTTCAACATCATTACAGGAACACATAATAAATCTTAAAAAAATCTTTCAAAGACTTAAAGAATCAAACTTTAAAATTCAAATGGACAAATCTGAGTTTTTAAAACAAGAAACCCCGTACCTAGGACATATCATAACGCCCGATGGCGTAAAACCCAATCCTGACAAAGTAAAAGCTATAGAAAAGTACCCCTTACCGAAAACCAATCGACAGATTAAGCAATTTCTAGGCCTCATAGGCTACTACAGAAAATTCATTCCCGACTTTGCCAGAGTTACAAAGCCATTCACTGAATGTCTCAAAAAAGGAAAAAAAATAAACATTGACACAAAATACCTAGAATGTTTTGAAAAATGCAAGACCCTATTAACTAACGATCCAATTTCAATAAAGAATTTTTACTTACCACCGACGCATCTAACGTAGCAATATCCGGAATTTTATCTCAGGGCCCCATAGGATCCGACAAGCCCATTTCATACGCATCGCGTACGTTAAACGACGCTGAATTAAATTACAGTACAATAGAAAAAGAGTTACTTGCAATAGTGTTTGCTACTAAATACTTCCGCCCATATTTGTTCGGAAGAAAATTCAAAATAGTTACGGATCATAGACCCCTCCAATGGATGTTTAACCTCAAAGAACCCAGTTCACGACTCACGCGCTGGAGTCTAAAACTTTCGGAATACGACTTTACTGTAATATACAAAAAAGGTAAATGTAACACAAACGCGGACGCATTATCACGTATCGAAATTCACAACGAAGTTAGTTCAATAATAGCAAACCCTTCAGAAACCCCCGACATTCGCGAACTAGATGACAGACAAACTGACTCAGACCATACAAGTTTAGAAAATCCTATTTTAGAAATACCCATTTCAGAAGATCCCCTTAACACATTTCCTAGACAGATCGTCCTAAATATATTAAATCGTAAATCACGCATCTCAGACACAACCACAAAACCTTTCGATTCACGTATAAAAACTATTGTAGAAATATTTGGAGAAAACCTGGAACAAGAAGTTATAAACGCAATAATAAAGCATGTCGATCCTAAACAACGAACGGCAATCCTAGTTAAACCAGCGGACAAAATGTACGAAATAGTCCTTATTATTCAAAACAAGTTTAAAAACTCGTCAATGAAACTTTTCCTGGTAAAAACCGAATTAGAAAATGTCACCGGTATTGAGCAACAGCAAACGATTCTCCGAAACTACCACGAAGGTAAGACAAATCATCGTGGGATAAATGAAACATACCTTTCATTGTCTCATAAGTATTATTGGCCGAAAATGCGCGATAGCGTTTCTCAATACATAAACAATTGTCATGTATGCGGTTGCGCAA
Source organism: Pammene aurita (assembly GCA_947086415.1). NCBI lineage: Eukaryota > Metazoa > Arthropoda > Insecta > Lepidoptera > Tortricidae > Pammene > Pammene aurita. Next base: position 32,137,989 of record OX352295.1, read on the forward strand.
AGTATGACCGCAACCCAATCAATCAGCAGTTCCAGGTAGTCCCACCTGCAACAAAGCCTTTTGAAATCATGCATGCCGATACCTTTACAGTTGAGCAAGAAAAATACCTAACACTTATCGATTCATTCACTAAATATGCACAAGCTTATATCTTACCTGATGGTACGGCACCTAGCATAGTAAAAGCATTATTAAATCATAGCACACACCATAACTTCCCCTATACACTTGTTACGGATCAAGGAACGGAATTTAATAACCAAATTGTAGGAGAATTTCTAAAACTACATAAAATCAACCACCACAAAATAGCAGCACACGCACCTAACGAAAACGGCCTGATAGAAAGATTCCATAACACTATACTTGAACACCTGCGACTATTAAAGATTCAAAACAAAAATGATCACTCTAAAGATTTATTACCCTATGCCTTACTGGCATACAACAGTTCCATTCACAGTTTAACCAAATGTCGACCGTATGACCTTCTAAATGGGCACTTCGACCCTAGAGACCCGATACACGTAGAAACGGAAGAAACCCTATTGCAGAAATACATAGACAATCACAGAAATAAAATGAAAATTGTATACAACTTAGTTCACGACCACTGCCAAAATGAAAGATCCAACATTATGTCACGAGTGAACAGAAACAGGGAGCCGGTTGTTGACTATTCCCCCAATCAAGAAGTTTACATAAAAAATCCGTTAGCCGCACGACAGAAACTAGCCCCGCGATACACGCAGGATAAAATAGAAAGTAACTTACCTGTTCATATTTATACATCTAAAAAACGCAAACTCGTACCCAAATCACTTTTAAAAAAGATACCTCAATCTCGATTGTTACAGGTTCCTACTGTGGACCTGGATCAACCTGGGCCTAGCTCAGGAGATCCAACTGGAGAAAATTGACGATGGACCTGGACTTTTACCCTTCAAACTTGGACAGACGAAAGTAGTTTCCCACTACCATACCTTCTTACAATACATTGACCTTGACGATATACAGAGAAACCTTGACTTGATCCTAGCACAATTGACTGAAGCGACTAACTCCTTGAACAATAGTACCTTTAATATTTTCAAGTATCAAATTAAACACCTGTATTCTAAAATTGACAAGATTTCGGCACAGCTTAATACTTTTTCTAATAAAAGAGTAAAGAGAGGCCTTATTGACCCTTTAGGCTCGTTAGTTAAAAGTATCAGTGGGAACCTAGACTATACAGACGCAATAAAGTATGACAATGCTATAAAAATATTACAGGGTAATAACGAGATCCTGTCTAAAAAATTCAATCAGCACATTAGCTTACTTAAAAAGTGGATTATCGCACAAAACCAAACCTTGTCGACAGTAGTTATAAATCAACGAAAACTAAATAAAGCATTGCTGGTATTGAGTAACAGTACCTTGACGAATAATGACAAGTTGATTCAATACGCACATCTTAATCAGCTTTTTAATATCATAGCGGACAACGCTAATGATTTGTATTCCGAGATGTTACGCCTAGAAAACATCTTAGCGTACAGTAAAATAAGTAACGTGCACCATTCTATTTTAAGTATCACCTCAATAAGAGACATAATTATAAATTTGCACAAAATATACGATAGCAAACAAATTCTTAGTCTAGACATAAGGGATTATTATACTTGCATTAGGATAGGCTCATATTTCTCAGGAAATAAATTAGTAATTGTATTAAGAGTACCCATTATCTATGAAAGCACCTTTGAACTATATAAGTTGTGTCCTTTACCTAATAAATACCACGAAATCCTAATTCCCCCTTATCCGTTAATTGCAACCAATACTCTAGAACATGTGTACATGGAGGCAGAATGCCCGAAGTCCGGAGATTGGTACATTTGCGAGCAAAAACTGAGTCATCAGATACGCACGGATCAAGACTGTATACATAAACTCATACATACACAGGAGGTAGATGAAACGTGTAAATCCGCGCCTATCTCACTGTCCAAGGAAGCTCTATTGGAGCTGGATGATCAACACTATGCCGTCAGTTTCCCGAAACCAACGAAAGTACAACTAAATTGTCAACAAGAACAACACGTCATGTTAACAGGAAGCTATGTCGCTCTTATACCCCAGCATTGCTCCATGAAGACATCGCAATTTACCATAATTAATACCAACAATAAAGTCCGAGGTCAACCCCTGAAGATTATGTACGTACCCCAGAAAACGCCTAATTACATTAGAGAAGATCGAACTAGCATACTGAAAATGAACTCTATTAATTTGGACAACCTCGAGAAAATTGAACAACAATTGGCCATAGAAAAGCCTGTGGAAATTGACCGAATTCAAGCAACAAATTTTTATCATACATCGATACCGTTTTACATACTTACGCTATCCGGTGCAAGCGCACTCGCATTCATACTATACCGTAGACATAAGGTCGCCGCCGCCGCCGTAAAAATTACCACGACGCAAGGAACTCAAACTGAAGAGCAGAACGTCGCAACATTTTCTGTAGACCCAGAAAATAGTTGCTCAGCTTAGGGGGAAGGTGTCAGGTATGACGTCACGCCATACGTCGGGTCTCCGTGCTACGTCATCACATCGGCCACGTCACACCACGTCATCGCCACCGGCTTACGTAGTTCGATGCACCGCCACGTATTAGTGATTGTGAAATCATTTGTAATCGATAAAAGCAGATCGCTGCCTCCCGCGCGGTCAATCATTAATCCTAAATCGCTTAGGACACTTACTTAAGTTTAATTATATTGTATTTTTTGCACCAATATACTCTAATTCTGTAGTACAGACTTCTTATCATTTTCCTCCGCTGCTGCCACTCCCTATATCTATATAATTCGCCTGACTCCGTATACCTTGCCACCAAGGTAAGTTTTTTCGCAATTGTTTCAAGTACCTAATAGGTTTATTCAGAGTATTTAGTTAGGTATAAATTTAGTCTCTTCTCAAACTCAAACTCAAACATTTATTCAGTAAGTAGGCCACAAGGGCACTTTTACACGTCAAAGTAAAAGAGAGAGAAAAAAAATCAAACTACACCGGTTCTAACCCTACACCTCTGACCCGAGAAGAATTATGTCCGGCAAGAAACTCGGCGGGACTTATTTTTTCAAAACAACAGTACATCAAAACTAAACAATACATATAGTGCGTTGTTCTATAAGAAAACATATCAAACCAAGGTTAGATTAACCAACAATAGGTTATAGTTTAAGAAAAATACCAAAGAAAAAAGATGAGTCCAAATCTGACTATTGAAAATAAATTACATACAAGTTTGATATACTTTCTTACCTGAACTGTGTCTTCTACATAAATTTCCAAATTATAATAATCCATCATCAACAGTTAGAAACAAACTTTGAATTTAAATAATATAAAAAAAAGTACTTAAGTGATTCTAGTATACAATAAACATACTATTTCTAAATTATACTTAGAGATGTATAAGGTCTCAAAGTGTCTTGAATAAAAAAATATGGATAATCAAGCACCGAATGTTGTGTCTAAAGCCAATTAAACTAAAATTAAATATGATTAATAAAAAGTTACGTAAATGTGTTGCCCCAGTTAGCCTAAACAGACCGGTCTCCACAAACAGCACCCGTTCACGAGTATGACGCATATCTCAGCCATCGCCTCCCTCAACCTTTCTTCGGGAAAGTGGCGACCCGATCAACGACGCCACCATAAGCAGAGCCTTTTAAGCGAGCATGACATGTTCAAGCTGGCGGGCTTTATTAATTAATAAAAACTAGCCATGTTTAGTCTGTAAAACTAATCTTTTTTTACCTTACAGGTTGTCCTAATTATAGGCATTAGTGGGGCTTGCCGGACTGATGAGCTTACATACCTTTCAATTAAAAACATCGAGCACCATTCAGATAAATTACTTCTGGTTAACCTACCAAACACGAAAACAAATATGGACAGAAACTTCGTTATACGTGACGAATATCTGCAAATTGTCGAAAAATATCGAGCCTTGCGCCCAGATAATACACCAATTGATCGATTTTTTCTACAATATCGCCAAGGAAAGTGTGTTAGGCAACCTATGGGCAGCACTAAAATTGGTGGTTTACCACGACAAATCGCGGCATTCTTAGGCCTGAAAGATCCAGAACAATACACAGGGCACTGTTTTAGGAGGACGTCAGCCACACTTTTAGCCGACTCGGGAGCAGATTTAATCACGCTGAAGCGTCACGGAGGCTGGAAGTCTAGTACCGTGCCGGAAGGGTATATAGAAGACTCGATAGAAAACAAGTCTAAAATATGCCAGGGAATAGTTGGAGGAATAACATTAAACCAGTCTTGATCCCTGTGTGTCAGATCCGTGTCCATCAACATCTAAAGTAAACATATCAGAAACTCATTCGGAATCGCCCGCCGGCCCTTCGCAGTCTCTAACATTTACCACAGTATTAGAATCAAATGACCAATGTCCTCATAATTTACAAAACAATAGTACTCAAGTAACAAACACTAGTATAACAGTGCCCAAAAAAATGTAACTATTAATATTACCAACTGCAGCAATTTAACTTTTAATTTTTAACATAAATGTAATGTATCATAGATAAAACGTATGAATAAATTAATAAGGTAGATACTCAGATTTTTTTTTTACATTTGATGTACCCTATAAAATACTTATTATACTTAAATTGTTTTTCTACCATCTAACTTTTTCCTCGCTGTGGTGAGGTGAAAAGTGGTGTGTTTCGCTCGGCGGCAAATTTATTTTGCGTCTCGTTTCTTGAAACCCTCGCTACTCTCAGGATTGTATTTTTGAACCACTCGCTTCGCTCGTGATTCAATTCTAGAACCCTTCGCTAGCTCGGCTTTTAATACGAACACTCGCGTCAAACAACAACTTTGCAGCCTTGCATAACAAATAACTATTTTATGCAAGACGGTGCACCCCCTCACTACGCTCTAAACGTACGGGCATACTTGACGGAACGCTACGGACACCGGTGGATAGGGCGCGGTGGTCCTACTGGTCCTGTACCTTGGCCAGCTCGGTCCCCGGACCTGACGCCCTGCGTTTTTTTTTGTGGGGCGAAGTAAAACGGCGTGTTTACTTAGAGGATGCGCAAACTGTTGACCTCAAAAATAAAATTGTGCGTGCGTTTGATGAACTCAAAAGTGAGAACTACCGGGCTGTACTAGGACGACTCGAAAGAAACATTCAAAAACGTGCGAGACTTTGTTTAGAACAAGAAGGTAATCATTTTGAACATTTGCTTAAGTATTTCGATTAGTGAAAATAGATGTCATATACTTCAGAAAAAGTGACCAAACCCTCCGGTGTCCGAGGCCAGATTTGAACTGGCGTCTTCAGCTTTCGCGGCTGACGTCCGGAGGGTTTGGTCACTTTTTCTGAAGTATATGACATCTATTTTCAATTTATATATAGTAGTGTAACTACTTAAAAATTGCAAATCAAAAAATATTGAATAAAATAATTTGATTTGCTTCAAGATTTATTTCGATTAGTGTTGAGAAAAAGGACTCCAGTAATAAGGCTAGGTTAGGTTTTGATTGTGAATTATTGTAAAAAGCTGATTCCAATTTATTAAATACGCCAAAATGAAATTACCGTCTTTCAAATCACCATAACTCATGAGCCTAATTGTTTTGTTATTAATTTTTCATTTTGACGGTCCTAAGCCCGTTTAAGTATGAAGGAAAAATTGGTTTAACATAACGCTGTAACTACCCGCGTGTTTGTGTGACAGGTATGGTCAGCACAAACCAAACATTTTTAATGAATAAATTCAGATGCAGTTATTTTTGTTTTTTTGTTCTAGACCGGATTAAACAAAAAACACGGGTATTTTTAATTTAGATAACCATCACGTTCGCAAAGTTTGTGCACTGAATAAAAAGTAACCCTGTATATGTTTGCTAATAAGAAGAATACAACTTCAAATATTTGTATTTTATTTCATCATTCACATATAATAGTAAAAAAGAAACGGGAGGAAAATCTCTGAAAAAAGCTCTCAACACAACCTTTGGCATGAGGCAATAAAAAATTAGAGTAAATTAAATTTATTGATAAAAAAGGAGGTAAAGTAAGTGTGGACAGTGTAAAAAATTGGATAATAACTATAAAAAGTTATTTAAATCTATGGCATTTTTTTTAAATAATGAGACCAAGCTATTTCATCTCTATTGAGAAGTTCTTTCGCCAGGCCCGAGCCTACAATTATCGGAATAACGACGTTACATGCCACAGCTTTATAGTACCTTTAAACCTTTACCGATAACTAGATTTATTAAATTCATTCCACAGGATTTAATTCGAAGAGGATTCTGGTTCTCAATTAATCATATTAAAAAAATGTTTGAACCAACAAAAGAACGTAAGGAACCGGAAACCAGTATCCTCCTGAAAATCAGTTGATTGAAGTCGATCTATGCAAGCACAAGTGCACCGTGAGCGATTGAATGTTTACGAGCATACACTGTGGGCTGGGTAGTCAGAAAGGTACTACAAAAAATACATGCGAAAAATGTTTCACTGATAGTGGTAGCCGTACGATCAAAAAAACCGCAAGTCGATCTACAGTTTAGCCGTGTGGCACACGCATACTAGAGGTCAAAACAAATTTTTTGACCCGCAGTTCTTAAAAAAAAACCCTTAGAAGGAAAGTGCAGAGACATTTTTTTATTTGTATGAAAAAAAAAAACCTATCGTGTGTGGTATCTTATGAAAGGGAATTTTGAGGCGATTCTAAAAATATATCACATCATTACATTTCAGCCATTTTTTTAAATTAACACAAAAATAATTTTCGAAACATACCAAGTTTGGGCTCCTCCAGACACGATATGGCTGATTTTTTTAAAATCAATATACCACAAATGATACATAATATCCTCATACCTAACCTCAAAAAAGCAATTTTGAAAATAATTTCATTAAGTATTTTTTATTAATTTTTCAATATTACAAAGTGACACAGTTCTACTTCAATACCTATTTGGCGTGACTTAAGGAACTGTAGTACATATTAATCATAAAATGATACGTAGTATCCATTGCAGTAAAACAATCACTTTTGCAGAACACGTATAATTATTTTTTTTACTTCACACAAAAAATATTTTACTGCACACAAGATATATTGAAGCACAATTTAAACATAATATTTTTATTGAACAATGGTGGATGTCTGCCTTCCGCACGAATGGAAAAAGAATAGGTACAAGAACAGAACTCGGCTGAAAATTTAGCTATAAAGAAATATGAATTGATGAGATGCGAGTGGTATGAACGATGATATCTGATTCACTGGATGAAGGAAACCTAAATTTAAAACCGAATATTTATAACGCCCGTCAGATGTGGCTATTTGGAATTTTGAGAAGTTTAAATTTGCGGATCAGAGATACCAAGCAAGCAACCAAGGTTGGCAAAACAACAAAAAAATCTATTATCGCACAAAAACACAATAAGTAATTAACTGGTTACAAAAAGGGAATCGGATTTATAACGTTAAAAAAATCTAAATAAAATAATAATCTTGAATCTCACGAAATGGTGGAACTAAACTATGAATTTAAATAAAATACGTTAGGCAGCAGCTCGCTGAACCCTGTGTTTTACTTGGAGAACCACGCGAAATACGGGTTCTAGTCCTCCGACGACGGTTTTACTTGACGATCGATGCGTAACACGGGCTCTAGTCCTCCGACGACGGTTGCCGATCGTCTCACAAGATCGGCACTCACGAGCGCCTTCCGGAGCCCTCTCGGCTTAAACGATCTCAGCACCGGCGACCACGGCAGGCAATATCCACCCTCAGACACGGCCAAAAAAGAGCACTGGGTACAGGAAAAACTGTATTGGCGATCACCCTCTTCTAGGGAACTAGATCACTGGTAAAAACTTCCAGCGAACAAAAATGGACCAAAATGAATAATTCCGACTTTTCCCTTCAAAACTCCAAGACCATCTGTCTCTCTCCAAATAAACAAACTCAATCTTTTTACAATCTCGAATCTCAAAAAGTCAAATTCAAAATTAGCGCGAATATTATCTCAATTTTATAACTGCCAGTTGTCTATAACAAAATGTGGACTGATATAAGCGCCATCCAACCGTAATGGCGTGAATCACAATGCACACTGTTCTTTTCATAAATCAACCACGACTTAGCGACCAGAGAAACTAAACACGGAAGTAGTTCCAAAGAACGTCGATAGATGTAGTGTCATGCTACACCATATATCCAACGGGAAATACCTCTTTAACCCTTTAACTGCGCCTTTTCATCAGCTGGTATAGTTTGCTTAGTTTTTGACACAAAATATCAAGGTTGGACTCCTTCAGATACGATATACGCAACATTTTTTTTGTACAGTATATCACAAATGATACGTTATGTCTTGATATCTAACCCCAAGAAAGCAATATTGAAAATAATTTCATTTAGTATTTTTTTTTATTGTTGCGATTTGACACACGTGGATGAATGAAGCTCGACGCTGTTTGTCACCGGTGATAAGACCCTATTTTTAATACCTCCTACTGCCGCTGCCCTCCTTTAGTATATAAAAAGGGCAAAATATCAGGCTGGAGAAATATGGGGGCGTGCACTAGAAAGTCACGTAGCAACCCGACCATCTCCAGAAAAGTGGGGATGGAAGAGAAGACCTGACCTTTCATTAGAGCCTAATTGGACTGTATATAGCCATGCAGTTAAGGAGCTAGATAGGTGTGGATGCAAAATTGGATACAAAACCAACCGATGCTCATGCAAATAAATAACCTCCCTTGCACCCCAGCCTGCAAAATTTGCCACGCTGATTGCCATAACGCGAGGTGTGCTATAATTTTGTCAATTTACGCCTTTTACGTAAATAAGAGAGTTCATTTATACAAACCGCTTTTTTTATTTGCAGCAAATTGTATATAGAAGACGGAGAGGAAGAAATTTTAAAAATGTAAAAAGCAAGATTAATAGTATGTGTATTATAATTATGAGATAAAAACAACAGGAATAAACATCTTTAATTCATCTTTCAGCCACTTTTTAAGTCAGTATCTACCACAAAAACTATACCAACTGATGAAAAGACGCAGTTAAATGGTGAAAGAGGTATTTCCCGTTGGAAATATGGATACTACTTATCATTTTATGATTAATATGTACCGTATCTGTACTACAGTTCCATAAGTCACGCCAAATAGGTATTGAAGTAGAACTGTGTCACTTTGTAATATTGAAAAATAAAATAAAAAACTTAATGAAACTATTTTCAAAATTGCTTTTTTGAGGTTAGATATGAGGATATTACGTATCATTTGTAGTATATTGTATTTTAAAAAAATCAGCCATATCGTGTCTGGAGGAGCCCAAATTTGATATGTTTCGAAAATTATTTTTCTGTTAAATAATATTAATCGCTGAAATGTAATGATGTGGTATATTTTAAGAATCGTCCCAAAATGCCCTTTCATAAGATACCACACACGATAGGTTTCTGAAAAAAAAAATTTTTTCAATACATATAAAAAAATGTCTCGGCACTCCCCTCCTAAGGGTTTTTTTTTAAGAACTGCGGGTCAAAAAATTTGTGTTGACCTATAGTATGCGTGTGCCAAACGGCTAAACTCTAGATTCATTTGCGGTGTTTCCTTGAAATTGGGCTTGTACGGCTACCACTATGATCAAACCGCGTCGCAGGAAGGATCTTGTCACGGTTGGATGTATAACTCAATTACAAAAAAAGGCTCTCATATCCATCAGAATGTGTCGTGAGAATGTATCATGATGTTGTGAGGAAACCAACGAATACTTGGAGAAGCCTCATTACTGGTAGTTAGTTTTAGGCTAGAGGGGGGCGTCGCAAAAAAAAGAAGGATGCCTAAGGGCGTCGTATCAAAAAAAGTTTGGGAAGCCCTGGTCTATAGCTAAAATTGTATACATCATACCAACATCTGATGGTAGAGTAATATATTTAATTAAGGATTTTTGAGCAAAAACAATGTCATGTTTGGTTTTCTTTATTGTGGGCATATTATGTTGGCCGCCCCAAATATGTTCAAGAACAAAAGCTTAGTTTGTATAAATTTGTCTATTAATTCAAGTTTTATTCACTACACATTTAGTAATTGAGCCGTATGATCCCATAGGCCAGGGTCTACAACTTCTCTCTTACATCCTTTAACATTGTGTGCGAAGGTCAAGGCACGTATAACTACTTATTCTAGTCGATGAAGATTATAATTTAACAAGAGATTTTCAAGTTCCAAAGAGATATTATTATGACATAAAAAATTAATATTTAAATCTCCACATAAATAATATCACTTTTTTATTCGTATTATAACCTATTTTTCTGAGCACTGCTCAATGTGTTCAAAGAGACCAGTAACATTTAACTGCGGATTAACATTATACATGCATATAACAATAAGTTTATGTTGTACAAATTCCATTCCATTAAACCAGGTATAGTTTTTTACATTCGTGTTGCGATCGTCAGACCAGTATGCAGGTGCCATCGCTGCGCTAGTAAAGACAAAAGGAGGATCTAAGCTTAAAAGGTATGGTTGCCAGGTTGCCTAATGCCTCCATCATAAAGTATTCAGAAATACATATTACATCAATAGGTTTTTGTTTCCCCTCGAATTCGTCTGAATAGACTGATAACAACGCATCTACTTTATTTATTAAGCCCGCTATGTTCTGATGTAACACATGGAGTTTAAAAAGAGAGGTATGGGCACTGCGAATGGCATCTTGCTAAGTGTGGTAGGGCACGATCAGCGAATGTCATCGCTCAAATCTGGAGCAGAGCCCGACTGGGGAAGTACCTCCACCTTACAGAAAACCACAGCCAAATAGCACTAGACCCTACTCATAGTGTTGTGTTCCTGCTGGTGAGTAAGGTTGCCAAAGAGCTCAAAGAGGACCCAGTGTGAAGACGATGAGGGACCTTCTTGTTCCTTTAGTCGTCAACACAGTGAATCCTCCTTTTTGTAAAGGGTCGTAACGCGCATGTGACTCCTTTGGAGTTGCAGGCGTCCATAGGTTACGGTAGCTGCTTACCATCAGGCGGGCCGTATTGCTTGTTTGCCACCGTCGTGGTATAATAACAAAAAAAATGGAGGGCGGTATGAAATTTCCTTCCAAAAAACATTGTAGCTTACCTAATGTACTTTCCTTCTTAACGAAACTATTTAATAAGGGTTGTTCTTATGGTTCCTTAAATAGCCACCGTTCAGCGTTGTCCTTACTACTTGGCAGCGAGATAGGTACGGATGAGAGTGTAAAGAGACTTTTAAATATTGAGGATCTGTCCTGCTACTACCCTTTAGGATTATATTTATTTCATAAAAAAATAAGGGACAGTAGCACGGGGACGCTTCTCCTGACATAAGCGACCCCACAAGGCCACAAGCAGTCAAACCTTGAGTAGATGGATCAAGCAAGGGTTGCTTGAAAGTGGGGTTTACGTCAATGTTTATGGTGCCCACAGTGCACGTCACGCAGCCACTTCCACGGCTTTTGCGACTGGAATCAGCCTAGATACGATTAGAAAGGCTGCTGGCTGGACCAGCACCTCTAAAACCTTCGCTACGTTCTACAGGCTGTCCCATAAATAATGAATCACCCTGACACCGGAGGTAGGTCGACCCAAGAGGTACCGAACCAACATAACATGACCTCAGTAAAAGTTGGACGGTTTTCGAGATATTGCCAAATATTATTTTTTTCGAACTTGCCCTCTTTTTTTACATGTTAAGTGCTATAATTTGCTTGGATAGCTTTTGTACTACCTATTAATTTTTCATCGTTACTCTTATCAGAAATACTTAAATTTTATAATACTAGTGCTATTTTGTTGAAAATTTATGTAAAATGTGAATGAAACGCAATTAATTTGAAAATAAAATTTCAGTCATTGAAATAATACCGCCCACCGGTTGTTGTTATTTGCTACATGGTTTTTTCATTGTTTGAATAATATTGCACGTGTTGTTTACCTCCCTGCTAGGTAAAGCCTGACCAGAAATATATGATTATTGTCAAGAGGGCGCTATTATTCTCATTTATATGGCAACAGTCATAGAGCGTGTTATTATTTATGGTATAGTGACATCTTGATTTGTCACTGATTTGTTTACCTGTGAGCTCTAATGTTAAATTGAAAATGTTTTACAGCGAAATAGTATCATTTCCCGAGCGTATTATTTACATCTGTCTATTATATACACTATTTACAATGTTTCGCTCTTGAATATGGGTAATATTGGGAATTTTTGTCGTTTATTATTTAATATTCAACAGTTTATTTTTATTCAAGTAAACCGTCTCAATGACACTTGACAACAGTGACAGCCTATCACATGCACTCATACATGCATATCATTTTGTCATTAAAATTATTGCCAGTGTAAGAAATTAGTTCCAATGAAATTCCGCAACTTGGCGGATGATCATATATTTCTGGTCAGGCTTTACCTAATGACTGATAATTGACAAAGGATTAAGAGCCCAATGCAACTTGTACCCTCATTAGGGTATCAAAATAACAAAAGAAATGCGATAACACGATATGCCCTAAGTCTGTGTCTTCTTATCGTAATAATTTTTCTGAAAGGGATAAAGTTAATTTGTAGCAGTGACCCTGCTACCGATGTCAGTTCGTTACATTACGTTTCGTGCAATATTCTCTGCTTCCCTGTGTTCTTGTTGTGTTCCTAACTAAAATAAATTGACTTGGCTTTCCATTGGACTCCGATTTCCTCCTACGATGGCAAATCGTAATAGTCCCGTGTACACTCATCCGGAGTACGCAGACATGCACTTGATTTATGGTAAAACTCGGCATGTTCTGATCGGGGCAATGTTACGTACAACGCAAGATTGGCTGCCACTGCTGCCAGATTATACGCTGACCGCTATCCCAATCGTAATCCAACGCAAATGCAACGGCAAATGATTATCGCGAGGGCAGACTACCAGGAACGGCTCACTCAGAAGGACGGCCACGCACTGTAGACGACGACCAGATTTTAGAAGAAGTACGGTTGGAGCCAGGAACTTCCGTGCGAATTATTGAACGACGTACCGGTATTTCCAAATCTTCGGTACAACGAGTGTTGAAACGGCACAAATACCATCCATACCACATACAGCGAGTGCAAACGCTTCTTCCGGAAGATCACGACAAGCGAGTTGAGTTTTGTCGTACAATGATTAGGAAATGGAGAGAAAATCCTAATTTTTTTAATGAAGTTCAGTGGAGCGACGAATCGGCCTGTAAAAGGGATGGATACCTCAACCTTCACAACATCCATAGTTGGCAATTGGAAAATCCGCACGAGCAACGAGAAGATCGGTCAATATCAATTCAAAATTAATTTGTGGTCGGGGATTTTGAACGGCCTACATAATAGGACCAATTGAGTTGCCAACGATTCTAAACGGACAGGACTATCTTCAATTCTTGGAAAACGATTTACCTATTTTGTTAGAAGACATGCCGTTAGCTTTGAGACAAATGATGTGGTACCAACAAGATGGTTGTCCGGCACACTACGCACGCCTGGTTCGCCAGCACCTGGACCAAGCACCAGCACCAAATTTCATGGCCACCGCGGTCCCCGGACTTGAATCCAATTGATTTTTTTTATTGGGGATGTCTGAAGGACAGGGTGTATGCTAAACCCATAAGATCCGAAGAAGAATTACGGCGACGAGTTTTTGAGGCAGCCCGCAGCATTTCAGACATAAATTTAAGAAGATTAGGACGCAATTTTATTAAGAGATGTTTGTTGTGTGTTCGATTCAGAGGGCACCAATTCGAACATTTATTGTAAAATAGTTTTAATAATAAAATGAAGAAATGAAAGTCACAACTGTTTTTTCTTACTTTTAGACCTTAATCAGGTATTACCCCTATTCTAAGTCTCAAACACGATTATTATTATTTCCAACATGTTAGTTCTTGTAAAGAAATAACAGGTGGTGAATAATAAAGAAACCACGTAAGGAATAAGAAATAACTGCGTACTATGCAACGAAGAAGTGGCGGCTAACTTTTAATGTTTAATGGGGCAATGATAAGATGTTACGAATTGCAATTTATTAATTTTAATCACCAGGTATTTATTGTACCTTTTTGAAATCGCCATTACATACGCAACATTCTAAAGTAGTTATTTCATGTACGATCTAGTATTTTTTTATCATGGCAGATGAATAAAAGTCAAATAATTGTTATTGCTGCAATTTTATTTTCAATTTAATTGCGTTTCATTCGCATTTTACATAAATTTTCAACAAAATAGCACTAGTATTATAAAATTTAAGTATTTCTGATAGAGTAACGATGAAAAATTAATAGTACAAAAGCTATCCAAGCAAATTATAGCACTTAACATGTAAAAAAGAGGGCAAGTTCGAAAAAAAAAAATTTGGCAATATCTCGAAAACCGTCCAACTTTTACTGAGGTCATGTTATGTTGGTTGGGTACTTCTTGGGTCAACCTACCTCCGGTGTCAGGGTGATCTGGACACGCGGCAGCGTGTCAAGCCAAGTTCAAGCATAGGAACTGGCCAGCCAGCGCCGAGTGTATCTATACATAAATATAATAAAGCTGAAGAGGGTCGAAAGTCTGTACATGGAAGATAATCGAAAAAAAGTTGGCTGGGGATACTTAGAATCGATAACAGAACACTTTCCAACAATTTTTAGAATTTTTGTCTGTTTATCTGTTTATTTGACCGCGCATCACGTGAAAACGGCTGAACGGATTTTGATGAAATTTTATATAGATATAGTTTGAGTCCTGGGAAAGGATAATATATAGTTTTAATCCCGAAAATCAACCCTGGTGGGGGTGAAAATGGGGTTGAAAGTTTGTATGGAGATTTTTTAACCGCTGAAACGATTTAGATAGATATGAGTATGGAGATAATTTAAGTCTCGAAAGGTACTTTCAATAAAAACTATCTATACATATAATAAAGCTGAAGAGGGTCGAAAGTCTGTTCATGGAATATATTCGAAAAAAAGTTGGCTGGAGATACTTAGAATCGATAACAGAACACGTTCCAAGAATTTTTAATTAGTTAACGGCTGAACGGATAATGATGAAATTTTGTGTAGAGATTGTTTGAGTCCCGGGAAAGGACAAAGAATAGTTTTCATCCCGAATATCAACCCTGGAAGGGGTGAAAAGGGGGTTGAAAGTTTGTATGTTGAAAGTTGGTATTGAAATAATTTGTAATTTTTTGGTCAAGGTGTTCATATTTATAACATGTTACCCGTCGATGCTTTAAATTTACCTTTACCCGCTCTTAAGAAATATTTGAAAATGTCATGAATGTCAAAGGGTTATTGCAGGTTCGAGAACTATAATAATATATGACGGACAAAGATGCATGGCCCAAACCAAAAAACTACTACAAAATCATCTAAGATTTATAGGACACAGGTTATAGGACACATTTATAGGTTTAGGTAGGAAAACATATCAAACGTTTTGTGAAGCAGTCAGATTAGGATTTATTTTTCTTTATACTTAAACAATAGGTACATTATCTGTCTCTCAAGCTGTTTTGATATGTCTTCCTGAAGAACTTCGCATTATTTTGTATCTTTAAGATCTAATAATGTATTGAAACTGTTTTGAAAAAAATAAGTCCCGTCGAATTTCTTTTCGGTCATAATACTTCTTGGGCCAGAGGTGTAGGGTTAGAACCGGTGGTAGTTTTGGAACGAAGTTCCTTATCGGACGGTTCGCGGATGGGGGCCTAGGCGAAAAAAAGTCACGTGACCGTCACGAAAACGCGTCACGTCACTAAAATGCGACACCCATACGATTGAGAAACATGTAAAATGGAATTAAATTTGCATGGGTCATGGACCCCCCCCCCCCCCTCCAAGTGCACCTCAAATAGAAAAAAATCATTTCTGCATTTGTGACCCCCCGCCTGTTCTTACCTTTCATGCTTTGACTGATTTGACGGGAGGATCGATTTGGATGATATTTGCCGTGGACATGAACGTATAAATACAAAAGTGATCCTGTATCGTCCGATATACACCTACTACTGTGTTAGTCGTTTAAATCATGCCAAAAAAAATATAATAAAAAAAAAGTATTCATTTATGAGTGTACTTTCATTTAGTGGTAATTGTAAAATATTTTATTAGGACTACTGTCCTCTAGCGTATCCATCTGTCAACTTTACTTCAAGTTCCGCCTCCAGGGTAGCGGGAGAGAAATTAGGGGTGAATTAGTCGCTTACTGACACAGACCGAATTCCACGCGGGCGGAGCCGCGGGCACAGCTAGTTATAGTATATTACACGAACCACTTGGTGCCACTTTTGACCCTTCTATAACTCAAAACCTCTTTAACGTAAACACATGAAACTACGTCTATTTAATTATATCCATAAGGACATCTAAAAGCCCAAATTTCATGAAGCTAGCTCAAACGGTTATAAAGATATGAAGGTCAAGAAGATGAAATTTGGAATCCAGCTCGGTAATTGTGTGTAAGCGTAGGAAAAAATCTAAAAATAAAAAAGTTAAAAAATAGGGGGCGTCCCCATACAATTTTTTATTTTTATTTTATCGTTGGAACCGTTACAAGCATATTAAAAAGGTAGCAGATAACGAATGGGCAATGCGCACTATTATCTCTAACATTCAAGAGAATGTAGACAATAGCATAAAAAAGAAAACCATGCAGCGGAAACGCAAGAAAAAACATTAAATCGCAATACCTGCCTAATTTTTTTTACAAAAAGTAATGATATCCCACCAAAAACATAAATGTAAAAAAGGAGAGCCAAGTTCAATACAAAAATTATGCTTGGCTGTGGGCTTCGCCGCAAAAAGAATGTGAATGTATATATAGGAACAAAATAACATTATGAACAAGTATTAAAGTCTATTTCTTTGCTTTATTGGATACCTATAACAATTTCTGTTATTTAAAAATGTGAGATCTTAAAGTAGGTTAGATTTGAATAAGCCAGTTAGAGACTGTTGTTCTGAAATACGCGGAGAAACTTAAGAGACTGTTGTTCTGAAATATCCGGAGAACCTTTGTATTTGAGTGACATATTGTATTGTATTGTAGTACGGGCAGGTTTCCGCAACTCGACGTCTAGCGCCTATTTTGCGTGTTGAGTGACATAACATGGGACACAATCAATGATTTAATAAACTCATTGAAAACCCGCCAAAGTATGCACAAAAATATTGCAAGAGGAGCAATTAACTCTTGGTGATTTTTATTATCAATGAACTAAATGCTACCTGGAAACCTCGCACGTCTATACACCCCATGCGCAACAAATTAGTGTTTTCATAAATATACGAGAAAATAATCTCATTGTAGTATGTATGTATAGATGACTCACATCAGCTGAGACCACCCAGCACGAATCGATAATAATTAATTGTTCATTTTCCTAATGTAATATGATACCATGTAACTTGATATGGTCAACATTTAAATAATATTCTATTTTCTCTAACATTGTACTTTAGAGACACGCCGAGAACAAAGGATTGAGTTTACCTATAAAAGACCGTATGTATTCTAGACAATTACACTTATATTCCGAACGTTGCGAGTATCATTTATCTACGCTCCCCGACATTTACCACATGGCGATCCTTGCAGTCGGGCTGCTCAAGGCAGCCTCGGTTTAAACACCAACCAGCTTAGCCAAGCTCCATGAACCAGCCTAGCCCGGACCTGCACAGCACAGCTCAGCTCACAATGGACCAGCCCCGCTCGACCCTCCGAAGCCCCGCTTAGCCGAACTTAGAGGCCGCCGACCTAGCAAGCTTATCAGCCACCCCAACCGTTCAGCGAACAGAAAAACAAAAACACGACACAATGGCCCAGCCCCGCTCCACTGCGACAGCCAGCAAAGACACCAACGTACCAGTCAGCCGGCCAGAGTCAGCAAAAACCAAAGCAATGATTACCATAACGGTAACGTTACATCTCACGGAACAGAGGACCCCAACCAAAACAGTCCGATGGACCAACGGATGGACACCACGTTACCACCATCAGCCCCAACAACCCGCACCAACGGGTTATCCAAGGCAAGCACCACGACGACAAAGACAGGCAACGTGGACAAGACATGGACCACAGCCAGATGGTCGACAGAAAAGCAAGGCCAAACGACCAACGCACCAGCAACCAGCGAAGCGCAGCGGAGCGGAGCGTCTAGAACCAGCACGTCAAGCAAAGCAGAACGTGTAGCAGCCACCAGCCGTCACAAGCCCCGCCGCACCCAAGTCATCAGCCCCGCCGCACCCCATCGCCAGCGCCCAGCACCGGCCATCGATCGCAAGTACAATTCTAACACAGTTTAATCATAATTACTTAAATTCAGTGATAATTTTAAGCCCTCAATTCTAAATGCAACAATAACCATAATGCCCATTACGCATATACAGTGTGTCTGGTCAACGATGTCGGAGCTTTAAAGGTTGTGTAGTACAATCAATTTCATCGATAAATCACCACGTGTTTTTTTTTTAAGTCAACGGTCATAAAATGGCGGCATTTTTAATTTTTCAAACACCTGAGCACGGGTGCATGTGGTATTTTTGCTATTATCTGTCAATTATTCGTCCTACAAATACAAAAAATATCTTATTAGATAGCTAACCATATCAGCAATCGATTAAATCTAACAATCATACGCAAACGTTTCAATAACAGAGCAAAAAAAAAATTAAACGTCATATTAAATAATAAGGACAAAAACGCATATTTTTTTCAGATTTCATTTGTTTTTGAAAAAACTAGGTCGTTTACCTACTTTTTTTTTGTTCTGTGTTTGTAGTACGGAATATTTGCTAGAAATGCACACCAAAATCGTAGTTCTATCTTTGATACTTCAAAAATAACACGTGTTCAAATATGACCCTGTTAATTACCTTTTTGACACAATCCCAAGAACTATCATCCCCACTCCCAGTTTTTCTTTTACGAGCAGGTAGATAAATCAAGGAGTGCTGCCAGGTCAATCAGGCTACGGCAGCGGTTGGGTGAGGTCGTGCTCACTGTGCGCTCTTGCTCTATCGTTGGCCTAGTCCCGAACTTCACTCAGACTAGCTCTGACTCGCTCGCTCTCTGCTCTCCCTCGTGGTGATTTAATCGCAAATTACCACAAGGACAGCTCCGGGTGTGTTAGTTCAGACTTTCTCAAGTCACCAGTAAGACCCGTGTGTCTCGGCCCCTCTGGAAATCCACGCTCGTAGTGGTCGCTCAGTGGATACTCGTTGAAACTGAGTGGGCTAGACTCCTGGTTGTAGCAATACACCTGGTGGATACCCGTTAGTTTCTTCCAGACAACCTTTGGGTAGTGGAGACTAGAGAAAAACAATAAGCAGTAGGTGGTGCATAGAAACAAAAGAGACAAAATAGATAACACAGCACATTCATATGAATATACATACTTAAATAAATACAAAATAAACATACATATACGTACATATATACATATATAATACACACAATAAGAAACAACAGTGTCAACTTAAAAACCTAAGGAAGAGATAAATAGTATTCCTTAAGTTGCGATTTAAAGCTACCAATAGATTGCGCGCGTTTTATAATGAGAGGGAGAGAATTCCACAAACGAAAGACCTGGAACGTAAATGAGCAATTATAAAATTTGGAAGATGAAGATGGCACTTTTAGGAGCAATTTTTGAGAGGATCTAATAGAATTAAGATAAGAGAAACGCTCTTTGAGGTAGCGGGGAGTTGCAGGGTTATAAAGTATAGAAAAGAGTAAAGAAAGTATGTGAGAGTTACGGCGGTGACGGATAGGGAGCCATTTGAGTTGAGAACGAAAACTAGAAACATGGTCGAATTTGCGTAATCCGAAAATGAACCGAATGCAGGCATTTTGAATACGCTCAAGCTTATTAAGTTGCTCCTTGGTTAGGTCTAAATAGGAGATATCTGCATAATCAAGAATGGGGAGAAGTAACGACTGAGCAAGCGCAATTTTAATAGCAATTGGCAGGAAATTCCGGAGCCGTCTGAGAGACCCTATGGCAGCAAACATCTTCCTGCTCACTTCACTCACCTGAGGCACCCATGATAGACAACGATCCATGATTACGCCAAGATTTTTCACTTGGTTGGAAAAAGGAATTTGGATACCATCGAAGACTATCGGAGGGAGCCTGAGAAAGTCAATTTTGGAGATTTGTTTAGCGCTACCCATCACAATTACCTGTGACTTTAGGGGGTTTACTTTTAAACCGTAATTTTGACTCCAATTTGATATGCGGAGCAGATCAAGATTCGTGGCTTCTATAACTGAATTGAAATCGCTATGCATACCTGCGAATATATTTGAAGGTCGTCGGCATAGAGGTGATACGAAGAGGAGATCAAGAGTTATGGAATTAATGAAGATAGAAAATAAAAGAGGAGACAGCACACCAACCTGTGGAACACCAGCTGATGTGCTGCACCAGGAAGAACACGAAGAATCTAGTACTCATTACCGTGCGTAATGTGCTATAGGCTAGGTTATCCTGATAGTGTCAGTTTTTTGAGTTCTAAACCACCTTACAGACACCACGACGACATATATAATTTAAAAAGCTATGCGTGTGAATGAGTTTTACCTTTGAAGTACTGACGTTAATCTTTTCATTTTTGTTAATGATTAAAAATAATATGTAATTTGAATAATTTAAAAGTTGATTAAAATATGTTTAGAAACAATTTAATAACATCACACACACAGACACACTGCTTTTTTAACAGAGCAATGCTTTACAATTATGGCTGTATGCCGAATGAGTCTCTGCCTAACCCACAGAGTATCTTTTAAGTGTATTGCCTAACCTGTCATAACAATGACAATGAATGACATAATGGCGGACGTATTTCTGCCGCACTGGAGTCGATTACTCTTGTTTGCAATATTTCACTTACCTCCCTCGATGTAATCGTGTTCATAATTGCATACCCAATTTATGAATGAATGCATTGATTAATTGGGTATGCAATTATGAACCCGATGGTACAATGTACTATGAAGAGTCAAGTTTAAAAATTACCCTAAAGCAGATGTAGTACCATTAAGTGGAAATACTTTTTGATTGACAATATTTTTTAGTTTTTTGCTAATTTCGTGCACTATTTGATGATATTTAGACGTAATTATACTTACAGATGAAAAGAAACGTTATCCTTATGTAAACTAGATAATTCAGATCTTTTCTTACATGAAAACACGCAGCAATTCGGCATTTTTACCTCAGATCGTTCCGGGCTGACAGACATTCATTGAATGGCGTTTGACGCGCGACAACTAGTTTTATATAACCGCTACGACCAGTGGTCTTGTACTTTTGGCAGAGGGGGATGCCTGACAATTACCACTCCATTGGTTTATTTCTCTGAGGTCTACGACGACAAGCATGTCGGAGTTGTCATACCATCAATTCATCACGACTCAATACTAGATGCTCACACCTCATCCACACATTTTACAAACGCCAGAACACCTTTTGTCATAATCATAATGTTACAGTATTTCTTACAGATTGAAAAAAGCTGGCAAGCGACTGAAGCCGCCCACGTAAAGTTTTTACCGAAGTTTGATATAGCTATAGAGTGTAGTAGTATAGACAATATGCATGTTGTCTCTAACTATTCTATACTCTTGCTCGTTGCTTGCTGTAGTGTGAATGAGATAACGTGATTGTTTAGATTCAAACTACAAGGTCAGCTTCCTGCATCAAGCTTCACACACTTCATAGTTTTGCTAGTAGTTTCCGCGCGCTTTTTGCAAATATTGGCCGGGTGCGATCTGCGAACCTGCGAAACGCACTATCACATAGAAGCTATTCTGATTTAATTTAGTCTTTTTTAATTCATATTTAATAACGTGGGTTATAGTTTCGTTTAAAAATTATAAAAAAACAAATTTATGTTAAAAACGCAAATGAACCTCACCGAATCATGATGAAAATTATGGTGGCTTTGTTGATTGTTGGTGTTGTTGGTAAGTTTTTTGTATGTAGACAAAATAAAAAATATAAAGATTAGAGGAGCTAAGTATTTATATTTTGATTTGTTGGTGACAAAAATATTAGGACCAATTTTTAAATATTTAAAAGTGAAAATAAGAAAGTAATACCTACTACGGAAAAAAACCTTTCTCAACATTAATGTTAGCATATTGTTGATTTCATTAGTGGTCTAGTACTCTAAATTGCAGAAATAACTATGTAAAAGTGTTTCTGGGTATAATAAACGACACACTGTAGATAACGTTGTTGTTTACTATAACATATTTTAAAAGTTTTGACTAATTTTTTGATCATCAGATCACTATCACTATTATCAGTCTTTAATTATAACATCTGGAAAATTAGAAATAATTTTTCATTGTCAAGTTATGTAGTTAGTTACGCAAAATTTCAGTTAAATCATCGTAAACGTTGTAGGTATAAGTTAAATAAAAAGTTTGTAAAAAAAAACATCATAACACTCATAACAACAAATATATACCAGTTACTATCAGTTCTAACAAACTCGTATAGAACAAGTCAAATTATTTTACCAAATATTTTTATTTGTTATTTTTTAAATTAATACCATTTTACCTACATACATATTAAGTTGAATAGATGTAATATACAACAGAAAAGTGTGACCCGGGTAGTCTAAGGAGCTAGGGGTTAGGGCGTCTGCCGCGAATGCAGAAGACGCTGATGGTTCGATTCCAGGCCCCGGAGGCCTTAGTTACTTTTTCTTTCGTATAAAGACTTTCTCAAGTCAGACCCGCGCGTCTCTGCCCGTTGAAAAGACCACGCTCGCAGTGGCCGTTTGTGGTGGATACTATAACAGTGCCAAACGAAGCCATAAACGGGGTGGATACCACCACGAAGCCCGATAACCTCAAACCAGTCCGACTCCTTCCCGCAAACTTAGGTACACATTTAGCTGACCGACACGGCGGACAAGTGGACGTTGACAAATACTATAGGCTCACCTCATTCCCGCGTACACTCGTAGATTTAAGTTCCCGCGTATTATCGTAGTTTTAAGTGCGTGCGGCGACTCACTGTAGAATGGAGGTAAAAGACGAGATAGCGACGCTGAGGGAGGAGATGGCGACCCTTCGGGCTAATCTCGAGCGACAGGCGACCGAGATCAGTACCCTGAGATCCGAGAATGATCACTTGCGTACGGAACTCGGTATGCCTGTGGCCCGGGCGGGCCGTAGTCACATCTTGCACCCCTCAACGCTCGACATCAAAGTCTCGAGCATCCAGGCCCCTACGGCAACACCGGCAGTCACTTTGCCTGCTCCGGCCCCTCCGGCCACCATGGGACCGCCGCCGCCGCCGCCGGCGCCGACGGCCTCCAAACCTAAGCCCCTCCCCCTGCCCCTAAGGCAGTCCTGCCGCCCTCTGGGGGCGCTCGTAAAAAGAAACCCAGTAAAAAGGCAGCCGCGTCTGTCTCTTTATCCCCTCCAGCCCATAAGGCTTCCCCTGAGGGTATTAGAGTGAGGAAATCCCGGTCACGTTCGCCTAGGACACGTTCCTACGCGCGAAAAAACCGGGACTCCAAGCGCACCCCCAGCTTGTGTCCAACCCGCTCTCTGACTCACGTACTGACTGACGATGAAAACAGGGACCTTCTTTATTCAACCGACGACATGGACACAGACACTGACACCTCAGGTTGGGAAAAAGTTCGCAACCGCAAGGGAAAACGTGCGCGGTCGAAGTCTCCAACGTCTTCGGCGCCGGCGCTGAAGGCGCCGCGGACTCCCTCCGTCTCAGCACCCTCTGTGCTGGCCCCTCAGGCCTGTAGTGCCACTCCGGCAAGAGACGGCGGGTCTTCGACAACAGCTGCGATCCCGTCGAATCCTACCGTCGCAGCACACTCTGTGCAGGCCCCTCAGGCCAGTAGTGCCCCTCAGGCAAGCGGCGGCGGGTCGTCGGCACCAGGGATCGACCATAATAGGCTCGACTCGATGGTACTGGTCGATGTACAGCGATGGAGCACTGCTCGGGCCATGGCCCAGCAGAGGGGCATTGCCATACACCGAACGGATCTTTAGACCGAACCCTATTACGGGCTTAGGATCACGGTCCAGGGATCCAAGACTTACCGAGCCCTGGCCAGGCTCTTCGAGGAACTCAAGCTGTCCTTCAACCGGCGAACGTTCCCCGAAGAGAAAGACCACAGGGCCATCATCCGCAATGTACCTAGGTTCTTTGAGGATGATGAGGTAAAGGCGGATCTAGTGAGGAAGGGAATCAACGTTCGGGAGGTGCGTCGTCTCTATCATAAGTCTAGGGGCAAATATGATATTGTTCTGGTGAAGACTGATCCCAGTCCTAGCTCGCGTCAGGCTCTTCAAGCCATCAAGAACGTGTTAGGTGTTACGGTTAGGTTAGAGGCTGTAACTCTCCCCCCCGCTGCGTCAAGTGTGCTGGCGTCCACTCGTCTCGCAACTGCCCGCGTCCGAAGGGTTGCAAGGACCCGGTAAGCCGGCGGTATGTCAACTGCTTGGAGCGCAAGCTTCCCCATGGGCATACCGCCAACTGGAGAGGCTGCCCCTGTGCTCCAAAGCGGAAGGACACCTCCGGCAAACCGAAGCCCTCGAATCCTGACGGGCGCAGGTCAGGCAAGACTCAGGTGGCTCCTCAGACCACTAACGTACAAGAGTTCTTCGCCCTTAAGGCTGTAGGATTAGGACTGCCAAAAAGAACCCGCCGCCCTCTGCGGTCGCAGCACCCTCTCCGGCACCCTCAGTGCCCTCGTCCCAGGGGGGCCCCGTTGCCCGGGGTACCCCCGCACCTCAAGCAGGCCGGCCTGCCCCAGGTCCCCTCCCAGTTTCTATACTGGCCTCAAAGACCCTCTCTCCCCAGGAGCAGAGGGAATATGAGGCTTATATAGCAAACGCTAGCAATTACTTCTTCGCCTCAGTGTTAGGCCGTCAAGCCGCTCTCCACCAAAATGAATAATAGTTGCCTCAAGCTTAAACCCAGTTCGCTAACCATCGGTTTTTATAACGCCGATGGCCTAAGCCGAATGAAGGATGAGATTACACTCTTTCTGCGCGATCATTCCGTCGACATCTTCCTAGTACAGGAAACATTCTATAAACCGTTTATGCAATGTTTCCGTGTCCCTGGTTACACTCAGATTAGAAACAATAGGATTGGTAGGGCCCGCGGGGGCACTTGCATCTTCTATAAAAGTTTCCTACATTGCATCTCTCTCAACCCCCCTCCACTGACAAATATGGAAGTGGTGGTCTGCCGCATATCGATGGACGGTCATCCCCCCATATCGATTGCGTCAACCTACATCTCTCCATCACTTAACATACTACAGACTGACCTAGATATTTTAGCAGCCCTAGGCCCCTCGGTCATCGTGGCCGGGGACCTAAATAGCAAACACGTCGACTGGGGATGCGTCGCGACTAACCCCAACGGTAGGCTGCTCAATCGTCTATTGATCGAAAGCCTCCCTTTCGATATCCTCCCTCCCCTTGAAGCAACCCACTACCCCCATACTGAAGGACACCGACCAGACATACTTGACGTAGCCCTTCTAAAGAACGTAGCGCTTACTCTGCGTTTTATAGAAGTGCTAGACGAATTAAACTCAGATCATAGGCCGGTCCTCTTGCGACTGGGCCCTCACCCCGATCAAGCCCCTCCTACCAGGACACTCGTGGACTGGGACAAGGTGCAACAAGGTCTCCTAAAGACAGACGCCCCCATACTTAGAGACATACCTGACATTATTACCACAACTCAACAGACTGACCAAGCGATCGACCTATTCACCAACTACCTCAACGCTGTCAAAAGCGAAGCCTCTAGGGAGGTGTCGGCCGAGGAAATCCAACGCCGCCCCCTGCCTAGGGAACTGAGAGAGTTGCTGACTAGGAAAAGTCGCGCCATTAAGACCTACTCTAACTGGCCTTCCCCCGAAAATCGTCAAATCCTGAGGGGCTTGTGTCACGAGTCCAAATAGTGAATTGCCGAATTTCGGGAGAACTCTTTTAGGGATCTGATGGGGGAGATAAAGCCTAGTTACCAGACTTACTGGAAACTAGCTAGATCTCTCAAATCAGATACCGTCTGGACTATCCCCCCTGTGGAACGCCCCGGTAGTCCAACCCGCGCACTCGAGGACGACGAGAAAGCAGAATGTCTCGCCAATAGTTTAGTCTCAATGTTCGCCCAGCCTCCTGCCTGCCGATGAAGCTCATGTCGAGAGGGTAAATTCTGAGGTGGACAGGAGATCGCGTCTCCCCGTAACTTCACCTCTCGTACCGGTGTCGGTTAAGGAAGTCCACGATCGAGTAAGGTATCTTCGAGTAAGGAAGTCCCCGGGTGCGGATGGCATCTCCAACCGCATGCTGAGACTTCTGCCCGAACATCTCTTACTCATTCTGGTCGGCATCTTCAATGCCGCCCTGTCCAAAAGTCACTTTCCAGCCGCGTGGAAACGTGCCACGGTCATCGGAATAGCGAAGCCCGGCAAACCCCGGGCCTCGCCAGCCTCTTACAGGCCCATCAGCTTACTCAGCTCGCTTGCTAAGCTGTATGAGCGAATCATCCTCGCTCGGAATCTCAGGTTCACGACTGAGAATTCAATTATCACGGACGAGCAGTTCGGCTTTCGTGCCGGACACTCGTGCGTCCAACAGGTGCACCGCATCACGGAGCACGTGCTGGACGGCTTCTCGCGTCGAACAGGGTTGAAGACGGGAGCGATCTTTCTTGACGTGGCGAAAGCCTTCGACAAGGTCTGGCATAACGGGTTGATATACAAGTTATATCAGATCGGTATGCCGGACAGACTCGTACTCATAATACGAGATTTCCTTACGGACAGAAGCTTTTGCTACCGACTGGAGGGAACGCTTTCACCTCCACATCCTATTAGGGCAGGAGTCCCGCATGGCTCCGTTCTCTCGCCTACACTCTATTCGTTGTTCACGAACGATATTCCTAGGCACCCGCGTGTCGAACTAGGGTTGTTCGCGGACGACACCGCGCTCTTCACGACGCACAATCGCTACATTCTTGTTCGGAAATACCTCCAAGAGGCAATCAATGGCTTAGGTCAATGGTTTCGTCTTTGGCGTATTGAAGTCAATCCGGACAAGAGCGCAGCGATTATCTTCCACCCTACTGCCATAGGTCCGACAGGCAGGAAGGTGGCTCCGGTCCGGCTTTTTGACCAGCCCATTCCGTGGGTTAATGAGGTCAAATATCTAGGCGTCACTCTCGACCGTCGTATGACTTTCAAAAGCCACATCCGTAAGGTACGCAACAGAGCGCTGTTCGTATTAGGAAGGCTAGGGCCGATGATTAACAAGTTTAGTAAAATGTCACTTAGAAATAAGCTGACACTCTACAAGACTTGTGTTCGTCCAATCATGGCATACTCAAGTGTGGTTTTTACCCACGTGGGTATGTCAAGTCTCGAGCCGCTTCAGATCGTTCAGAATCGTTTCCTCCGTAGGGCGACTGGTGCCTCGTGGTACCAGACGACCCTCAGTTTGCACCTTGACGCGGGGCTTGACTCCCTTTATGGTTTCTTTAAGCAGACTGCCCGGCGTTATTTTGACAACGCTCCGCACAATAGTAATCCGTTAGTTAGGAAGGCTGCGACCTACATTCCCAACCCTCCCCCCCTCGGACTCTTAACACGGAAGTCACTGATTAGGGGCCGCTCGGTTCGGCGGCCTAGACACTACGTCACGCACGACGCACTCACAGCGGCCATTCATGAGAAATGGAACGCTGTGCGTGCGCCCTCCCCCACATGTACACTGCGGCGCCCCCGCCGGCGGGGACGCCCACCTCGGAACAGTCGCGACCACATCGACACGTTCAGTCCCTTATCCACCCGGTACCGCCGCATACCGGATAGAGTCACCCCGACAGTTGTCGGGCCTAGCTGAGTTTCTTGCTGGAGTCTTCTCAGCTAGGCTAGGAGTAGCGAACCAGCGACAAAACTCCCATTAGCTCGATCCCCCCCCACTCACCCAGATCAGGTTGAACTCGCTTTAACTGATCCCTCGCTTGCGCTCGCTGGAAGCGCAAGCTCGGTAGGAGCATTCCAGCGTAGCAAACACGTCACGTCTGGTCGCGGAAGGGTCCTGGATTTTCCCCCGGCAACCATCCCACCAAACAGTCCGCCCGCTTTAGCGCTCCAGAAGCATAAAGCCCAAGTCAGGTTCAAAAAAAAAAAAAAAAGGTCAATCAGGACGAGCATCGAAGCTACTGCTGTACGGACGTATCAACACTCTACGCGCATCCCGTGATTATTATTTTCATATTAATTCGCCGGATAAAGCGGCCCGGCTTTTAGCCGGAGGGGACCACGTCTCGAAGAGCTGCATCGCGGTCGGTTGGCCTTTCGCCGTATGCCTGAACCCGGTCCCGCTAAAACGGATGCCCCGGGTTAGGGAATGCGGAGATTGGCTCTAGCCGGCCACGACGACGTCGCAGAGCACTAGAACCAAGCTTTCATCGAGAATGGAAGACGACACGGAACGGAGGGGTAGGTTGAGAAATCAACATCTCGACCTACCCACCGAAGAAACGGAAGCACGAGACTCTCCGATGTCGCCTGACGAAGAGGAGGAGGACCCTATTTGGGAATTCCTGGGTATGGAACCCCCTAGCCGCGACGCCAGGAAGACCAGAAAAGACACCGAAGAGCCCAATCTCGCCGACGACACCGCCGGTGACGTGCACGCCCCCCGCGCCACCACCCCCGCACCTGGCGGGTACACTACGGAGGGAGGGCGACATCACGAAGATGACAACGTAGCGCAGGGATCTCCCCCGACGCTGCCCGACACCTACGTTGCGGCTGTTTTCGCCCACTGCGACTGCTGACGAGCCGCGGGCCCCTATGGCGGGACTAGAATCAGACACGATTCTAATCTCCCATATGATGGGGTCCGAAGCTTGGATACTCACCGCACACCAAAATCACGGGGCAGGGTGTGCTGTTCACCCCGAAATCAGGCGAGGAATACCGGGCAGTTTACGCCCACCTTGCAGCAGTCGAAGCATCCCTCGGGGCAGATCGTGCGCACGAGATGGAGTGGCACGTCTACCTGAGGGACGAAGAGAAGCAGATGAAGGTGGCACTCAGAGGGCTGGACACACCACTGCAGGAGATTAAAGAAGCATGCTTGGAGCTCGGATACCCCGTAGCTCATATCAAGCAAATCAACGCCAGGGGAGGCCGGCCGGGCTGCATCTACTTCTTGCAGCTCTCCGGCCCCCGCGAGAATTCAAGACGATCTACGGGGTACGAGAGCTCCTCTACCTCCCGTCGGCAAGATTCGAAGCATGGAGAGGGAAGGGCGGCCCGCCCCAGTGCCACAGGTGCCAGGGCTTCCGCCACCATTCTTAAGGCTGCCACCGGCAGCAGAAATGCGTCCACTGCGCCGGAAACCACCCGGCAAAGCAATGTCAGAGACCCAGGGAGCAACCGTGCACCTGCGCCAACTGCGCGGGGCCGCACCCTGCGAACCACAAAAGATGCCCGGTCTACATTCGTGAGGACAATTGGACAATACAATTGGAGGAAGGCGGGCACTAAGGCGCACGCTGTCCCCATAAGGACTGGCAAGGAGGCGGGGACACCAGCAAGACAGCCCACGGTGGAAGAGGCGGCGCCATCTTCACTGATGGCGCCGGCCAACGCCCCCAAACAACGGGGCGCGCAGCCACCCCCGCCCAGCAGCAACAAACCAACGAAGAAGAAAAGCAAGAAGAAAAAGAAGCAGGCGGCGCAGCCCCCTGCACCTACAAAGATGACGACGGCACCGACTCCCGGCGCCGAAACCACTCCGGTGCAGACCCCTGCAGACGTAGTGATAGTGGAGCTGACGGAGCCGACTCCCGGCCCCTTCATCCCTAAGTTACGGGCTCTATGGGCGGACTGCTTAGACCCAATCGCAGAAAAGCCAAAACTCGAAGAATCACTAGAACAGATTAAGCTTCTATTAGAAGTATGTGACGCAGCAACGGCACAACCCACTCCGGAGCAGCCCCCTGCAGACGTAGTGGAAAAGAAGCAGACGGAGCCGTACATCGACCCGCTCACCCCCCAGCTGCTACGGAAGGTCGGCATAGACCCGATCGCTGATAAGCCAGCACTCGAAGAAGCACTGGAACAGATAAAGCGGCTTTTAAAATCGTGTGACGCAGCAACGGCACATTAAGATAATGACCCGATTAACTCGGGCATTGACAGACCGAGCCGTCGTTACGGCTCGCGACAAACGCAGCTAAAGAGGGCAGAAAGCCCTGAGATAGCACCCTCACACCCCCTGAGTGTAAGAAGACATCAGTTAGGTCAATCAGTCATCCCTCGCTCTGCGTTGTGATAACAACCTTCTGCTATCTTCAGCTTACTTCTGTTCGATTGTGTTATTGTTGATACTTTTGTTAATTGTTGGACTTGCTGTTTGTTTTCCGCTTTGTTACAATGGAGGACCGTCAGTATTCTAGTCAGCACACTGCTGACATACATTTCGTTTATGGGTTTTGCAACGGGAACGCGAATGCTGCTGTTCAAGAGTACGCAAGGAGGTTTCCTAACAGACCCATTCCGAATGCTCGCACATTCATAAGAATCCATGCACGGCTCGCTGAGAACGGCATAAGAAGTCCTGCCAATGAACGTGTTCGACTTGTGGCACCCCAGGACGAAGAAGAGACATTAAGATTAATCACACATGATCCGAGACTGAGCATTAGAAGAAATTTGCTAAACCGGATGAATTTATGCAAGTGGACAGTCTGGAAAGTATTAAAAAGAGAAGGTTTACACCCTTATCATTTTAGACGGGTACAAGATATTATTGAACCAGATTACGCTGCAATATCTGTTTTTTGTGCCTGGATAACAAGAAGAGTACGCAGGGATCAAACGTTTTTGAGACGTATTATGTGGACCGACGAGGCCACTTTCACGCGATCGGGATTTACAAACCACCGCAACGAGCATCTGTGGCAGTTGGAGAATCCTCATGCTGTGAGACAAAGTTCGTTCCAGCACCAGTTCTCAGTGAATGTTTGGGCAGGAATTATCGACGATATTTTAGTTGGGCCTATTATTCTACCAGCGACAATGAATGGCCCACGATTTTTGGAATTTCTTCAAACAGAGTTTCACGACGCATTAATGGAGCTGCCAATAGCATACAGGAGAAGGATGATTTTAGAGTTGGATGGTGCTCCCCCACATTTTGCAAGAGATGTGCAAAATTATTTGAACGAGCATTATGCCCCGTGGGTTGGACGTGACGGACATATCGCTTGGCCACCTCGATCGCCGGACTTAACTCCACTCGATTATTTTCTATGGGGAACTTTAAAACAAAGAGTGTACGTTGACATACCGAGAACAAGGGAAGAATTAGTGCAAAAAATAATAGAACATGGAAACATATTAAGAGAAGATAATGAGATGATTCGGCGGTCTACGCAGCTTGTTGCGATAAGAGCATCTGCTTGTCTCCAAAATCAAGGGGGCCATTTTGAACAGTTACTCAATTAATTGTCATCGTTAGCCTTAAGATACTCTTGCTGTGATTTCTTATTAAAGTTTAAATTATTATTACCGCTTTATTTTATTTTTATCTCCTTCTAAAAAATAAACTCATTTTTAGGTACATGTTGAAACCTGTGTAACTTCTTAAGTAATTATGTCAGATCCGTAAATTTGGTATCGACATCTAGCCAATACCCTATACTACAAACACAGATCAAAAAAAAGTAGGTAAACGACCTAGTTTTTTCAAAAACAAATGAAATCTCAAAAAAATATGCGTTTTTGTCCTTATTATTTACGTTTAATATTTTTTTTTGCTCTGTTATTGAAATGTTTGCGTATGATTGTTAGATTTAATCGGTTGCTGATATGTTTAGCTATCTAATAAGATAATTTTTGTATTCGTAGAACGAATAATTGACAGATAATAGCAAAAATACCACATGCACCCGTGCTCAGGTGTTTGAAAAACACGTGGTGATTTATCGATGAAATTGATTGTACTACACAACCTTAAAAGCTCCGACATCGTTGACCAGACACACTGTAGTATGACCCAAATTATAGAAATATACAAAATGACGTCACAAGACAGTTTTAACCTAAAAACGGCAGTAGCATTGCTACCAGTCATGGACGGATCCGAGACCGTCACCAAATAGCTTATAGACGCCATAGAATTATACGCGACAATGATTAAAATAGATGGCATAAAATTGCTAATAGATTTCATAATTAAAAAACCCGTTTAACCAAAAACGCAAATCTTAAGATAACCAGCAAACACACCAGTATCAGCGCTTTGAATGATGACATAAAACTTTATCTTCTACCAGTAAAATCTGCGACCGCAACCCAAAACAAACTATTTAACACAAAACAGGGAAATCGGTCTACCGAACGGTACGGGCAAGAACTAGAGGATTTATTCACTAACCTCACGATAGCACAGGCTAACGGCAAACCAGAGGCATATAGCATCCTACAACATATTAACGAAAAATGGCGATATCGAAATTATATCAATATCATTATTTATTATATCATTTATTATTGTCAATTATTTCCGGAATTAAAATATAAACATAAGACGTACTTTACAGGATATGTCGAAAATAAAGTAGCGACAATGTACCAATAAAATAAAGAAATAACATCAAACGTAGGTGCGCACGTATTGCACTCGAGATATTTAATAATGCATTATAGTGTATTGAGACGTATACCTACACCGACAAATTAGAGGTTAAAAATATTTTAATAATATCTATACAGATATTACTTAGTGTTTTTTTAGATTGATATTTAATAAAATAGTACATGATGATAGTATAGGCACAGAATAACTAATAGTACTACCGTACAGAAAATTCACTCCTTAACAAGAGTCAGATTTAGGTATAAAATTATACCTATACTCGCCGCCTGCAAGCAAAATTGAAACTTATAACCGCGCACGAACCGTGAATCTTCTTTGCGCGCCGCAGTTTTATGACCGAGCTGTGAGCGTCGGCACGGGGTTGGCACTTGACAAGTTTTTGTACCTATACCTACTGATTTATTATTGTTAGATAAATATGTAGGAATTACTAACGTTGATTATGTAAACACGAAATTTTTATCTGGAGATAGATTTTTTATAGACATTATGTCTGATTCTCACGGAAGTAGGTATGCCACAGCCGTATTCCTTTGAAAATATGTCGGTCAGTTCCTAATATTATTTCTGGGCAACCGATATTCAATAAATTAAGGATGTTTATTTTAACTATTACTAAGTAAGGACTTTGGGGGACCTTTCAATATCGTCCGGAATTTAAAAATGTTATTTCTGCTTCCTTGTTCTTCCGTTTATTCAGACATCCGTAAATACATATTTTATACGGATTAGATCGAAATAGGTTTCGAAGCCATTGTGTATTTTAAATTTTGCGCGAGCGCCACGTGACACGACTATCGTGCGAGCCGAGCGGCAGCCCACTGCTATACGACTCCCCGGGAGGCGCGCCGGCCAAATGTACCTAAACTGCGT
Organism: Pammene aurita; assembly: GCA_947086415.1. Classification (NCBI taxonomy): domain Eukaryota; kingdom Metazoa; phylum Arthropoda; class Insecta; order Lepidoptera; family Tortricidae; genus Pammene; species Pammene aurita. Next base: position 32,171,665 of record OX352295.1, read on the forward strand.
AGTGAAACCCCCCTGGTATAGGCAACAACATTGTACAATGAGAAAAAACAATTAAATAGGTTAATATATTTTACAGGCACTAAATCCTTGATACATCATGATACGGTCGAAATACCATTCGTGAAGGTCCTTAGACACGTAATATGTTTATTAAAATAAACTAGTGTTCAAAGAACTGCCTCAAAAGTATAATAACTACATAATAAACTATCATAATGGCAAAAATAAAACAACACACTAATCTGATACAGCTAAAATTCGCATAAATCACTAGGAGCATATTTAAGGATACAAACAGATAACCAGACTCATCATTGGTCTGATTAGTTACAATATTGGTATTTTGCATATAACACAACGGTTCATTCGGCAACTAAATACATGCCATATGAGCTAGTATTCGGCAAACTATGCCGCATATCCAGTAACATTACTCATCAAACAGACCCAATATATAACTTCGATTCCTATTCCATAGAATTTAAACATATAATTTATTTAAAACAAACACAAACAAAACACATCAACACATTTTATAAAACAAAAAAAAACTTCTTACGATTTAAATATTAACCCCATACGCTATGAAACCGGAGTTCTAATATTAACCATAAAAGAAGACAGAAATAAAATAAATACAGTATATCAAGCACCATTTACCGTCATAGATAATCAAGATCCAAAACGACAAAGTATCAGACACAGAGTACATACTCCATACAAAAAACCCCACTATAAATGAAACAACAAAAAAAAATTACAAGTTCAATACACAAAAAACAAAAACCGTAACACAAAAAAAACACAAATCACTCACACTAAGCACTACACTACAACAATAAACTAAATGTCTCCATATCAATGTCTTCAAGGGCCCGCTCCACGGCCCTCGACAGCCACTGAGCCCGCCGCCAGCGGACGAGCCAAAATCGCCCGCCCTGACCCATCTCAAAATAAAAGTACATTAGTTCGCCATCGGAGTCGGAGAAACCCAGCTCCAAGGCCAGCACGTCCCCAAGCCCAGGCGTCGGGTTCACGGGGCACAGCAACGGGTGCCCAACCTCGGCCCCGAAAATGGCTACATACTGCACCACGCCCCAACGCGGCCGCAGTACAACCCCATGCAATGGTACAACATGCGCAGCCGCGAAGGCAGCCTTCTCGCGCGCGACTTCGTACGCTGGATCCAATATGATCATGGGCATCGCTGAGATTGTCGTCATTTTCTTACTAACCAAAGAAAACTATCGAGAAACAACTGTTCAGCACAGCAGGATAGTAAGCAATAACAAAACAAAAAACCAAAACCCTAAACAACTAAGCTCATACGATCAGATTACATCCCAAATACAAAAATGCTATCTCAACATTACACCAGTATCGAGTAACGAACAAATATCATATTAACAGTTTACAAAAACACAAACAATAGGACTCCTAGCCATACAAGGATCGAAACAAATAAAGGCCCATTTACACGATACAAGATTCTTGAACAAAAATCCGCAATAATTGTATGCAAGTTTTGCCATTCAATAATTGAATTCAAGAATTGAATCAAAGTGTTTACACATGAGCAATAACCAAAATCTTGAATGAAATTATTGTATACAATTCTTGACAGTCAATTTTCTTGACCGTATCTTGTTTACACCACGGACATTTATTGCACGGCAATATTTGCTTGCAAGTATTGACACGTCTAAACTTTTAGTTGAATCAACTATGGCATATTGAAGCAAGAATTGAACCGATTTGCATTGGCAGATTTTCATTCAATATTGAACGTTCGCTGAGGGTAGCACGATGAGCAAAAATAATTTCAAATTTGGTAGTTCGGAGATAATTAAATTAATAGAAATTTATAGAGGTCACGAATGTCTCTGGGACACAGAAAATAAAAACTATAAAAACCGTGAGGCTCGTGACGCTGCCCTTGCAGCTTTTTCTAAGGAATTCGGGGTAGAAGATTTCGGTCCAAAAGAGATAATGAAAAAACTAAAGGGCATAAGGACGCAATATCAAGCAGAAAAAAAGAAAGTGAAGAGTTCAATGGGTACTGGTTCCGGCTGTGCTGATATTTATAAGCCAAAACTTGTGTGGTACAATTTGATGGACGGATTCTTACGAAAAACTTCGGAAGGAAGAGAAACCACTTCAAATTTGGTATGTATTTATTATAATCATTATAGATAGGTAATCATTAAATGTAAATGTCAATTATTTATTAATTATAACATGTGTGGTATAATATAACTTATAAGTACGTATGGTTGCTACGTAGAATGCATTTAGTACTAAAATATGGCGGAGTTTTGCCACGGTACAGCACCATCGTTATTAAAATAGTCACAATAATTATTTCTAATCTGTATAGCTTCTGTCGTACTATGCCTATTGTTTTGATAAGTTATGTCAGTCAAGGCCCTACTCGAGTTACTTTCTCGCCACGCACCTGGGCGTAAACCAGTCATTGGACACTCTTCATCTATATAACCCGGAGGTGTATAGGACGCGGGGGAAGTTTTTCGTAGCCAGTTATGTAACGCACACGCAGTTTTTACTATAGCGTCTGCTGTTTGTGTACTTGTGGCAATTGGTCTATCAAAAATTCGAAATCGAGCTGTAAGAATGCCAAAAGCATTTTCGACAATTCTTCTGCATCGGGAAAGACGGTAGTTGTAAATTTTTTGCTCCTTTGTTAAATTGTTTCGGCGGGGATACGGTTTAATTAAATACGGCTTTAAAGGGAAAGCTTCATCTCCCACTAATACTGAGTGACTTGGTATATTCAAAGTGTTGTCTTCAATACGTTTTTTTAACGAACAGTTATTAAATATTCCACCGTCAGAATTTCTTCCCTTTGCACCAACATCAATATATGTAAAACAATAGTCATAGTCAACGCAAGCTAATAAAACAATGCTAAATGTACCCTTGTAGTTAAAAAAGTCGGATCCTGAGCCAGGTGGGCACTTTATTAATACGTGTTTTCCGTCAAGTGATCCTATGCAATCAGGGAAATTCCATCTCAGAGAAAAACCTTTTTTCACTTCGTTCCACTCCTGTTCTGTGCATGGTACCTGCAATTAATTTTTTTTGTTATTTTCAGACAATCCAAAATGACTCGGCGTCAGCAATTCAAGAAGTTACTGTGATACAGGTAGATAATACCGAGAGTCCGGAAGCAGTTGATTATGCAGAAAATATAGAGGGTATACACGTTTTTGACATATCAAGTACACCCACTGTGTTTAAAACGCCGAAAAAAAAATCTGGTACTAATAGCACCACTTATATACAATCAGCTTTAGAAAAATTAGAAAATATAGAAAAACGTGCTAAATTAGACGATAGAGGAGATGATCTAGACAACTTTGGGAAATACGTTGCATCAACATTGAGAAAATTTAACACTAAAAATTGTACTTATGCACAGGATGATATACAAAAAATTTTGTCAAAATTCTACCCCTATGCCAGGTTCTCCTTTTGTAACTCAGAACACCGAAGATCAATGGTGGAATGTGAACTTGGCAGTGACACCCCCAAGATCCGTTGATTAGTTGTTATTTGCCAAACCATGTTGATTTATTATGTAGCATTTTTTGTTTACTTAATCTATTTAAATCACATAATATAAAGATTAAGAATAAATAAGAATAATGTACCCTAATTAAAGTACATAATTCATAATATTGATTTAATAACTAAAAATAAATATGATTTGTTACAAAAATAATTCGTTTTAATGGGCCTTACCTGAATGAAATCCTTTAACACCAGATAAATTGCATTTAGTACTTCAACCAAAAAAGTACTTATGGTGCACTTAGGTACTCTAAATAACTGGGACAGAGTGCCGTATGAATCTCCAGTTGCCAAGTATTTTAATGTAACTTCTAGTTTAACGTGAGCCGGAATTGCATTACGCATGACTGTGTTCTGTCTTTGAATTGTGGGAGTAATTTTTTTGAGCAAGTATGAAAACTGAGCTTTGTTCACACGAAACATGTTTTTGAACTCAGCATCATCTTCAGCTCTTGAGTTCCATGCACAGAGTGTTTGAAGCCCCCAGCATGCTTCTTCTGTGTATCCATTTTCTTGTCCACAATCTTTTTTTGCGACGTTTTTGGACTAGTTTTTCCCGTAGCACAGTTGCTATTACAGCAGCGACAAGGAGCACACCTTCACGCACGGAATCCATTGTGAAAACAAAAGATTGATTCACATTTCTTGTATTCAATTAACTACCCAGGCTTTGTTTACATGCATACCAGTATTGAATTCAAGTTGCTGCTTGAATACAATAATGGAACGTTATGTTTATACAGTGCAATTTTTTCGTTGCCTCAACTTTCTTGTATTGAATGTTCAAGAAACTTGTATCGTCTAAATGGGCCTTAAACAAACCACAAAATATAACTTAGCAACAAACTCACCGCTATTTTAAACAAAGCACAACATAAACATAAAATAACATCTGTGTAACCATAATGGGTGAAATTAGCACAAGACCGGGACAAAGAGAGGCCTATAGCCTCAGCAGTGGGCGATAAAGGGCTGATGATGATGATGATGTGTAGCATGACGCTACATCTATCGACATCTGTCGACGTTCTATGGAACTACTTCCGTGTTTAGTTTGCCTGTTCGCTCGTCATTTCGTGGTTGATTTATGCAAAACAGTGTGCATTGTGATTCACGCCATTACGGTTTGATGACGCTTATATCAACTCACATTTCCAGACTACTGGCAGGCCACTTTTTGTTATAGACTACTGGCAGTTATAAAATTAAGATAATATTCACGCTAATTTTGAATTTAAATTTTTGAGGTATTTGAGATTGTAAATGATTGAGTTTGTTTTTCTTGAAAGTGGCAGATCGACTTGGAAATTTGAAGGGTGAAGTCAGAATTATCCATTTTTGACCATTCTTGTTCCCTGGAAGTTTTTTACCAGTGATTTAATTCCCTAGAAGAGGGTGATCGCCAATACAGGTTTTCCTGTACCCAGTGCTCTTTTTTGGCCGTGTCTGAATACACACTGTATTGCCTGCCGTGGTCGCCGGTGCTGAGATCGTTTGAGCCAAGAGGGCCACGGAAGGCGCTCGTGAGTGCCGATCTTGTGAGACGATCGGCAACCGTCGTTGGAGGACTAGAGCGTATATCGCGTGGTTCTCCAAGTAAAATACAGGGATCAGCGAGCTGCTGCCTAACGTATTTTATTTAAATTCATAGTTTAACTTTCCACCATTTCCTGAGTTTCAAGATTATTATTTTATTTAGATTTTTTTAACGTTATAAATTCGATTCCCTTTTTACTTTTTGCCAACCAGTTAATTACTTATTGTGTTTTTGTGCCATAATAGTTTATTTTGTTGTTTTGCCAACCTTGGTTGAATATGATCCGCATTTTTCTAACTTCTCAAAATTCCAAATAGCCTCATCTGACGGGCGTTATAAATATTCGGTTTCAAACTTAGGTTTCCTTCATCCAGTGAATCAGCCATCATCGTTCATTCATACCACTCGCATGCCATCAGTTCATTTTTCTTTATAGCTAAATTTTCAGCCGTGTTCTGTTCTTGTACCTACTCCTTTTTCCATTCATGCGGAAGGCAGACATCGTTCGATTAAAAATATTGTTTAAATTGTGCGTCTATATTCTTGTGTGAAGAATATTGTGATCAGTTTATACACCGTGTAAAATTTGTTATCAATATATAAGAAATATTTTTGTGTGAAGAAAAAAAATTATACGTGTTCTGCAAAAGTGATTGTTTTACTGCAGATGATGAAACATAAGTCAGATGATACAAAAAATAAGTTCGGTGATAAAACTAAACGTTTTAAGTAGATGTATGCACAATAAATAATAACATGAAAATATTGGAAGGTAAGCGTAAAATTGATTGTTTCACTTATTATAGTCTTTCCTCCCGTTCTTGGCCTGTTACGGATTAGTGTTCTTATCAGCTAACTCTATTGTAGCAAAACCGCAAGCGCACGCGCCACGACAAAAAAAAGGATTTGGGTTCATGTTAGCGTTTATAGAATATCTACCATATGGACCACGCAATAAGATTCAATATGAACAAGCTGTATATTCTTAACGGTTGCGCCCAGCGTAGGCGACTTAAACGCTCTCCATCCAGCATATCTTGACACCGAGATCCGAAACAAATACATATCCCTTACAGCACAGGCTGATACGATCGTGCGTTCAACTTAAAAAAAATCTAGTTTGAAAAATAATCAAGTTTGCCGCGTCAATACGGCATCGATCGATCGTGCGTTCGATTATTATTCACTTTAAACGCGCGCGGCGCTAGTGTAAGGGTCAGTCAACTGCGAGGTAACCGCTAAGCATGGACGTGTACGTGACGGACGGCCGGATCAGAAGTAGGTATTCACCAAATTTTTTTATTTGTGTATTTGAAATGTGTTGCATTGCTTTTTAATTATATTAAACGTTCTAGTTTTGTTTAATGTACATAAATTAGTGCTCATACTTACATTTGAGATATTGTTTTGTGCCGAAAGTTATAACGCACGATCGTGCGTGTCAGGACGGAACTCAAAAATGTAAATTGTATTATTAAGATATGGTTTGTTTTGTTTAGGGCTTTTAACATCTGATTTGGTGGCGGAAATCATCGGTGACGGGAATGTATCAGACTTCGATGAATCCGACTTAGAAATTCGTGTACGCAACGACACAGAAGCCGGTTATTGCAGTAGCTCAGACGAAAACGATGTAAGTGACCCTGAACCTGACTTTACAGCTCCTCTATCATTTCGTCGGAGTCGGTCACCTACCCGTTCGAGAAGCCGTTCCGTCGAAAATGTCACGATAACTAGGACCAGCCCATTTTCTCAGGAGCCAGTACCAAATTTACCTACATCGATATCGACACATCGTGGTCGGGTATGTGACAACCGCTATTTGAGTACCCGTAGGCCCCCTAGGGGTAGAGGACGTGCACGAGCATCTTCTGTACGAGACCGGAGCCGCTCTCTTAAAAATAATATTGTCTCGCCACGTTTGCATTCTCCTCAATCAAGTGCAACATCGTCATCAAGCAGGATCACAACAGGTAGCCGTGGTACTCGACGAGGTCGTGGTCGGTCGTCATCCACCCGAGGCCGCAGCTCTGTTCGTGAACGATCAAGATTAAGAAGTCTTTCGGCCGAAGCTCCGCCATCACACAGAGCAAGACTTTGGAGGCAGATGATATACGATAATAAAGATCATGACTACCCACCTCATCCGGCCTCTGGAGTTGTTCGCCCGCCTTTGGATTACTTTTTCGACTATTTCAATGATGACTTTTTTAAGAACTGTGCTGAATGTACGAATCTTTACTACATGCGTCAGAAAGGTACCGAACTAAAAACCACACCGGCTGAAATAAAAAAGTTATTCGGAGTACTGCGGAGTAATGGGTTGTATCAGTTACCCCAGAATTCATATGTACTGGCGTCAAGATATGAGATTGGAGTTGATTGCAAATGTAATGACCAGAGACCGTTTCTTTTCACTGCGGCATAATATTCACGTGGTTCCATCTGATACAGCTCCAGCGGGAAATACTAACCCTCTTTGGAAAGTGCAGCCTGCTATCAATGTTGTACGTGATGGCTGCAAAAAAATTGAAAGAGTTCCAACATCTTACAGTATTGATGAGCAAATGATACCTTTTACCGGAAGGTGCGGAATCCGTGTAGTTATTCGCAATAAACCACGACCGGTTGGTTTAAAAAACTACGTAGTTACAACGAGCGAAGGTCTGATGGTCAACTTCGAAATCTATTATCCAAAAAACCCGGTATTTGATCGATCTTTGGGAGAAGGACCAGGGGTCATACTGTACTTAGCTCAAAGTGTTCCACCTGGTAGCTGCATATATTTTGACCGGTACTTCAACACTGTGCCTCTTTTGGACAAACTAAAAGTCTTGGGTCTTCATGGCACGGGAACCATAATGGCGAACAGAATACCCAACAATAAAGAGCTAAAGCTCACAGAAAAAAGAGGAATGAAAAGAGGGGACATCCAGCAATTTGTTTCCGGAGATGTGACTCTAGTTAAATGGATGGATAACAATGTTGTTTTGATGGCGTCAAACTGTACGGGTGGTGACGTAGTGAAGTTCGTACCAAGGTGGGATAAAAAACGTAAGGAGTACATACCTGTAAAAGCACCTCTCGTTGTTTTGAAATACAATGAGTTCATGGGCGGAGTTGATATTTTGGATCAGACAATTGAATATTACAGGACATTTCAAAGAACTAGGAAGTGGACAGTAAAGGTCTTGGTCCATCTTATAGATTTAGCGGCTGCAAATGCGTGGCGATTGTACAAGATAGACCATCGCCAGCAAGGTACTGAGGCATCCGCTAAAGACTTACTCTGGTTTCGGCTGGATGTTGCTGACTCGTTGTTACATTGTCCGAAGGTAGATAGATTAGAAAGTGACCCAGATGCTGACAATGTAGAGCCTTCGTCGATCCAAAATGCAGGCAGATACCGACCTCACTTGCCGCCTTCAAAAGGAAAAAGGTATGATGGGTATGACCACCTCCCACTATTTGATGAGACCATACAATCTCCTCGTTCCTGTCGTCTTGAAGGTTGCAGTTCCAGGTCTAAAATTTATTGCACTAAATGTAATGTTTACTTGTGCTTATCCAGGGCTAATAATTGTTTTTACAACTATCACAAAGTTGCTTAAAATGTCAACATTGTTAGAAGATCTCAATTTACTAAGTATAGTTGATAATGCAAGTAGTTATGTTTTGAATTTATTAAGAAGAATGTGAAATGTTTAATTATGTCAAGACTGACAAGTGATCTCGAATAGTAAGTAAGTTTTTATGTTATTTATGTGTAATGAGAAGCTCTTTTATTTTTATTGTTGTTGTCATGACATGTAATGTCAAAATTGACAAAAAAAACGCTTGTCCGTTAATTATTGTCTAATGTGAAGTTTACTTTTTATGTTTTCCGTACCAAAAATGTACCAATTTAATAAATAAAAGTGTATTACCCACTTATATTCTGTATTTTACTAAAAACATTCATAAGGTTACCTACAAAAAAAAAAAAGTCTTTAGTAGGGGTCATAACGGAATGAAACGATCGTGCGGGTGGGTTTTGACAAGGTTAGGAGGGGGGGGATTTTTTTTGTATTTTTTTGTCATTATGCAGGGCCTAAATGCACTGGAAATTGCATTTTCGAATGTAAATTCGAAAAAAAAAAATCTCGTGCTGTAAGGGATATTGCGTATAAACGGATACCGCGCTTGCACTGGTATTCCGAGCGCCCGACTAGGCAGCGCTTAGGACGCAATTGGTATTATTCCTCACGGCCAGGTAAATTCAGGGTCGGATTTTGATTGAAACCTTTGGGTACATGTACGATACGATTTATGTATATTTAATTTAAAAAATATATATAAACATTGGGTAAGTATATTACAATAAGAATCGGTTAGTTATAATTAGTTATACAAACGTTTAACAACGGAAAAATCTACTTTGATAGACTTAAAATTATTAATTTAGTAGAAAATAAACATGCACTCTATTTATATGTTTACCTACGAGTCTTCCTCGTCAGTGGAATCATCGGTGACATTAATAATGACAGAAGAATGTTCGAAGCTTCGCACCATTTTTTTTCTAAATCTACAACATGCCTACAGCAATTTTTCCAGTGACAACCTGTACTATTCACTATTTCTCTAATGCGAATTAGTACCGCCTCGCTAAATTTAGGATCTGTATTAATTTTCCTTACGCTTGTTTTGAGGTTACCCCACATTAACTCAATGGGGTTAAGTGTGCAGTAATATGGGGGCAACGTCAACACTTTGCAACCTTTTTCTTTTGCTTTCTCGTCCACGTAGTATACTTTGTCAAAGGTATGGTTTCGCAAAATAATTAATAAGCCTTTCTTCGTTATTTTTGATGGGTAACTAATAATAATAATAATAAGAATAAGATTATTTATTTCAGACCAGGTCCATATACATTTTAATTAAAATAATAATAACATTAATTAATTAAGATTACCTATCATATTAAATTTTATAATAAATTACAATAAATTACATTTGTTAGTAAGCAACAAGAAATACATTATTAGTCTTACAACTAAGGTTAGTATACACATACAGGTAAAAACAGCATCCTATTTCTACATACAGTATATTGGCTTGCCTGTCAGTACATGTATCATATGGCAATGGTTCATGTACTGACAGTCAAACCTTGACGCAAATGCCCTCAGGATAATGTTAGAGCTGTCCCGCACCCTACGTGCCAGGGACGTGCACCGCTTCCGCATCGTGGTGTAAAAACAATCTACCCTCGCTTCAGCAAACATCCCCGATGCGCTGCAGTAGCGAGGCAGCCCCATCATCATCCTGAAGGCATTGTTGTATTGTATGCGGAGGGCGTTGTACTGTTTCTGCGTGTAACAGATCCACAGGCTGCTCGTGTAAAAAGTTGTACAAAAGGCTCTAAATATAGTTACCTTAACTTCAGCAGAGCAACGAGCAAACCTGCGGGCTACCATATTTGCCCTAACAGACAAGGCCGTCCGTTCTCGCTCAATATCGGCATCATCTTTCAAGTCTGAGGTAACCACATGGCCGAGGTACTTAAAAGATTCTACTCTATTCAAAGGAGTACCATACAAGCGAATAGGCGGCACAGGTGGCAGATGACCTTTGACCTGAGAGACCATGCATTCGCTCTTTTTTATATTGTATATTAGGCCGTGACTGCTAGCAAATTGCTCACAGATGCCAAGCAATTGCCTAAGGCCACAAGGAGAGGCACTCAACAGCACCATGTCGTCAGCGTAGCTTAAGTTGTTGAGACATACGTCATCAATGTGGCAGCCGACATGAGTGCTGCTGAGCTCCTCTATTAATGCATTCACATACAGGTTGAAGAGCTTGGGTGAGGAGACAACCCCCTGCCTCACCCCGCACTTCAATAATACCGTGTTTCGTTAGAAATGATTGAATTATAGCCTTTTTTGTATTTGTGCAGGGTACTAATTCTTTTTGTCTCGAATGATAAGACGCGTTGTCCATTATTATGATGCTGTCCGTTGGTATGTTTGGTAGAAGTTGCTCCTCAAACCACGTTTCGAACAGACTTGCTGTCATATCTTCGTGATAGTCGGCGCTGCAATTTGCTATATTTTTGGCGGATAGCAACAATGCTCCTTCCACCCGTATAACTAAATATAACTAACCGATTATTTCTGTAATTTGTTAACCTGATTATTATTTATATACTGATTTGAACAAAATTAAATGAATTGTAATGCAATGAAATGAAATGATTATTAAAACGGAATACCTACTATTATAGTTAAAATTAAAATATACAACTGTATAAGGACTTAGCTTGTAAGTTATATGACTTGTAAATGAACCTATTTTACTAATAAATAATCTGTATCAGTATTATTATTGTTATATACGTACCCAATGTTTATATATTTTTTAAATATTAAATATTCATAAATGGTATTTGTGTCCAAATGTTTCCAATCAAAATCCGACCCTGTTTTACCTGCCCGTGAGGAAAAATTCCAATTGCCTCCTAAGCGCTGCCTAGTCGGGCGTTCGGAATACCAGTGCAAGCGCGGTCTCCGTTTATGCATATTTGTTTCGGATCTCGGTGTCAAGATATGCTGGATGGAGAGCGTTTAAGTCGCCTACACTAGGCGCAGCCGTTAAGAATATGCAGCTTTTTTGTATTAGTTCATATTGAATCTTATTGCGTGGTCCATATGGTAGATATTCTATAAACGCTAACATGAGCCCAAATCCTTTTTTTTGTCGTGGCGCGTGCGCTTGCGGTTTTGCTACAATGGAGTTTACTGATAAGAACGCTAATCCGTAACAGGCCAAGAACGGGAGGAAAGACTATACGCAAGACGATCCTAAATGAGAAGAGTTAATAGATACTTTAGCACCCGAATCGGCAGAGCTCTTGTGTTTCGTAGAAACATTGTATGATGACATATATGATTTAATAGAAAAGGAAACACAAAAAGTTGCTGATCTTGGAAAAACCCTTGACAGGGGCCGAGTTAAAACAGGAACACATCAAATCACATAAAAGATTTAAAAATAAATTAAAATTTATAAGCCAAAAAATTATAACATAATTAAGGCCCATTTAGCATTACTTAAGCCAGAAGAAAAAGCAGCTTATTCAGAGTTTGAATTTGATCAAAATAATAATAAAACGCATCTGTCTCAAACTTCAGACCAAGCTGCGAAAAAACGAGGAAATCAAAAACCAATTCTATTTACTTAGATTATGCTGTAATTTTCTGACTCATTGAATAGATTTAAATCACAGGGTACGTTGGATAACTCTTTTGCCTGAGCAAATTGATTATTTGATACAAGTTATTGTGTGAGTCATAATTATTACCATTGATATATACATTACGATTGATATTGTCCATTTGTTTGTTTCAGATAAAATTTTGTAACTTTTAATAATGATGTAATAATTGCACAATTGACAAAGGCTGCAAAAAATATAAATATAATTCTACAGGAATGAAAATTCAATGAAACAATGAATGAAGACTTTGAGCAGACAAATGCTGAATCTAAAAGAACTAAGCGAAACTCACAATATCAGAGTATGGCCACTAATATTATTTGGTATCTAGCTTATGTGCTGTGCCATAACAAGGAGCCGAAAATGATTAAGAGCGATTGTCAATATGTTTATACAATAGAAATAAAAGTAGGTATACTGAATCATATATAGATAAACGTTTAAAAACTGATTGGAAGATGAAGTGGAGACGGCAGTTCTATTAAACTCAGTGGCGGATGCGGATGCAGTAAAAGAAACAAAGTTAGTGGAGCCGGCACAACAAGCAATTACAACGAAGACAGCTACGGAGGCAGTGAAGGAGACGGCACAACAAGCAATTGCAACGGAGGCACAAGCAATTACAACGGAGACAGTGGAGATAGCAGAGGCAAATTTACCGGAGGATGGCTTACTTGCAGTACATCTGGGTAGGACCAAGTTTCAAACAAACAATTTCAAGAAACAAAGTTTGATACTAAACAGGTTAAACTGTGTGTGTTATAAAACAAAAATTAAATGAGGTAATAAAACTTAATGTGTTAAGTAACTAAAAAATCTGAACAAAAAATGAAACTGCTAAACGTGCTGGCCCATTGCCAAATTTTATCGAGGAATTGTCTGACAAGGTGGAAATTAACGTGATGAGTAACTAAAAACTCGGAACAAAAAATGAAACTGCTAAACGTGCTGGCCCATTGCCAAATTTTACCGAGGTTTTGTCTGACAAGGTGGAAATGATGTATACTTATACAATGCACAAAAAATAATAACAAGAAAATATTGGAAGTTAAGCGTAAAATTGATCAAGTTTCACTTATTTCGCAAGACGATCCTAAATGTGAAAAGCTTATAAATACTAAAGCACCCGAATCGGCAGAGCTCTTGTGTTTCGTAGATACATTTTATGATGACATATATGATTTAATAGAAAAGGAAACTCATAAAGTTGCTGATCTGGGAAAAACCCTTGACACGGGCAGAGTTAAAACAGGAACATATCAAGTCACATAAAATATTTAAAAATTAATTATAAATTATATGCCAAAAAAATGATTATATAATTAAGGACCATTTAGCATCACTTAAGTCAGAAGAAAAATTAGCTTATTCAGTTTGAACTTGATCAAAATAATAAGACAACGCATCTGTCTCAAACTTCAGACCAAGTTTGCCCAGTTACTAAATTTTACAACCGAGTTAAAATTATCTAAACGTAAGTTAGATGATACAAAAAACAAGTTCGGTGATAAAACTAAACGTGTTAAGTAAGTAAAAACTCTAAACAAAAAATGAAACTGCTAAACGTGCTGGCCCATTGCCAAATTTTACCGAGGAGTTGTCTGACAAGGTGGAAATGATGTATACATAATGCACAATAAATAATAACATGAAAATATTGGAAGGTAAGCGTAAAATTGATCATGTGTCACTTATTACGCAAGACGATCCTAAACGTGAAAAGTTTATAAATACTTTAGCACCCGAATCGGCAGAGCTCTTGTGTTTCGTAGATACATTGTATGATGACATACCGGGTGGAACAATACGATGAACTTTTACGAAAATGGGTTTGTGTAGCTCTAGTTATAACTTTTAAGCCAATGAACCATATTAATATTCCTAACCGTTTTCAAGTTAGAGCTTGTTAAAATAAAGTGCAAAACACTGCCTGTTACAACCCTAAATAGCAAAAGGGTTTAATGACCTTTATAGTAAACAAACTTTACATGACTGACAAGAAATGTCATCATAAAGTCGACTTTTGATTGCTAGGAGACATTGACAACCACAGGGCTTAACGTTAAGAAACATAAGGTCGATTTAACACAAAGGTTTTAACACATACAATAATAATAATCAATTTCCAACATCACTTAAGTGTTTCCAAATGGCATATTTTTTTTATTTTCGCGGTTTAAATTTCTACTTTTTTTAGTAACTAAATACCCTAGTAAAGCAATAAATAAAATTATTAAGGAATGAACATACCTTTTTGGTGTGTGTCATTTTGATCATTAATAACATAACAACTCATCACAAAAGACATGGTAACGTTTACGTCATGTCATGTTTAATGGGCTCAACTGTACAATATGTGACATCGAGTTCAGGCTTCATTTTTTTTTGTAGCTTCTACTCGCCAAAAGACAACTCCTCACCAAATTTTAAGTTGCGGAAACTCCTGGTTTGCGAGATAAAAAATAATCAAAGTTCCATATAAAATCCCGATTTTACACCGCCATGACACAACATTTTGCGTTTCGTTAAACGTGTTGAGAAAAACTAAAACGTGATGATTTGTTTATGTTCAGTTTTTACATAAATACAGTTTTTTCGACTTATTTGTGTACAATAATAGTTACATGATATTTATTCAATGATTCTTTTAATTTATAAGCATTATTTTGTGGAAATTTGTTGATTACCCAAGTAGCACACTTGGCTGTATAACAGCTGAATAATAGAATACGATTACGCTTAAAGCTGAATATAAAAGCTGCATAATAGCTGTATACGAGCTTATTCAGCTTTTATACCTCTTAAGTGGGCACAAATTCTACAGCCTTAAGTTCACATAGCTGCTTAAGAGCGTTGTAGCAGAAATTTAACAGGGTTATAAGGGGTAATAGGAGTTATAGGAGCGGAATACTGACTGTCTAAGAGAAATCTAATGACCCTTTATTCAGAAAATATATCTCAAATGTCTACTTATACCGGGAAAGGCTGAATAAAAGAATAATAAAAAATAATTTTGGTGTGCAATTTTTGACACCGCCGGCAGTATTGCGGAAACTTACACGTAAATCGAACGCGCGCCGCCATTATATCGTGTTAAATTTATTCGGATCATTTTCCCTACGGTAAGTACTGTGTTCTCTTATATATTAATCCGAGTAAGATCAGAAAGATGTGTGGGAAGGCAAGTTTACTGACATTATATATATATGTTATCTAAGAAAATTTTTATGCGCCACGAAAATACTCAGTTTTTAATTAAATTATATGCTATAAATTAGATATGGGGGCTATCTTGACCATACAATTTCAAGTAATTATAAATAATTATTAGATACAGAGTTACTATTACGATATTAGGAAGTACAAATTAATGCATATGTTCATAATGAATGCACAAAACATTATAGAATTCGGAAAGGTACATGTCGAGGAGTTGCCAAAATTGTCCTCGGATCAGTTGGTAATATTTGGGGAATCAAGTCGTTGACAATTGCTGCAAGATCTGGTTGTACGTTGTTTTATAGACTACATTTTCGCAGAATATTGGTTCATAGAAAATGTTTCTCATATTTTCATTTCATAGAGTGATCATTTGTCAGAGCTCTTACATTGTAGAATCTGGTTTTGTATATTTTTTATTGTTCAGATAAGTAGTTTTTCGAATTTCAGTTCATTACGTTTTAAATCAAATATTATTAATCCGTATAGTATTTAGTTTGTATAACATTTGTTTCAAAGCCTGCATATTCATAAAATGTTGTTTCTGATTTTATCAAACTTAATATTTTCGTTTCATAGAAGACTCAGTTTCTCAATACTTATTGTAATATACATTAAATCCTATATGTTTTTATTCAAACAGAATTAAACTGTAGAATTTTCATATCAATTAAGCTGATTATTAAACTCAAATAAAAAAATGTATCTTTTATTAATGTATTTCATTTCATATATTTAATTTAGCAATATGTTTAATTTTACTATTCTAATTGTACTATTCTAACAACAGTTTGTTTCTGTGGGGGTCGCAATTCTAACCTAACCAGACCTACTTTTCTGGTAACAGTTTGTTTCTGTGGGGGTCGCAGTTCTAATCTAACCTAACCAACTTTTCTGGCAACCGTTTGTTTCTGTAGGGGTCACAGTTCTAACCTAACCTAACCATCTTTTCTGGCAACAGTTTGTTTCTGTGGGGGTCGCAGTTCTAACCTAACCTAACCAACGGTTCTGGCAACCGTTTGTTTCTGTAGGGGTCGCAGTTCTAACCTAACCTAACCAACTTTTCTGGCAACCGTTTGTTTCTGTAGGGGTCGCAGTTCTAACCTAACCTAACCAACTTTTCTGGCAACCGTTTATTTCTGTAGGGGTCGCAGTTCTAACCTAACCTAACCAACTTTTCTGGCAACAGTTTATTTCTGTAGGGGTCGCAGTTCTAACCTACCCTAACCAACTTTTCTGGCAACAGTTTGTTTCTGTGGGGGTCACAGTTCTAACCTAACCTAACCAACTTTTCTGGCAACAATTTATTTCTGGGGGGCCGCAATTCTAACCTAACCTAACCAACTTTTCTGGCAACCGTTTGTTTCTGTAGGGGTCACAGTTCTAACCTAACCTAACCATCTTTTCTGGCAACAGTTTGTTTCTGTGGGGGTCGCAGTTCTAACCTAACCTAACCAACTGTTCTGGCAACCGTTTGTTTCTGTGGGGGTCGCAGTTCTAACCTAACCTAACCAACTTTTCTGGCAACCGTTTGTTTCTGTAGGGGTCGCAGTTCTAACCTAACCTAACCAACTTTTCTGGCAACCGTTTGTTTCTGTAGGGGTCGCAGTTCTAACCTAACCTAACCAACTTTTCTGGCAACAGTTTATTTCTGTAGGGGTCGCAGTTCTAACCTAACCTAACCTAACCTAACCTACCCTAACCAACTTTTCTGGCAACAGTTTGTTTCTGTGGGGGTCACAGTTCTAACCTAACCTAACCAACTTTTCTGGCAACAATTTATTTCTGGGGGGCCGCAATTCTAACCTAACCTAACCAACTTTTCTGGCAACCGTTTGTTTCTGTAGGGGTCACAGTTCTAACCTAACCTAACCAACTTTTCTGGCAACCGTTTGTTTCTGTAGGGGTCGCAGTTCTAACCTAACCTAACCAACTTTTCTGGCAACAGTTTGTTTCTGTGGGGGTCACAGTTCTAACCTAACCTAACCAACTTTTCTGGCAACAATTTATTTCTGGGGGGCCGCAATTCTAACCTAACCTAGCCAACTTTTACGGCAACCGTTTGTTTCTGGATTTGTTTTTGTGTGTGTAACAGATCTAATATCATTATGTATATTCTTTGCAATTAATGTAAAGGAAGTGCATAAATACTAAAATAATAATATTGGAAAAGAAAATACTGGAACTAAATATTATATAAAACAGTAACTATGAAACAACAATCTATGAAATCTGTGTCTACGAAACAAAAATACATGAAATATGATTCTAGAGTTCGATAATTTTGTAAATTAAAAAAGTTTGATAGCAATATACATGGAACTGAATGTCTGTGAAATATGTTTTAACCAATTGAATAGTCTATGAAACAATAATATTGGAACAGAAAGTATATGAACCAAATAATCTATGAAATAATTTCTGAGAAACGAAATTCTATGAATTTTCTGTCTATGAAAGAGGGTGACACCGCAAGATCTCTTAAAGCCACTTGGTTAATATTTTTTTCTACAGTCCATGTTCTAATTTTTTCCCTAAACAGCGCGTGCTTTATATCGTCGTTGTAGTTGTCATTGTCTTCATTTTCAGAACTAGACATTTCTTCTGAGTAATGATCTTCAGAGTTTACTCGTAAATTAATTATTTTATCTTGACCACCGCAAAAAGAACTCGGACACACATAATTCGATGAAAGTGCATTTTTTTCTTGTACGGAACCATCTTCTTTCACAGTAACTGTCACGCTTTTTGTTACTCCTTGACTTGACGGTTTTATATTTTCTGTCCTCATAATTCTAGCATATTGTTTAGAAAGTTTTCTTCTGACACCTCCTGTTCTTGCTTTCATTTTCCACGAATTCCTATAGTTCATATTTATTTATTACAGCGCAATTTCAGAGTAAAATAAACACGCATGTAAGGTTATCCCAGCGTGCAGCAAATGGCAGACTACGACTTATTACGGTACCACATATGCTATTTTACTAAGATAATACCTGATTAAAGATACTTAAATGAACCACTATGAAGTAAAAGACGTTAATTCGATACACTACTGAACCGCTAAACAGCTATGAGACATCTTCTGAACGTTTAAACAACCTCTATATGCGGACAGTATCAACGGCAGTATAAAGGCTGCGTAGCGGTAAACATTGCAGCGCTAAGCTGTATTATGCGCCATATTATGTTCCATTATACGTATATTGGCTGCATAGTAGTTCATTTATGCTCCCTTATTAAGTCAGCGTAATAGAAGTTCACAATTTCCTTGTTAAACAGCACTTGGCATAATTTTACCCACTAAACAGATCTTATTACGGTTAAAGTATTTGAAAATGTTTAAAGCTGTATACAGTCGTAGCAAATTTACCTTTATAGCACCTTTTGCGTATTAATGTTAGTTTTCTCGACCGTAATGCAGCTATTAATCAGTCCTAAGCTATTTCATTATCACTGACAGCTATTACGCAGCTTTAGGACCGCGAGTGTGTCCTTATAACTGCCTTAATATGCGCAGAGCTCTATATAAATCTTAATGTGAGTAGTTATACAGCTATCTGTGCTACTTGGGTAATAATTATCAAAAATGGTACGAATTTACTAAAACGCGTAAAACAAAACGCAAATAGAATTGGCGGGGTCTGCGGGCGGGGGATACGACATGACACATTGTTAGACGCCATGCCATTTTGCTTTGCCAGATTACGTGCTGCCTGTCAAAGTTTGCGTTCGTTCATTTGCACGCGTTTGTAGGAACTTTTTAGGTTAGTTCAAAGTAGTTTTAGACAGACTCTAAGGCAGGTCGCTGTAGGTACGACGACGAGCGAAGCGAGGAGGAGTGTTAGGTAGAACTGCGACCCTACAGCGCGCGAGCCGAGCGAGCGAAGTGAGTGTGCCGCGGCAGCGGCCGGCGAAGGGCCAGAACCTAACACTATCACACTCCCCCCTCTCCTCTCTAGCATCACTCATCACAAAGGCCCATTTAGCATCACTAAGTCAGAAGAAAAAGAAGCTTATTCAGAGTTTGAAGTTGATCAAAATAATAAGAAAATGCATCTGTCTTAAACTTCAGACCAAGCTGCCCAGTTACTAGTTTTTACAGCCGAGTTAAAATTAACTAAAAATGCGAAAAAGGAGGCAATCAAAAATCTTACCAATTCTATTTATTTAGATTATGCTGTAATTTTCAGACTCATTGAATAGATTAAAATCACTGGATACGTTGGATAACTTGTAATAGATTACTTAAAATCCCGTATATCTGTCCAAAAAGACCCACAACAAACCTTTCTTAGTCAATATTTTATTCCCATGGTGCCGTATACTGAGTATTCAGAGCTAACAGCTGGTGATTTATCATACAAATTCCATTAATTTCTTGTTGTCTTTCCTTTCCTACGTCATTGCTGTACTTTATAAAATAACCTCGATTTGTCATGCGTCAGGATTGACATCTGACACGGACAAACGTCAAACGCCTCAGAATATCATAGATAATTTTGTTCTTCCATCAGTTTAATCCTAGTATTAAACAAAATCATTTAGATTGCTGGCAGCATTCCTTTTTTAAGGTGGTCCGGACTTGTCAGTTTCCGCTCTCACTTTTCTGAACCATCGCGGACGAACAAGTGCTCGTGAAAGATAATCTATTAATATCTCTGTGTTAGTGCCGAATTTTTTAAAGTTTTGTAGCCGTTGTTTCCAATTGTGGAGTCTTCCGGACTAACAGGTATGAATATTTCAAGAAAACCTAATCCGATTTAATTTCTCTTTTTTTGACCGAGTCCTTACCGCCTACATGATTGTTCTAGGATGTGATCCTTGTGACTCGGCGGTTGATGTGGCAGTTTACTGTTGTTTTCAAGGGGCAAATGTAAGTATTTCCGCGTTGTTAATAGTGTAGGATCGCCATCCTTAGGAAAATAGTTCGAAACAATCGGATGCTACCACATGCCATTTTCCTTTACAGGCCGAAGCGTGTTTGCCTCATTATTCCTCCCGCCAATTTCTTCTCCAACTTGGTTACGATGTGGGTCAGAACGGTCACCTGGAGCGCTGAGCTCACCCCGCTGCTTTAAGTAGGCGTCTAGACGCCCCATTTCAACATTTCACCTCACCCGATGGAGGTCTAACACACTCCATCATCCCGGCCGTCCCGAGGAGTCGTGGGCTCTCCGTTCCCTCGAGCATCTCCGAGGCGAGTTCCGGATCGACGCGGTTTGGAGGCCCTCGGTAACCACTTCGCACGACTCCTGGTTCAGTTCGGTGTTCTGTTGCCTTGTCTTGAAAGAGTCTCAAATTTTGTAGTTTTAATATGATAATGTAAAAGAAACATAAGATTCTCACCAAAACATGTCCAGGTTTTTCATAGGAAATTTGTACATAGTTTAGTAAATAATAAATAATCCCGCTGCATCGTTATAAAGAAATGTGGACAACTTAACCAACCCCTTCGGGAAAATAAAACATAAACTTGTAAAAGGTAACCAGATATTTTGAATTATTTTCCCCTCCCTTAAGATTAAAAGATTCCATTTTGTTCTTTCTTTAGACTTAGCATCCGGTCTTGACAGATGTGAAGGTTCTGGCGCCCAATTTTTAGAATTTACTTTGTACCGTTTTATATACATTTGCGTTCCTAACTAATAAAAACTACTACACTTGGTCCTTATTTTTCAAATAATTACATTGCTTAAAATTCGTTAGTAGTCAATGTATGATAAAACGCAAGAACATCTAATTAGCTGGCTTTTAAACCAACAATATATTACCAACTTTTAGTTTCAATTACTCGGAGTGTATGCATCTTTAGGTATAAAGGTATGAAGGTTTGTAAATAAATAAAGTATATTTAACCTTTTTATATTACATAGGTGCTGGTTTTAAAACCAGTAAGTAAAAAGACCGTATTTATGTCACTTTTCAATCGATAGTTTTAGTGTCGGGTACGTGACATTTTAGCATTTTCTGTATATATATTTTCAAACCGATGGTAGCCTATTTTAATTACACCACTGACCAAACAGCTTATTGAGATATCTACAATTAGTCATACTTCGATTGTACTTCTTGCGTTATTTAACTTGTGATATATATAAATATTAATCTGTCGGGGACGTGACGCGTTTATGCATCATCGTCACAAACGTTGAATAATTATTTAGTTTGATTTTGCCGAAGCTAGTTTTCAACATGGAACAGTCGAAACCAAGTACATCCGCGGAAAGAATGAAGAAGTATCGTGAAAAAAAAAGCAGGATCCAGATTATCAACGAAAAGAAAGGGAACGTTTGAAATCATTAAAAAGGAAAAAGAAACAAGGGTTATCTAAACAAGAGCTCCTAGATTTACAGACCAAGAAACGTGAAGAAAAGAGAAAAGAAAGAAAAAGAGATCTAGAAGAAGGTTTATTTACGTCAACCTCATCTGTAGACATCTTTCATCAAATGAAACGGAATTTTATCCGTACAAATGTAAACAGACATACAGTAAAGCGGTGTTAAAGTGTCTTCGTAGCTTACCATTATGTCCATTGAAGAAAAAATGCGTTGTCAGAGGTGTAGCTAGTCGTATTGGTATAAAGCTAGTTACAAAGATGGATCATGATTTGAATGACACAAGAAACGATGACTTGGTTCAAATGGTAAGAGACTTTTATTTCAGACCTGACGTGGTTTACACATGCCCTGGAATGAAGGATTGTATTGTTGTTTGGGAGAATGGACGCATAGCAACTTTACAAAAATATTATTTGAAAGAGGCTTTTTCTATTTTTACGTCTGAAAACCCTGAAATAACAATTGGCTTTACTACATTTTGCAACTTACGGCCGAAAAACGTATTGTTATTAAAAGTCTGAACAGTGCAGATGCAAATTGCATGAACATTTTATTATGAAATTAAAAGGACTGAAAATAGACTATTGTCAGAAGTTTTGGCATGATAACTTATGTGATATTTCTTTGACTTCGGAATGCTGGAAAAACACTTGCGAGAATTGTATGAATTTAAAGAAGCTTGAAGTATCTATTGATACATCTAAAGAAGTTAATTGGAAAGAATGGATCAAAAATACCGACAACAAATTAAAACTTAAGTTGCAAGAAACGAGTGCTGGAGAATTATTAGATAAAATGTTAAATGACTATGGTCCATTTTTAGAACAAAAAAGAATACAGAGCGAAGTGTTTATATCCGACAAAAATGATTCAAATATACGTATTCTACAAGTTGATTTTTCGATGTCATATTCATGTGAATATCAAAATGAAATTCAAAGTGCTCTATGGGCTAGGTCAAGTGTAACTTTGTTTACGGCTGCTACTATTTATAAAAATGAGTGCCAATCGTACATAATATGCTCTGATTGCCCCAATAAAAACAAAGACACCATATTTGTATTTGTAAACTAGCTGTGCCCGCGGCTCCGCCCGCGTGGAATTCGGTCTGTGTCAGTAAGCGGCTAATTCACCCCTAATTTCTCTCCCGCTACCCTGGAGGCGGAGCTTGAAGTAAAGTTGACAGATGACGCTAGAGGACAGTAGTCCTAATAAAATATTTTACAATTACCACTACGTTTATGTCCACGGCAAATATCATCCAAATCGATCCTCCCGTCAAATCAGTCTAAGCATGAAAGGTAAGAACAGGCGTGGTTGAAATTGGGGGGGGGGGGGGTCACAAATGCAGAAATGATTTTTTTCTGTTTGAGGTGCACTTGGAGGGGGGAGGGGGTCCATGACCCATGCAAATTTAACTCAATCGAGTGTAGTGGCTACCCCCCCCCCCTTTTAGACGTTGAATTTGAGCATGATGAGATGAAAACCGGCTAAGAGCATGTCAGGCGATGCTCAGTGTAGAGTTTCGTAGAGGCCGCCCTGTTACAAAACATCCGTTCGAAAGGTCGTTTATTAAAGGATATTTGGCGGCGCTTACGTCATTTTACTATTCGGCACTTCCTTTCACTATGCGTTATTGACTGATAATTCAAAAACCGATTTTATTCAATATAGTTTTTATTGACAGTTCTTATAAGGCCTCACCAAATTTCAGCTTTCTAGTGCGAACGGTAACTGAGCTAGACCGCGAACAGACGGACGGACATGGCGAAACTATAAGGGTTCCTAGTTGACTACGGAACCCTAAAAAGAGATAAATAGTAGTTTATGTAACTGTTACGTAAAGGCCTAATTATGGACAGAAGCATACACTGCTTTACCTACACACATATTAAAAATCCAGGGGCGTGCCGGCGGTCGGGGGTAATGAATTTTCATACGTTTTTACCACACTGTCACAGATAAATCAAGATATTTATTCTTCAATGTAAGCACATTATAATGCACTAATGAACGTCAGAGAAAAATAAAATACGTGAGTGTCGTGGATTGGAACGATTGGAACGAAGTTATGTTATTTAATTTTTGAATTTTTTTTGGAATTTTTTTTTGCATTTTTTTGATATTGTTGAAATTTTTGATATTTTTGAAATTTCTAAAATTTTTGAAATTTTTGCCATTTTTTACTTTTAGGTTTTCGTCTTTTTTCAGTTTTTTTACTTTTATCACTTTGTCACTTCTCACTTAAACTTTTCACTACACTTCACTTCACTTCACTTTGTTCTATTTTATATATTTTTTATTTCATTCCATTTTACATGTTTCTCAATCGTATGGATGTCGCGTTTTCGTGACGTGACGGTCACGTGACTTTTTTTCGCCTAGCCTCCCATCCGCGAACCGTCCGATAAGGAACTTCGTTCCAAAACTACCACCGGTTCTAACCCTACACCTCTGGCCCAAGAAGTATTATGACATTTATGACCGAAAAGAAACTCGACGGGACTTTTTTTTTTTTCAAAACAGTAAGTAATACATTATTAGATCTTAAAGATACAAAATAATGCGTAGTTCTTCAAGAAGACATACTCGTATCAAAACAGCTTGAGAGGCAGATAATGTACCCATTGTTTAATTATAAAGAAAAATAAATCCTAATCTGACTGCTTCACAAAACGTTTGATATGTTTTCCTACCTAAACGGTGTCCTATAAATGTTAGATGATTTTGTAGTAGTTTTTTGGTTTGGGCCATGCATCTTTCCGTCATATACAGTCCTCGAACCTGGAATAACCCTTTGACATTCATGACATTTTCAAATATTTCTTAAGAGCGGGTAAAGGTAAATTTAAAGCATCGACGGGTAACATGTTATATATAATATGAACACCTTGACCAAAAAATTACAAATTATTTCAATACCAAATTTCATCTAAATACGTACAGCGGTTATTGGTTGTTTCTTCCCCATGTAAACTTCCACCCATTTTGCATCCGCTTAAGGGATAATTTCCTAGATAAAACTATTTTATTTCCTTTTCCAGAGCTCAAATTATCTCCATACCAAATTTTATCTAAATCGATTCTGCGGTTAATAATTCCCTATACAAATTTCCAACTCCCTTTTCACCCCTTTAGGGTTGATTTTGGGGTAAAAACTATCCTTTGTCCTTTCTATAGACCCATACTATCTCTATACACATTTCCATCTAAATCAGTTCAGCGGTAAAAAATTCCTCATACCAACTTCCAACCCCCTTTTCACCCCCACAAGGGTTTGAAAACTATCCTATGACGTTTCTCGAGACTCATATTATCTCCATACTCATTTCTATCTAAATCGTTTCAGCGGTTAAAACTTCTCCATACAAACTTTGAACCTCATTTTCACCCCCCCCCCCCCCCAGGGTTGATTTTCGGGATTAAAACTATATATTATCCTTTCCCGGGACTCAAACTATCTCTATACAAAATTTCATTAAAATCCGTTCAGCCGTTTTCACGTGATGCGCGGTCAAATAAACAGACAAACAGACGAACAGACAAAAATTCTAAAAATTGTTGTAACGTGTTCTGTTATCGATTCTAAGTATCCCCAGCAAACTTCTTTGCGATTATCTTCCATGTACAGACTTTCGACCCTCTTCAGCTTTATTATATGTATAGATTATCTCTATGATCTAATCACATCTGAAAATAACGATGAGAATATAAAGGACACTATCTGGAGCGATGGACCATCCTCTGAATTTAAAAATAAATTTATGACTAGACTATTGCACTATTTAACTAAAAAACACAACAAACCGTTTTCATGGAAATATTTTGCTACTGCACACGGAAAAGGAGTCATTGATGGTGATGGCATTGGAGGCAATGTGAAACGCCTTGTGAGACAAAAGGCGATGTCTCAAGATGGAAGGTGTATTGTTCAGTCTGCTGAAGAGATTGCTAAGTTGGCTACCAAATTAGTTCCCAAAACAAAAATTATTTACATCTCGGAATTGCAAATCAATTCGGAAATAGCTGCAAAAACGCCATGGGAGAAGGTTAGTCCAGTACAAGGGATCTCACGTTTTCATCTACTGCAATGTGATGGAGATGCTTTAAAAGGTAAAAGACATGCAATGGCCGATGAAGAGTCAGTTTTCCAACAGAAACCTATACGATATAAGTTTTAAAATCGTACGTGTCGGCGACGTGACGAGGCTGTCGGGGACGTGACGCCACTTTGAAGCCATATTTCTGGAGTAGTTTTTTAGTTTTTTTATTTCTTCTAACTGTTATATATAGATAAGTATCCCATTGATTTAAAGAATAAAGAATAATTTTGTGTTTCCACTTATTTGAGCTAAAATATTTGAAATATACAAGCGTGATAGAGCCTTGGTAGTTTTGCTGTCGGGGACGTGACACTTAATTGGTTTGTTGTAACGTTTAATTTTGAAAGCCGATGAATGTCACTGATTTCTCATATTAAGCCGAAAGCCTTAAGCCGTGTTTCTGTAGTAAAGTTTTTTCTTCAATAACAAATAGGAACCTAAATATGAAGTTTAAACTAACAAATCTGAGTACAAATGTCGGGGACGTGACAATGGAATGCACCCTTCCTAAGTAGCGCCGCACCATAAGATTCAGGTGCAAAATCAATCGAGAGTAGTGGCTACCCCCCTTTTAGAGGTTGAATTTTTATAGCCTATCGTCAAATGGCTCAACTTTGGCCCAAACCAAAACTTTGCCCAAAAGAACAATTTGAAACAAAAACCGTAACTGAAGAAAATGTAATACGAGGGCCGTTTGAAAAGTCTTTTAAAAAACTATTTATTTAACCTTTTTTTGGTAAATGGCATTAACACTGGCTGGCACGATCTTTCAATTAATAACTGACGAAAAATTAAGAAAAAAAACAAAGATACGTCACTTTTATCGTTGCTTAACTGAGATCACCTACGCATTTTTGTCAACTATGGAAAAATCTGAATTTCGTGCCGTTATTAAACACTTTTTTATGAAGGGTTGCACTGCTTCCACTATAAAAATTGAACTTGATTCTGTTCATGGCACTAATGCACCGACGTTGCAAACCATTTACAACTGGTTAAATGAATTTAAACGTGGCCGGTCAAGCACATCTGATGCTCCACGTTCTGGTCGTCCAATCGAAGTCACTACTGAAGACGTTATTGAAGAAGTTCATAATATCGTACTCGACGACCGCCGAGTGAAGGTGCGTGAAATAGCTGAAAAGATAGGCATCTCTACTGAGCGTGTACATAAAATCCTACACGAAGATTTGGCCATGACTAAGCTGTCTGTACGATGGGTGCCACGTTTGTTGACGATCGAACAAAAACTCGAACGAAAGCGAGTTTCAAAACTGTGTTTGGATATGATGAAGCGTAATCCTCGAAACTTTTTGAAACGATTTGTCACTGTGGACGAAACTTGGGTCCACCATTACACGCCCGAGTCAAAACAACAGTCCAAACAATGGATGGCTGCTGGTGAACGTGCCCCAAAGAAGGCAAAGACTGTTTTGTCGGCTGGGAAGGTGATGGCGACAGTTTTCTGGGATAGCGAAGGAATCATCATGATCGACTACTTAGCTAAGGGGAAAACTATCACCGGCCGTTATTACGCAGGTTTGTTAGACCGTTTTAAAGCCGAATTGTTGGAAAAACGACCAAGATTATCTCCGAAAAAAGTACTCTTTCACCAAGACAACGCCCCAGTGCACACCTCAACTATTGCAATGGCAAAAATCCATGAATTATGCTTCGAGCCGGTTCCTCATGCTCCATATTCACCGGACTTAGCTCCGTGTGATTATTACCTATTCCCAGAAGAGATGGCTTGGAGGACAAAAATTTTTGACAAATGAAGACTGTATAGCAGGTGTGAATGGCTATTTTGCAGACCTCAACGAATCCTGTTTTTTGGAGGGGATAAAAAAATTGGAAACTCGCTGGAATAAGTGTTTGGCCCTTGAAGGAGATTATGTTGAGAAATAAATGTATTTTGTATAAAAAAACTGATGATTTTTGACTTTTAAAAAAAACTTATCAAACGGCCCTCGTAGCTTCCTGGCAACACCACTGTAATGTGGTAAATGCAGGGACCGGAAAACCCCTTCATTTGATTAATCGTTTCGATAGGGTAACCCTATTAAAGTCTTACTCTAATGATAGGGTTACCCTATCATTGGGTTACCCTATCGATATGGAAATCATTTTGAATAGGCTTAACCCTTTTCAATGTGGTTTCCGAGTCGAATGGGGTAAAGATAGCTTTAATATTTACCGCTTACCCTATCATAGGGCTACCCTTTTCCTGTCTCTTTTCCACGCAGGCAGGCGGTTCTATCTTTCTCATTTGAAATGGAACAGGAGAGGTGGCGGCGGAACAAATTGAGTAAATATAAGATTTGCTGTCGTTTATTCATTCTGGAAAAGTCAAAAGAAATGTGTCTTACGTTCAGTTTATTTTTGCATAGTTCGCACGTACTGATGAGATGGGCAATAATTATTTTGAATAAGAATAAAAACACAATTTTTATTCATATTCAAATCGATTTGACAAAAACCAATATTCATCCTCCTAGAGTTTGTCCCGGCTTTTGCCACGACTCAGTTGAGCCTGTGGTCCGCTTGGCAACCTAATCCCATGAATTGGCGTAGGGATTGGTAGTCGTTTTCAGCTAATTATGGGATATACAATTTTTTAAGCTCACATTGTCATTCACATTATAAATATTATTTGAAAAGGGGTATTTACCATGTATATTAGCGTTATTGGGCACCCGATATTTCGGGTGCGAGGTAAATACCCCGTTTCAAATAATTAATATTTATAATTAGGGGATGTCATTTCGAAAATTATTTCTTTTTTATAATCCAAGGTTATATACTTTTTACTGAAAAATAGTCATGGTAGTTATTTTCGATTAATTATTCGGGGTGTATAAATTATATCTGTTTTAAAATTCAAGAGACTGGTTTTTTTTGTATTATTATTATACACGGTAAATCTGAGTAACCCGAAAGATTTCAACCATAAATTCCTGAGGTCATAAGGAGTAATAAATGTTTTACGAATTTAGGTCGATTTCGCAAAAAAATTTTTTTTTTCATTTTTCAGATTTTTAAAATGCTTTTGAACATAAAAACATAAATGTTATTGGTAAAACTGTCAATTAAAATAAATTAGTACATTTTGGCCACGACCACTCTGTAAAGAGTGTAACGACAAAGAAGAAGAACTCTGAAACTAGGCTAATTCCAGAAAAGTTTATACGACATTTTAGTCTCAGTCAATTATTTATCAGTATCAGGAATTTATGGTTAAAATCTGTCGGGATACTCAGATTCACCGTGTATATAATTTTTTTTTTCATTTTATATTTTAAAAAATTCAGTGTATAATATTTTTGTTAATTTTATTTGGTTTTTTTATTTTTTTTTCATTTATTTTTAATTTTTTTTTCGTTTTATTTTATTTTTTTTTCCGTTTTATTTTCATTTTTTTCCGTTTTATTTTCGTTTCGTTTCGTTTCCGTTTCGTTTTCGTTTCGTATTCGTTTCGTTTTCGTTTCGTTTTCGTTTCGTTTTCGTTTCGTTTTCGTTTCGTTTTTATTTTCGTTTTTATTTTCGTTTTTATTTTCGTTTTTATTTTCGTTTTTATTTTCGTTTTTATTTTCGTTTTTATTTTCGTTTTTATTTTCGTTTTTATTTTCGTTTTTATTTTCGCTTTTATTTTCGTTTTTATTTTCGTTTTTATTATAATAGTAGATTGTACAACAAGTGCATAAAACGTACGATTTTACGCGGTTTAAGAGTGTAAAATGGGTTTTATGGACGAGGGTTACATTCTAATTTTCACTTCATTTGCGAGGAAATTATTTATCGGTAATCGTAAAACAATTTCAAGTTCTAACAAAAATATTACAATGAAAACAAATATGGTTCCAACCAATAAATTTTTTAATATATTTTTTTGAATTTTTAAAATGTGAATTTAGAAATTTTCTACCAAGTCATCAAAACATTTCGGGGCATTTCTAAACTATTATCAACTCCTATTTTATTTGATTTCATTTATTTAATTATAGAAAACACGCAATACTCAGATAGAATTAGCGGAAAAATCATAAAAAGTACAGTCAATTCCTATTGGACGGGAAAAAATTGTTTGTATAGATCAAAGTGTCAGGAATTTATATCAATAAAATTTATATGTGATCAATATTGGGCGCTAAGGTGCCAAAAAAATGGTAAAAACCAGTTTTTCGCTTCTAGAGGAAAAACTACGGGTCGGACCAAAAATAGTTAAATGTAACAAATGTGCGCAATTATAAAACAAAGAGAATGAGCCTCGGTAGAGCAAAATCGGTCCTGAGGATCGTCCGCAATTCGTAAAAAAACACATTTTTTTTTGCAAATATTGTAAATTCAATAACTCGCGTTCCGGAAGTGCTGGAGAGCTGAAATTTGAATATGATGTCAGTTTTGTGGTCGTCTAACTACAGTTCATTATTCAAATTAAAATATTGTAAACTTTTTGCAAACCGTCGACTTTTGCAAAAAGTGACCTTTTTTTAAATCGATTGGGAGGGTATTTTAATTTTCGAAAAACGTTATAATTTCGGTTTCTATGCATTAACGAGGAGTTGAACTACAAATTTACATATCATTTGACAAGGAATAAACTTGTTTAAATAGTTTAAATAGGTGCCATTTGTAATAATGCTTCATTTCTCTTAAAATTAAAACCATGTTTAGCTGACCTCTTCTGCCCTAGTAATTATTATTATACAAAGGTCAACTTACACTGGATAATATTTTTTCACATGAATTATAGCAAAATAATAATAAAAATAGTCAATTTTAGTCTATGAGTGTAAAATAATTTTGTCCAGCTAGATCGGGCGTTTGGGCCATAGTGCGTCGCCGCCGCGCGCGCAAAAACTGCCTGAACTTCATAGATTATTTAAACAACTTTATTCTTTGTCAAATGATTTGTAAACTTGGAAATTTGTAGTTCAACTCCTCCTTAATGCATAGAAAAAAGTTTGCAAAAAGTTTACAACATTTTCATTTGAACATTTAACTGTAGTTAGAAGACCACAAAACTGACATCATATTCAAATTTCAGCTCTCCAGAACTTTCGGAACGCGAGTTATTGAATTTACAATATTTGCAAAAAAAACGTGATTAACCAGTGTAAGTTGACCTTTGTATACGAATAATTACTAGGGCAGAAGTGTTCAGCTAAACTTGGTTGTGTAATTTTAAGAGAAATGAAGCATTATTACAAATGGCACCTAAAAAAATTAATAATTAACTTAAACTATATTTAAGTATTTTAATTCTGCTATTCTTATATTTTAGATGTCATTTGCAATAATGCTTCATTTCTCTTAAAATTAATTATCCATGTTTAGCTGACCTCTTCTGCCCTAGTAATTATTCTTATACAAAGGTCAACTTACACTGGATAATTTTTTTTCACATGAATTATAGAAAAATAATAATAAAAATAGTCAATTTTAGTCTATGAGTGTAAAATAATTTTGTCCAGCTAGATCGGGCGTTTGGGCCATAGTGCGTCGCCGCCGCGCGCGCAAAAAGTGCCTGAACTTCATAGATTATTTAAACAACTTTATTCTTTGTCAAATGATTTGTAAACTTGGAAATTTGTAGTTCAACTCCTCCTTAATGCATTGAAATCAAAATTATAACGTTTTTCGAAAATTAAAATACCCTCCCAGTCGATTTAAAAAAAGGTCACTTTTTGCAAAATTTGACGGTTTGTAAAAAGTTTACAACATTTTCATTTGAACATTTAACTAGAGGACCACAGTAAGTATTTTAATTCTGCTATTCTTATATTTTAGATGCCATTTGCAATAATGCTTCATTTCTCTTAAAATTATATAACCATGTTTAGCTGACCTCTTCTGCCCTAGTAATTATTCTTATACAAAGGTCAACTTACATTGGTACTTTTTTTCACATTGCGGACGATCCTCTAAACAGATTTTGCTCTACTGGGGCTTGTTTTTTTATTGCGCACATTTGTTACATTTAACTATTTTTTGTCGGAGCCGTAGTTTTTCCTCTAGAAGCGAAAAACTGGTTTTTACCATTTTTACCATTTTTTTGGCACCTTAGCTACCAATTACTTAGATACCAATAAAATTTATAAGTGAATATTGGGCAATATTCACTTATAAATTTTATTGGTATCAATTCCTGACACTTTGATCTATACAAAAAAAAATTCTTATCCAATAGGAATTGTCTGGGCCAGAAAGCTTATTCTATCTGAGTACAAGAATATAATAAAAGAACAAGTTTCAGTATTCTACGAAATTTTACTGTTCAATTAAATTGTGCAATATATTTTGACTCTGTTTGGCTGTTGAGCCACATTCTTGGTCTTAGAAGAAAATTTTTCTTTATGCCCTAGAGCTTAAAATGCGATTTTATATCGTCCACGCACGATTTAAAGTCGAACTTTACGAGCATGAGAAGTGAAAAGAGTATATCTGCCTACCGTGGATTTTAAAACAGATATAATTTTTGCTGGGCATAAGGGAAACTACGCCTTATTGGGATTAGGCCCAGTTTCCACACGATGTTTTCTTACACCGAAAAACCCAGAATACATTTTTATACGCGGAACATTATTTAAAATAAAAAGCATGATTAAATAATTCTGTTAAGAATCAATTATTTTTATTACATTTTCTCGCATATGAATTAGTCCCGACGAAATTATTTTGAATCATTTTAGCGGGAAAAAATCAACGTAAGTTTATTCTTACGATATTTTTTTCATATAATCATTTTATTCTTGATTGTCCAACAATGACTGATATTGATCGTTTCATTATACTAGAAGTATCGGTGAACGGCGTCACATTTTGCTGGAGCCATTGAAACAAAGTACTACCTATAACTAGAATAACACCAAATTATATATTTTAACACTTCACAATATGCATTTGATTTTGGTTCCTATAAGCCTGGGTCTAAGATTCAATCGACTCGAGCCGTCACGCTCGAATGGCAAGAACAAAAACACCGGCACCACACAACGATCTTTTAGCGCACTAACAAGCAATAATAGCGTCTAGATCAAAGGCGTAAGTACGAAAACATACGCAAAAAGATTCTTGTTTGTCTGTAGGCTCGCTCGTGCCGCCAACCGGCAGCGCTTAGCTCGTAGGATGCTCGAATAATAAATAAGCCAAATTTATTGGTCACAGAGTTTAAAATAGCTTAACCCATATATGCCCAGGACTTTTTTTTTTTTGGGTCTTTATGTGCCCACTGATTCGAAAACGAACAAGACCCACATAAACCTACAACCACACATATAATTCGTTTCTTATATGCCCACCGATTCGAAAACGAATCAAAAAATGACTTGTCCTTATTGTTAATTATCTTGCTCATTTCGTTTGGTAAGTGTATCCTACTGCCATCGATATTTAGAATAATGTGGGTAGCACATAATCTTCATTGGATGTGTTGACGTATCTCTGTTATTTATGCGTTAGTGACTTAGTGCAAGTTATGATTTGATATCTGTGTGCAGAAATCATGTCGTCGTTCACAAAAAAGTAAGTATTACTGAAATTAACTAATAAATAGCAGTTTTATGTATCTTAACATAAACGTAAATAGATTTAGTACGTGTATTATTCATTGTTACAAGTATTTTATAATATTTTGTTTACTAAAAAGTGTTCATTTATACTGTGTTTCGATAACGATACAATGGGCAAATATACGACATGAAAGATATGTTTACATTATTTTAAGTTTGCATAAATAAAATACCTATTAAAATAGATATTATCAGAAGAATAGTATTACAACTTTTTCTACATACGTGTCTTTGTATGTATATATGTATGTAAGTGTTCATGCAATCACATAACATCTTTACGGATTTCATACAAGGAAATATATGTAAGAATAATTATGATATACAGGTTGTAACAAAACACGCATATCGCCCCGAAAGGGTGTTGAAAAAAAAACATTTTTTCTTTTTACGTTACTTACAATTACTTATTTTTATATTTCAGCAGGAGCAAGCAGTTGTCCACCAATGAAATAATTGACATTGTCAATGATTTAGACTCTGACGATGACATGACTGGCGCAGACATCTATATTGAGCCACCTGGCGATGGACTAGTTTCCGACTCAGATTCGGGCGATGAAACAAATGTAAGTTTTGAAAACTTATCACGGAGACAACTTTTGGCATCTGCTGAACTAGTAATTCGTGGTGCGTGTAATGTTGACGATGACAGTCAGTCCGAAGATGATTTACCGCTTTCAGAGTTTGTGACACGGGGCAGGTCAACAGAAATGCCCTCGTCCACCCGGCAACAACATCTTCCAGGCCGTAAATGGGTTGAACGAGATTTACCTAAAATTGACATTGACAGCCAGTGGTGTGCACCGCCTCCAAGATCAGTGGTTACCGTGTCAGATACGTCAGAACCAATCGATTTCTTTGAATTGTTTTTTAGCCACGAAGTGATCATTCATATCGTTCGTAACACAGTTATTTATGCTGTAGAAAAAGTAAATATGACGTTTACCTTGTCTGATGATGAAGTATATTCTTTCATCGGCATTTTGATATTGTCCGGCTATTGCCCGCTACCTCGACGCCGTATGTATTGGGAGAGTAATGAGGACACTCACAATTTGTTGGTAGCTAAATCTATGCGGCGTAATCAGTTTGAAGAGATTTTACGATACTTTCATGTGGCTGATAATGCCAATTTAGCTCCGGGTGACAAAATGGCCAAAGTTCGTCCGTTACTTGAGATGCTCAATGAAAAATTCTTACGATATGCTATCGTTGAAAAGGATATCAGCATAGACGAATCAATGATTCCTTACTATGGCAGGCATGGATGCAAACAACATATTAGAGGAAAACCTATCAGGTTCGGTTTTAAATCATGGGTAGCAGCTTTGAGACTCGGATATTGCTTACATGCTGATCTTTATCAAGGCAAATCTGAAAGAGTGAGAACCGGACTTGGCCAACATGTCGTCAGCAAACTAATGGCTGAAATAAAAGCTGTCTACCAAGATGTAAATTTCTCTGTATATATCGATAATTTTTTCACTGGGCTACCATTGATATCGGCAATGAAAGAACAAAATGTTCTTGTAACAGGTACGGTACGAAACAACCGTATTGAAAAGTGTCCTTTGAAAGATGTCAAATTATGCAAGAAAGAACAGAGAGGCTACCATGATAGACGGCTCGATGAAGAGAGTGGAATTCGTGCTGTACGGTGGCACGACAACAACGTCGTAACTATGCTATCCAGTGAATACGGTGTAGAACCTCTTAGGACAGCAAGAAGGTACTCGGCTGCGGATAAAGCAAGAGTGGATGTGCCACAACCTGATATTGTATATCAATACAATTGTTTCATGGGTGGAGTGGACCGTTTAGATGCTAATGTAGGCGCGTACAGAATTGCAATTAGAGGCAAAAAATGGTACATTCCGATAATTTTTTGGCTTATTGATGTGGCTGTCAACAATGCAACACTTATCGCACGACAAGTTTGTAAAGACGTAGACACGCTTGAATTTCGGCGTAGTATTGCTCGAACTTTGCTCCAGAAGTACGGCATAAACAAGCGGCGGCCAGGTCCAACCAAAAGAGTTTTCAGTGACGTTCCTCCTTCAGTACGAAGATACAATGCTGAGCACATGATTTGTAAAGCACTGAGCCGACTGCGTTGTGCTTATTGCAAAAACCTAACCGTGACATCGTGTCAAAAATGCCAGGTTAACTTACATGCCAAATGTTTCATTGCGTTTCATTCTTAAAATTACTTGTATGTTCTTGAAACTACGTTGCGAATAAACAGATTTATGAATACATCGTCTTTTATTTATTTGACATAAACGTACAGTTTTGCCCAATGTTTCGTTTTTGAATCAAGGTAAAAAACAATCTTATGCAGCATGAATCGTTACAGAAATGTTAGAAATGGTAATATTGACATATTAGTATAAACACATCCAAAAACAAACAGAATCTGAAATCGAAAATAGTTCTGGGCACATAGGCTTCGTGTTCGTTTTCGAATCAAAAGGCACATACATAACCAATTACGGATAGGGTTCTGGTCATATGAGCATGTGATTCGTTTTCGAATCAAGGGGCATATATGGGTTAATCGCATTTGAAAAACCCTATCTGATAGGGAAACCATATGGGCTGGGTTGTAACCACTTACCCGAATTAACTGTATTGACATGGTTAGCCTTTCGTTCGGGTAAGTAAAATGATACGCTTACCGAATTGATAGGGTTTTTAAAAACAACTCTATTAAATACCCAATCTAATACCCCTTTAATGGTTACCGGTTCCGGTCCCTGGGTAAATGTCCACTTTAAATGTTGAGTAAGTAGTAACTTAATGGATTACTGCGACAAAATGCATATTGCTTGTCTTGAAACCTACTCTGGTGACTATTACTTTACTACCTCCTCACCCGACACCACTCGACGATAATTAAAATAATAGAAACATATATTATTACATGGCGACCCTGCCTCCGTGAACCAACGAAGAATCTTCAGGAAATCAAGGAAGAAGAACCGCAAGAGCAAGCAAGAAGATTCCAAGAAAGAAACCCTGCACAAGTAAACCAACGCAGTCAGAACTAATTATACAGAAGTCGGAACAACAACAGAAGCAAACAAACAGACAGAAAATGGCAACAGTTACGATCACCATAAACAACGCCAACATTCGTTAGGAGGGTTACCTTCCAGGATTCACCATCACAATCGAAGGGGACCAAGGAACGGTTCGAGTGCAAACTGAACGAGCAAGACCGCCGTCACCAGACCAGCAGGCCACACCGCCGGCGAGCGAACCGGCGCCAGCATATTTATTCAATATTCTTCTAAGGATCTTACAAGAATATTGAATAAAAGGTTGTATAAGCTATCCAGTGCTTTTAAAGTAAGTAAGTAAGCTATAGAACTTCCTTTGCGACTAGAAGTACATTTTGCTCCCAAGTCATACTATGTATCCGGTTACCGTGAATAGCGGGCTGAAGGACCTGGCGCCGGAATTCTGGTTCATATTGTAATTTAATTGTAATTTTGGTTCCCTAGCCCGGATTCATACATAGATATTAACTTCTCTTTATTTGAGATCCAAGTCACCAGAAATGAATTATTTCTTTTCTTTAATTTTTGTGCTGCCGCTGCCGCCAGTATTGTGCTTTAACTTTGGTCTTTCTCTAACCACTGAAAGAGTAGTTTATTTTATTATATTTAATCACCTCTTGTCAATCATTAAGGTAATTTTTACAAAGCTAACAAAGCTTATTGGAAGCTCCAGTTAGTACTCGTACCTTCAAAGTATCTTCTTTAAATAAAACTTCATATTTCTAGTCAGAGAGAGAGTTAATAATTTGCAGTCATTACTCATTCATCATATTAAGATTTTAGTATCATTAACATTACAACCCCTAAAAATATTTTTTGCAATTTTTATTTGACCGTTTTGTCGGCGTGATTAATCCACATACTCTTACCAAATTTTAGCTTTCTAGTGCTAACAATCACTGAGGTGATATACATTTACCTCGTTTTACAATACTGGTCTGAGGTTCAATGCATCACATTTTTTATTATTCCCAAGGCAGTTAAATCAGGTGCCCCAAAAACACGTTCCCGACCAGTATGTTGTCAGGGATGTCTGCTTCGCACAGATGCGGTGCAAATTGTAAAATGGCGGTAACATTTTATTTTAGGACTTGCACAACTAAGGTTTGGGTTCCAAAACTAAAAAGACAAACATGTAAAAAACATCCATAGCTTCAAACTTTTCCTTTTGCTATCTCATAGCAATTCATTTTTAATTGGAAAGAATAGAAATTATATTTCAATAAGTGAAATACTACATTTTCAATCAGACTGCCTCTCCACATTTGAGTTTGTAACAGTGCTCGTACGCACTATCACATAGATTACTTAAAATCCCCTTTATCAGTTTGTAAAAACTCACAACAAACCTTTCTTAGTTAATGTTTTATTCCAATGGTGCCGTTCAGAGTTAACAATTGGTGATTTATCATACAAATTCCATTAATTTCATGTTGTTTTGCTTCTTCCCTACGTCATCGCCGTACTTTATAAAATAACCTCGATCTGTCATGCGTCAGAATTGACACCTGACACTGACAAACGTCAAACGTCCCAGAATACCACGGATAATTTGATTCCTCTATCAGTTTAATCCTTGACTTAAACAGAAATCATTTAGATTCCTGGCAACATCTCTTTTTTTAAGTGTGTCTACACTTAAGAGCTTCCGCTCTCTCACTTTTTCCGAAGCCTCGCAGACGAACAAGTGCTCGAGGAAATCTATTTATATCACAAGTGATAGTGTGATCTTTTAAAGTTTTTAAGCAGTTGCTTCTTTTTGGAGAGCCTTCCGGATCAGCAGGTATGAATATTTCAAGAAAACCTAATCCGATTTAATTTCTTTTTTCGACCGAGTTCTTATCGCCTACGTGATTGTTCCAGGATGTGATCCTTGTGACCCGGCGGTTGAAATGGCCGTTTACTGTTATTTTCAAGGGGCAAATGTAAGTATTTCCTCGTTTTAATAGTGTAGGATCGCCATCTTTAAGAAAATACGTCGAAATAATCGGATGCTAACACGCGCCATTTTCCTTTACAGACGGAAGCGTGTTTGCCCCTTCTTTTCCCTTCTCTCTTCTCCCCTTCTCTTTTTCCTCCCGCCAATTTTTTGCTTGGATGACCAAATATGTGGGTCAGAAAACTCTCCTGGAGCGATGAGCTCCCCCCGCTGTCTTGAGTCGGCGCCTAGCCGCCGTTACACCTTCGCACCACTCCCAATGGAGGTTTAACCTCCATTCTACCTCACTCCGGCCGTCCCGAGGAGCCACAGGCTCACCGTTCTCCTGAGCATCTCCGAGACATCGAGGATCCACGTGGCATGGACCCCCCTCGGTAACCACCACGCACGACTCCCGGTTCAGGTCGGTGACATATTGCCCTGTTTTAAAAGGTCTTAAAATTTTAATGAGTTAATTAAGTAAAGTAGAAATAACAAAATTCTCGCTTCAACATGTCCAGGTTTTAAAAGAAAAATTGACAAGAATTGTTAGGTAGATATAGAGGTACCGCTGAAAAGACTATAAGATATGTGGACAGTCTAACCCCCTTCGGGGAAAATAAGAAATTAAGAAATAAACTTGTAAAAGGTAACCAGATATTTTCAATTAACTTCCCCTCCCTTATGATTAAAAGCTTCCATTTTGTTCTTCTTTGACTTAGCATCCGGTCTTAACTGATGTGTGACTGAAGGTTCTGGCGCCCGATTTCTTAGATTTAATTTTGTAAATTTGAACCCCAGTCCGGACACATCTTCTATTTCTTATTTTGGTCTCAGGCTACAAGAAGTGACTCTCTCTTTTCTTGTTTTGTTTTAGGCTCCGGACAGCTCTTATTTTTTTATCTTATTTATCTCTGCCCGGAAAGCCAATCTAATTATATCTTTATGGGTCCCTTCCTCTAGCCTGGGAAACTTTCTTTAGCAAAACTTTACTGAGTTAAGGGTCAGCTTTGGTGATTCCAGTAAGTATCTTATAAGTAAAACTTTCCTTTTTTAGTAAAAACTTTATTCAGAAATAACTTTGTGATACCAATAATCTTACATGTTAACATTAACAAATCTAACGTTACAATTGTCGCTGCCGAACAGGGACATGACATGATCTGACTTGATTTTAAACTTTTACCTTTATAAAACTGGTTACCTTAAATATTTAATAAGCGGTTAATATTGTGTATTTGCACCTGGACATGAATTTGAGACCTTTTAATACTTGTATTGTATTCTGATTTCTGGCATTGTACTTTTAAACCTGTGTGTTGTTTACCCAAACAGCTGTTGATCTGTTTTGGTAAACATTTGCTTTAGCATTATATCTACTGTTTTTGGGTGAGATATTTATTGTGCTTTTGAAATTTAGGTACATAATAGATTGTTTTTACGGTTTACATTAAAATATTTAAAAAAAAGCATAGAATTTATACTGTAAATCTAGTTAGTTAAATTTTTGTCACGGACTACCTAAAACAGATACTTCAATTTAATTAATTTTAATTAATTAAAATTTTTTGTAGTGTTTCTAGAATACTTTACTTTGAATAGTGCTTGCTTGTTTTGAACCTAATCTGGAAATAGTTATCATTTTCATTTGTTTTTGACAATATACAGGGTGTCCCTTAGCGGAGACAATAATTTTTCTCGACTTAATTTTTTTTTGTTTAGTAACTGTTTGATAAATAATTATAACAACATACAGAGTGTATCGAAGGTACCATCAGCCGTGTACAGGGTGACTTTGAGATAGTGTTGAAAAATATTTTTTGAACTTAGACTTTTGAATAGTAAATTTCAGTACCACCATATGCAGGGGGAGCAGTAGAGTCAAACCCTCATACAGGGTGAACAATTTTAACTTCATTATTTTTTATTTGAATTTTCTTGTTAATCTGACTTTGTACTGAAAAAACTAGGTATGGAAACTATGTTTTATATGAGATGTATTGCTTAAACTTTTAATTTTAAAATTTTGTAAAATTTAGGGTATGTTATCAACCTAGTGTGTCTAACTCGAATCTTGAGAAGTTTCCTAGGTATTATATCATAGCTATTATAAGCTAAACTTGTTTAAAGTGTAAGAAAACCTGGACATATATTAAGAACAGATAGTAAAACCCAAAGAGGCCTGAAACGGTTAAATACATCAAGATAAATGTCACCACTTTGACTTGTTAAGACTCGACTCGAGATTGCCTATATACCAAAAGTTACTGATTCAAGAACGGGTGGACGGTGGTCGAACACCATTTCGCTGAGAAGTGTGTCGTGCTTCGACTAGTCGTGTTGATGTTTCGAATTGAGATTTCTCGTTCCTAGCTATTTTTTCGTCCCAACTGCTGACATCAATTAAATTTTTCTTGGAATTATTTTTGAGACTATAGTTTGTACCTAAACTCACTAACTTTTTCCTATGGATCTATTTGTTTTTGTCTGGTTCTTTTTCAGATATATTATAGACCAAACTTTATTTTTATTTCACAAGTCCTTAGACTTATTTCTATTATTTATTGTTCTTTGTTGCGGTATTGCGTGGAGATCTTTTTTGTCCAGCCTTGATCTGGAATTCGTTTTTCCTAGGGAAATTACCCTAGTCTTTTTATTTTTTAATATTCTCCACGCACGCTTTTATTTTGTTTGGATGGTTTTTTAGTTACTTCTAACACTCGTGATTTCTCTCTTCTTTAACACCCGTGTGGGGACGGGCAATAGAATACATTTCTCCACCGCTGCCAGAAGCGTGACGTAAGAGGCG
Source organism: Pammene aurita (assembly GCA_947086415.1). Classification (NCBI taxonomy): domain Eukaryota; kingdom Metazoa; phylum Arthropoda; class Insecta; order Lepidoptera; family Tortricidae; genus Pammene; species Pammene aurita. Next base: position 32,213,080 of record OX352295.1, read on the forward strand.
TCTAACTGTGCAAGCCCCGTGTGGGGACGGGTTATAGAATACATTTCTCCACCGCTGCCAGAAGCGTGACGTAAGAGGCGTCTAACTGAGCGGTAGTTCCTAAGTCCTTTTGGGGAACTATCGTAGAATAGGGTCTGTCAGGAAGGAATTTGTTTAACTTAAGGTAGAATTATCTTAATCTGTAAATTTAGCTTCTCAATTTAGCTACTAATTTAGCTTTTAAATTTAGTCTTTAAAAGTAGCCTTATAATTTAATCTTAACTTTCTCGGTTTTGACCAATTGGTATTGGCTTGTGACTTTTACTCCTTACCTCAACTGGCCCTTGAGGAAGGAATTGGATTTTTCATCCCCCCCCCCCCCCTCTTTGTGGAGGCGGTAGCTTAAAGGTCTTCGCACATTATAACAACTCACCGGCGACTCGACTCTATGCTAGACATTGATATTTAAGCCCTGTGTCATATGTTCAAGGTTTAATTTCAAAAAATGATTATAAAGTAGTGTACAACGAGTGGCCTACGCATCGTACACTAAAGGTCAACCCCGACACGTTTGTCACGCAATGACCACACGTCGTCCACGCAACGACCACACGTTGTCCACGCAACGACTATGCGTTTGCGACTGACGCGTGACGGGCAACCATTTGCCAGCTCACCCGTCCGCCCCGTGCCTTCCCCCCGCCCGCCATCATTCACTATAGAATCGAAGGACGGAGTGCACGTTGATAAGCGGTACACGGTGATATTTTTCGAAAATCATGCAGAAAGAAAAGTTGATAGAAGAAGTGCGAAAATATCCGCTACTATACGACCTTAGTGATTCGAAATATAGTGACGTACATAAGAAGGAAAAGGCATGGAATGAAATCGCTATTGTATTGTCGCAACCAGGTAAGAATTTTTAACGTAATTAATTTCTATTTGTGACGTTTTCAGTGTTGGTATTGAGTTATTGATTTTGCCATAATCTACAGAAATTCAGCTATCGAACCAATAAATATGTGTGATTCTAATAGATATTAAAAATAATGTTATAACTTATAAGTCATTTCATTAAAGTACATTTTGAGAAAATTTAATTCAACCTGTTACATCCAAAAAGTAGGTATGTTATTGTACAGTTACAGTACCTACGATTTTCTACTTGGACACTCGAAAAATCTTGGTTTATCGTAAAAATTCGTTTTTTCACATACAGTAATATAAAATCCCAGAATTTACTGACATAAAATATTAAATCTACGTCATATATTTTTTATTTTTAGTTTGGGTTTCTGTATGTTATAATAAAGTGCCTTACGTTTATTTAATATAGGTAATCAGTAATAAAATCCCACCTTAGTATAGAAACTTGTTTAATATTCTTAATAAGCCAATAATATTATAACCAACTTCTTATGATTATTACATATTAATTATCCATGATCTATATTAAATGCTGCCACGGAACTCGTCCTTCGGGAGATTGAAAATAAGTTGCAAACATATCACGAGTTTCAAAAGCAGATGCCGAAGATTCACTTATATCTTCTGGAAGTGTACTTAGTAATCTCTGTTCATCATCATTATTGGCCGAACTCTGCCTTGTGTTGACTTCATCATCGGATGTTATATTATAACACCGCATGACATTGTGTAAAATACACGTCGCAAAGACCACAATATCAACATATTTTGGGTGTAAATGCAAATTCTTATTATAAATTCCAAATTTTTGATATAAGATGCCGAACGCGTTTTCAACTACTCTGCGAGCTCGCGATAAGCGATTATTGTATATTCTTTCCTTTTCTGAAATGCCACTTGAACATGGATATGGTCGCAATAAATTCCTTTTTAAAGGAAACGCTTCGTCGGCTACAAAAACATGTGGCATTATTATTTCAGTACCAGGTAATGGTGTGTCAGTTGGAATATTAAATGTATTCATTTCAATCGCTCTTCCTAATCTTGACGATGCCAAAATTCCGCCATCACTATTCCTGCCATAGGCCCCTATATCGACAGCTATAAATCTGTATCTATCATCGACGATAGCCATGAGGACGATAGAGAAGTGTTTTTTATAATTAAAAAATAGCGAGCCGCTGCTAGGAGGGGCAATTATGTTTACATGTTTGCCGTCGATGGCACCTATACAGTTTGGAAAATTCCATTTTTTATTGAAACCATCTGCGATTCTTTTCCAGTCTTCGGTAGTAGGTGTGGGCATAAACTTCCCCTTCATTGTATTTATAATCGCATTGCACACATCTTTTAATATCGACCGGATGGTACTTTCGCCTAACCGAAAGCTTGAACTCATAGTCCTAAATGAACAGCCACTAATCAAGTACCTGAAACAACCAATTTTTCTTTATATTTATATTATTTTGTTACAGCGTCAGAATGTAAGAAGATATGGCAAAACTTAAGGGAATGTCATAGAAGAGCCATTAAAAAGAAAGCAACTAAAAGTGGTCAGAGTGCTAATACTAATAAAAAATGGCAATATGAAACTGAAATGTCTTTTTTATTACCACATTATAAAGAACGGTCTACAGTGACGTCAGTGGACAACACAGATGATGGTGATGATGAAAATAGCTTATCTGCTGCGGAAATTCTTGCCAATGTGACTAATAATGAAGAATCTCAAGACTCGTCAATTACCTCGGAGCGTCCTGAATCTTCGGTGTCTATGTACGAATCATCTAGATCAGTGTTTCCTGACATTCCAAAAACGACAAAACGAAAGAAATTGCAAGAAACAAGTGCATCGGCGGTCTTAATGGAATATTTATTAAAAAACAAAAACGATGAAGATGGAAAGCAGAAAGACGAAATGGATAATTTTTTTTTAAGTATTTCTAGCACAGTAAAAAAATTATCTACCTATAATCAAGCACTTTTAAAGTCAAGAATTTTTAATTTAGTTTCGGAAGCTGAAATACAAGAACTGCAAAATAATCGAAACTGTTACTATGAAGATTTTTTTGCACCAGGAACTTCTGGCTACACAACTCAAAACCTAAATGCAGGTACTACCGGTAGTAGCACCGCTAGCACCCAACAGCAAAATACAACGCCTATGGAAGAATCGAGGGTTGATGGTTCTTCTTAACACAACTAAAGTAAAATTGCTTTGCTTTGATTTATCCTTTAACTTGATATATAAATAAATACATATAAATTATAAAAAAGTTTCTTATTGCTTACCTTAATGTCACTGCCAGCTTTTCTTCCGGTGATACAGCTTCTCTTAATCGCGTGTTTCTTTTGTAGATGTCGTCCTCAATAATATTAAGTACATAATAAAACAAGTATCTCGGCATACGGAAATGTCCTGGACCCGGGGTATGTCCTTAAACTACGTCCGGATGGACCCGGGGTATGTCCTTAAACTACGTCCGGATGGACCCGGGGTTATGTCCTTAAACTGCGTCCGGACTCGGGTATGTCCTTAAACTGCGCCAAGGAGAGAGGTATGGGCACTGCGAATGACATCTCGCTAAGTGTGGTAGGGCACGTTCAGCGAATGTCATCTCGTTCAAATCTGGAGCAGAGCCCGACTGGGGAAGTACCTCCACCTTACAGAAAACCACAGCCAAATAGCACTAGACCCTACTCATAGTGTTGTGTTCCTGCCGGTGAGTAAGGTCGCCAGTGAGCTCTAAGAGGATACATTGTGTTGACGACGGAGGGCCCACGGAATCAATAATACGGCCTTTGTTCTTTGTGGGCGCAGAGTGCAGGTGCGGCGATCAGGGAGACCCGGTGAAACGGTTGTCCGCTGGCCGCCCGCAGGTCAGTAGGGTTCCCGAACCCAGGGGTCACTTAATCTCCACCCTGGGAGGCTGAACCGCCAACCTGCGAAAAATCCCTGGTGTAGTAGTCGTGCCGGTGTAGGAGACCGGAGTGGACCCGGCTACTACAACAGGGGGGGACCGGGGGCCCTTCCGTACGCCGTGCCTGCAAATTGCACCTCCCACATCGTTCCTCGGTCGGTTTGTTTCGTCCTCTTGTCCTTTTAGCCGTCGACACAGTGAATCCTCCTTTATTTCCCACACACTCCCCAAAATTATGGCAAAAAAAAAATACAGAAGAAATAGGTCTTCAGCGGAGTCCCCTTCCACAAAAGTGGATTTCTGCAACGTCAGGGGACTGCATTCGAATCTAAACGCAGTACACCACCACCTCGAGTCTGCGCAGCCGACCCTTCTGTTTTTAACGGAGACGCAGATATCCTGCCCGGCCGATACATCATATCTGTTATACCCCGGCTATGTGCTAGAACACAGGTTTGTGAGGCGCGCTGGGGTATGTATGTACGCTCGGCAGGATGTCTGTTGTCGCCGCCTCCATGCCTATGAAGACAGGGACCTGTCAGTGCTATGGGTGCGTGTAGACTTCGGCGGCCACACCCGCGTCTACGCGTGCCTTTACAGGTCTCACAGCGGAGACACGGACACAAAACGGCTCTTCGAGCACCTACAAGTGACGACCGACAGAGTTCTGGAGCAGTACCCATCCGCTGAATTGGTGATTTTGGGAGATTTTAATGCCCACCACATTGAGTGGCTTGATTCTCGGTCCACCGACTATGCGGGGAGGTCTGCTTACGAATTTTCTCTGGCCTATGGTCTCTCGCAATTGGTACGTTCTCCCACGAGAATACCAGATATCGAGGACCATACAAGCTCTTTACTGGACCTCCTGCTGACCACACGTCCGGACGGATATTCCGTCTCAGTGAATGCACCTCTCGGCTCGTCCGATCACTGCCTCGTCCGGACGCTGGCACCTAGCGCGCGGCCTGATCCACCACGGCCAACTGGCTCGCGACGCGTGTGGCAGTATACGTCAGCAGATTGGGATGGATTGCGTGAATTCTACGCATCGTACCCGTGGAGGCAGCTCTGTTTCACATCAGAAGATCCTGACTCCTGTACAGCTAAAGTCGCCGAGACTATACTGGAGGGAATGGCCTGCTTCATTCCCAACTCGGTAATAGCTGCAGGAGCAAAGAAACGACCTTGGTTTAATCGGCCCTGTAGAGAAGCTACAATTCGTAAGCAGGCTGCTTACAGGGCTTGGACCAAGGCCGTTACTGATAAGGATCCCAACATATCTGATGTGAAACGTAAATTAAACACTGCCTCGAGGTCCAGTAAAATAGCAATTGCCAGAGCCAAATTCGACTTCGTCGGCAGAATTGGTAGGAAGCTAGTGGGCTACCCCACCGGGAGTCGTGCCTTCTGGTCACTTGCCAAAGCTGCCGAGGGAAACTTTTGTCGGTCGTCCTTACCACCACTGCGTAATGCTGATGGTAATCTGGTCCATAGTGCAAAAGAAAAAGCCGATCTTCTGGGTACTCTCTTTGCCTCGAACTCGACCTTGAACGATGATGGCAGCACCGTACCGCCTGACATCCCGCGGTGCGCAGCCTCGATGCCGGAAATTATCATTAAACAAAGTGATGTCCGGCGGGAGCTGCTATCATTAAACGTTCACAAGTCGAGCGGACCAGACGGCATACCAGCAGTTGTGCTCAAACGGTGTGCTCCTGAGTTGTGTCCCGTGCTAACGCGCCTTTTCACACTCTCTTACCACAAACGGCAAGTGCCGTCTTCATGGAAGACTGCCCTCGTGCACCCTGTGCCTAAAAAGGGCGATAGTTCGGACCCGTCGAATTACAGGCCTATCGCTATAACCTCTCTTCTCTCCAAGGTTATGGAGCGCATATTCAATGCAAAGCTCCTGGGATACCTAGAAGAGCACGACCTGATCAGTGATCGCCAGTATGGCTTTCGTCACGGTCGATCAACTGGTGATCTTCTAGTGTATCTCACTCACCGCTGGGCTTCAGCCATTGAGAGTCAGGGAGAGGCATTGGCAGTCAGCCTTGATATAGCTAAGGCGTTCGATCGGGTCTGGCATCGAGGTCTTCTATCGAAGTTACCAGCTTACGGCCTGCCCGAGGGATTGTGCAGATGGGTCGCCAGCTTTTTGTCCGGCAGAAGCATACGAGCTGTAGTCGACGGCAGTTGCTCCGAAAGCATGGACATAAACGCTGGTGTCCCGCAAGGCTCCGTGCTATCCCCAACGCTGTTTTTGCTGCATATCAATGATATGTTGTCTATCGGCAACATTCATTGTTATGCGGACGACAGTACTGGGGATGCCTTTTACACGGGCCGTGCCAATATCCCTCGATCCGTTGTGGTAGAGAGTCGTGAAAAACTTGTGTCCGATATCGAGAACACTCTTTCTGGAGTCTCGCTGTGGGGTCAGGACAACTTAGTCCGATTCAACCCCACAAAAACACAAGTTTGCGCGTTTACCGCTAAGAAAACCCTATTTACTGTGGCCCCTCAGTTCCAAGGCACAACCCTTACAATGTCAGAGAGTATTGGGATCCTCGGTGTCGACATTTCCAGCGACGTCCAATTCCGTAGTCACCTTGAAGGGAAGGCCAAGCTGGCATCCAAAAAGCTCGGTGTGCTCAATAGAGCAAGGAGATACTTCACTCCGGGGCAGAGACTGCTTCTATACAAGTCGCAAGTCAGACCCCACATGGAGTACTGCTGTCACCTTTGGGCGGGAGCACCTGGATACCAGCTTGGGCCCTTTGACTCGGTGCAAAGGCGCGCTGTGCGGATCGTCGACGATCCCAAACTCACGAGCGATATTGAACCATTGAGTCTAAGGAGAGACTTTGCCTCCTTATGTGTGTTCTATCGCTTGTACAATGGGTTGTGCTCTGAAGAACTGTTTGATATGATGCCCACGGCAGCTTTTTATCACCGCACCGCTCGCCGCCGGCAGGGTGTTCATCCTCACACCCTGGAGCCTAATGGGTCGCGCACTGTACGGTTTAAGAGGAATTTCCTCCCACGAACGCTGCGACTGTGGAATGAACTCCCTGCCGAGGTTTTCCCAGCGGGCTACAGTATGAGGTTCTTCAAAAAAGGAGTGTATAGGTTCTTAAAGGGTAGGCAACGCGCATGTGAATCCTCTGGGGTTGCAGGCGTCCATAGGCTACGGTAACTGCTTACCATCAGGCGGGCCGTATGCTTGTTTGCCACCGTCGTGGTATAAAAAAAAAAAAAAAAAAATAGATATAGAATTTTTCTTCGTCATCTTGCAGACGTTTCCGGATATTCCAATATTCCCCTTCTGATTTCCTTTGTCGCAACATATCATGTACCCAATATCTTCTTTTCCTGCTGTTTCGTTCATTTTCATTATCAAGTATAATAGCTATAATCGCCAGTTCACTGAATGTAAAGTTCGACATTTCATAAGCAACACGACTTCTTTGGTCAAAATTCAACCGAAAACTGAGGTTAGACGAGTTGTCTGTTGAATAACCCACTCGTTGGCACCGCGTTGTCCACTCGTTGACACCGCGTTGTCCACTCGTTGACACCGCGTTGTCCACTCGTTGACACCGCGTTGTCCACTAGTGACCATTGGGTGGATCAACTAGTTGACTACTCATCGAGAGTGTGAGTAGAGTTGCTGCCGCGTTGGCGTGGAGTTGTTATAATGTGCGAAGACCTTTAGACTGCTCATATGAGTTTATGTCGAAAATTTATTCCCTGGTGTAGGGAAAGCCGGTGGTGTTGCGCCGGTACACATAGGCTTCTTAGAGTTGTCTCAGTACACTCTATTATTTTTCTTTTTCCCTTTGTGTTTGGAAGATTGGTGGAGTGGAGCCAGTCACATCGGTGAATTACCTTTTTTGTGTCCTAGCACACACCTTTTTCTTTTTCCCTTTGTATTTGGAAGATTGGTGGAGTGGAGCCAGTCACATTGGTGAATTAGATTTTGTGTCATAGCACACACCTTTTACTTTTTCCCTTTGTGTTTGGAAGATTGGTGGAGTGGAGCCAGTCACATCGGTGAATTAGCTTTTTTGTGTCCTAGCACACACCTTTTTCTTTTTCCCTTTGTGTTTGGAAGATTGGTGGAGTGGAGCCAGTCACATTGGGGAATTATTTTCGAAGTTTGTAATGGAGGTTGGAAAGCTCTTGCTGTTTGCTCATCGAAGAGTTTTCTTAACGACTATAGTCAGTGGCGAGGGTGCCTAACTGATCTATCTTGTCGTCTTTTGTTGTTTGTTGGAGGATTGTTTAACTTAGAGAATTGGTCGGTGGCGATGGTGCCCAACCGCATCCATAAACTCGAGGTTTGCTGAAGGTAAACAACACTAATAGTTTGTAAGGTTGTTATTTTGGTCGGTGGCGATGGTGCCCAACCGCATCCATTAGTAGCTTTAATTTGTAAGTAGTTTTATTTCTGGTCGGTGGCCCGTGTGCCCAACCGCACCAATCCCACTTTCTAGTTGTAAAGTGTAGTTTATTTCCGGTCGGTGGCCCGTGTGCCCAACCGCACCATTTCTAGTTTTAAAATTGTAAAGTGTAGTTTATCTCCGGTCGGTGGCCCGTGTGCCCAACCGCACCAATTTCTAGTTTGGTATTTTGTAAAGGCATGTTACCACATAAAGTACGCATGGTCTCTTTAAACTCTTTATGCATGGTTTCTCCAGTTTTTTCTCTCGTTGTTCTCACGATTTGGCTGTTTTTTTATTGGACTACTTTGTTTCATAAAAAATAGTTCCTATTTTTTATTTTTCCTAAGAAAGGGGGTATTGTAACAGTGCTCGTACGCACTGTCACATAGATTACTTAAAATCCCCTTTATCAGTTTGTAAAAACTCACAACAAACCTTTCTTAGTTAATGTTTTATTCCAATGGTGCCGTTCAGAGTTAACAATTGGTGATTTATCATACAAATTCCATTAATTTCATGTTGTTTTGCTTCTTCCCTACGTCATCGCCGTACTTTATAAAATAACCTCGATCTGTCATGCGTCAGAATTGACACCTGACACTGACAAACGTCAAACGTCCCAGAATACCACGGATAATTTGATTCCGCTATCAGTTTAATCCTTGACTTAAACAGAAATCATTTAGATTCCTGGCAACATCTCTTTTTTTAAGTGTGTCTACACTTAAGAGCTTCCGCTCTCTCACTTTTTCCGAAGCCTCGCAGACGAACAAGTGCTCGAGGAAATCTATTTATATCACAAGTGATAGTGTGATCTTTTAAAGTTTTTAAGCAGTTGCTTCTTTTTGGAGAGCCTTCCGGATCAGCAGGTATGAATATTTCAAGAAAACCTAATCCGATTTCATTTTTTTTTTCGACCGAGTTCTTATCGCCTACGTGATTGTTCCAGGATGTGATCCTTGTGACCCGGCGGTTGAAATGGCCGTTTACTGTTATTTTCAAGGGGCAAATGTAAGTATTTCCTCGTTTTAATAGTGTAGGATCGCCATCTTTAAGAAAATACGTCGAAATAATCGGATGCTAACACGCGCCATTTTCCTTTACAGACGGAAGCGTGTTTGCCCCTTCTTTTCCCTTCTCTCTTCTCCCCTTCTCTTTTTCCTCCCGCCAATTATTTGCTTGGATGACCAAATATGTGGGTCAGAAAACTCTCCTGGAGCGATGAGCTCCCCCCGCTGTCTTGAGTCGGCGCCTAGCCGCCGTTACACCTTCGCACCACTCCCAATGGAGGTTCAACCTCCATTCTACCTCACTCCGGCCGTCCCGAGTAGCCACAGGCTCACCGTTCTCCTGAGCATCTCCGAGACATCGAGGATCCACGTGGCATGGACCCCCCTCGGTAACCACCACGCACGACTCCCGGTTCAGGTCGGTGACATATTGCCCTATTTTAAAAGGTCTTAAAATTTTAATGAGTTAATTAAGTAAAGTAGAAATAACAAAATTCTCGCTTCAACATGTCCAGGTTTTAAAAGAAAATTTGACAAGAATTGTTAGGTAGATATAGAGGTACCGCTGAATAGACTATAAGATATGTGGACAGTCTAACCCCCTTCGGGGAAAATAAGAAATTAAGAAATAAACTTGTAAAAGGTAACCAGATATTTTCAATTAACTTCCCCTCCCTTATGATTAAAAGCTTCCATTTTGTTCTTCTTTGACTTAGCATCCGGTCTTAACTGATGTGTGACTGAAGGTTCTGGCGCCCGATTTCTTAGATTTAATTTTGTAAATTTGAACCCCAGTCCGGACACATCTTCTATTTCTTATTTTGGTCTCAGGCTACAAGAAGTGACTCTCTCTTTTCTTGTTTTGTTTTAGGCTCCGGACAGCTCTTATTTTTTTATCTTATTTATCTCTGCCCGGAAAGCCAATCTAATTATATCTTTATGGGTCCCTTCCTCTAGCCTGGGAAACTTTCTTGCGCAAAACTTTACTGAGTTTAGGGTCAGCTTTGGTGATTCCAGTAAGTATCTTATAAGTAAAACTTTCCTTTTTTAGTAAAAACTTTATTCAGAAATAACTTTGTGATATCAATAATCTTACATGTTAACATTAACACATCAAACGTTACAAGTTCAGTTCAAAATTAGTATATGCTACACTATAGTGACACTTTTTTTTTAATGCCCTAATAATAACAGGAATCTCAATCTTTCTTTTTTTTATATAGTGTATCTTTCAACCAGTATGCAGTAATTGAAGTCTAAACATGAAGCATAGTGCGGCCCTAGAATTAGGATTATAAAATATATTTTCTTTGTTTTCAAATAAATATAATATTCTAAAACAGAAACATAGGGCCCCTATGCCATTGTGCAGGTGGCAGTGTCCTTGTTTAATTGAAATACTCATGCATTGAGCAAGAAATCCGCCTGCTAATTTGTCTCCTGGCTGCAACAGGCTTACCAGGATAACTTTCAATACAACCATTGTGTGGCTGGATTCCACAGACCAAAGGTCTTACCGACAAACAAATAAAATTTTAAGCAAGTTTGATTTAAATCAGTTATTTAGAGATGCCCATTTTAAATAATAGACATTCAGGACACATGATAATTTGACCACGAGACTTGCTGTTGGGACAGAACCAACAAGAACATTTCATCCACAATACCTACAGACAAATGATTGTAATGAAAAGAATAGAAAACTGTACAAAACTCAAAAAAGCTATGAACCACCTTCATAATTACACCCAGCCAAAGTTGTAGCCATGTTTTCTATATTATGCAGAACACACATAGTTATAATAAAATTGAAGAACAAAGAATGGGTGACACAACACAAAACAATAATAAATTTGTCTCCCAGACTAGAAAACTTGTTCCGTCACTTAGATAACATGATTTGACGAATCATTTGAGATTGCTGCTTGTTGATTTGCGGACCAGATTGAGATGGTCCTCAAGGTTTAATATAAAAACCATTGCCTCCTACAAATCTCACGATCACGATACCACGACGCAAATTCATCTCCACTGCTCTGGAAACCTTGCATTTGCGGAATAAACTTCTAAAAAGGCATTGCAACGAAATTGTTCAACATCACCCAATGCCTGAATTGATTCGATGCATTAAAAACAACTCCTGTTTTTCAGATCCGTTGCATCGTCGTACGTAGTGTTTCCATCCAGGCCAAAGAGAATATAATATCATTAATATCCTTATCTAGGCTTCCACCTTGTTTCCACTATAAGAAGGTACTCCGTGACGACCGTGACTATATCCAATTCTCCATAATATAAATCATATAATTCAATATTCTAATTTCTTCTTCCCCTCGAGCCTCCACAGATAAGATTTGGTTGAGAGTATGTATGACACTACTGACATTAGGGGTCTACACTCGCCGCGATATGGCGCTCTACTGACCTCGCAACTAATCACCCGCGATTTTTATTACATTGCGGTTTTTAGGGTTCCGTAGCCAAATGGCAAAAAACGGAACCCTTATGGATTCATGTCTGTCTGTCTGTCTGTCCGTCCGAATGTCACAGCCATTTTACTCGGAAACTATACGACGTATCTGAATAAAATTTACACATAAGGTGTATTTTCTATGCCGCTACTTAGTTATGGAGTTAAATTTGAAAAAAAATATTTTTAGGGGGGCGCTCCATAGATGTAACTAAATTTCAAAAAATGTGTTTTAACCAAATAACTACATGTGACACATGAATCGATAGGTCTTTAAAAATAACATTAAGGTTTCTTTGACCATTTTCTGATTAAGTGAATATTTTCTGAAATAATCGCTTCGAAAGTCAGAAAAATTGTGTAGCCCCCCCGGTAACTTTTGAACCGTAAGTCCAAAAAATATGAAAAAAATTGAGACGATGTGCCTTATCATATACTTTCTACGAAAATTATTTTGAACATTATCGGTTCAGCCATTTTTGAGTTATCTCCAAAAAACTTCTTCCATAGGCATCAGATGCGACCTTTTGGTATTAGTTTGGTTTTTATTACATTGTAGGTACGGAACCCTCCTATGCGTGGTCCGACTCGCACTTGGCCGGTTTTTGATCTATGGATTGATTTCGTTACACTTAAAGCCCTGCACTTGGCCTAGCTAGCTTCCTAAATGATTTAGTTTCTAAATTTAGTCAAGTATAACCACATTTAGCAAGTAAATTTACTATTGAAAAATGGTAGGATCCTAATTAGGATGCTATTTAGGACACTAAAAAAAGTAATGTGTAACAGGCCTTTAACCAAGACGGTAACGTATCGACAGGGGAAGGCAAATGTCACGAAGACATGAAATACATTTTTAGTCCTTAGATAAAAGCTAAATTTGTACCACGGGAAGTAATTTTTATTTATTTTAGCGAAAATTACTCATAGTAGGAGAGCCCATTTAATGGGGAACACGAAATGCTGATGCTGCATTGCAAAAAAAGTGGTGGCGTATTTTTTTTTTGAAAAACATTAAAAAATCCGGTTTCTAGTACGATAAGTCTCCTAGATTTCCTTTGTTCCTCGAAGTAGGGCAGGGGTAGAGCTACACGATAATACGGTGTTGCAAGCCCCCGTACGTGGCCTTGTCAGTGGCAGCAGCATCAAAAGATTGTAGATGTATGAAAAACAAAACGACTGATTTTTTTATAACAAAAACAAGATGTTATGTAACCTAAACTGCAACAAGATGTTACGTGAAATGATTTTATATTTTAAAAGATCAGGCGCTTTGTTTTTTCATAAATCTACAATCTTTTGATGTTGCTTCTACTAACAAGGCCACGCACTGGGGCTTGCAGCACCGCATCATCGTGTAGCCCTACCCCTCTCCTGCTTTGAGGAACAAAGCAAATCTAGGAGACTTATCGTCCTAGAAACTGGATTGTTTAATTTTTTTCAATAAAAAAATACGCCACCACTTTTTTTGCATTGCAGCATCAGTGTTTCGTGTTACCCTAATTAAGACGCGTCTAATTATATATACGAGGGTTGCTACTTATGTATCCGGAAACAAAAAAACAAACAAACGTACACGGCTGAAAATGGTTTTATTGTTTTTCAAAGTATTCCCCTTGATGATCTATGCACTTTTGCATTCGCGTGAACCAATTTTTAAAGCACTTCTGCCACTCCGCCTGAGGTACCTCCATAACGTGTTGTTTGAATGCGTCGACAGCATCTTCAGCGGTCGAAAATCGTTGACCGCGTAATTTATTCTTTATATTTGGAAATAAATAAAAATCGTTGGGTGCCAAGTCAGGGCTGTACGGCGGATGACCCGTTAATTCCACATTTTGACCCTCCAAAAATAGAGTTGTTTCGCGTGACGTATGACAGCTGGCATTGTCATGATGAAGAATGATTCTTCGTCGCTGGTTAGTTTTACGAATTTGTTCAAATACTTCCGGTAAGCAAATGGTCGTGTACCACTCTGAATTAACCGTTCTACGGTTTTCTAGTGGCACTGTAGCTACATGGCCATTAATACCGAAGAAGCAGGCCACCATTTGTTTCAATGTACTTTTTGCACGAGTAACTTTCGTAGGGTTCGGCTTTTGAGTCACCACGGTTATATTTTTTTAACATTTTATTGCACCATTCGACGCGAGCATCTTTTTGCTCTTTTGTTAAGTTGTGGGGTATCCAACGCGAACAAATTTTTTTTACAGCCAAATAATTATGTAATATGCTATTAATGCTGGTCATAGAAATACCCAGAGTCGCCTCTATCTCGCGGTACGTAACATGTCGGTCGTCCATTATAAGTTTTCGCACAGCCTCGATATTTTTTTGTACAACGACCGATTTCGGGCGACCTGCCTTAACTTCGTCCGTAAGCATACTACGTCCACGATTGAACTCACTAAACCAGTGATACACAGTAGTTTTAGATGGGGCTTCATCACCAAAAGTTGAAGTTAGTTGATCTATGCACTGTTGTTGCGTTAAACCACGCCGAAAATCATAATAAATCATAGCACGAATATTTTCACGAGTGAGTTCCATTCTTGCTGCGAGATGACATTTAAAACCCGTCAAAAACAAAACACGAGCGTTAATAAGAAAGAAAAAATATACCGGCCAGTACTTAAAAAAGTTCAAATTTTACCATGGAGGTCAAATATGCTATTTAAGAAGATTGTAATCCCGGTTTCCGGATATATAAATAGCAGCCCTCGTATCTCATCTAGGAGACTTATCGAACTAGATTCAGTGTCATGGCACAGATTATATAATAGTTCTTACGAAGTCATGGGCTCTCCTACTATCATATTTGTTTTATAGTCTGGCCAGCCAACGAACGCAGTAGCAATGTACAGCGAACAAAAGTATGACAACACTAAGAATCAGTGAAAAAAGCAGCAATGATCTTCAAATTTCATGTTTTTAATTTTAGTTGGTATTTCTGCCCCTTTCATTAGGTGACATTTACGGTGTGTAAAAAGGAGACGGATATATTTCGTCTGATCTGTTATCAACTGCAACAGATAATCTGGTTGAGACAATTGACATATGCCTTAAAGATGACTTTAAATTTAATTGGGAACGTTGCAGGAATTCTATCTCACTCGCGCTTAAGATGAGAGAGTGAAATGCACTAGAAACAAATTCAATGTGAATTGAAATGTTCGTAATGAAATATGGTGTCTCATCACAAAGGGTTGCCACATGTACGTATTTTGAATTTGCCGCGCGTTTCTACTGACAGAAATGGTTTGCCAGACTATATCTCTAATAGTGCTGAAGCTGGCCAATATAGCAAGTAAATTTACTATGAAAACTAGTGAGGATCTTAATTAGGATGCTAGTTAGGACACTAAAAAAAGAAAAGTGTAACAGGGCCTTTACCAAATCCTTTGTGTGGACGTACAATATTGAGTCGCGCACACGGACCAAGAGAGAAAATACTCTAGTTTAAAATGGTAATTTTATGGTTGCGCATTACTCCGGCTCTCCATTGTCTTTGCTTTGGAATGAAACTGTCAGTGTCAAGTCAATTTAATGAATTCAAATCAAATTCATATTAATTACACCCTCAGGTTACACCCCACACGCTTACGAAAGACGAAGGTTAAAAGGGTTAGGGGTAGGATTCTACATGATGTCAAAAAAGGCGAGCCATCATTCAACAAGCATGTTAAATTTTCCACGATAAAAGAAGGATATAACTAGGTTTTCGGTGTACATTTAGCTGTGGCAATGGGCACCTTGGCTTTACATTCGGGATCAAGAGCCATTCTCTTGCGGCAATTAAAGCGTGATGTTTAGTGTTTATGGCTGACGTGTAATAAAGAAAACAATAAAATATAATTCAGAATCATAAGTTGATTTCATCTACCAAAATCTTCAACGGAAGAAAGGAGTCGGAAAGCTTAATCCCACATTTTGATACTTATTATTTTATTTATTTTTGGTTCTTAATTTATAATTGTTTTTTTTAAGTCTTGGTTATTCAATTTGTTTATCAGTGTGTCCATCTGATAGGTTCATAAGTCTCTTCTATTTATTTTCTGTTTGTAATTCTCGTCTACAGCGGTCTAGCAATTTTTTTGATTCTGTAACTTGGGTTTTTCACTTGTATTGGTTTCAATCCTGCATGTTCACTCTACTCACTCTATCACAACTTTGGTCCACTTGTCAGTCTCTTAATATTAGTAACCCCTTATTTTGAAAAGTCGGTTAAAATCACCATCCGTAGTCAAGTCCAGAGAGATTCAAGAATAGATTTTATTTGTTGCCGTTTTGTACAGCCAGGTATGTCTACCAGTTCTAATTCTCCCTCAACTGCTCAAAGGTTGACTGGAAGAGATCCCTTAAGGGATCGCCTGTGTACAAATATTATGTTTTCTTTCTGTTGTATTTTTCTTTCTTGTAAAATAAAGTATTAAACTACTACTAATACTATAAAAGCAAGTAGCAAGCAGAATATAAAAAGAGACAAATGTAATACAAAATTACACTTTTCCTAATACTTTGAATTAGCACAGAAGATAAACTAAGAGTTTTAAATTAGAGGGTGCCAACGTCCGTTTCCATTCCATGGCCCCGCTTTAGCTATGACTTTAGAGGTGGCAAGTGGTGGGTGGTGGATTGCATTTATTGATATAGGCCATAAATCTGGTTTCTTTTGCCACATACTCCTTCAGTTCCATTGGATATCCTTAAGTTTAGTGGTAACATGCTGGTGATATTGTTTGGTAGAGCATCCGACTCTGTCTGATTCAACCCAGAGGAGTTTTTTTTTATATTATAATTTGGTGGGCTTCCAATCTCGTTTTTTTAAATGTAAATACCTCCTCTTCCAGATCCTGGTATATGCCCAAATCAGCAATCACTGTTTAATGAAAGTGAAATTAAATAACTTTATTTTTAGGCAACCAGGGGCCCATAAATAAATACATAGGTACCTACCAGCATACATGATATTATAAACTATAACAGCAATAATGTTTAAAGTTTGTTGTCCTAGTATGTCTTTATGGGAAGCTGTCATCCTTTCTTAGAGTTGGGGATCTGATAATGAGCATTATTGTCTTACTTTGAGAAATTGGGTTCATTTGTCCTAAGAGGAAGGAAGATTGGGCTAATGAAAAATGGGATGCTTGCTCGTGAAATTAAGTTCAACAGGACAGGTTAGTCTCTGTGTGGTTTCCGATGAACATGTACTCTGCAATTTTCTGGCTGGAGAATGATCCTCCCAAAACCTTCATTTTATTATATTAACAATTCCATACTTTATTACCTAATTTCTAATTAAACATTTTGAAATGTATTCTAAAAATTTGTGTTTATTTGTTCATAATTTTTCAGAGTTGTCTATTGTTTTTGTATGTTATTTTTTGTCATTGATTGGTCAGATTTTATTTATTTCTTGTCATAATAATTGCAGACAGCAACCCAGTAAGCTCATGGTTTCTTCAATAGTTACTTAAATGATTTTATTTTCATAATATTTTGCCTGGGAATGCTATGCAGGATTGTATCATCATAAAACACAATAGATAAGTTCCAAAATAATTGGCTAATAGGAATAATTTTATTCTAAGTTTCGTTCCTAACCATGTGAAATTTATTTATTTAAGGTTTGCCAACAGTTCGTATACAATATACTTTATTAATAACTAGGTATATGTTGTGTGCAGACCGGATTACCACAGTGAACCAAGTAGCGCTGACCCGCTGTACAATTTACCAGGTCATGTAGGGAGATGAATAAAAACACTATTTAGCTTTGTTAAGACATCTGAGCAGTGTACTTGCAGGTGTTTCCCCGCTGGGAGTTGTTGTAGAACTGAGCAATGACAATGAGTACGTGTGTGTGTGTGGTGTCGTCCGCTGCTCCTCTTATGATGGGGGCAGGGGTTGGAGTGCCCGCATTTCTGCTATGACTCCTGTGTCATGTCGCATCCCACTGCGGTGGGATGGTCGCTCGTCGTCGTTTTGAGGACGACTTGACGTCTGGTGTGGCCGCGGCGGGCCCGATGGCCCTGCCGCAGCGGTGGTGTCAGGTGCGGTCCGCGGCGGGCCCGATGGCCCAGCCGCGGTGATGTCATCTGCTTCGTGTCTTAGCCCTGGCGTGCCGCGGCGGGCCCGGTGGCCCAGCCGCGGCGGCGGTGTCCGCGGCGGGCCCGATGGCCCAGCCGCGGTGATGTCATCTGCTTCGACGCGAGTCCCGGCGTGCCGCGGCGGGCCCAATGGCCCAGCCGCGGCGGCGGTGTCCGCGGCGGGCCTGGTGGCCCAGCCGCGGTGATGTCATCTGCTTCTAGTCCCGGCGAGCCGCGGCGGCCCCGATGGCCCGGCCGCGGCGGGCCCGATGGCCCAGCCGCGGTGATGTCATCTGCTTCGTGTCTTAGCCCTGGCGTGCCGCGGCGGGCCCGGTGGCCCAGCCGCAGCGGGCCCGATGGCCCAGCCGCGGTGATGTCATCTGCTTCGACGCGAGTCCCGGCGTGCCGCGGCGGGCCCAATGGCCCAGCCGCGGCGGCGGTGTCCGCGGCGGGCCTGGTGGCCCAGCCGCGGTGATGTCATCTGCTTCTAGTCCCGGCGAGCCGCGGCGGGCCCGATGGCTGGGCCGCGGCGGCGGTGTCCGCGGCGGACCCGATGGCCCAGCCGCGGTGCTGGCGTCTGCTGCTACCCGAGGTGTAGCAGGGCCCGTGGTAGAGCCCGGGCCCTGCGCTCGGGGGGCCTGATGTAGTGGGGCGCGATGTTCTGGAGGTGTTCGTAGCCAGAGTTGTCCGCGCGGTCAAACATGACCCGCGCGAGTCTGACTACGAACTGCTCCAGGCCCTCCCACTGTAGTTCTTCGGCGATGGTGGCGTTCCTCTTGCGTCTCGGTGCCTTGGTGAGAATGCGTAGCGCCATCGTCTCTTGCCGTCTTAGCTTCTCCTTGTTTGTCCTGCAACAGAAAGAATACCAGGCAGGTGCGGCGTAGGTAAGTCGTGTTCGAACGTAAGCTTTGTACAGTCCGAGTTTGGTCCGTACAGGGAGCTTACTGTTGAACACGGGGTATAATTTCGTGCGGGCGGTCAGGGCTCTGCGGCGTGTTTCCGCGGCGTGCTGCGTCATCGTGAGCCTTTTGTCGATGGTGACCCCCAGATATTTCACTGTGGGCGACCACACAAGAGGCTGACCTAAGAGAGAAGGAGGAGGAGGCAGTTTAATGGCATGAGTAATAATAATGGCTTGCGTCTTGCCCACGTTGACTGATAGTCTCCATTTGGAGAGCCAGTCAGGAACGGCGTCGAGCGTCGGCTGGATCTTCTGGACTGCGTGTGCAATCTTGAATGACGACGTGTAGTAGGCGGCATCGTCCGCGAAGAGGGCGAGCTTGGCGTCGCCAACGACTGGTATGTCGTCGGTGTAGCGAGCGTAGCAGGCCGGTGACAGGCAGCTCCCTTGTGGAACGCCCGCTCTGATGGGGCGTTCAAGGGAGTGGGCGCCCTCCACTTGGACGTGGAAGCGTCGGTCTGCCAGGAAGGATGCCAATGTTCTCACGATGCGTCGGGGAGCTGTGGACAGAGAAAGTTTGTAGATTAGACCGTCGTGCCAGACTGTCGAAAGCTTTCTCCATGTCTAGAAACACTGCCACGGTGTGTTCCTTTTTGTTGGTGGCTTGTCCCATGTGATGTAGCACTCGCGTTAGCTGCGTGGTGGTCGAGTGCTGGGCTCTGAACCCGTGTTGCTCCGGCCTAGGAGCGATGTGCGGTGTGAGATGCCGGAGCAGCAACCTCTCGAATACTTTCGAGAGGTTGCTGAGCAGTGTGATGGGCCGATAGTTCTCGGCTTTTCTTCTGTCCTTCCCAGGTTTGGGTAGGACGATGACTCGTCCAGTCTTCCAGGCGGTCGGGAAGTGACCCGAACGCATTATTCCGTTGAACAGGCGTGCCACCGCCGCTAAGGTGTTTAGCGGCAGGTGACGAAGCGCCATGTTCGGAATGTCGTCCGGGCCCGGCGCCTTCCTTGGGTTGCAGTGTCGCCTGATGGTTGTCTGGACCTGTGAAGGAGAAAAGTAGATCGGGTCATCGTGTGGTTGGATTGGCGTGCTGAGGTATTCCTGCACGCGCTCCACGATGTCGGCCGAGTGTAGCGGGTTTGAGTCGGGGTTCGGTCTGAATTGGTGTTCAAGACTGAGGGCGAGAATCTCTGCCCGGTCCCGAGCTCCGTATTTCAGCTTTCCGTCCGCTCCCTCTAGCGGTCGTATCGGCTCCGGTGTAGCGCTGAGTTGCTTGCATAACCTGTGAATAGAGGGTACATTATCAGTTATACTGTCAATGTGTTCTTCCCAGCATTGGGCGCGATAGTCGCTGAGTTTTTCCCTTAGCAGTCGTTCTAGGCGGTTGAGCTCTGTCTTGACCGACTGAGCCCTTAGCCTTTGCCACTGCTTCCTGTACCAACGCTTTCTCTCCAAGAGGGCCTGTAGTGGCCTGGGGAGAGGTTTGCGCCGATCGGTGTATGGGACCGTGTGCGCTGCTCCGTTGAGGGCTGCCTTGATGTCCTTGGTGATTGTGTCGGTTGCTGCGTCGACTTCTGCTGCGGTAGAGATGGGACCTGTGCGGGGAGTGTTTACCAGTGTTTCTGCGAACGCTACCCAGTCGTAGCGGCGGCTGGGACCTCTGGTGAGCCTCGTGATGGGCACGTCGGCGATAGTCAGCAGCACCGGGCGGTAGTCTGACGTGAGATCATACAATACCTCGTGGCGCATGACAGCATTGACTCCGCGAGAGATCGCAAAGTCAATGGTGGTACCCCTGCGCCACATGTCGTTGAAGTGGTAGTGTGTGGGCTCGTAGGGCCCCTCCGCTTTTAGTTCGAGCTCTTCCACGGCTTCGTAGATGCGCCTGCACGGCTGTGAGTAGTCGGAGGAATTCCAGGCTGGATGCTCGGCGTTGAAATCTCCGGCCAGGATGGTCGGCACGGGGGACTCCACTATGAGCGCCTGGAGGTCGTTGCGGATGTCGGTGGCGTCGCAGTATCCGCAGGGTCTGTAAATAGCAAACAAACGCAGATCATGTCCGACTAGTTTGATATCTACCCCATAGGCGGAGAGGGTAGTCGGCTGCGGCGGCGGGTCCACCCGGATCTTCTCCGTGATGTGGCCGAGCTCGGTGATGTCCATGAAGCCCGGGTTCTCCTTCTCCGTCCCGAACAGCTTCACGAAGAACACGCTGCCTCCTCGTCCTCGACCTATGGAGATGAGCTTTACGTGGTCTACCTTGTATCCGAGGGCGGCGCAGCCCTCAGTGATAGACTGGGTGGTGGTACTTGCGGGAAGACCGCGGATAGCGGCCTTCAGTGGTAGTTGTGACTTCTTCCGGTGCTGGACAAACTTGATGCGTTTGTCCTTCTCGTGTGCCTCCTTCAGGTAGCCGATGACGTCCCTGTATTCCTCCCCGGTCCTGGGGAGGAACATGACGCCGTCGGGAGTCAGCGTCTGAGTCCGGGCCTTGTACCCGAGCTGAGCCTCGATGGTCTTGAGGTGCTGCTCGTAGTCCGGGAATACCTCGACCGAGATCGTGGGCGGCTGGCCCGTGATGGCGGGGGCTCCGGTGTCGGCTTCTGTGGGAAGAGAGGGATCGGCGTTAGCGCTGCGTTTACGAGATGTGGACGGTTTTGGCGGGGGGGACTTGATGGCTTGCGCGTAGGTGTTTCTCGGTGCGGGGTTGGTGGCCTTCTTCTTGAATCCCGTGGCTGCGGTTGGTGTTGCAGCGCTGTCCTTTTCCACGGCTCGTCCTGATGTCGCTGGCTGCTGGGGTTCCTGTGGGCAGGCAACGGGGTGAGGGGGCCCGTGGGACACGGGGGAAATGCGGTTGCATTCCCGTTTTCCCTCCTGTCCCGGCGGGCTGTCCTCATCTCGTTGCCTCTTCTGAAGGCGCGAGTTGGTATGCGCCTGCTGGGTTGAGAGTAGTGCCGCCTCGAGTGAGTCCTCGGGTAGCAATCCTCGAGTCACTCGCTTGAGTTTCTCAAAGATTGCCACCCAGGAAGCCAGGTCCAACGCGAGGTCGGCCGAGTCGTGGGTCGACTCGAGGCGTCGGCGTCGAAGTGGTCTGGCCGGCGTGGTGTTTGCGCCGGCCCGGCGCTGCGGTGGTGGTGGGGGTGACCTCGCGCCACGTGGTGGTAAATCACCACGTGGTGTTGAGAAAACATCACGTGGTGATTTTTCGCCGTCTCCCTAGTCCATGCCCACGTCCGCGGGCGATTCGGAGTCGCTGCTGTCCTCGTCGTCTGATCCGGACGGGGGCTTCTTCACGGGGCCGTCATCGGTCCCGCTTTCAGATTCGAGATCCGAGTCCCAGACCTCCGACCCCGTGTAGCTGCCCCTGGCCGGCAGACGCCTGCGTGGAGAGCCGCGCTCCGCCTCGCCCTCGGATGCGTTGGCATCGACCAGGGCGTCGGCGTTCACGTTGGCTGCTAGGTCCTCCTCCGGCGGCGTCGGTGTCCTCTTCTTTGGCGGCGTGCGTTGCGTCATGGTGGCCATGTCTGCAGTCGTCGGTGGTCGGCTATGTAATGATAGCACAACAGCGCGGATACGGCTAGGGGGCGTGGTCACTTGAGAGCGAGCTCAGAGCGCGTGCGTTCCCTGCGGTGTCGCGGCGACGACTCTGTTTGTCCAATGAGTACGAGCGCTCGTCTATTTTATAGGATTTCTAGCGTACTCGTACTAATGGCTGGTATGTGCCGTGTGTATAAATTATTTATTGTCCAATAAGCTTAAACTACGAGTATTACATGATTGTAGGAGGGTGTAAATTGATATTATTATGGGACATTTCTTCATAGATTAGTACAAAATGCTTATTATCTATACATTTTGGGCGTTACGACATAATATTAGTAAAATTAAAACATAAATCAGTACTTAAGAACTAAACATAAGAACACAGTTTTATACACTTTATTAAAAGACAGATTTGTATAATTCGAGAATAATGATTATCTTATACTCGTAGTACACAAAATTGACAATTTCTATAGCTATCTGCGACAGTATAGTTGACGTCAAATAAATAAATATTATAGGACAATCTTACACAAACCGACCTAGTCCCACAGTAAGCTCAATAAGGCTTGTGTTGTGGGTACTAGGCGACGATATATATAATAGATAGATATAGTTAAATACTTAAATACATAGAACTCAAAATAAATACTCAAATATATATATATACACTTTGAACCTTATTATACAAAGGCTTAAGGTGGATACATACATATCTTTAAAGTCAACTGTACCTACAATTACAGTTGGTTTTATCTTGCAAAATATCTAATGCATGTTTTAATAATACTCGATACTCAGTGCAATTAAAAACTTGCACTTGTCTTGTTATTATTATGTACTCAAAGGTTTTCAGAATTTTCAGAAAAATACCTACTGGAAAAACATCTTAAGTATTTACTAACGGCTAATATTTATTCGCAAATAAATAAACCTTCCTTATGTATAAAAAAAGAATTATACCGAATACAGATTACTCAGCAAAATACTAACATCAAAATATTAATATTTTAAGTTCATAACCCAACGCTATTTATAAATCCATGTCTAACTGATATAAAAACCTAGTAGGTGTTATATATTTTTTTAGGGCAGTGCTTTAATTATGTAAAGTATCTGTTACTACAACTTATCTGAGTAAAACATGACTTTATGTGACATAACATAGGTACTGTTTATTCATAATCAATATAATGAAATCAACTATCAAATAACATATACGTAGTTAAAGTGGGTTTTGTAGGTACAGCATAAAACGGTAAGCAAATACCTAAATCAAGTGTAATGTCGGAACGCTAGGCCAAGAACCACTACTTACAAAATTTCAAATAATTATTTTTGCCGTTTTTGGTAATTTCGAATTGTATAATTGCAATGTTTTAGTAATCCGGGTAGGGAGACCAGATGTCAGGAATTTTCCTGACATGTCAAGGACTTAAAACATATGTCAGGAATGCGGCCGGAAAAGGGAAATGTCAGGAATTTTCGGCACATAAATGAAACAATAAAATTGTTTTCAAGTGTAAAATACTATGTCTTTTTCTTTAAGAAATAAATAAATCTAATCTAATCTAATCTACACTGTAAACTTTTATTTTTAATCACAATAACAAAAGAGGTAAAGCCACAAGTACTTTGGAGTTTCATTAATTGTAACATAAATAATTGTAATTATCTTTTTACGATATAAATATAAATCAATCAACATTGACAAATTAAATAATAAAAAAAAAATCAACAAATAAATAACCTCTAAGTAAAAATAGTAGGCTCTTAGCTTCACAAGCTCTTATTACCCAATAAATGTAAATACTTAGTTAACATTTATCCTTTTTGACATATTTGCTACTTTTCGAAACTTCGCTTAGAAATGATTTATCTTTTGTGACTAGTTCATAAAACGATATGCAATTTAATAATAGGTACTGGGTCAAGAGCAGAGCCCTTACGGATGATACAGTTAGTCGGTTTCTTTCCTTCGTCCACTGCACTCCATGCTTGGATGCGTGTTTGTGAACTCCTCAGCATTTTTATTCAACACGTAAATCGCCGAAGTGGGACTGCAGGTCACGCCAAAGATCATAGAGTTCATTACATAAAGCGCAGGTTCACTAGTTCGGTTTTGGCCGCGCCATAAGAACAGCTGTGCCCCCTGATCGATCTCACGAATATTTACACGCATAAACATGTCAGCAATATCGGGGGTGAATGCTATTTCGCCTGATCTGAATTTGATTAAAACTCCTAACAAAGACTTCATTAAATCAGGTCCACTTAATAGATTATTATTCAGAGACACGCCCTGGTAGGTTGCGGCACAATCAAACACGAGTCGAAACTTGCCGGGTTTGTTGGGGTTCGTGATAGACATGTGCGCCGCGTCGCCGCGCCGCCGCCGCCGGCGATGATTTTGACCGGCGTAGAATATTTTTTGAACAGCTTTAACGTGAACATTATTTTGGTCTGGTGGTACGATATCATTAAACTGTCGCTCTATAATGCATTGCGATTTAGAATGAAATAATGGAAGATTTTCTACAAGAACTTGTACGGCTTTACTCGGTATTATCGGGTTAGCATATAGAGTGGAGACGAGACTTGCAGCATGGTGACCAAGAGAGTTTTCGTCTCTTTGAGTTGGTAGAGATTCCATTGCATTTGCTGTTTCGTAAGTTTCTTTGCTTGACGTTGAAGGTAAATTTGAGATATTGGCTTCTGTATCTGTATCAATCGCATTGTTACTATTTGGATGAGGCAAGACTGACAATGATGACTGGTGGTCTCCAACTAAGTGCTTTTTGAAAGATGCAGAGGAAATATAATGACCAGACCTAGGAATCCGTGGGTCAAATTTTGTTGAGAGGTAGGGACTTCCTATATCGACAAATTAAATTATCGGTGTTCTTTCTATATACTAGTGTACACCCCCAACATTGTGTGTTTTTTGATCTATTGTTCAATATAGCATATTTTAAACTATCGCTAGGTTACTTATATAAAGGTAGGGTGTAATACCTATTGCACTACAAAATAGTTAATAATTATAATTATCTCAACCTTATAAATTGTCTTTAAAAACGAGGAAGAGTATTGAGTTCTAGTTTGTGGTGATTTTTGGTGGTATTATGATTTTTTTTTACTTTAAATAAAAACATATCTTTACAATCAAACCTTTGAGTGATCACTAGTATATAGAAAGAACACCGATAATTTAATTTGTCGATATAGGAAGTCCCTACCTCTCAACAAAATTTGCCCCACGGATTCCTAGGTCTGATAATGACGTAACACCCTTGTTCACCACACCGAAATCCGGAAAATCCTACCGTTGATTTACAGAAAGTTCGCACATGAGTTATAAGTAAATTCGGAGACGCACTGGCTTTTTTGTAATAGTAACACGTAAACATTTTTAAATGAATACTTTAAAAATCTCTAGATCAGTTAAGATTATTCACAGCCTGCGTGGGCCTGTCAAATTTAGTTTTAATATCGTAGAAACTCAATTCAATAAAAAGCCATATGTCTCCAGCTTACTCCTTCGGGTATACTCTGAACAATTTGAACTGAACTCATCCACTTAATGTCTTATCTTTTGTGTGTAAACCGCAGGGGCGCGTGCCACTATGAAAAAAATGGTTTAGCCACGTGTTAGCGTTTATTGAATTTCTACTATATGGACCACGCAATAAGATTCAATATGAACTAATACGAAAAAAGCTCTAAGTTCTATACGGTTGCACCCAATACAAGCGATTTAAATGCTCTAGCACCAGCGTAACTCGACACCGAGATCCGAAACAAACGTGCGTAATTGGTGATCGCGCTTGCACTGGTATTCCGAGCGCACGGCTAGTTAACGATAAGGAGGCAATTGTAATTTTCCCGAACGGGCAGGTAAAACAGGGTTGGATTCTGATTAAAACATTTGGGTGGATGTACGATTTACAAATATTTAATATATGAAATATATACCTATACATATATAATAGATTTTAATAAATATTGGGTATGTTAAAATTATAGTCAGACATATAAATAATCAACTATTTTAAAATTGCTTTCTTAATTTTACAGCTTAGACTTACTTTAACCTATAGCAATTTATGTACTGAGAATAACTCAATTCAAATATAAATAATATGAATCTACATTATAGTTGTGTTTTTTATCATAATTTGAGAGATATAAAGAGAATATAAAAATATATATATTTATAGTACATATTAGTCAACACAAATAATCATATTAATCTTTTCATCATATTAGCATATATAGCGGCAGAAACGTTTACTCGACCATGGTTTTGCTAGTTGGGTTATTATAAAACCTTAGAGTGGTGGGCACTGCCAGTTTATACTTATTTCTAGTATTAAAATTATGTATATCACAGTTCTTTCTAAAATTAACAATGTTTCTATGTACATACACAATATTTTCATAGATATATTGACTATGCACTGTCATTATATTAATGTCCTTAAACATATCTCTAACTGAGGCTCTATATTCTCTTAATAATAAATTATTTAAACATTGCTGTCTTAATTTTATACAATGTGATAGTAATAAAAATACTTTAAAGGAAAAAATAACACTTCACACGTCTTTCATTTAGACATAATAGATGTGTCGCCAGGGTCGTTCTCTCATTGTTGTAATTGATAAACACGTGGTATAAGTACCTGTTTATTTCTGAATGTTATCTACCGTAATTTTCCCTTACCTATACCTAACCTCAATCATGAAAGAGGGAGCGAGATACCAATAAAAAAATCTACCTGGTCTGTTATCAATTTCTGAGACACATTTGGTTATGACAGTTTTGTTTTGAGTCTAGTGTTTGACTGGCTTTCGCTTGCTCAATACATGTTTTATTTCCCGATTCATGGTGCTCTTTTACGCAACTTGGCTACGTTTTACCGGATATTCCCTGCTTTCGATTGGATTTAGTACCTTGCGATTTAACGACCCCAGGCTGTGTCTATTGAATTATCATAACAAGCACAACTATAATGTAGATTCATATTATTTATATTTGAATTGAGTTAATCTCAGTACATAATTTGCTATAGGTAAAAGTAAGTCTAAGCTGTAAAGTTAAGAAAGCAATTTTAAAATAGTTGATTATTTATATGTCTGATTATAATTTTAACATACCCATTATTTATTAAAATCTATTAATATATGTATATATTTCATATATTAAATATTTGTAAATCGTACATCCATCCAAATGTTTTAATCAGAATCCAACCCTGTTCTACCTACCCGTTTGGGAAAATTACAATTGCCTCCTAATCGCTAACTAGCCATGCGCTCGGAATACCAGTGCAAGCGCGATCTCCAATTACGCACATTTGTTTCGGATCTCTGTGTTTAGTTACGCTGGTTCTAGAGCATTTGGATCGCTTGTACTGGGTGCAACCGTATAGAACTTAGAGCTTTTTTCGTATTAGTTCATATTGAATCTTATTGCGTGGTTCATATAGTAGAAATTCAATAAACGCTAATATGTGGCCAAACCATTTTTTTCATAGTGGCACGCGCGCCTGCGGTTTACACACAAAAGATAAGACACTAAGTGGATGAGTTCAGTTCATATTGTTTAGAGTATAACAAGCTCCTGTCGACTGAAATATTTTAAATGCACAGTCTACTGCTGTTACTAAGTTGTTTAAACTATACAATGTGTCGTTTATAACACATAAGCTACTTTTACCTCAATAACGTTAGGGCCAACAAAAATAACGGAAGGGTTGAACTCTGCGGCCTAGCCTCTGCAGGTTCTCCTTTTTTTGAATAATCTTGTTGGTTACGTCGGCTTCAGAAGCAGCTTGCGATATATAGCCGTCGCATACCTCTGCTCTGGATGGCTTCCACATTGGCTTTCCTTTTATTTTCCGTGCAGGTGAAATGTTGATGACATAAGCCAGCAACATCAAAGCAACATTGCTTGATGTCTCTGGTTCAGCTTCTGTATTCAAAGAAAAAAGTTTCGGTTAATTTTTGCGACTTAATTTTATGAAGGTTTAATAATAAGAACTAATATTTAAAAAAAAAAACTTACCGTCAATCAGTGCAATTATATTTGCTATTTTTGTTCTCGTGTCTTGGTCTCTAATTTTTCGCAATTTTAATGAAGCATATTTTATAATTTCATCATTTTTGAGAGTGATAGAAGAAAATAATTTGTTTTCCTGTCCCGGATACAGACGATTGAAAATCGTTCATTAGCTGAAAAAAAGAATACAATAAATGTACGTTCCACTGGTGAGAAAGGGTGGCAGGACCTTGTGCAAGGTCCGCCCGGATCGCTACCACATAGCTTATTGGGTTGTTAAGAATAGCTTGTCTCTTTGACTTTAGTTCTGCAATGACGGCAGCGCGCGAGTGATACTTTTGCCGTTGCAAGTGTCTAGACTCTAGAGTCGCGGTCGTACAAACAGAGGTTGAAGTACTTCCAGGTTACTTCGTTAATCAATAGAAGAAAGATACTTGACTTGGTGTTTCTTTTCAAACTTTTAAATTATAAAGGAGTGGATTGTCCAGAACTACTCGCGAAGGTTAATATTACCGTCCCCAGAAGACTACGCGCCTAGGCGTCTACAAACTGTTCAACGATCGATTCAGAAACTCAAACATAACTCATGGCTTTGGGCACAACTTTGGGCATAACTCTCCACTTTCTAGATTTATCAATTTGTATAACCATCTCCCGAAATCTGTGGGAGTGGATTTACTCAGTGGCAGTCTCGAAGGATTTAAAAGAAAGTTGTTAGTATTTCAGCTCCCAGGACTCCGGGAGTCGATAGTGAGCACGCAAAGAAGTTGTTTTGTTTTTTATTTTTATAAATATAATCTTTTTCCTTTTCCTTGTTTCGTCTAAAGGACCACTACTACACACTACATACATAAATTATATAATTTACTTTAATTTAATTACCACTTTTTGATCGTTGTTTATATATTTGATCCTTGTGTTGTTTATAATTATAAATTGTTGTATTTTTTAACTTCACATATTGTAAATACACTGTTTAATTTTTAATACTGCATGTCCTAAGATACTTGAATTAGCTGTGGTTACCTGTAATTAGATAAACATCTATCTGTTATCAACTTAAGCTATGAATTAATTAAGCATGATGTACAAAGCCCGGATGACGGGAGCAAATATGCACTTTTTTCTAGTGCTTAGTTAAATATCGACTATTCTATCGACATCCATACCTACGAACAATTTTTGAATCAGAAATTTATTGATCATAAGCAGGCCTCGGAGTATTTTTAGCACGGTAAGACTATGGAGGATAACTTTTAGCTATAGAGTCGTTGTTAACATTAAAATTAAATTCATACTCATACCCTCATTAATTTAATTCATAAAATAAATAATAGCTATAAATAATTTTTAAGAAAAAAAAACCGACTTCAATGGGGGTAGCCGGTGAAGGATTATTGTAGATGGTGCACTTAGATTCCATACAATGAAATAACTTGCTTAAAAAACGCAGCGGAGAGGACAAATCGCCAAACGTGAACTATGCGTCGTTGAAGAGTTCCGTTCTGATTATCATCAGCAGTTCTACGAGCAAATGTCACTCTTTTGAATGAAAATGCTTGATTTGTTGATAAAAATACAAAAATCACTATGTGTAAGTCCTTAAGATTTGAGGAGTTCCCTCGATTCTTCATGGATCCCATCATCAGAACTTGAGCTTGACGAACATTTGTTCTGACAATTAAACATGCTAAACAAACACAGCGAAGAGGACGAATCGCCAAACGTGAACTATGCGTCGTTGAAGAGTTCCGTTCTGATCATCATCAGCAGTTCTACTTCATCAAATGTCACTGTTTTGAATGAAAATGATGGTTTTGTTGATAAAAATATAAAAATGACTATATGTATGCCTTTAAGATTTGAGGAGTTCCCTCGATTCCTCATGGATCCCATCATCAGAACTGCGTTTTGACAAAAACGGGACCAATCTGTATATATATACTTACAATCAAAAAAAGAATTTTCAAAATCGGTTCAGACATGACGGAGTTATGGAGTAACAAACATAAAAAAAAAACATACACGCCGAATTGAGAACCTCCTCTTTTCAAATCTTGAAGTCGGTTAAAAATACACCACCATCTTCATTGACGAGTAACAAATAATATGAAGGTAAACAACCCCATAGAATTAACAATCAATATCCATAGAACACGTAGCTATAGGAATGAGTTCTTCAAAATCTTCACATGGTACGTGTACGTATTTCATCAGTCCAGTTGTAAAATGTGTAAATAATTGAGACTTTTTCCATGTTCTCTGGAGTGAAACATGTTCTATGTTGGTCAAAAATCCACTTATGACACGAAAAAAATCTTTCCACATCGACTGAAGTTAAAGTAGCATGTTTTAGAACTTCCTCAAATTGTTGTGAGCTTGCCATCGTTCGTATTTCATTAATATCTGGGTTCCTTTCGAGAACTTTTACAAATTTATCTCTAATTGTGTCAGGGCCGAAACATGTTAAAAATTGTGTAATGTCGTCTATTACTAGAAACGCTTGCTTTATTGGAATATTTGTACACTGTAATTTTGTAATAGATTCAACAATTTAATAAAACTAAGCTCGTTTGGCATGGTCATATCCATCAATGCGGTTTGGGCGTTTGCTATTGAGATGGCTTCTTTTCTTGAAAATTCAAAAACAATACTTTTTATTTGTTCATAATGATCCGCGTAGTAAAATGCAGCATTCAACCATGTCCCCCATCTGGTTAATAGTAAACAGAATTAATTACATATAAGTAGTCTAAGTATTTATAAAACGATCCGGACGAACTTAATTAATGATGATGAGTATGAATATGAATTTAATTTTAATGTTAACGACTCCATAGCTCTCCTTAGTCTTACCGTGCTAAAAATACTCCGAGGCCTGATCATAAGTTATGAGAAAAGTATCTATTTAAAAGAACTGTCACTCTTATTTTATTATTACGATCATTCCCATGAGTATGATATTATTGATAATAATTATAGTATGTAATTAGTTGACTGAAATAATATATAATGTAAGCTTACCTAGGTACCTGATGTAATATTGCGTAACAACCTTGACATGTAAGATAATGAGTTTGATCAATACATTTCTGATTCAAAAATTGTTTGTATGAATGTCGATAGAATAGTCGATATTTAATTAAGCACTAGTAAAAGTGCATTTTTGCTCCCGTCATCCGGGCTTTGTGATGTATTATCTGTTGGTGATCCTAAATAAAAAATATTAAAATAGAGTCTGTGCGGAAAGAGAAGAATCGTGGCAGGAACGGGAACTAACATTATGATTTTTACATGGCAATCGAAATGTAGACACTTGTCTTATAAAAAATAAACAAACTTCTGTCATTTATATGTCATTGCATTGCGTACGTTTAGTCGTTTATTTACAAAAACCACAAGGATTGTGTAAAAGAAAATAAGGCTGCGGTATATGCTTATACCAAGGTATAGCCTTGTGATTGTTTCATGGCTGGGAAATCCTTGAAGTAATCCACTATTTCACCTTTTCCACATTGGATGCGGTTTAGGCGGTGATCTGCAGTTTCTGCCCACTTTTCTTCAACAGATTTCCATAGATCAACATTGTTTTTCAGCCACAGTAATGTTTGTTCATAGACAATACCTGTAAATGTGAATGGGGGGATGAGTTAACAAGAGGAAGGACAGAGTGAAAAGACAGCAGTCGAGCTGTCAAGCGTCAAATGTTTATCACAGCTCACAGAATTGTTGTTCAATAAAGAATATTTGTATTATATTTATTCATGTCAACATAATAAAATACAATAAAATAATAACAATAAACTCAAGTTCCCATCCGGCGTTCCCCAGGGCTCTCATCTAGGACCTCTTCTATACATTGCTTATATATCATATAAGTAAATGTTTCAATAATGCCCATCACCTGTTATATGCAGATGATAAAAAAATATTAATTAGTGTCAAAACCGTTGAAGATTGTTATCGTCTGCAAAGCGATCTCAATAACCTAGTTCATTATTACTCCCTGAACAAGATCTCTCTCAGTACCAATAAGTGTCAGTGCATATCCTTCACTCGCCGAACAGCACCAATCATATTCTCATATAATCTTAATGGTACCGTGGTACAAAGGGTTGAAGTTGTTCGTGACCTGGGAGTTATGCTCGACACCAAAATGACAATGAGGGAGCATGTTGACCAAATCGTAAATAAATCTTATCGTAATCTCGGCTTTGTGATGAGAACGTGCAAACCCTTTTCAGATGAGCTAAGTCTGAAGATAGTAGACTACGCATATGTTAGAAGTGTCTTAGAATATGGCTTCCCCATATGGTCCGTCAATTATGCCATATGCCAAAAATCGTATTCAAAGAATTCAAAGTAAATTTTTGACACAATTAAATTATAAGTTTAAAAAATCTATTCCATCTTCACCATACGCTGATAAATGTAAAAACAATATAATCTGTTATCACTAGAAGACAGATGGTAACTGTCTGACATGAGCTTGCTCTTTGATGTACTAAATAATCGCATCGATTGCCCTGAACTTCTATCCGGTCTTGCATTCCGAGTCCCAAAACGTCGCACTAGACATACCGCCCTATTTCATGTTCCCTTCCACGTAACTAATTACGGTGACAATGCTGTGTTATCTCGTATCCCTCGTTTATATAACTTAGAATTCTATACTGTGGATCCCTTATTCCAATCTAAAAAGAAATATATGAATGATATCTGCACGACACTTTTCAGAAAGTATAAATAGTATAAATAGTAAATTTTTAATAATAATTTCTAAATCAATTCAGCAGTTAAAGTTGGTCTTTGCTATGGCTTGTATTAATATACCGTGTGTAAATTTTATACGGGCGTATATTGTACTGGCGATTAGTATTGGACCTAGGGAACCTATTAACATTTATTTCTTTATGAAAATAAGGATATTTTTTTTCATACATAATAATTCAGCCCGTATGGCGAATGCTACACGCTCGATATGAATCGCGATATTTGGATCGATATTAAGGTGATATTTATCTAGTATTTTTTTGGTATACTACACATACGATACGAATCGCGTCAGTACCACGGTAAATTTCATTGAGTACACTCGTACGTTTCGCAATTATAATAAATAAAGCTATGAGTGACAATATAAATAAAGCTTGCGTTGCTATTATATTAGCGATAGCATTGAAAAGACAAGTAAAGCGAAAAAAATGGATGAAATATTGGTTTCAAGAAAGAGAAAAATATACACATCTGAATTTATTAAATCAGATTCGGGAATACGAAGAAATGGATGACTATGAAAATTATTTTCGCATGCCCGATGCTCGCTTTGAACATCTGCTGGAGTTGATTACACCATACTTGATTAAAAAAGATACAGTAATGAGAAAGGCGATTACTGTGAGAGAAAAGCTGGCTCTGACTTTACATTATCTATCAACAGGGAGATATTTTAAAAATATGAGATTTGCAGGAATAATGTCATCTGAATCTGTGAGCCAAGCAATTATAAGTACTTGTGAAACACTTATATATGTTCTACGGGAATATATAAAGGTAAGAAATAAATCATAAAACATTTTTAATGTTTTTAAATATTTATTGGTATGAATCACAATAGCTTTATACTTATTAGGCTTTATTTTAGACTTATTAACCTTTGTAAGAGGAGAAAAGTGACCCCACAGTATAATCCGAGTAATCGTCTGATGTAGACGGAATATGCAACGTATAACTGGTCTCACTGTGCCTACGTATATTATTTGTATTTGTTATGATCAAATTAGAAGGCACGCCAGTAGTGATTTGAGCAAAACTTGGTTTGTCATTTGTTTGAGGGGTGGACACTGCAACACAATTTTCCGGAGATGTAACGGACTGTGATTGTAAAGATAAAGAATTTGAGTAATTCGGTGACGGTGACGGCGCATACACAGTATACACACTATTTGGTGATGGCGATGGACCTGACACCGGAGATACAAACCGGTCCAATACTGGGGAACTATTGTTAATTTGTACTGAGTTCCTGTTTAGTGTCTCAAGTTCAGCCTCAAAAAGAATTTCGTTGATCGCCTTTTCGGCGAGCAGTCTTTGAGTTGGTTTCAATTTCTTTAACCTCTGAGTCCAATAAAGAGCAGAAGGATCTATATCTGGGAAAGACACTGTTGGAGACACAGGTTGAGATGTTTGCGACAAATAATTGCAAGCTTTTTCGAGAAGTTCATTCTGTTTTGCTACTGGCCCCTTCTTAAGTTTTTTTGCCGGCGGAGCAGGTTCACGCATAGAAGAAAATGAAGGTTCACTTTGTTCTTCGTTTTCAGAAAACGCATTCTGAAAATAAAAGTTGCTATTATACTTTTATAATCTCATATGATATTAATCTTATATTATGCTTTTCAGGTACCAACAACAAAAGAAGAATGGATGGACATCGCAACAGATTTTGAAACTTTGCATGATTTTTACAACTGTCTTGGCGCGTTAGATGGAAAGCATATAAAAATTCAACATCCGCCAGATTCTGGATCACTTTATTACAATTATAAAGGTTACTACAGTATTGTTCTCATGGCACTAGTAAATGCGAAGAAAGAATTTATCATGATTGATGTCGGCTGCAATGGACGAGTTTCCGATGGTGGTGTCCTTTATCATACTAAATTTTGGGATTCTTATCAGAAAGGACAATTGAATTTGCCAGAAGCGGCCCCACTGCCAAATACTACAGAAACATTTCCATTTGTATTTACAGCA
This sequence comes from Pammene aurita, assembly GCA_947086415.1. Taxonomy (NCBI): domain Eukaryota; kingdom Metazoa; phylum Arthropoda; class Insecta; order Lepidoptera; family Tortricidae; genus Pammene; species Pammene aurita. The sequence continues at coordinate 32,248,192 of OX352295.1, forward strand.
GACGAGGCTTTTGCCCTTGGGCCTAATTTGATGAAACCATACGCGTTAAAAAGTGCCACGAGAGAGGAACTAACATTTAATTACCGCTTATCGAAAGCTAGATGTGTGGTTGAGTGTGCATTTGGCATATTAGCTGCTAAGTTCGGTGTTTTTCAAAAAGCCATATGGCTAACACCTGCAAAGGCTACAATGGTGACTACTGCATGTTGCTATTTACATAATTATTTACTTAAAACAGAACCACACGTATATATTTCGTCAAGTGAAAATAACCAAAACAATAACGTATTAGTAGGTATGCAACGTACGACATACAGAAATACACTAAACAGTGCCAAGCTGCTAAGAGACAAATTCTGTAACTATTATAACGTCAATAAATAAATGTAATTTTTAGGTTATGTAGATAAAATAAAAAAACTTACCACATCAATGGGCTTTTCAGTTTTATTCAAAAAATTCAGCATATGAAATACCCAAGACTTTGGAGTGTAAACATTCTCCGCTGCAGCACCAGATCGCTTAGAATCTGTTATTTTTTTAAGTTCTTTCCTGTAGTTAGATTTCAATGAGTTAATCTTTGCAATTACGTCTTTAGTTGTCGCACCTGGTTTAATTCTCTTAAAAATTATAAGCAGCTGCTCATAGGCATTCGCCCGTTTCACTTTATTTATACTGTTCACATTTGAGCTGTCCCATACCTCAGGTAGTGTTTCTAACAAGAGTATGAATTCTTTCAAGTGTTTTTGATCGTTCGATTCTAGTACGGCGGGCGCCGCTTCAACATGTGCGTCCTCTTCCATCGCTGACAGAATGAATACTGACGTGATAAATATCGATTATAGACTAGACGCTCGATATTTATCGACGATACTGCATACGGATCGTGGATTTTCGGATTTCTAGAAATCCAGCGATCCGTATCACGATACGTGATACACTTATACTACACACTCGATAAATATCGTGATCCTGGATTACGATCCAAATATCGCGATTCATATCGAGCGTGTAGCATTCGCCTAATGTATTGCATCCATGACAATTAACTTACCGATGCGTCATGTCAGTCATGTCAGTTTTAAACAGGGACCGGAAAACCCCTTCATTTGATTAATCGTTTCGATAGGGTAACCCTATTAAAGTCTTACCCTGATGATAGGGTTACCCTATCATTGGGTTACCCTATCGATATGGAAATCATTTTGAATAGGCTTAACTCTTTTCAACGTGGTTTCAGAGTCGAATGGGGTAAAGATAGCTTTAATATTTACCGCTTACCCTATCATAGGGCTACCCTTTTCCTGTCTCTTTTCCACGCAGGCAGGCGGTTCTATCTTTCTCATTTGAAGTGGAACAGGAGAGGTGGCGGCGGAACAAGCCTGCCGAGGTTTTCCCAGCGGGCTACAGTATGAGGTTCTTCAAAAAAGGAGTGTATAGGTTCTTAAAGGGTAGGCAACGCGCATGTGAATCCTCTGGGGTTGCAGGCGTCCATAGGCTACGGTAACTGCTTACCATCAGGCGGGCCGTATGCTTGTTTGCCACCGTCGTGGTATAAAAAAAAAACAAATTGAGTGAATATAAGATTTGCTGTCGTTTATTCATTCTGGAAAAGTCACACACAGTCCAGTCCTCTGCTCGCGTACACGACTTTAAATTAAATAATTTCTGTTAAAGAAATGTGTCTTACCTTCAGTTTATTTTTGCATAGTTCGCACGTACTGATGAGTTGGGCAATAATTATTTTGAATAAGAATAAAAACACAATTTTTATTCATATTCAAATCGATTTGACACAAACTAATACATTCATCCTCCTAGCGTTTGTCCCGGCTTTTGCCACGGCTCAGTTGAGCCTGTGGTCCGCTTGGCAACCTAATCCCATGAATTGGCGTAGGGATTGGTAGTCGTTTTCAGCTAATTATGGGATATACGATTTTAAGCTCACATGGACATTCACATTATAAATATTATTTGAAACGGGGTAGTTACCATGTATATTAGCGTTATTGGGCATCCGATATTTCGGGTGCGGGGTAAATACCTTGTTTCAAATAATATTTATAATTAGGGGATGATAATATTTATAATTTTGAACGTAAAAACATAAATGTTATTGGTAAAACTGTCGATTAAAATAAATTAGTACATTTTGGCCACGACCACTCTGTAAGGAGTGTAACGACAAAGAATAAGAACTCTGAAACTAGGCTAATTCCAGAAAAGTTTATACGACATTTTAGTCTCAGTCAGTTATTTATCAGTCAATTATCAGGAATGTATGGTTAAAATCTGCCGGGTTACTCAAATTCACCGTGTATATATATATATCAGGGTGGCCACTTTCTGGAAAACCGGGAAAAGTCAGGGAATTTCGCTAGTCATGGAAAAGTCAGGGAATTGTCAGGGAAATTCAATGGAGGTCAGGGAATAAAAATTGTCTCTGTATGCACATAATAAAAAAAAAACATATTATTAATTTTACCATCTCCAAAACATTATATATCTATTATAAAAAGGAAAATAAAGACTTGCAAACAAAAATAACTCAAAAATGGCTTAACTGATAATGTTCAAAATAATTTTCGTAGAAAGTGTATGATAACGCGCATCTTCTCAAATTGTTTCATATTTTTTGGAATTACGATTCAAAAGTTACAGGGGGGACACAGATTTTTTTTGATTTTCAAAGCGATTATTTCAGAAAATATACACTTAATCACAAAATGGTCAAAAAAAACCTCAATGTTATTTATAAAGAGCCTACCGATTGATGTGTCACATGTTGATATTTGGTACATTTTTTTTAAATTTAGTTACATGTATAGAGCGCCAAATAGCGGCAAACTACACCTTATGTCTAAATTTTATTAAGATACGTCTTATAGTTTCCGAGTAAAATGGCTGTGACATACGGACGGACGGACAGACGGACATGACCAAAATTATAAGGGTTCCGTTTTTGCCATTCTGGCTACGTAACCCTAAAAATGGTCATGGTGTCACGGAAACGCTTATAGTGAGCGTGGCTTTTCCATCAATAAGGAGATATTAGTGGAAAATCTTTCGCAAGGGTCTATAATTACGCAAAGACGCCTTTATGACGCTATATTCTACCACGGCGGTGTAGACAAAATAAATATTGAAAAAAAAAAGATCCACGCGGCTCGTAATGCTCACTCCGGAAGACTCTGGAAATCATCAGATAACTAGAAGCAAAATCGCAAAAAATTCTCGAAGGAGCTGCCAAAGAAGCTGCGTTATTGGAAAAACAGATTACCAAGTTGCAATAGATTTTGTTATTATTATTTCAAATACACCGTGGGCCCTTATAACTAGAAAGATTTTAACAGTGTATTCCTGATCATATTTAGATACTAAAATGTCATTTAAACTTCTGGAATACGCCTAGTTTCAGAGTTCATACCAATTTAAAAAAAATACACATTTTATTATAACTCAGCACAAAACGCCTTTCTGATGGCGTTGTTGCCACTATTGGGCATAGTTTACACGTCCTTATTGACAGATATCAAAGTGACAAGGAAAACTATGCAGAAACTAAATTTATCAACAAAAAAAGTACCAATTTATTTTAGACGATAATTTTATTAATGACATTTACTATTCATGTGCAATAAACATTCAAAAAATAGAAAAAAAAAAAAAATTTTTTTGGCGAATTTGACCATAATCACATACTTAATAATAGTCACATAATATGTTTTCCTTCTTTTGGTCTCAAAACGGGTTATACGTGCCCACGGTGTATAAAATAAATATGATAACTGATTACTAGATAGTTTTGTTTCAGTTATAACCAAGATTTTTAACCGACTTCAAAAAACCGGCTAAGTGCGTGTCGGAGCACGCATAGGAGGGTTCCGTAACTTAACAATGGAATAAGAACCAAACTAATCCCAAAAGGTCGTATCTAATGCCTATGGAAGAAGTTTTTTGGAGATAACTCAAAAATGGCTGAACCAATAACTTTTTTATTTTATTTTTTTATTTATTAAGGCAACAAACAGTCATTTACAATAACAAACAATGTAGTTCTTAATAACATTATTAATCGACCTTGAGTGCCATAACTTAAAAACAAACATAAGATCTAAACTAACTTGTGTAGGAGCGGTTTAACAATAATGTATTAAGCTAAGTTTAATGCGTTTTGAAATGAATGAATAGTTGAACCTATTTTATAATACAATGTATTTATACAGGCAGTACTTTCATGTTTTCGAATAGCTTATAATTTAGATTTTAAATAAACAATAACTTGCATCTTAAAACTATCACAGGTTTTATATAAGAAAAGATCAATATGGGATACATTTGTATTATACGAGTAATAGTTGAGACAACGGCTGAAATAAGAATTTGAGCAATATCTTGTACGAGTGTATGGAATACAGAATAATTTCTTATGGCGTGCGGTGCGTTGAGGTATTTTAAATAACAGCCTACCGAGAAGTGAGGGGGAGTCAATGTAATTGTTAATGATTTTGTAAAGGAACATTAAATCAAACTGCGTCCGGCGATTTTCCAGTGTCAACAGTCCATAATGTGCAAGGCTATTTTTGTAAGAGTTTAAACCACGACCCATGCGGTAGTCAAGAGCTTTGAGAAATTTCTTCTGTACATATAATAATGTTCAAAACAATTTTCGTGGAAAGTATATGATAAGGCGCATCTCCTCAATTTTTTTCATATTTTTGGGACTTAAGTTACAGAGGGGACACACATTTTTTTTGACTTTCGAAGCGATTATTTCAGAAAATATTCACTTAATCACAAAATGGTCAAAAAACCTCAATGTTATTTATAAAGAGCTATCGATTGATGTGTCACATGTTGATATTTGGTTTAATTGAAATTTAGTTACATGTATGGAACTCCCTCCCTAAATTTTTTTTAAATTTAACTACATAACTAAGTAGCGGCATACAAAATACACCTTTTGTGTAAATTTTATTCAGATACGTCGTATAGTTTCCGAGTAAAATGGCTGTGAAATACGGACGGACAGACAGACATGACGAATTCATAAGGGTTCGGTTTTTTGCCATTTGGCTACGGAACCCTAAAAATGAGGTTTCTCAATTCGTCGCTTTTGTACCATAATACGCAAAACGTTGGTCTAGTACTTACTAATACGATTAAGGCCCGTATAAAGTGTTCCCTTTAGTATTTCTCGCTGGATTATATTATATCATATAATTTATATGATACATTAAAAAAATTAAAAAATAAAAATTGTTTATTTCAGACCATGATTGCGATCCATATTTTGTTAGTAACATTTGAACCTTAATAATTTAATTTCCAATAAATTTAGTAGTCAAACATACTGTTTCAATTGGTTTTTCCTGTACAGCTTTTAACAAAAATGGTCAAAAATTAAATGAATTTTTGGGTAATTGGGAAGTCTGATAGCAAATCACAATGCAGCAGATAATTCAGCAAAAACTCAAAAATGTATTCTAATTATATACCGTAAACGCGGGTTACTTGGACCAAAAATTCTCAGACTTTTTGCAAACCTGGCTATATTATTCACCGTTAAAGATTTATTAACGTAAAATCTATTTGCAATGTATCTTAAGGATGTCATTAATAATATTTTTTACAAAAAAATAAAAATTCACGAAGATATATATTTTTTTTATTTTTTTTTTATTTTGGGTCAAAGTTGTTCTTAAGAGAGGGCTACTGTGGCCCTAATGTTTGTTTCGTACAAATAGCCTACTGTGAACTATTAAGGGTTAATGTAAACCAAATGGGGGATTATAGAAAACATAATAGAAAGTATAAGGTTGTAATTCAAAAGTTTATTAAAAAAAAAATAACAAAAAATCACTTCTCAAGTGGGGAACAAAAAAATCAACAAATTTTCAATTTTGAAAATTGAAAGTAACTGCTATTCTTAGCTTAAAACAATCAATATGTAAGGTAACTAAACATGAAATTAACAAAGAAACTTTAAAGGAACATTTACCTTTTGTTTTAACTTAGTTACATACAAAATGTAGGTGCTATATACTAATTATTTTAATCAGTCTTATTGATTAAGAATCAGCCTTTATTTTAATGCTTGTAGGTATACCTAATCGTCCATTTCTGGTACAGCGAAGCAGCCCTTTTTAATAAATTTTGGGGCTTCGATTTTTTTAACTATGTCGGTCCACTTGTACAGCTGTTCGTCCTTAATCGCAGGCCAACGCCAGTAGAATTTGCCTTTTTTCATGCAAGAGACGAGAACGGCTTCTTCGGATGCTGCTATTACTATTCCTGGATATTTGAGAGTGTTCCAAGTTACTAGAACATAATCATCAACGCCAACAGTTTCCTTGAAATTTTCCACTGGGGATGATCTAACAGAGGCTACCATGACTTCTGGCAAGTCATCATAATCATCGATCGTGACATGATCTTCCGTGGAAGAAGCAAGGCTCATGTCGCCATCACTGCAGCTTGTTGATGAAGATGTGCGCCGAGAAACCTTTTTTGCTGCTTTTTTTGGTTGTTTTTTATTCAGCCCTGATGGTCCTGGTTCTGCCACTGATGAAGCACAAATCGAAACCCCAGCAGGCACATTTAGCTTTTTCTTCTTAGCTCGTATTGTTTCGCCAGTCGTCTCAAACCGAGTTTGGTGCAGTTTTTGTATAAAACTCTCAGATATAAGGTCACAATTGGTGACGCGGTCCTGTCGTGGCAATCGGTCCAACGGCTCCTGTTTGTCGTTGGGATATATTCCAGTCTTTTTAAATCCAGCAATCAAATTTTCTTTAGATTGTACCATTGAATCTAAAGTTATTTTCAATAGACCCGGAAACTGATCCTTTGGTGTTGAAGGTAACTTCCTCCCGGCCTGAGATTTTTTCCAATCCAGCAACGTTTTTCTCCACAAAGATTTAAGGGGCCGAAAGTATGCAACGTCTAAAGGTTGCAGGATATGTGTGGCATTTGGAGGCAAACAAACGAACCCAATATTGTTTTTTTCGCATTCTTCTAAGACTGTGGAGTTGATGTGTGAAGATAGATTGTCTCCTATAATGACCTTGCGCCCACTTTGTTTTTTTAAGATTGGGAGTAGATGCCTTAAAAACCAGTCTTCAAAGGTTACTGCGTCTATCCATCCACTTTTGGTCCGATTGTAACGTGCACCTTCGGGTCCATTTTCCATCCACGTTGTCCAAAGATGCTCAGATTTGTAAATAATGAACGGTGGTATAGAATCGCCTGCAGCATTGCCACAAAACATAACGCTGAAACTCACCTTTGTAGCATTGACTATATTTTCGGGATATTTTGATCCTCTTCTGCAAATCACAGTCCTTCTCCCTGGGTCGTCGCAGAGGTTGGTTTCATCGTAATTGTAGATATTTTCGGGGGGAACATTTTCCGTTTCTTTGGCAATATTAGTGATGAACTCGGAGATCGTATCTTCTGATATTTGGGCCCTCACCCTCTTTATATTATTTGCCAAACGTTTTGATAAGATTGGGTGTCTTGACATAAAACTCTTCAGCCAATCCTTACCAGGGGTATTATTAGCAAATTGTTTGACAACTCGACCTTGAGAAGCAAGATAATCTCTGATGATCATAGTCAGGTCAAATTCGGTAATGGGAAATCCGTATTCTGAAAGTGCTGTAATGTTAGCAGCAAAGCCAGCTTCTTCGGCCTCTGTGAAAACTGTCGGTCTTCCTGGTTTATCGCTGTGTTTACTACGTAATTTATTTTTTATAGTGCTACGAGGTATTTTGTATTTTTCGGCTGCAACTCGTTGTGAAAGTACCTTAGATTTCACAGCGGCTAGACATTCTTTTAATTCATCCGCGGTGTAATCAATATACCGGCGACTTCCAGGCTTTCTGCGGTACTTTGATGGCATGTCGAGGCCGTTTGTTTATTATTTGACCTGAAAAAGGCAAAAACATAATTATTTTGTATAAAAATCTACGAACTGAATACGACTGGTAAACAACGGCCCACGCCTTAAGCCAACTTTGGCCCAGGGTTTATGTTACCCGTATTGCGGGTTATAGCTTACCTACTTTTGTTATTGCTTATCATCACTTCTTAATGTTGATTAATAGCTAAACAGTTAACATCATCACGTTAGTAATTAAACAAATGACTAGAATAAACTTACATATTAGTGTATACTTACCAAATAACCAGGTTCCAACAGAAAGTTTGCAGAGCTGTTTACGCACAAATTCACAGGTTCCCACTTCGAGTACCGACTGACAGGTCTAAACATGACCACGCGGCGAGCTAAGGTACTCAAACCTGCGTGTACACTGCCATCTATGATTTCAGTCAAGAACTTTTTCGATTGACCGCTGGACTACGACGTGGCACCAAATTCAAACTTTATTTTATTTTGGGTCAATGTTATCCCCTAGGGCTAATGTAGCCCGCAGTTACGGTATTTATTACATTTAAGATTATGGTCAGGGAAAAACTTGAAAAAACGCCTGGAAAACCGGGAAAAGTCAGGGAATTTTGGTTGTAGTAAATAGTGGTCACCCTGTATATATATATTATTACTAAAATGAAAAAAAAAATGAAAATAAAATGAAAAATTGAACAAGTTTGTATTTGCTCTAAAACGACTGAGACAAACAGTCTCATTAGAAGCGGCGATGTTGGCGTATCATGGATACGTATCGTCAGTGCTAGGTTATGGTTTAATTCTTTGGGGGAATTCCACAGATATAGAGCGAGCCTTTCTAGTACAAAAAAGATGTATCCGAGCTTTAGAAAATACTTGGTTTGTGGACAGTTGCGAGCCTCTGTTCAGGAAATTTAAAATATTACCACTCCCGTGTCTATATATAAAGGAAGCCTGCCTATTTGTTAAGGAGAATCCTAACTATTTTACATACCGTTGTGAGACAAGTGCGAAACATACGAGGGCACAATACAAAAATCTACTGAACTGTCCTCCTTGCCGCTGTTACATTTATAAAAAAAACTGTTATAACATGTGCATAACCCTGTATAACAATTTACCTGACAAAATTAAATTAGAAAATAAATCGTTTAAAATTAAGTTGATAAACTGGTAACAAGAAAAGTGTTTTTATAGTATTAAGGAATACTTGACAAATAGGTAGAATAAGTACTGTAAACATTGTATTTAGTAAGTAGGTAAGCGATGCTCTCAGCAGCACATTGCATGTACTATTTGCACACCTGCATGCAGGTTGAATATGATGGACCTATTTTAAATTTTAAGATCTGTATTTTTATTGTACCATATTCATGCAAATAAATAATTTTGTATTTGTATTCACATTCGTTTCACTTTCGTTTCACTGTCGTTTCACTGTCGTTTCACTGTCGTTTCACTGTCGTTTCACTGTCGTTTCACTTTCGTTTCACTCTCGTTTCATTCTCGTTTCATTCTCGTTTCATTCTCATTTCATTTTCATTTTCATTTTATTTTCATTTTGATTTCATTTTGATTTCATTTTGATTTCATTTTTATTAAAAGATAAAAAAAAGATAAATGATATTTCTTCTTCAATTTAGGCACATTACAATGCACTTATTAACGTCAGAGAGAAAAAAAAACTACCACCGGTTCTAACCCTACACCTCTGACCCGAGAAGTATTATTTTTAAGACCGGCAAGAAACTCGGCGGGACTTATTTTTTCAAAACAGTAATACAGTAATATTATATCTTAAAGGTACACAATAATGCGTAGTTCTATAAGAAGGGATATTAAAACAGCTTGAGAGACATACAATGTACGTATTGTTTAATTAAAATAAAATAATAATAATAATAAAATCCAAATCTGATTGCTTAACAAAACGTTTCATATGCTTTCCTATCTGAACTGTGTCCTCTAAATGTTAGATGATTTTGTAGTAGTTTCTGGTTTGGGCCATGCATCTTTGTCCGTCATATAGTCCTCGACCCTGTAATAACCCTTTGACATTAAACTTTTTTCAAATATTTCTTAAGAGCGGGAAATGATAAATTTAAAGCATCGACGGGTAACTTGTTGTGTTGTTGGGTTGTTGTTGTATTTCATTATTATTTCATTTTTATTATATTATAATAGTAGATTGTTACAACAAGTGCATAAAACGTACGATTTTACGCGAGGCGTTTATCCATCCGAGCGAGCTTGCGAGCGAGGATTGATATAAAGTCTAGTGTAAAATCGGTTTGATGGACGAGGGTGACACTCTAATTTTCACTTCAATTGCGAGGAAATTATTTATCGGTAATCGTAAAATAATTTCAAGTTGTAACAAAAATATTACAATGAAAACAAATATGGTTCCCACCAATTAATTTTTTAATATATTTTTTTTGAATTTTCAAGATGTGAATTTAGAAATTTTCTGCTAAGTCATCAAAACATTTCGGGGCATTTCTAAACTATTATCAACTCCTATTTTATTTGATTTCATTTATTTAAGTATAGAAAACACGCAATTCAAATAATTATAGCAAGAATATAATAAAAGAACAAGTTTCGGTATTCTACGAAATTTTACTGCTCAATTAAATTGTGCAATAATTTTGACTGTGTTTGGCTGTTGAGACACATTCTTGGTGTTAATTTTACTTTATGCCCTAGAGCTTAAAATGCGATTTTATATCGCACGCACGATTTACGAGCATGAGAAGTGAAAAGAGTATATCTGCCTACCTTGGATTTTAAAACAGATATAACTTTTGCTGGGCATAAGGAAAACTACGCCTTATTGGGATTAGGTCCAGTTTCCACACGATGTTTTCTTACACCGAAAAACCCAGATTACATTATTATACGCGGAACATTATTTAAAATAAAAAGCATGATTAAATAATTCTGTTAAGAATCAATTAGTTTTATTACATTTTCTCGCATATGAATTAGTCCCGACGAAATTATTTTTAATCATTTTAACGGGAATACAATCAACATAAGTTTATTCTTACGATATTTTTTTCAAATAATGATTTTATTATTGAGTGTCCAACACTGACTGATATTGATCGTTTCATTATACTAGAAGTATCGGTGAACGGCGTCACATTTTGCTGGAGCCATTGAAACAAAGTACCTATAACTAGAATAACACAAAATTATATATTTTAAGTAGTATAGATTCACCGTTTCTACCACATGGATTTCCCACCACCAAAACAATGGTTTTTCGGGATTATGGTGGTTTTTCGGGGCTATGAAACCTAAAAAAAAAAAAAAAAAGTTTGGTATGTTTTAGTACGTTTAGCCCCCCATTTAGATCGATTGCACTAGGTCTCAACAGTGCCCGGAGCCTCCTTCAGCACTTAGGCACTCCGCTAATTAAACAATACACGCTCTTCGACACCACAATAGAACCCTTGCTCACCTTTTTCTATTGTCTCTATTGTTAGCTCGACTCGGCGACATCGCATTGTTACCGAGCTCGGTAGAGGCATACTCCTACGTTGTAGTTTGTTCTTTACGTATTTGCAATAGGTTTTATAATTGCTTAATTGGTTACTCCTTATGAAAGACTAGGTATACTACCTAAATTTTCTAAAGTTTAGGTATAGTTTTGGTGGTGGGAAATCAATGGGGTAGAAACGGTCATATAACTTAACGAGATTTTTAATGATCTAACAAGCCCCGCGAACTGACACAATTACATTACCCTTTATTAGTCTGGACTGGAGTAGGTATCAATTTTATACCTAAAGTAATTAATTCACATTTCGCGAATATATATGCAAATTTCAACGTATCTATAAAGTTTCCATAGTTTAGGTATAGTTTTGGTGGTGGGAAAACGATGGGGTAGAAACGGTCATATAACTTAACGAGATTTTTAATGATCTAACAAGCCCCGCGAACTGACACAATTACATTACCCTTTATTAGTCTGGACTGGAGTAGGTATCAAATTTATACCTAAAGTAATTAATTCACATTTCGCGAATATATATGCAAATTTCAACGTATCTATATGTGTTACAGCACAATATCAAACTTCTGGTATATGTTTCAACCCCATCAATTTTAATTATTTAGTATCTTATTCGTTTTCAGTTTTTGCCTAAAATTTATTATTTTATGCAAATCCAATTTTTGAAATATTATTTTATTGATTCTAGATTTGTGTTTATATATTTGTGTTGTCTTAATTTTTTTGGGTAAATTATTTTATGCAAATCCAATTTTTGAAATATTATTTTATTCATTCTAGATTATTTCTAGTCTAGATATTTGTGGTCTTATTTTTTTTTTGAACTCGTAAATAACTTTGGTATATGTGACAACCGACTGCTATTTATTGGTGGACAATAAACATGACTGTGTTTTGAACAAGTTTCAACCTGTAAGTATGCTGTACGTTTCCGTAAAGGAAGTTCCCATTATTTATTATAATATATAGATCTTTTGTTAATGTAGGATTCGGTGTGTGATTTATTGCATTCTTGTTTATACCAGTTAGGTGGGGCGGTGCGATGTTTAAAGACTCCTTTGGTGCTCTAATTTAAAGTCGCAATTTCTATTATTAGGTTTTTCTTGATGCTGTCGGCTTGAGAACTTTACCTTTTTTACTAGATGTCCTTTGAAGAAGGTAATAATTTACTTTGTATTCGTTTCTGAGAAATATAATCAATCATCGGGTTTGAAGTCACAAGCGATTTTAATAGAAAGTAAATGCACAAAAGATCTGTCGTTTAAATTCTTTAGAATTCTTTTGATAATTAAATCTTTTGTTAGAAAACATTCCGCTGCAAACAAAAATTTACCTGTCCCCGAAATCCTGTTTAAACTCGTCGCTACCTACCTAGGTGGTCCTCTGTCCCCACCAGCCGTGACCTTTTTTTCAACACAAATTCATATAAAAAGGCTGAGGCTGGGGGCTAAATTTTAGAAACGAAGTGAGCTGCAAATCACGTGTTCAATTACGATTAAGTGAATAAATTTCTTAATTTTAACTAATCAGAGATAGAATTTGAAGGAACACTTTAAATTTCAAAGTATAAAAAACTTATAGTATCCTGATTTTTAATCTATATATATATAGCATGCAAATTGGAAATGATAATTGTGATGTTGAACTTCTTCAATTATGTGAAGACGCGGAGAAGGAATATTTTGAAGACCAAGAAATATATAATTTGTGTGAATCTCTAAGTCAACAAAAATATGAAATGTAAGTTAATCAATTTGTTTAAATATTTAATTCACTGTACATTTTTTTTTCTACCTTGCATCTTGTTGGGGTGGGTGATCTACGTTAAAACCTGTTGTTACATGTTTCCTTACCTGACTTACGGATACGGAGGGGATAGTGGTATAAAAGTGGGTCCCCAGTTTTAAAATTATCTATAGCAAATTGAAGTTTCAGTGTTTTGTACCTGTGGTGTTGTGTGATTCAGTTTTGCAACATGGCATTTTATCTTGAGCCTAAATTAGAACGTAGCGAGATAGCAAGTTTTAGCAAAAAGTTAATAATCCAGAAATTTCATAGACACATCCGATTGTGGTTTATTGATGGCTTATTACCTGATTCAATTTTCGAAGATCAAGATATTAAACCATATTATACCCCATGTGAGGGTCATAGGAATCAAACACAGGATATTCATATATCAGCTACTGATGTAGTAGACGGAGTCCTACCAATGCAAGCGTATTGTTTGCATTGTAAAAAATATACAAGTTAGTATTTTGTAGTTATTATTAATCTTTGTTTCTGGTAATCATATTATAAGTAATGATGTAATTATATTATTTGTGATATTTTATTTTATTTCTTTAGATCCCAACAAGTTGGAGGCGGAATAGAAATGGCAACTACGGATCCTGTGTCTAAGGCATCAACAAAGAAGAGTCAACATTCAACTAGCAGTGATTCAGCATCAACTTCTACAACACAAGCTTGCTGTATTGACGTAAGCACAAAAAATAATGACAAAATTGAATGTTCTGTGTGTCATGTGTATGTGGTAAAAAGATATTTAGCAAACCATTTGAAAAGCAATAACCACAAAAACAATGTTCTTAGTTCAGACAGCGAATTAATCAACGTTCAGCTAATTGAAAATGCATTCCGAAACAGGGTTGCCACGTACAGAATATCAAGTAATAAAAATGATTACCAACCCTTTGAAACCCCCGAATCGTTTTTAGAAAAAAATAAAGATACAATTTTCACTTTATTAAATCGATCAGTTGCAGATCATTGTGCTTTAAAAGTTAATTTTATTTTAAATGCAAATTTTTGTCAGGGTACCAAACAGCTAAGAAATACATTTGATTTTCAATTAAACAATCAACTTTTTAATGTGAGCAGTGATAAAGATTTATTTTTCATATCTCTCGTAAATGAAATAACAGAGAGATTAACAAACTTTGAAAGAAAAGATAAAGGATGGAGTTTGGTAAACATAAACCACTTACACGTTAATGTTAATAAATATAAACCATTGCGTGGTTCTTCATATATTGAATTACCACGTGATATAACAAACAAAAGAGCAGTAATAAACATCAAAAACAATGATCATGAATATTTCCGTTGGGCATTGCTTTCGGGTTTATATCCACCTAAGAAAAACAATCACGCTAATATGGTGAACTGTTATGTCAAATACAAGGAGAAATTGAAGTTTGGTGACATTCCTTTTCCTATCAAGTTTACTGATATTCAGAAATTTGAAAAGTTAAATGATTTAAGTATTAACGTGTTTGGTTTGGAGTATAATTCACAAAATAAAAGTCATGATATTGTTGGTCCTTTACACATTACAAAATGTAAAAAAACAAAACATTTTAATTTGTTATATATAACAAAGGGGAATAGAGGACACTATTGTCTAATCAACAATTTATCTCGATTAGTATCCGCTCAAATAAATAAATCACAACATGCTGTTAATATATGTGATGGTTGTTTGTCAAATTTTTCATCTAATCAGAATTTAGTAGAGCATCAAAAGAACGATTGTTTTCATATATGTACCAATTTACCCTCTGAAGAGGATAAAAGGAAAGATTGGTTTGACAAAATGACTTCTTCAAGTCAACTTAATTTCAATAATTACGAGCGTAAATTACGAGTTCCTTTTGTTGTGTATGCAGATTTTGAGGCATTTTTAAGTCCTATTCAGTCAGAACAATCTAATGAACAAACCACTAAAGATAATAGTCACTCTCCAACACCTGACAGTGATAAAGATTATGGAGATGATGATGATTATGTGGATGATAAAATCAAACGTAAACGCAGACGTATAGACAAGCGTTCCTCTACCATTAACATTCAGAAACATCAAGTTTATAGTTTTGGATACTATATTAAATGTGCATATGATGACAAGTTATCAATTTATAGAACATACAAAGGGGAGAACTGTGGTCAAACGTTTATGAAATGTATTAAACATGATTTGGAGAGTATTTGTAAAAAGAATACATTTTCCAAGCCCCCTTTACCCTTAACAACTTTAAATAAAGAACAAATTGCAAACAGCAAAGTCTGTTTCATTTGTAGTACATGTTTAAACGAGGATTCCTGCGTTTCCTATAACTGGCATACCGGTGTTTACGAAGGCGTTGCACATTCACTTTGCAATGAAAAGTACAGGCCCCAAAACTTTGTACCTGTGTTTTTTCATAACTTAAGCAACTATGACAGTCACTTTATAGTACATGGGCTTAATTTTGAAGATGGTGATATAGAACTAATCCCACAGAACAAAGAAAAATAAGACCTACGGTTTGGATCCAGCTCATTATTACACTGCCCCAGGATTGAGTTGGGATGCTATGTTAAAAGTTACAAAAATAAAACTTGAACTTTTGACGGATATTGATAAAATTGCTTTCATAGCAAAAAATATTCGAGGAGGTATATCCCAATGCAGTCACAGACATGCAAAAGCTAACAATAAATATATGTCAAACTATGAATCAAACCAACCGTCTTCTTTTCTTGTATATTTAGATGCAAATAACTTGTATGGATGGGCTATGTCTCAACCTCTTCCTACAGGTAAATTTGAATGGGTGAATGTAGAGACGAATTTTAATATTGCAGATGATGCTGATCATGGCTTTATCTTAGAAGTAGACATTGAATACCCTAAAGAATTACATGATTATCATTCGGATCTACCATTCTGTCCCGAAAATGTATGTTTAGGTAATTCTAAAGCAAAAAATTAATACCAAATCTAAACAAGAAAACAAAGTATGTCATTCATTACAGAAATCTTAAACAAAGTTTACAAAACGGATTAAAATTGCTTAAAATCCATAGAATATTAAAATTTGAGCAATCCCCATGGTTAAAAAGTTACATAGATTTAAATACCTACATGCGATCCCAAGCATCTTCTGAATTCGAAAAAGATTTTTTCAAACTCATGAACAATTCAGTGTTTGGTAAAACTATGGAGAATGTAATGAAACGAGTAAACATCAAATTATTAAATCACTGGGAAAATCGTGGGAAATCTCAAGGAGTTCAATCTTTAATTGCGAAACCTGAATTTCATAGTTTATCTGTTTATTCACATGATTTAGTAGCTGTTCAATTGAAAAAAACTAAAGTTTTATACAACAAACCAATTTACCTAGGTTTTTGCATTTTAGATCTTTCTAAAACTTTAATGTATCAATTTCATTACGACTATATGAAAACCAAATATCAAAATAATTTGAAATTGCTTTACATAGTTTACTATATCAAATATTCACAGAGGACTTTTATGATGACATGAAATCAGATCTTAATTTATATTTTGATACTTCTGAATACCCAGAGGACAACGTGTATGGTTTCCCTCTGGTAAATAAAAAGCAACTTGGTGTTTTCAAAGATGAAAACAATGGGGAAATATTTAAGGAATTTATTGGTTTGCGTTCAAAAATGTACGCCATAGATGTACAAAATAAAGAAATTAAAGCTAAAGCTAAAGGTGTCAATAAATGCATAACGGAAACGTATGATCTTGATAGTTTTAAAAAATGTTTATTTAAGAAAAAAATTAAATATGATACAATGTTACGTTTCAAATCAATAAAACACATTTTATTTACACAGAAAATTACCAAAATAACGCTTTCCCGTAATGACACGAAACGATATTTGTTAGGAAATTCTATTGATACTCTTGCGTGGGGTCATTATAAAATTCCTCATGGTGTACTTTAAAATTTATTTAATTTACACAGAATATTCAATGAAATGTATTTATTTTTTGTGCAATGTGTATAATTTTTGTAAATTGTATGATTTAGTTTAGAAGTTAAAATTATCTTGTGTCAATTTTTTTTTGTTATGTGTTATTTTTAATAAATGTTCTTGATAAAAGGAGAAACTTTAAAAAAATTGTCATTTGAAATTAATTCCTTTTCATAACAACACACTCCTCACGTTAATTCAAAATGATTCATTTTTACCATCCCTTCACCACTATTGTAGCTGGTCCGAGTGGTTGTGGAAAAACTAAATTTGTTACAAGTTTTCTTGAACATTCGAAAGAATTATGTAATGTTGAGTTTGATGAAGTGATTTGGTGTTATGATGAAATGCAACCCCTATATAATCTAGAAAATGTGATTTATAGTCAAGGAATACCTGATATGTCCATGTTTGATGGACTGAAGCCCAAATTACTTATAATAGATGATTTAATGCGGGAATCAAATGGGCGACTAGTTGATATTTTTACAAAAGGTAGTCACCACAGAAATTTAAGCCTGTTATATATTACTCAAAATATATTTCATCAGGGTAAAGGTCAACGTGATATGTCTTTGAATACAAGTTATTTAGTGTTTTTTAGGAATCCTAGAGATAAAACACAAATACGTTATTTTCTCGTCAAGTATGCCCAGAAAACTCAAAGTTCGTTGACGAAGCTTACAAGGATGCTACTAAAAACGCTCACGGCTATCTTATGATTGATCTAAAACAAAACACAGATGACATGTGTCGTTTTAAAACTAAAATATTTCCATTTGATGGCCATTGCACAGTGTATATCCCAAAGAAAGGATTTAAATATAACAAGGATCATCAAGTTTCAGTCAGTTCTAAATGATGCATTCTCGAGTAAGCACCTATAAACATTTACTGGAAGCCCTGCATTTACTTAAACCAAAATATCGCACTGCTTTGCTTAAATCGTGCGATGAAGATGAGATCAACATCATTTGTGAATGTATCTATAACGTTCTAAAGGGTAAAATTCCTTTAGATAACAAAGAAAAATCTAAATTTAAAAAATATAAGGAAACATTACGAAAACTAAAAATAGATGTCATATACTTCAGAAAAAGTGACCAAACCCTCCGGTGTGACACCGGAGGGTTTGGTCACTTTTTCTGAAGTATATGACATCTATTTTCAGTTTATATATAGTAGTGTAACTACTTAAAAATTGCAAATCAAAAAAGTATTGAACAAAATAATTTGATTTGCTTCAAGATTCATTACGAAAACTAGTTTCAAAAGGCAAAAATAAGCTTAGAAAAACCGTTATTATTCAGAAAGGGGGTGCATTTTTACCAATAATTTTAGGTGCAGTTTTAAGTGCATTGGTAAACTCCTTATCTTAGATACAATGGAGAATACAAAGAAAATGTTGTTAGTAGAACCTGAATTTATTGAAAGACTTAAAAAAAGTGAAAATCAGGTGGAAAATTTATCATCCCGTCTGGATGGAGAAATGCAAACAATTCTTAGAAGAAAAATAAATGATCGTGAAAAGTGGGCATTATATTGTCAAGCACTACAACGATTTTTACATTTTGCTGAGGCAGATCGAAGACCATTTAAATTACCAATAGTGATGGATGAAGTGAACTACCTTACTAACGATAACTACAACGTTGCTTCGAAAGTTAACAAAAAGGAGGAAAATGTAAAAAAAGAGGAAAGTATCCGAAAGGAGGAATCATTTACTCAGAACTTAAGCGGAGACGCAAATTCACCTGTGCCGGAAGAAGATGTTTATGCCACACCTCCTGGTGTATCAAAGGTTCAATTACCTAAACGATATTCTCCATCCTATATTATAGATGTTATACCTAAATCGTACAGGACAAAAAGTCAGATGCTACTGCAAAACATTGTGCTGAATAGACCTAAAATTTGGTGGAAGGAGAACGGTGAAGTAGTTATAAACAGTCAGACAATACCAAATAGCAATATTCTCGATTTGGTAGGCGATGTGCTTAGACCGCTTAAACGCTCAAAACCAGTGGGATGGGAGGATTTCGCTCGTCTTTTAAATGATATAAAAGTTCCATCGTCATGTATTGGTAACCCCGAGACTTTAGAATTTATTAATAAAATTCAATCTAAACCTAAAGCTAACACTTCACAGGCTTCTATTAGCGAGCACAACCTATCAATTAAAGAAAAAAACGCATCTACTCCTCTATCTACTAAGCCAAAAACGAGGTCTCAAAAGAAAGTTGATTGGGAAAGATGGACTCCTTATTAGACATAAATAGAATATATTACGATATATCAAACCCGGCTGGATATAGTAGTTTAAATAATGTTATGAAGGAAATGAAAGGTCAAATGAATAGAGAGGAAGTGAAAAAATGGTTGCAGTCCCAAGAAGCGTACACTCTACATAAACCTGTTCATAAACATTTCTCGCGTAACAAATACATCCTGTCAAACTACAATGAACTATGGCAAGCTGATCTAAGTGATATGCGTACCTATAGTCAATACAACGATGGGTATAAATACATTCTTTGTGTTATTGATGTATTTAGCAAATATGCATTTGCGAGACTTATGAAAAAGAAGGATGCTGAAACGGTTAAAACGTGTTTTGAAAGCATATTCACGGAAGCAAATGCAACCCCTAGACATATTCAATCTGATAAGGGTACAGAATTTGTTTCAAAGATGGTGAGAGATTATTTTAAAAATAAGAACATAAATTATTATACAACTAACAACCCAGACATTAAAGCTAGCATAGTTGAAAGGTTTCAAAGAACTCTCAAAACTAAAATGTGGCGTTATTTCACTCATAAGAATACTTAAAATTACACTAATATATTACAAGATCTGCTTTATTCATATAACCATAGCTATCATTCCAGCATAAAAATGCGTCCAGTTGATGTTAACTCTAGTAATATAAGGACTGTTTGGTGTAACTTATATGAAAGAAAAAATGATAAACAACCTTCTTTAGAAAATGCAAGGCTAAATGTAGGTGACCATGTTAGGATAACTAAATATAAACATATATTCCAAAAGGGTTATGAAACCAATTGGAGTGATGAAATATTTGTGATTGAATCAGTTATCAATAGGTCTCCGTGGGTTGTTTATACTTTAAAAGATTTGGAAGGTGAACCAATAATTGGTACATTTTATTCTAAAGAATTACAAAAAGTAACTCACCACCCCTCCATCAAATATAAAATTGATAAAATAATACGCTCGCGCCGTATTGGTGGCAGAAAGGAAGTGTTCGTGAAGTGGCGAGGTTATCCTAATAAATTTAATTCCTGGATACCGTCATCAAGTTTAGAAACAATATGAGTGAAAACAGTTTTTACTTAACTTTGTTGAGCAATAGCTCATCGGAATATTACAATGATAATACAACTGCGCACTTTTTAACAAAATTACCTAAAACCATTAAATTGGAAGGAGAATGGGTCGTGGGTTTAGTAGAATTTCAATACCCATGCTCCATGTACAATGTTCAAGAACATGAAAATACAATTTATATTAAAAAGAAAGTTCGAGGACCTGCAGACAAGACGGATAAAATCGTTGATTCAAAAACTCACATACCAGCTACTTCGTATGATAGTCTTGATCATTTTCTTGATGCATTAAATGAAAACCCACAGCTAAAAAGCAAAGTTAAGTTTAGATATGATAAAATTACAAAAATGGTGGGGATATCAACAGATAAAGAAATAGTCTCAGTCACAACAACACCCATATTAAGTCTACAATTAGGATTTCGACCAAGATCAAATTTAAAAGAAATGTCAATTGGAAAACATCCTGCAAATTTATACTTAGGTTTACCCTCACAAATATTTGTTTATACTGATATCATTCATCCACAAGTGGTGGGAGATGTAATTACATCATTACTGAGAATAATACCGTTAGACCCAACTAAATTTTTCTATGGTCCTTACAAAACACATATTTTCTCACCTGCTCACTATGTACCCGTATTACGAAGAGAATTCGATACTATAGAAATAGATATAAGGACAACTACTGGAGCTAGAATACCATTCCAGTTTGGATCTTCTTGCGTGAAGCTACACTTTCAACGGGTAAAATGAATTATAAAAGATCATCTACGTCTTGCCCATATGAACATTACTATTCACACCAAGCTGGTACGGGTATAGGAATAGTTTATAAAGGGGTACCATATCAACGAGGACATGGGATCGGGAGTTTCTTGGGTGGTCTTTTTAGGTCTGTGCTACCATTATTATCTAGTGGTCTTAAAACAGTGGGAAAAGAAACTTTAGATGCAGGAATCGGTCTTTTATCCGATATGGTAAATTCACGACCAATGGATAGTTCTATTAGATCTCGGTTCAATGAAGCAAGCGCCAACTTAAAAAGAAAAGCAGATGAAAAAATTGATTCTTTGATGTCGGGGTCTGGGTATAAAACGTCCACAAAAAGACGTGGACCATTCATTAACTTAAAAGCATCGCACCGAAGAGGAGGTAAAAAATATAGGATAAACAATATTGAAGATATATTTTCAAACTAAAAAATGTCATTCTTACATAGTCATTCTTGTGAGTGTGCCAAATCTGAGTTAGACTTATTTGCTTTACCATCAACTCAAACAAGCATTGAAAGTGGCCAGTGGATTCATTACAAACCAATTTCATCTCTAAGTGACGATGGTCCTATTGAGTTTCAAGTTCCTGGGTCAGGTGATGACTGCATTGATCTATCACACACTTTGTTGCATATAAATGCCAAAATATTGAATCAAGATGGTACAAAAATAAAACCTGATGCAAATGTTGCACCGGTAAACAATTGGTTACATTCCCTGTTTTGCCAACTAGACATTTATTTAAATCAGAAGCTTATATCACCTCCAAACAACACTTATGCTTACCGAGCCTACATGGAAAATCTGCTTAATTATGGTTCAGCAGCCAAAAAATCTCATCTGACTTGTGGATTGTGGTATGAAGATACCCCCAACTATATGGACGCCGTTGACTCGACTAATAAAGGGTTTCACGAAAGAATGGACTTTGTTAAGGAAAGCAAAGAAGTTGAAATGATTGGTCATTTACATGGTGATATGTTTAACCAGGAGAAATTTCTAATTAATGGTGTAGAAATGAGAGTTAAATTAGTCCGTTCGAAAGAAACATTTAATTTAATTTGTCATAAGGATGGTAAATTTAAAGTACAAATAACAGATGCCAGTCTCATTATCAGAAGAGCAAGAATAAATCCTAGTGTATTGTTAGCTCATCAAAAAGTATTAGCATCAACAACTGCGAAATATCCGATAACAAGGGCAGAAGCTAAGGTTCTGACATTACCCGCAGGTATACAAGGTAAAACGTTGGATAATATATTTCTCGGGCAAGTCCCTAAAAGATGTATTATTGGATTCGTTTCAAACTCTGGGTTTAATGGTAATTTAGCTATAAATCCCTTCAATTTTCAACATTTTCATATGAATTCATTTAGTTTGTACGTAGATGGTCATGAAATTCCTTCTAAAACTTTGCAACCCTCATTTAACTCTCCGGGTTTAATAGCAACTGCATATCATACTTTGTTTTCTGGAACTGGTATTCATTTCCATAACGAAGGTAATGCTATAAGCAGATCAAACTATGTGGGTCGTTATTCTTTATTATGTTTCGATTTGACTCCTGATTTATCTGCAAGTTCAACTTCACACTGGAATCTTGTAAGACACGGAAGTGTTCGAATCGAAGTTCGTTTTGATTCAGCTTTAAGTACTACTATCAACTGTATTGTGTATGCTGAATTTGATAACATAATTGAAATAAATAAAAATCGTGATATCACTGTAGATTATAATAGTTAGTAATTAAATAAATACAATGCATTCACTCAATTTTATCATTACCACTTGAACATTGTCTGTAAAACCACCAGTGTTTACTTTTTTAGATTAATTATTATTATGGATTCGAATGAAATACAATTTTGTATGAATAAAATAAACCCGAGGTTTAAGTCAAATGTTTTTGCTGCAAACCGGATTCCTGTTTGGGTTAATCTACCTACTTTTATTATAAGCAATCTGGATCCTGATTCAAAGCCCGGTTCTCATTGGATTGCAATGCACATTGATGTGAATGGATATGGTGAGTACTTTGACTCTTTTGGTCGAAAGCCTACTGGTTATAACAGGTTATTTTTAAATAGAAACTCTAAGAGGTGGTTTTATAACCATCAATCACTTCAGAATTATTTTACTTCAGTTTGTGGAGAATACTGTTTAGTTTATCTTTATTAAGCTTCAAGGGAAAAAAATGTCTGAGTTTTTATGTCTGTTTTCTGATAATTCTTTGTGTAATGATTTAGTTTTAAGGAATATGTTTAAATCAGTTTTTGTGAATTAAAACAATGTGTTATGAAAATAAATTGGGTTTTATTTTATTTCTTACAACTATAATTACAAAATATTCCTACTACCTAAGACAAATGCAGTGACGGAGAAAGAAACACAAAATAAGCAGTTAAAACTACATCATGTTCAATAAATGAGTAATAACATTAATATACAATAAAACAAGAAAGAAAGTAAACATTTTTTATGAGTGAAAAAATAAAGGAACTTATTCTAGTTATAAATAAAGCACTGATTAAAACTATTTTTTATCACCCTTATCAGTCTCTATAAAATATTTTACACATTTGGTTTTAGATGATAGTTCTTTCGTTATATTAAATATAACATCCCGAGCACTTTGTTCATGTGAGTCACCTTCGTTAGCATAATATTTAACACGATAGTCACAGTGTTTCCAGTGGTCCAGAGGTCCAACGTTTCGTATTTTATTCATGTCGTATACTTCGATCTTTATGAGGTGTGATGCATATGCCCCATCGTCCTGACCCGAAGTGAGATATGAAACACCGTCTTCTTCTTTTTTGGAGACCGTTGAAGATTTCTTATACACTTTTGTCTTCTTCTTAGGCCTTTCAAAAAAGCCATCAATATTATTTGATTGACGCTTCTTCGCAATAGCTTGCTTCACTTTGAAAGCCAGCGTCCCCTCTTCATCACTTGCTTCGTCTTCATTTTCATCAACGTAAAAGTTTTTGAAAGTGTTGTCGGAAAACTGAAACAAAATTCATAATTAATATTAAAGACTTAAAACATACACACAACACATAAATTTTTTAATGCAATAATTATAGAGTAATACTATTTAAATACTTACATCCATTATGAATAGTCTTCGTTAAAACTTCAAAGCGTAGAAACTGAGAGCTCTTAACTGAACTGGAGATCCGAAGGTACTATATAAAGTTACCCACAGCCTCAGCCTTTTTATATGAATTTGTGTTGAAAAAAAGGTCACGGCTGGTGGGGACAGAGGACCACCTAGGTAGGTAGCGACGAGTTTAAACAGGATTTCGGGGACAGGTAAATTTTTGTTTGCAGCGGAATGTTTTCTAACAAAAGATTTAATTATCAAAAGAATTCTAAAGAATTTAAACGACAGATCTTTTGTGCATTTACTTTCTATTAAAATCGCGTGTGACTTCAAACCCGATGATTGATTTATATATTTCTCAGAAACGAATACAAAGTAAATTATTACCTTCTTCAAAGGACATCTAGTAAAAAAGGTAAAGTTCTCAAGCCGACAGCATCAAGAAAAACCTAATAATAGAAATTGCGACTTTAAATTAGAGCACCAAAGGAGTCTTTAAACATCGCACCGCCCCACCTAACTGGTATAAACAAGAATGCAATAAATCACACACCGAATCCTACATTAACAAAAGATCTATATATTATAATAAATAATGGGAACTTCCTTTACGGAAACGTACAGCATACTTACAGGTTGAAACTTGTTCAAAACACAGTCATGTTTATTGTCCACCAATAAATAGCAGTTGGTTGTCACATATACCAAAGTTATTTACGAGTTCAAAAAAAAATTAAGACAACACAAATATCTAGACTAGAAATAATCTAGAATGAATAAAATAATATTTCAAAAATTGGATTTGCATAAAATAATTTACCCAAAAAAAATTAAGACAACACAAATATATAAACACAAATCTAGAATCAATAAAATAATATTTCAAAAATTGGATTTGCATAAAATAATAAATTTTAGGCAAAAACTGAAAACGAATAGATACTAAATAATTAAAATTGATGGGGTTGAAACATATACCAGAAGTTTCATATTGTGCTGTAACATATAGATACGTTGAAATTTGCATATATATTCGCGAAATTTGAATTAATTACTTTAGGTATAAATTTGATACCTACTTCAGTCCAGACTAATAAAGGGTAATGTAATTGTGTCAGTTCGCGGGGCTTGTTAGATCATTAAAAATCTCGTTAAGTTATATGACCGTTTCTACCCCATCGTTTTCCCACCACCAAAACTATACCTAAACTATGGAAACTTTATAGATACGTTGAAATTTGCATATATATTCGCGAAATGTGAATTAATTACTTTAGGTATAAATTTGATACCTACTCCAGTCCAGACTAATAAAGGGTAATGTAATTGTGTCAGTTCGCGGGGCTTGTTAGATCATTAAAAATCTCGTTAAGTTATATGACCGTTTCTACCCCATTGATTTCCCACCACTAAAACTATACCTAAACTATGGAAACTTTAGGTAGTATACCTAGTCTCTCATATGGAGTAACCAATTAAGCAATCATAATACCTATTGCAAATACGTAAAGAACAAACTACAACGTAGGAGTATGCCTCTACCGAGCTCGGTAACAATGCGATGTCGCCGAGTCGAGCTAACAATAGAGACAATAGAAAAAGGTGAGCAAGGGTTCTATTGTGGTGTCGAAGAGCGTGTATTGTTTAATTAGCGGAGTGCCTAAGTGCTGAAGGAGGCTCCGGGCACTGTTGAGACCTAGTGCAATCGATCTAAATGGGGGGCTAAACGTACTAAAACATACCAAACTTTTTTTTTTTTTAGGTTTCATAGCCCCGAAAAACCACCATAATCCCGAAAAACCATTGTTTTGGTGGTGGGAAATCCATGTGGTAGAAACGGTGAATCTATACTACTATTTTAACACTTCACAATACATATGCATTTGATTTTGGTTCCTATAAGCCTGGGTCTAAGATTCAATCGACACGAGCGGTCACGTTCGAATGGCAAAAACAAAACCACGGGCACCACACAACGACCTTTTAGCGCACTAACAAGCAATAATAGCGTCTAGATCAAAGGCGTAAGTACGAAAACATACGCAAAAAGATTCTTGTTTGTCTGTAGGCTCGCTCGTGCCGCCATACCGGCAGCGCTTAGCTCGTAGGGTGCTCGAATAATAAATAAGCCAAATGTATTGGTCACAGAGTTTAAAATAGCTTAATCGCGTTTGAAAAACCCTATCTGATAGGGAAACCATATGCTGGGTTGTAACCACTTACCCGAATTAACTGTATTGATATGGTTAGCCTTTCATTCGGTTAAGTCAACCGATAGGCGAATGCTACACGCTCGATATGAATCGCGATATTTGGATCGATATTAAGGTGATATTTATCTAGTATTTTTTTGGTATACTACACATACGATACGAATCGCGTCAGTACCACGGTAAATTTCATTGAGTACACTCGTACGTTTCGCAATTATAATAAATAAAGCTATGAGTGACAATATAAATAAAGCTTGCGTTGCTATTATATTAGCGATAGCATTGAAAAGACAAGTAAAGCGAAAAAAATGGATGAAATATTGGTTTCAAGAAAGAGAAAAATATACACATCTGAATTTATTAAATCAGATTCGGGAATACGAAGAAATGGATGACTATGAAAATTATTTTCGCATGCCCGATGCTCGCTTTGAACATCTGCTGGAGTTGATTACACCATACTTGATTAAAAAAGATACAGTAATGAGAAAGGCGATTACTGTGAGAGAAAAGCTGGCTCTGACTTTACATTATCTATCAACAGGGAGATATTTTAAAAATATGAGATTTGCAGGAATAATGTCATCTGAATCTGTGAGCCAAGCAATTATAAGTACTTGTGAAACACTTATATATGTTCTACGGGAATATATAAAGGTAAGAAATAAATCATAAAACATTTTTAATGTTTTTAAATATTTATTGGTATGAATCACAATAGCTTTATACTTATTAGGCTTTATTTTAGACTTATTAACCTTTGTAAGAGGAGAAAAGTGACCCCACAGTATAATCCGAGTAATCGTCTGATGTAGACGGAATATGCAACGTATAACTGGTCTTACTGTGCCTACGTATATTATTTGTATTTGTTATGATCAAATTAGAAGGCACGCCAGTAGTGATTTGAGCAAAACTTGGTTTGTCATTTGTTTGAGGGGTGGACACTGCAACACAATTTTCCGGAGATGTAACGGACTGTGATTGTAAAGATAAAGAATTTGAGTAATTCGGTGACGGTGACGGCGCATACACAGTATACACACTATTTGGTGATGGCGATGGACCTGACACCGGAGATACAAACCGGTCCAATACTGGGGAACTATTGTTAATTTGTACTGAGTTCCTGTTTAGTGTCTCAAGTTCAGCCTCAAAAAGAATTTCGTTGATCGCCTTTTCGGCGAGCAGTCTTTGAGTTGGTTTCAATTTCTTTAACCTCTGAGTCCAATAAAGAGCAGAAGGATCTATATCTGGGAAAGACACTGTTGGAGACACAGGTTGAGATGTTTGCGACAAATAATTGCAAGCTTTTTCGAGAAGTTCATTCTGTTTTGCTACTGGCCCCTTCTTAAGTTTTTTTGCCGGCGGAGCAGGTTCACGCATAGAAGAAAATGAAGGTTCACTTTGTTCTTCGTTTTCAGAAAACGCATTCTGAAAATAAAAGTTGCTATTATACTTTTATAATCTCATATGATATTAATCTTATATTATGCTTTTCAGGTACCAACAACAAAAGAAGAATGGATGGACATCGCAACAGATTTTGAAACTTTGCATGATTTTTACAACTGTCTTGGCGCGTTAGATGGAAAGCATATAAAAATTCAACATCCGCCAGATTCTGGATCACTTTATTACAATTATAAAGGTTACTACAGTATTGTTCTCATGGCACTAGTAAATGCGAAGAAAGAATTTATCATGATTGATGTCGGCTGCAATGGACGAGTTTCCGATGGTGGTGTCCTTTATCATACTAAATTTTGGGATTCTTATCAGAAAGGACAATTGAATTTGCCAGAAGCGGCCCCACTGCCAAATACTACAGAAACATTTCCATTTGTATTTACAGCAGACGAGGCTTTTGCCCTTGGGCCTAATTTGATGAAACCATACGCGTTAAAAAGTGCCACGAGAGAGGAACTAACATTTAATTACCGCTTATCGAAAGCTAGATGTGTGGTTGAGTGTGCATTTGGCATATTAGCTGCTAAGTTCGGTGTTTTTCAAAAAGCCATATGGCTAACACCTGCAAAGGCTACAATGGTGACTACTGCATGTTGCTATTTACATAATTATTTACTTAAAACAGAACCACACGTATATATTTCGTCAAGTGAAAATAACCAAAACAATAACGTATTAGTAGGTATGCAACGTACGACATACAGAAATACACTAAACAGTGCCAAGCTGCTAAGAGACAAATTCTGTAACTATTATAACGTCAATAAATAAATGTAATTTTTAGGTTATGTAGATAAAATAAAAAAACTTACCACATCAATGGGCTTTTCAGTTTTATTCAAAAAATTCAGCATATGAAATACCCAAGACTTTGGAGTGTAAACATTCTCCGCTGCAGCACCAGATCGCTTAGAATCTGTTATTTTTTTAAGTTCTTTCCTGTAGTTAGATTTCAATGAGTTAATCTTTGCAATTACGTCTTTAGTTGTCGCACCTGGTTTAATTCTCTTAAAAATTATAAGCAGCTGCTCATAGGCATTCGCCCGTTTCACTTTATTTATACTGTTCACATTTGAGCTGTCCCATACCTCAGGTAGTGTTTCTAACAAGAGTATGAATTCTTTCAAGTGTTTTTGATCGTTCGATTCTAGTACGGCGGGCGCCGCTTCAACATGTGCGTCCTCTTCCATCGCTGACAGAATGAATACTGACGTGATAAATATCGATTATAGACTAGACGCTCGATATTTATCGACGATACTGCATACGGATCGTGGATTTTCGGATTTCTAGAAATCCAGCGATCCGTATCACGATACGTGATACACTTATACTACACACTCGATAAATATCGTGATCCTGGATTACGATCCAAATATCGCGATTCATATCGAGCGTGTAGCATTCGCCATACGCTTACCGAATTGATAGGGTTTTAAAAAACAACTCTATCAAATACCCAATCTAATACCCCTTTATTGGTTACCGGTTCCGGTCCCTGGTTTTAAATCAGTTGGATAGCGTACATTGGTGCCCGGTAGGACTTTAAAAAATCGTTACACATAATTAATAACACTATTTAACAAAATGATTATACTATATGAATCCTATTGCTGGATACTATAGGTGGATAAAGTATACGCCCGTATAAAATTTACAGGCTGTATTTGGTATTGGACATTCATTGGTGTACAGGCTTTCAATTATTTTATCACGATACTAATGGAAGCATATCTTGTTTATAAAATTATAACATCTTTTTATGTGGTCAATTAATTAACAAACTTGCGATGAGCATTTTATTTGACTTTTTTTGTACACTTCATTTTTGTACTGTTTCCTAGCAATTAATACTGTACAATGTAATTTATGGATAACTGTTATTGGCCATAATTATGTTATGTAACCATTTATATGTAATACTCTTATTTAAGGCTGTTGTTGTCCAGAACATCAATAAATAAATAAAAAAGACTACCTTAAGCCTAGTCAAGCCTTAAACAGTCCCCCTCGAGTCGTCCCTGGCGCAAAAGTTCCCATAACACTAGCCGCGTTTCCACGTTGAATGGCGATGGACAACCTTTGCATCAGGTACGACCCTACGCGGGCGTCAGATCCCCTCTCCCTTATTCGTCGTCCCACTTCCCTAATGAAGGCAATAGCCTCCGACCCCCAGCACCCAGTAGCCTCAAAAGCAAGGGGTACAAAATGGTAACTACCGCCCAGGACCGAATATTTATGCCGTTTTTGTCCGCGGCAAAATCTGCAGCGGCACCAGCTGATCGCACTTTTCGGCTGAGGTGCGAGGCAGCAAAAGTACTGACGCACGTGGCATCCCACAGCAGACACTTCCCCCTCAGCCGCGGCACCAAAGTTAAGTCGTCTGGCCTTTTGCCATCGGTGCGGCAGAGGTCCGGGGGCTCCAGAACACAGGGGATGTTGGCGGATATTAAAGCCCTCCTAACGATGTCATTGAGAGCGTGGTGAGGTTGAAATCTTCCCGAACAACGACAGTGTGGAAGGTTTGTTTGACTTTGTATTGTATTAACATATAACCGGTACCCTCGCGGTGCGAGCCCGACTCGAATTTGACCAGTAATTATTTGCTTACCACTTTCCAGAGATTCCAGGCTGTGATATAGTTGGCGTGGATCTGAGCGATGATCCCGACGACTTCGAGGATGAACGGCTAGTTCCCGGCAACTGTCCACCTTCTCGCAACTTTCTCCTTCGTGCTATGTAACTCTCGTATAACTTGCCACTAGCATTTTTTTAGCTAATTTATTTGTAGCTGATAAATATGCAGAATAATACACTACTACGCTTTCTTTGTGGAATATTTCTACAATTTCGGTAGCTAGTTTATAAAATTCCTCACTGGAAATTTTCTTCGCACAATTGTTTTCTAGTTTTTGGTGTATTAGCAGCTGGCTCAATTTCCTTCGGGAACCCTCCGTCAGTAAGCCCTCTTTGATTATTAATCTGCCATCTAAACTTTCCTGTATATAAAACACAAACACTATTGATACCGACTTTTTGTTCTTGTTGAACAAATTAATGAGTAAATGTTAACCCTTTTCTTGGCATTGTATCTCACAAGATACACATTTGTTGATGCTCTTTTTGCATTATTTTTACAGGCAAATTGTTTGGCTCTACAAGGCGCAAACAAGGCTCGAACAGACAATGTTTTTTTATTTGCCAAGAAAATGGTACAATAGCATTTTTAAGACAGACGTTTTTTGTCAATTACCTGGAATTTTTCGACTTAGAAGATTTGAAACAAATACAATTACCTTTACCTACATACTTTTACCTACCTACGGTACCTTTATTTAAAAGAACTAATCCTAATAATTATTATAAATGTGAAAGTTAGTATGTTTAAATGTTTGTTACTCAATTACACAACAACAGATTTGGATGAAATAGCCACACAGATAGTTTATAACTTGGGTTAACACCAGGGATGTTACAGAGCTCTGGTTCCGATTCTGTTAAGTCGGAACTTCCGATTGGTTTTAAACATCCGCTTCGGTTCCGGTTCTGTTACTTTCAAAACAGAAGTTATATCGGATGTCATAGCAACGCAGCGGAGGGAAATGAGCGGCATACATCAAAAACAAACAGGTTTATACCTGCCATTTGCTCATGTCCTCGCTTGCCACGTGCTGCTATCACTCGGGCTCCGATTCTGGTTTCGCTTCCATTTTCGGTTCCGATTCCGTTTCTGGTTCCGATAAACTAAATTTAAAACATCTGATTCCGCTTTCGGTTCCGATAAAACCACATCTGTTACATCCCTGGTTAACACATAGGATACTATCCCGAAAAAAAACTTTATTTATCAATTTTTAGTGGGAAGAAAATGTGTTTTGTTTATATGGGACCACCTGGGAAGTATACCCTTTTAAACAACGAATTGAGAACCTCCTCCTTTTTAATGTCGGTTAAAAGCCGCGCAGTTATCGAGATAAGCTAGCTAATGATAAATACTATTGAATACTAAATAACTACTACCAAGTAACTATACAGGTCCTTCCCATTTGTTCCATAGAACTGTGAAAATATATAAAAGAGTTTAAAATTGCATTAAAAGTCTCAGTTGGAACAAAGGGTGTTTCCCAATTGTCCGATCAATCGATTCAGTGAGACATTTTTTCCCATTCTCCATACTAATCCCCAAGTCCCATTTGGCCGATTGACCGTTGGAAATATCCTGCGGTTAAAAGGGAAAAGACATCCCATTTGGCCGATTGACCGATCGGACGAATGGGAATCACCCATCCCATTGGGCCGATTGATCGTTGGAAACACATGTCGGTTAAAAGGGAAAAAAACCCACTGGGCTGAATGACCCATCGGACGAATGGGAAACACCCGGAACAAATGGGAATTGCGCAACTAATACATAATCAAATTCTAATCATCAAAGGACGATGATCTTTTTTACCCTCACCACATATTCACAAATAAATAAAAGCGTAGCTAATTCTCTTCAAAACTGAATGTTCTTTTAGGTGTTAAAAAATTATAAAAATATATATCTGAGAACAAGGTTTTTATATTTGAAATGAACTTTCTAGTCTAAACAATAAAGCCATTATGTAGAATTTAAACTGAGGATTATGTTGTTGTGGACAAAATAGGATACAATGGCTTTGTTCAACAGTTGAGCTCTAAGAATAAGCAGATCAGACCACCTTGCAACATTCATATTAAACAAGCCTTCCACACTTTCGACATGTAATATGAGCTAATATCGTAAAGTGCTCTGTATTAAAGTGGTCATCGTCCTTTTAATATATACTACAATCAAACACTTACCAAATAAATACTACATATACGGATGTACTTAGATTTTTGCTGGCGCAACAATATACTACTAACTACATATGTATATTCTACTAGCACACTAACTTTGACTAGTGCCTGGTCTAAATACTTATACAATCTACTAAAAAACAGTAACATTACATTTAGGTAGTAGTTTCGATACCTGAAACAAAAAAAGTGTGATCTTACAGTGCTCTAAAGCTTAAGAAGTCATATACATATGTGATCGATCAATCGATCGAGCGATCGAGCCCCGCGATGGAATGCAACTCGCTTTCTGATAGCCCACACAAACTGATAATGATTCTGTTTCATCTAGTCATCATACTATGTTTTGGTTCATTATGGTGTTAGCAACTTCCTCCCCGGGATGGCACCTCCATTGGCCCACAAATCTCAGGGTGTACGAGTTGCAACTTCGCTTGAGCTCGTGTCTCTCCAGAAGGAAAAGAAATTCTAAACTGTTTCCCTTTGAGGAATGACACCATAGATGAATATGTATATAACTGAGATAGATAGGCAACTCTACGGCTCGTACTTGCAGCAGCTAGTGCCACCATCTAGTTTCATAGTGCTACATTTGATCACGTTACAGGGGAACGGGGGAAGGGGTTTACAGGGTATGGGGGCGGGAGGGGAGGGGTAGACCTCGTCCCCCTCGCCCCTTCCTGACAGCCGTTCGGCGGGAAATCTAAGTTTGGACGTCCTGTAAATAAAACTAAGTTTATGTCAAATGCATACAATATTTATTGTACATATCATTATATTTCATTAGGTACATACTATGCACAATTGTTATACCCACATATAACTTAATATCTGACAAAAACCTAAAAACCGGCCAAGAGCCATAAATAGGTATATCAGTTTAGTAAATACTATATTATACCTAAATATATTAATTTGAAAAGCTAATTTAAATATTAACCTTAATGTAATGACAGACATGGTGCGGTGGTGCCTAGAAATTAGGCATTTCCTGATAGCAGTTATAAAATGAACCTATCTTAGACGATATTCTTTTTGAAAGATCTCACACAATACTCGTTGAACTGAATAAATTCACCCCCAGTTTATGTGTACGGGAGGTACCCAAACAAAACCACTTTGTTTTACAACTTTGTCGGTGTGATTTATACATACACTCATACCAAAGGACCCCGCAGCAAACATAGGGAAAAAGTGGTTTCAGTCAAATCGCTTGAAATTTTAGTATGATGTAGATTCAGGTCTCCTTATTAATTTTTTATAAGGGCTCAACTCCCTCAGAAGTACACTGTCAGAAATAATCAAGTTTATATTATTATATTTCTATGACGTGTTTCTTAAAATCTATACTTTGAAATGACCGACAATGATACTTACTGGCGTTAAATATGATCTTAATAACGTTTCTGTCACGTTATTTATATTAAGCAAAAGCAAAGAGAAAGATTTTACGAAAAATTGGTATGTTACATATGCTTTGTATGAAACAATACTTATTGATTATTTCTGAAAGTATACTTTTAAGTGAGTTGTGCCCTTATAAAAAAATAATCAAGAGACTCGAATCTACATTGTACTAAAATTTCGTGAGATTTGACTGAAACCACTTTTTCCCTGTTTGCTGCGGGGTCATTTGAGCTTTCTTATACTAACAATATATCACTTAACTAGTAAGCAGACATACAGACAGAAAGAAAATTATTACGAGGAATTTTTTTCTTCTATTATTTGACGTGACCTATCCCACAATACTTGGTGGAAATGTACCTTCAGTCACAATTAACAATTGACATAAATCTAGGTACAGGGAAATTTTATTTTACTAGTATATTACCTAATTGTGGCGACAAAAATTTAATTACGCAAATCTGATATATAATCTGGTACCACAGAAACAATAATTGATCTCGAAACATCGGAGGTAACTATTAAGTTAATATACGCAATTTAGTTCCATTTTAGTTAATAATCATAATACGTAAAAGCCGTGAAAGTTTAAGTCTTATTGGTGTTGACAATAATAACGATGCGTAGGAAGGTACAATCATACATATATACCGTAATTTACAGAAAGTAAGTGTACAATATACATTCTTCTTGAAGTGATAGGGCTCCAGCCTTTTATGTTGCTACATCACCGTATTCTGGTGGGTTCATAAGCCGACTTAGGTATACCTAGAACATAAAAGTAGAGAATAATTGTACATACAGTTACGATCTAACAAATCTAGTCAATTTTTGTACCAAACTATGTGTGCACGACGATAGTGTTATTTTATGAGATTAATAATTAAAGTCAGTACACAAAAAGAGG
Source organism: Pammene aurita (assembly GCA_947086415.1). NCBI lineage: Eukaryota > Metazoa > Arthropoda > Insecta > Lepidoptera > Tortricidae > Pammene > Pammene aurita. Next base: position 32,283,458 of record OX352295.1, read on the forward strand.
CACAGTAAAAGGCGTCGCTCAAGCCGGCTTTTGCCGTAGACATTCGATCATACTAATGGAATTGATAGTCACAAAGAACCAACAAAGCGCTTCGTTATCCGACATTTACATTCAGCCCCTGTCGCTGCCCCTCGCGCTGCCGGCATTAATTCCCTAAATACTGCTGCAGCAGGATCGAGAGGAGTGTGTGTTTACATACTGCCCTACCACTCACTTCGCTTTCAAGTCTCGGCAATGGCAGTGGTTGAAATAATTACAGCGGCCGCGTTGTGTCTTTTGCGATCCTCCAGGTGCTCGACGAGTACTGAGCGACGGAGGAGAATGTAATTGGAAACACGTACTGCCGCTCGCGCTTCCGGTCCTTTGACTTCGCACAAAAAAACCGCCATTTAGGGGAGCGCCGGGCAGCGCGAGTGGCAATAGCAGTGGCATGAGAAGTATCATATTTACACACTCGTCCTTCCCACTTCCCTGCCCACTTGCCTGCTCAATTCGGCTGAATGTAAATGCAGTATTAAAATTAAACCAGCGGTAGCGTATTCCGGAGAATACGCTAGTTACTAGGAATTCAGTAAAAATAAATATCGTTAGGAAACCAAACTTCTCACAATAAGGTCTAGTTAAGCTCTGGGTTTGAACTAGTTTAAAGTCCAGATGGCAATCGCTTTTGAAAAAGGTTCGTCTTGAGGATAGATTGCCAAAAAGCTCCTTTACTTATAGCAAAAGTCACACAACAGGTCAATTTATACGGATGAATGAATTTTTATGGCAGTAACGCATTATTGACAACCTACAATGATGTACCTTTTAGTTGAAAATGACACATATAATCACCATAATATCAAGATCTGTTATCAGCACTCTTTACCTATACAAATCTGACTGTGGTCGTGTGTGTTGATCCTAATATATGTATATCTAAATGAGATAATAAAAGGTTGTCTGGAAGAAATCGCTCATTAGCGATAAGACCGCCTGTTGTTACCTCTACCTAAATTTATCTAATTGTAAAATTTGTGCTTGTAACTGTATGAGGTGTGCAATAAAGAGTATTTATTATTATTATTATTATTATAATAAAATTAAAATGTTTACGCAACAATACCTTAAGTCATTGGAGTTATTTCCCCGCTAACCCGTAGATACTGGAGCTTCGGATTCCAAAAACCTGAAACAATATTATTATAACTAGGTATAATTTGACAGTTACTTATATTTTTAAAGTAAATTATGATGCTACCAAATTCCAAATGAAATTTTATTGAAGAAACACACCTTTTCAAAACTAAGCTGAAGTCTCTTCTGTTAAAAAAAGCTTACTATTCCATCCAAGAGTTTATGGAGGATAAACTTTTAAAACAATCCAACTTTTAACAAGCTACTTTTTATATAAGCATGGAGACTTTAATTGTGATATAGTTTAGATTTAGGCTTAATTTTAAAACTTGTTTATTTTTAAATAATAATTTAATTTCATGTCTTACCTTGAACAGGCGTACGTAGGCTTTGCAGAAGATACAGTAGACACGGGAACAACGTTACTGACTCCTGCTACGGCCACTTCCATTGGCAGTGGCACATCTGCAAGATATTTATAGAACATACTCAGAACACGCGAGTAAAAGGACTTAAAAGTTCAGTACGGAAACGCCTTTTTAACCTATAAAAATGAAATAACTCGCAATTCCGATTTTATATCGTGACCGTATACGACGTTTTCGACTTTTTTGACTTTTTTGACTTTTTTGACTTTTTGACTTTTTTGACTTTTTTGACTTTTTTGACTTTTTTTGACTTTTTTTCACTTTTTTGAGTTTTTTGACTTGATGACTTTATGACTGACGTTTTTTTGACTTTTTTTTTACCTTTTTTGACTTTTTTGACTTTTTCGACTTTTTTGACTTTTTTGACTTTTTTGACTTTTTTGCCTTTTTTTCACTTTTTTTGACTTTTTTTGACTATTGACTTTTTTTGACTTTTTTGACTTGACGACTTGATGACTTTATGACACGTTTTTTTTGCCTCTTTTTTTTACCTTTTTTGACTTTTTTGACTTTTTTTGACTTTTTGACTTTTTTGACTTTTTTGACTTTTTTTGACTTTTTTTGACTTTTTTGACTTTTTTGACTTTTTTGACTTTTTTGACTTTTTTGACTTGACTTTTTTGACTTTTGACTTTTTTGACTTTTTTGACTTTTTTGACTTTTTTGACTTTTTGACTTTTTTGACTTTTTTGACTGTTATGACTTTTTTTTATTTTCGTACTAACGCGGACAGACGGACATGGCGAAACTATAAGGGTTCCTGTAGTAGTTTTTTTTTTTTTTTTTTTTTTTTTTTTATACCACGACGGTGGCAAACAAGCATACGGACTGCCTGATGGTAAGCAGCTACCGTAACCTATGGACGCCTGCATCTCCAAAGGAGTCACATGCGCGTTGCCGACCCTTTACAAAAAGGAGGATTCACTGTGTTAACGGCTAAAGGAACAAGAAGGTCCCTCATCGTCAACACACTGGGTCCTCTTTGAGCTCCTATAGGAACCCTAAAAAGGACATACATACAGAGACTATATATACTTTATCTACCCTGATATTGTAAGTCCTCTAAAATGCGTTCAAAAACCGTAGGCTATGACCAGCATTACAACAAACGATTTCACTATGATAAGTTTCTTATCTGTGGCAGTACCGCAATTTTAACTTTTCATGCTCAATTATTGATGTGCTATGAGTTTTGATAACATAATGTACACCTGCACGCGCCCGCGGCCGGCGACACCCGCCCGCGCGACCGCCGGCACAATCGAGTTGGCCACGCCGACACAATCGAGATGGCCACGGCGGTACAATGGCGGCCATTCTATGGTTTCCGAATACGGCATTTATAATAAATAAAATATGAGTGTAGATAAAGCAGTGTATGCAACTGTACGTAATTAGGCCTTAAAACACTCGTGTGATCTTATTATGAAATTCGACTGCGGCTCATTTCATAAAACCACACTCATGTTTTAAGGACCCTTATTACGTAACAGTTACATAAACTACTATTATTTTGTGCTGAACTCCCACCTTTATCAACCTTGGTTCAATCAAACAGTTTACTTATTCCTATTGTTCATTTTATTTGAAATTAGAAAAAAGTTGACAGAACGATGTACAGGTTTCTTTATCAGGCAAGATACATGTCACATCTGTCAGAGTGCCTACGCCGTCATTAAATATACTAAGGGCCTGTTTCACAATCTCCAGATAAACTTATCTGCCAGTGAAAATTATTGCTATCCTTTTCGCCAGTCATACAAAAGAAAAGGACAGCAAACATCTATCTGACAGATATGCTTTAACTGGAGATTGTGAAATAGGCCATAAATATATTTGTATTTATAGTAAAGCCATGTTATATTGAGTATTTAACAATATTTTGATAGTAATTATTTTTTGGAATTATTTTATTATTAACACTTTTAATGTTCTTGTAAATGTTGCACAATATAAAACCTATAGAAGAAGAGGTTCGAGACGGATGGTTAGATTTTTAAATATTTTCTCGCGTCATCTGTCATTCGTATCTCTCAGACATATCTGGATAGTTTTTAATGTTAAAGCTTATAGTAAAGGTATTTGCTTGTTCTATTATTGTGCGATGGGTTGGAGGGTTATGGAGCAATCAGAGGCAGGTCCGAGTGGCATACAACAATAAAAGCCACCTCGTAGTCCAACAAATCTTTTACCATCACCTAAGACAATTGTTTTATTATTTAGTATTATATAATAAAACGATTAAATATCGTTTAGAAGAACTTTTGTTTACGAAATTTTATTAATAAGTGCATATTATGATTGTCAATTAAATAATTTTCGTGAATACTGATAAAGAACTAGACGTTAAGTTTCCGTTTTAGAACGTACATGCTTCACTGTCTGTTTTTAAATTTTCACGTAAGTATCTCTTACGTGATAATCAAAACGAAATTGTGTTTTTATTGTTGTGTTGGATTATTTAATCTGCAAATTGTTATTATTTATTCACAAATGTGAACTCTTAATCATGTTAACTAATCGCTTGTTGGTGTGTTTGCAGTGTGTTTAAATTGAACATTTAGAACAGGTTGGCAACTACTGTTTCTATGTTTACTCAATTTCTAATCTCAAAAAAAAACGAAGTATAGTATAAACACAATGATTCCTGATCCCATAGCCTCAATAGCTTTGACACTAATGGGAACAATTCTAATTTCTCTAATTTAGTCATGCACATCCTTATAGCGAACACTGAAGTGCTGGTAGCCTGACGGTAAGATGTCTGACTTTCAATCCAGAGCTTTCGGGTTCAAACCCCGACTCGATTGCGTTTTTATGAATTTTTGTACAAAATGTAATTTGATTTACCCGTCGCTTTTTTCTGGAGGAAAATATCGTGAGGAAATCGGACCTCCTTCTGGGTAAAAACTAGCAGTCGCACTAGTTCATAGGTTTTGGTTGCCGACGGTACCCAGGCTCAGAGCCGTAGCAAAAAAAACCGCAACAAGACGAACGCTAGTCGAATTATGATGATGGTGATTCTAATTAAGCTGATTACATTATAGCGTTAAAACTAACCTGGTAAATGAAGCGTTGGTATAGCCAAGCGGTTGAGGCGCCCATTGGGGTAAATATATTTGGCCTCAAAATGGCGATGGCATACCCGCGCATTATTGTAGATCGCCGTGTCCGCCTTGCCCACAATATTTCCACCGATCCTTATTACCCACGTTCGGAACCTTTCAAGTTCTGAAGGGTTCCTGAGATTGGTGGGATTTGGGAATGCATGCATTTGAATTCCTGAAACAAGCATCATTTTTCGTTAAGTTGATCCGGTCCACGCTCTTGGCAGATTGATTATAGAAAAATAATATTATACTAGCCCTGTCCTCGTTGATTATTGCACAAGGGCACGCAGCAATTTGGAAGCGACATTTTTATATGATAATTCATATAATAATTACCCTGCACCCAGAAACTATTTAATTATTTTAGACAACTGTCACTATCTTCAAAGCTTGCGCTAAAAGAAAGAAAGAAAAATTGACTTCGCCGCCATCATGATCCCGATTTTTTTTTATTTAGCACAAATGTTGCCACAATATCTACTACTTTCTACTAGTGTTTTAAAAATCTATGTAAATCGTGAAGAAACAAACTATTGCACTATTTAACCGTAATTAAATAATAAATGGCATAAAAAAAAACATGTTTCAATAATAAACTAATTTAACAAAACTTAAACCCAGAATATTTAAAACTTCTATGTTTTTCAAACAGCAACACAGCCGTCACATGCTGCACAGCGCTATCTAGCGTACTTTAGAAAAACCAAAATCACAAGTAGCTCGCAGTTTGTAGATGGCGCAGAAAGTATAAAAATATCAACGCTCCTGTCAAAGTTCTAAGAGACCATAGCATGGCATGTCACTTTCTCTTTATTTTCTATTTTCACTCCTGCAGTGTCTAACTGGTCAAGTCTGCAAATTTCAAGTTTGCCCTTCTTTGATGCCATAAATAACAATCATTATTATCCTTGAATGCAGATATGTATGCTGGTACAATGTGTGTATTGAGCCGGTAAATATTATTTATCATTTTGGCATCTGCTACATGTTCATTGTTTTTGTTCAAATTCTTGCAACCTTCTCTGTGAAATTGAACTTGACAGCCATTATTTATAATTTGACTGACAGAAAGAAGATTGGTTGCCAATCCAGGATATTGACTGACATCAAGAAGATTGGTTGCCAATAATAAAACCATTGTGTTCTTTCTTGACGTATTTATTATTTCGTAACTAAGGCAACAAATACGTATTTTTTTAATATCCCGACGGTGGCAAACAAGCATACGGCCCGCCTGATGGTTAGCAGCTACCGTAAGCTATGGACGCCTGCAACTCCAGAGGAGTCACATTTGCAAATGCAAATATGACTCCTCTGTTGCCGACCCTTTGCAAAAAGGAGGATTCACTGTGTTGACGGCTAAAGGAACAAGTCCCTCATCGTCAACACACTGGGTCCTCTTCGAGCTCTTTGGCAACCTTACTCACCAGCAAGAACACAACACTATGAGTAGGGTCTAGTGCTATTTGGCTGTGGTTTTCTGTAAGGTGGAGGTACTTCCCCAGACGGGCTCTGCTCCAGATTTGAGCGAGATCACATTCGCTGAACGTGCCCTACCACACTTAGCGAGATGCCATTCGCAGTGCCCATACCTCTCTTTTTGGCATAGTTTAAGGACATACCCCGGGTCCAACTCTAACTAGTAAGACTAAAAAATAAAACTAATTACTATAAAAACCAAAGAGTTTGTAGAAAAGCGTCGCCAACAAGTGCTGTCATCACACTTCTGTACTTTCTCTTTCTTATTCTGACAATATTTACTTGGACATATGTCCATATTCGTTACACACGAAGCACCTGGGTCCTTTACTTGACTTATTAAATCTGTCCGGAGCTTGTTTGGCAAACTGCGGTTGGGCTCCTTTGCCTCTATGAACATACAGCGCAGTTGACTCAGAGTTCCTTACATCTTGAAGAAGCTTAGTCTTCACAGAATCAGCTGTGATTGCCATACCAGAGCTTTCGAGGGCCATAATCATTGGTTGATACATCTCGGGTAAACCGACCAGTAATAACATACATCGTTTACATCAAAACAAATGTTTTCGAGTTGTTTTAGAACACGCCATTTTATTGAAATGATAGGAGAGGAGAGAGAGATGACAGTTTAGGGTAATATACTCATTAGCAGTCCCTATAATATATCACTAGTGGTGCGGGCAGCGTTGGTAAATGATAAAACAGAATATAGTTAACTGACTCCAATATATTGTCACTTTACAAATAATACACAATTAAACACGATAGTTACAAGTTCCCCGATCGTAGGTTTAGGCGGGACTGACTGTAAACGGGCCCCGTACCGTAGCGGCGGGCTTAGCCTAGTCAGCTCATATCGCGGTACACGCGCACTGGAATATGAGCTGACGTTGCTACGGAGTCCCTATATCATTTACCCTTTAAATTTTTTTATTTTATTTTATTTAATTTTAAGTTATGAATAGATTACATTGCTCTAGATACCCTTCCCGCCGACCCTATTGCAAGTGTCACAACGGAAATAATAGATGGCGCTGCTATCAACTCATAATTATTTTACATGTTTTTTAAAGTGGGGCATTCCACTCATACAATAGTATCGGCAATAGGTAGTTGCAATAGGGTCGGCGGGAAGGGTATCAAACTCTAGTAGCACCTAGATGTCGCTTACGGCTGCTATAAAGTCGATGTAAAAATAAATGCAAAAAGATGATTGAAGGCATTGAGAATTTCGTCAACTCAGTAACTGAACCCATAGCTTAATTGGTAATGCGATCGAGCCCCGGTAAGGCGTATCGATGCGAGATTCAAATCCTGCTGGGTTGATTATTTTTTCAATATTTTCAATGTTTGTATTTGATTGAATAACATACTATTGTATGAGTGGAATGCCCCACTTTAAAAACATGTAAAATAATTATGAGTTGATAGCAGCGCCATCTATTATTTCCGTTGTGACACTTGCAATAAGGTCGGCGGGAAGGGTATCTAACTCTAGTAGTTAGCACCTAGATGTCGCTTACGGCTGCTATAAAGTCGATGTAAAAATAAATGCAAAAAGATGATTGAAGGCATTGAGAATTTCGTCAATTCAGTAACTGAACCCATAGCTTAATTGGTAAAGCGATCGAGCCCCGGTAAGGCGTATCGATGCGAGGTTCAAATCCTGCTGGGTTGATTATTTTTTCAATGTTTTCAATGTTTGTATTTGATTGAATAACATACTATTGTATGAGTGGAATGCCCCACTTTAAAAAACATGTAAAATAATTATCAAATAACTGGTTGCTGTTTGGCTTGGGTCTGGACCTGTTTCCGGTGTACAACGACAGCTGCTGGTTGCACCTTGGCTACAGCTTTCTGAACCCTACTTCGCGTACATTGTCGACACTTGTTATAAATGAAGTATAACAGGAACAGTGCCAGTATAACGGAGATAACAAAGAGGATAATTCCCATGTAATTCAGCTTGTCGTCAACTTGCCCGGTGACGCTGTGTACTTCCGCAATCGCGATATTGTTTTGTGATCCGTTCTCTTTGCTCTGTCCGTATCCCATCTTGTTACTCTTATAATTACACAATTACACTTGTGGCGTGATGTTCGTACGCGTAATTTAACAGATTTAACTTCAATAAGCCAATGACCTGTTTTATATGATACAAAATTCATGACACGAGGGATTTGTGCTAGAACAAATCAGCATTAATACAAAATAGATTTAGGTCTTAATTCTAAAGTCCATAACACAGTTGCGGTGATGTCGCAACATATAATAAGTAGGTAATGTTAGCCAGCCAATACTTGCGGTTATCGCTTTGCGATACTATGCTATGACATTGCATTATTACCTATCATGATTGATAGGAAAAATAACGCTTTGTTTAAAAGACATGCCCAATAAAGCCGTAAAATGTAAAATGTTATAAGAATGTAATAAAAAAATTAAGAACGTAAATCGTTGTGCTCTTATAGTTAATAGTAAACGTCTGCAAATCTTACCGGTTTTTTTTACCGTCCTACCACTCCTAGTAGCACGAGGAATTACGTTACTTTGACTTTGTGTCTGGGCCATTTTGGGAGCGCGCAGTATCGCTCTAGGTGCGCTATAGCTACGCGTTGTAGTGGAGTCGCCTACTTTATCGTTTGCGCCCGCGCCTGCGTTCGAGTCGCCGTTTAAAACATAAACCGGTTTCAGCCTGTCTATTGAAATACGAGTTTGTTTGTTAGGCAACTGGATTAAAAATACTTTTTCTCCCTTCTCTAGTACCTTATATGGACCGTTATAGGGTTGTTGTAATGATCTGCGTACTGAATCATCTCGAACAAAAACAAAATCGCTAGTTTTCAGATCTTTGTGCACAAAACATGCTCGCGTGTTACGCGCTGCTTCTGAAACCGGTTTGTATTTACTTATTCTATCCCTAATACTAGCGACTAAACTAAATGGATCACTGAATGAATATTACATCCTGTGACGTGCTAAAGAAATCTCCTGGTGAACGCAGTACGCGTCCGAAAGTCATTTCAGCAGCACTGATGTCGTTATCGTTCCGGCTTGCCGCTCGTAAACCTAACATTACGGTTGACGGCTGATCTTCCCAAGTACTGTCATCGATTCTAGCCATAAGGGCAGTTTTGAACGACTGTGGAACCTTTCTACTTTAGCATTGCTTTGGGGGTGATACGGGGTAGTTCTTAGTTTGTTAATACCCAAAAGTTTCATCAGCTCCCCAAACAGGTTGCTCTCGAATTGTCGACCTTGATCGGTCGTTAGCCTAACCGGGCACCCATAACGCGCTATCCATTCGTCATAAATGGTCTTCGCTACCAGCTCTGCGGACATCTCTGGCAGAGGAAAAGCCTCAGGCCAGTTGGTGCGTCTGTCGACTATAGTTAATAAGTAACGATTTCCACGTGGAGATGTCGGGAGCTGCCCAACTAAATCTACGTGGATGTGTTCCATGCGATCGGCGTCCTCGAAAGTTTCTAACTTCGAAATCGTATGTCGACTAATTTTCGACTTTTGACACTGTATACATGATTTAGCCCATATCCCAATGTCCTTATTCATACTAGGCCAGAAGAATTTACGTGAAACTATTTTACGAGTAGCACGCGTTCCGGGGTGACTTAAGTTGTGTACACTCTTGAACGCCATCTGTCTAAAGTTTTCTAGTAGATATGGTCGTACTTCTTTTAATGACATTTCGCAGTAGATGGACTTATTACAGGTAGGTATTGTAATTAACTTCAGTTTTATATTACCGTTTCCTTCCAGTTGACCTGATTGCGTAATGTTTTTCAACCATTCGTCTTTTGCTTGCTCATCAGCGAGTTCCGCGTAATCGAGCACTGTGGGACAAACAATGGTCTCTATGCGCGACAAAGTATCAGCGACAACGTTCTCTTTCCCACTTATGTGCCTAATGTCGGTCGTGAACTCGCTGATGAACAAAAGCTGTCTCGTTCGGCGAGGCGTCTCGTTATTATTGTCGCCTAACTTATTGAATGCCTGGCATAAGGGCTTATAATCTGTATACAATATCAGCGGTCGGCCTTCGAACGATTTTCGGAAGTGTTTAATTGAGAGCTACATCCCTTACAACTCGCGATCATAGGCCGAGTAGCTTTTTTGTGCATTACTCAATTTTTTTGAAAAGAAACCTAATGGCTCCCACCTGTTGTCAACTAATTGTTGCAAAACCCCCACGACAGAACTATTTGACGCATCCGTCATGAGCGCTAACCGCGCGTCGATGCGGGGATGAGACAATGTAACGGCATCCTTAAGGCCTGTTTTACATTGCTCAAACGCCTCTTCGGCTTCGTTAGTCCATACTATGGGTGTTTTATCGTTTTTGTTAGCGTTAACGAGATATCTCTCTAACTCTAACTGAATTCTTGCCGCTCTCGGTATGTGAGGGCGATAAAAATTCAGCATGCCTAGGAATCTCCGCAGTTGATCTAGGGTTGCCGGTTTTGGATAATCTACGATAGCTTGAACCTTTTCCTCTAGAGGTCTGATGCCTGCCGTGCTTACCTCGTGACCCAGGAAATCTAGTTTTGAATGCCCGAAGCTGCATTTACTTAAATTTATTGTTGTGCCAAATTGATCGAAACGTTGGAATACTTGCTTTAAATGTTTCCTATGCTGCGTCTCATTGTCGCTCGCGATAAGGACATCGTACAGGTAATTAAATAAGAAATCCAGGCCTTCCAGAACGGTGTTGTTCATGAACCTCTGGAAGGTCTGAGCAGCGTTGCGTAATCCGAACCCCGTTTTTGGGAACTCAAATAAGCCAAAAGGCGTAATAATGTCATTTTTTCTATATCTTCTTCGGCCACACTTATGCAGTGATAGGCCCGATTTATGTCTAACTTAGAAAAATATTTTTTTTCAGCCAAAATAAATGTGAAATCATGCAACCTTGGTATGGGTTATCTGACCGGCTTTGTTATTGCGTTTAACGCCCGGTAATCCCCGCAAGGACGAATTTCGCCGTTCTTTTTCGTCACTATATGCAATGGGCTGGCCCACGCGACTTAAGATGGCCTGCAAATCCCCATTTCCTGCATTAGGCGAAATTCTTCCTTGACTTTAGCATACCTGTCAGGTGGCAAGGGACGTGCTCGAGCGAATACCGGCGGTCCTGATGTAATAGGTACAGAATCACCCAACAACAGCTGACTCAGCTGACTTCACAGCCCACCCAAGGCGAATAGAAAATTAAATAAAAAACAACGTTCATTTTCCTAATGTAATATGATACGCTACAACCATATACGGAAAATTATAAAAATCATTTCTATTTTCTGTGACCTCGGCCTTGATCAGTGTATTAACCTAAACTAAGAACAAAGGATTGTGTACCTATATAAAGCGATCTATTTTCCAAGATTAAACAGTTATTATCCACACGTTAAGCGTTTCACTTACCTAACATTCGGTCCATTACCATATGGCGACCCTTCCAGTCGGGCTGCTCAAGGCAGCCTCGGTTTAAATACCAGCCAGCTCAGCCAGCTCCACGAACCAGCTCAGCAAGCTCCATGAACCAGCCTAGCCCGGACCTGCGCAGCGCAGCTCAGCTCACAATGGACCAGCCCCGCTCGACCCTCCAAACCCCCGGAGCCCCGCCCAGCCGAACTTAGACACCGCTGCCTCAGCAAGCTCATCAGCCATCCCAGCCGTTCAGCAATCAAGAAAGAACAAAAACACGACACAATGGCTCAGCCCCGCTCCACTACGACAACCAACAAAGGCACCAACGCACCAGTCAGCCGGCCAGAGTCAGCTAAAACCATGACCATGATCACCATAACGGGAACGTTCACGGAACAGAGGACCCCAACCAGAACAGTCCGATGGACCAAAAAAAGGACACCACGTTACCACCATCAGCCCCAACAACCCGCACCAAAGGGTGACCCAAGGCAAGCCCCACGACGACAAAAACAATGGAGAGCAAGCCAAACCACCACCGCCACCAGCAACCAGCGGAGCAGAGCAAAGCGTCTAGATCCAGCACGTCAAGCAGAGCAGAACGTGTAGCAGCCACCAGCCGTCACAAGCCCTGCCGCACCCAAATCACCAGCCCCGCCCCGCCGCACCTCATCACCAGCACCCAGCACCGACCATCGATCGCAAGTACAATTCTAAGACACTTTAATCATAATTACTTAAATTCAGTGATAAATTTAAGCCCACAATTCTAAATGTAACGATCCGAAACCATCATCAAACAGCTTATAGACATCATAGAATTATACGCGATAATGATTAAAATCAATGACATAAAATTGCTAATAAATTTCATAATTAAAAAACCCATTTAACCAAAAACAAAATATCCAGCAAACACACCAGTATCAGCGTTTTGACATAAAACTTTATCTTCTACCAGTAAAATCAGCGACCGCAATCCAAAACAAACTATTCAACACAAAACAGGGAAATCGGCCTACCAAACGGCACAAGTAAAAAACTAGAAAATTTATTCACGACGGCACAGGCTAACGGCAACAACACATATAACAAAAAAAAAACATCATTTATTAATGTCAATTATTACCAGAAAAATTACACGCATAAGATGCACACTTTTAAAAATATAAACATAAGACATACTTTACATAATATGTCGAAAATAAAGTAGCCACACTATACCAATAGAATAAAAAAAAACACTCAACCGTACGCACGTATTACACTCAAAACATTTAATAACGCATTATAGTGTATTGAAGTATACCTACACCGACAAATTAAAAGTTAAAAAAAAAAAAAAAATTAATAATATCTACACAGACATTACTTTAGTGTTTTTATAGATTGATATAAAAAAAAACTACATGATGATAGTATACGCAACAAAATTTAACTATGGCAAAATACAATTAAACAAGTTAATATATTTGACAGGCACTAATTCCTTGATACATAATGATAGTGTTGAAATACCAATTCGTGAAGGTCCTTGGACACAATACGTTTATTGAAATAAACTAGTGTTAAAAGAACTGCCTCAAAAGTATAATAACTACATAATAAAATATCATAATGGCAAAAATAAAACAACACACCAAATCTGATGCAGCTAAAATTCTCAAAAATCACCATTGTCAAAGTAAAAAAAAAAAAAAAAATCCAAAAAATAACAAAGGCCAGATCAACCGTCTGCGCCAGCCAAACCAATAAAACATTAAAACTAATAGACACATAAACTCAGTTCAATTCACAATAAACGCCACAACGTACTTATATCTTATTGACACCAGAGCCAGCCAAAGTACAATACGCGACGCGACATTGAAAACCCAAGGTCGCATGCAAGCTGACCTACATACACGGAATAGGAGGAACGATTGCGTCATACCATACAATTACGCGACGCTTAGAGAGTGATAGCCACGATTTCCAGAATAAATTGACATCACGAGGTACCACAATAATTAAACAAAATTTTTATTTACAAACTTATTATGACTGCTACATGACACGACATAAATAAGGAAAATTATTACGATAAGAATAATAAGAGATATATGTAATATCTTAAATATTACAAATGACTGACTATGACTATGACTGTGACTGTGTCTGTGACTATAGCGTGCAGAAAACTAAAACAGATAAGTATCGCAACCAACAATTAGCCTGATCACCTAAAAGTTGTTGTGACCCTTATATGCTTTAAGTTTACAAAGTAAAGGGTTTCCTTGCATTCCTCTTTACTTCACGCAATATCAGGTAGCCCATAAGATAATTAAAAGTAAGCTGAGTACACCAGGATACAAAGCAGACGCTAACCCTTGGAACCAAACAAATTCGAGCGAGTTCTCAATTGACCAGGTCCTTGGGCGCACGGGATGTTCTAAGTCTGCCGATGCGTTAAAACACTGTCTGATAGTACATAATAATAATATGTACCAGCGCGCAATAATAAATATTTCCCTGTATCCTTAAATCGAAAAACTAAAAATAAAATAGTATGCAATACGGTCGGCCGACCCGATTCGCTAAAATGCGCCATGTACTCATTTAAAAAAAAAAAAAAAAAAAGTGACAAGTATCACAAAGAAGCTTACATAAGGACAAAATGCAGACATTGCAAAATGGCTCATTTATTGTTCTACACTGTGTGTCGAACCAAGTACTCTATCGTGTCCGAAACGAGCTTTCCTCGCGAGAGAACTAGGTCGCATTTGAAAGGCACAACAGATACAAGAAGAATACCTACTACAAAAGAAAAAAACAACCAAAGAAGGAAAGAGCTACCAAAGTGTATAAACCACACATGACAGACGGTCCGGACCACGACTAGTTATTTTGGAAAAAGTCCAGAAAATCACAGACAAAGATGACAGACGTGTCACATATAACTTATTACCCACCAGCGGACACAGTCATAAGAATAATGACCAATAACGTTAAAAGTTATTACTACTGACCAGGAATAGATAACGACATTATGGAATACATAAAAGCAAAAAACAGTCATACAGAAATCAAGGCAGACAGAGAAAGCAAATTCATCTCCACAACTATGAGAGAAATTTGTAAAATATTAGGTGTAAAACTATTACAGTCAACCGCTTACCACCATGAGAGCCTAGAATCCTCAGAAAATTCGCATAAAGCAATAGAAGCATTTTTGAAGATACAAACAGACAACCAGAATCACCAGTGGTCTGACTTTTTACAATATTGGACCTTTTCATATAACACAACGGTCCATTCGGCAACTAAATACACACCATATGAACTAGTATTCGGCAAACTATGCCGCATACCCAGAAACATTACTCATCAAACAGACCTATTATGTATACATACAACTTCGATTCCTATCCCATAGAATTTAAACATAGGTTACAAAAGTTCCTAGCGGACGCTAAAAAAAAAAAAAAAAAATTAACTCAAACAAACACAAACAAAAACCATAAAACAACACATCAACACATTTTATAAAAAAAAAACAAAAAAATACTACTTACGATTTAAAAATTTAACCCCATACGCTATATATATATATATATATATATAAACCGGAGATCTTTATAAATCAGAAAATAAGACAAATAAAATAAATACAGTATATCAGGGACCATTTCCCGTCATAAAGAATCAAAATCCACAAAAAAAAAATTTAGTTTCAGACACACAGTATTCTCCGTACAAAAAAAAAACCCACTGTAAATAAAAACAACAAAAAAAAATATATATATATATATATACAAATCTAATACACAACAAAAACCCATAATAGAGGATCAGGATCCAAACGCAAAAAAAAAGTATCAAAAAAAAGAATACACACTCCACAAAAATAGAACTAAACCATACTATAATTAAAACAATCACACAAATAAAATAAAAATAAAATAAATAAAAATTTAATAAAAATAAAGTAATAATAAAAACAACAAAAAAAAATATATACATATATAAATTTAATTCACAACAAAAACCCATAAAACAAAAAAAAAACACGCTCACACACGATACTACACTAAAACAGCAAACTAAACGTTTCCATGTCAATGATCACATCTCATTCCAAATACGGAAGTACTATCTCCACACTGTAATGATATCAAGTAACAAATAAACATCAGGTCAATAATTTACAAAACACAAACACCTAGCCATACAAGGATCGAAACAAATAAACAAACCGCAGCATATAACTTAGCAACAAACTCACCGCTATTTTAAACAAAACACAACTTAGACAGAAACCAACACCTGTATAACCATAAACTTTGATCATTTTCCATGTGTAAACATAGCCATAAGATTAACCTAAGAATCGAAATGTAACCCATCCATAGTCCTTATATAACCATACAATTTAATATTTTTCTTTTATATACCATAAACATAAGTTAACCTAAGAACCAACATGTAACCCATAGACATAAGCCAAATTTAATGTGAAGACAAAAAAAAAAGGTTCAATCTATCTTTTTGGCCTCAAAAAAAAAAAAATTTTCCCGCACGAATTTCATGTATTTCAAAAATTACCATTACAAGTTGACGGAATAATTAGACAAGACTTTTTGTAATAAAGTACAAATGTATCATAGACTATGAAAAAGGGACAATCACGTTAAACAATCGCAACAAAACAGTAACAAAACCATTAAATTTAGAACATTATAATTCTTGAAACGTTAACCCTAACCATATACGAACCGAAATCAATAAACAATATAACATAGATAAGTTTACCAACTAACTTAGAGATGAATTAACAATTAAGTAACCATATTTAATCCTTATTCCAAATTTTATCAATAGTGTAACTAAACTATAACTTAATTAAGACAAAAATGTAATCATATTTTTAAGTACATCAACAAAAAACAAAAAAGACAAAAAAAGAAAACAAAAATGTAATCATATTTTTAAGTGCATCAACAAAAAACAAAAAAGACAAAAATGAAAACACATTTTTAAGTGCATCAAAAAAAAACCCTAGCCGTAAGAATAATTTTTTTTTTTTTTAAACAGAATGTAAACAATAGAGTTAAGCAGCCATGTTTTTTTATATAACACTTTTAATAGTGCTAAGATTTATTTTATATTCAGAACAACCTTTTAAGAAACAAATTTATACTTATTAATGTAAAGACAAAAAACAGTTTAAACCTGTTTTTCTGTCTCAAAAAAACCGACGTACGTGTAATAGGTACAGAATCACCCAACAACAGCCGACTCAGCTGACTTCACAGCCCACCCAAGGCGAATAGAAAATTAAATAAAAAACAACGTTCATTTTCCTAATGTAATATGATACGCTACAACCATATACGGAATATTATAAAAATCATTTCTATTTTCTGTGACCTCGGCCTTGATCAGTGTATTAACCTAAACTAAGAACAAAGGATTGTGTACCTATATAAAGCGATCTATTTTCCAAGATTAAACAGTTATTATCCACACGTTAAGCGTTTCACTTACCTAACATTCGGTCCATTACCATACTGACGTCTCTATGCGATGCACGACGTTATGTACCGGCATTTCATTAAAGGTTGCGGGTTTAGTAATATTTGGGAACTGTGATAATAAACCGCTATATGGATGGCTATTATCAATGGTGTTGATGGTAGCCTGGTCCGTAGTCACGATCGACGTTATAATATTTAACTCTGTTACCCGGTAGATTAACCTATGCTGGCTCAGGTCAACCAACAGCTTATGATAGATCAAAAAATCGGCTCCCAGTATTGGCTGTCTAACATCTGCTATTACAAAATTCCATCTTAACGGTCTACGCAATTTAAAATCTAACGACATTGATTTGACACCATACGTTTTAATATCTGTGCCGTTGGCTGCAAAGAGTTTAAAATCGACGCACTCACCAGAACGATGTTTCTTGGATGCTGGTATCACTGAAATATTCGCACCTGTATCCACCAGAAATCGTAGGCCAGAGTTCATGTCCATTACGCACAAACGATGGTATGACGTAATAATAGCACAGGTTTCCGCCGTACCCATATTTCTACTAGTTTTCCGGCTTCTTATTGTCCCACGCGCACGGTTCGCGACACCTGGTTGCCTTATCACTGAACCAGTAGTGATAGCAGCACAACCAATCGGGGTTCCTCGCTGTCTCGCCGCGCTGGTGACGCGAAATGCTCCTGCTCCTCGATGACGACCGGCCCTCGCGCTGACCTCGCCCGAAGTCCCGGCGCCTGGATCTCGAACGCTCCATCTCCGTCAGCCGCATGCTCAACTTCGCGATCTCGGCGATAATTAATGCAGTATCGCTGCTGGAACCACTTGGCGATATCCGGCATGGTGTGCCAGCCGACGTTGCCACTTCGGAAATTTGGGTAACCCTGGTGGCCTCTGACACGTCATCGGCGATGCTAGCCAACGTGTCCAGGTCAGTCTCCCGGGATGCCACCAACACTGCGCGCGTCGCCGTCGGCAAATGGTTCTGCCACATTATTCTCAAAGTCTCATCAGGGAAACTATCCTTGGCTAAATTACGAATTTTGGCCAGGAGCTGTGACGGCTTTTGATCTCCAAGGTCCATTTCCCCGAGGAGCCTTTCCACCTGCCGATTCTTTGAGTCCTCTAAATGTATGTTCTCCTTGGCTTTCCTGCCTTCCTTTCTGCTTCAACTCTACCTTCTATGATATGATGTTTCTTATAAACTCGTCGTGTCGTTGCAGGTGTCCAAACATCTTCCCTCTTCTGTTATCTATGGTTCTCAACAAACTTCTCTTTTCTTCTACTATCCTTAAAACTTCTTCATTGGTTTTCTTTTCTTTCCAACTGATATTTTCCATGCGACGCCAACACCACATCTCAAACGCCTCTAGCCTCTCCCTATCACGTTGCTTCATAGTCTACGTTTAGATTCCGTTTAGGGCTATGCTTAACGTGACCATTTATTTTTTGACTCAAAAAGGGACATTGATTTTTTGGGTCAGTGAAAATAAAAACAGTTTTTTAATTTTTTTTTATTCACAAAAAAGTAAGTGTTTATACAGTTCGTTAACTTAGTTATATTTATATTTATCAGAAGAACAAATTTGCTTTAAGGAAGAAAGAAAGAAATAAAATACATTTATTCACGTTACACCAGTTAAATTATACATGCAATTTTATAAAACGGACGATAAAAATGACCCCCACTCAGCGTAATGCCACGGCAAGCCGCGGCGCTGATTTTCAGTGGAGACCTAACTTATAGCTAACTTATGACTAACGAGTGACGACACAACTACAGACAAGAAAATAAATAAATAAAAGGTAACAAGCAACACAGAACAAAGAAAAAAAAAACAATTAGGAACAATTTATGTGCACGAATCAAAATACACTTTGTAGAGAGTTTGCCCCCCGGTGTGTAAACAAAGTGCGCGCGATGACGTCTTGGCCAATCACGGCTTAGGTCGCGTTGACGCGCGGTCTCGCTCTCACACACCGCTCGCTCTCGCTAGCGTCCGGCCAGTGCGGCGGCCGTCCGCCGGCTCGACTACCTACTCAAATTTTCGCGCGGTTTCCGAAAACGGGACAATTTTGCGTCCCAGAGTTCATTACGGGGACAAAGGGACATTCCCGTTCAAAACGGGACGTCTGGTCGGGTTAGCTATGCTCCAGATGTACACTTTTATGAGCTTTTTACGAATGTGGCTAAATATTCTGGATTTCAATAAGCATTTCTTCGCATTGAAGGCTTTCTTTGCCATCGCTATCCTTGTAACAATCTCTAGTCGTCAGTAATAATACTCCCAAGATATTTAAATTGTGGAACTTGTTCTATTGCAATATTATTTAATTTGATTGGCTTTAGTTTAGTTTAGGTTTTAGTTTTATTTATATTGATTTTGAGTCTAAATTCGTTGAAGACAGCATCCATGAATGTAATTTAATCTTCTAATAGTTTGTGTGTTTGTGCCAATGCAGTGATATCATCAGCGAAACGAATAAACTGAATATTTTCCCCATTAAATTTAACCCCCCTTTTTCCAGACTCTATTAATTTGCGAATCGTACACTATAAAAATATTAAAAATTAAATGTGAAAGCGGACACCGCTGTCTAACACCTTGGTGATTTTTTGCGTTTCTGGACTCGTCTCCTATTTCTAAAATGGTCATCATGGTTTTCCAATCAACTTTATGAAATGCCTTTTCGAGGTCTATAAATCTATATATAAACGTAAAAGTCCTGACTGACTGACTCACTTAAATCAATGCCCAGCCCGAACCGTTTTGGACCTAGAGAGCTGAATTTTTCACAATAGGTAGTTTTTATAACGTTAGTATCCACTAAGAAAGGGTTTTTCAAAATGTATCCCCTAAAGGTAAAAGGGGGTTGAAAGTTTGTATGGATGGGGTTTAAGATTTCGAGTTATGGATTTGAAACTTCGTAGGTTTACTTATCATTTAAAAACAATAAATTGTTGTACTGGCAACACTAGCCATGTAAACACCTGTAATACGACCTCTAACCAATTTAAATTGAAAATAATTACTTACAAAGTGAAAAAACTTGTGGAGGTGTATCAAGCAACAGTGCTACATTGTGTTATTGGATTTTCGCAACAAAGCATTTCACGGAGGCACTCAATTACTAAATAAGGACGATAGTAAGATCACTTCATAGCCGTTACACTTTGGAAAACCATTCAAACATTGAAATAATCTAAAGGATTCGTTTGTTTTCGGTAAAAAATAACGGGACTGGTCTCAGCTGATTGGGAGTTGAAAGTCACTGACAACTGACAGCTGTCAAGTGCGTTTCGATACACGCAAACCTACAACCTAGTATTGCTAGCCCAAATAAAAATAAAAATTAAATATGCCTCTAAAGGGAGTTACGAAAGTTACCGCTAGTGGCCAAAAGATGGCGACACTAGTCACCTGCAGCTCATGCAAATCTATAGTAGATATAAAAGGCACAATACTATGCATGGGTTGTAAAAATCGTTATGAGTTCGACTGCGCAGGCATTTCCGAGAAATTGCATCGATTAAAGAGCTTAGACGCCAAAAAGAAATGGAAATGCAAACGATGTCTAGAAAAGTTGGACAAGCAGGAAATCTTAACAAAAATTCCATCATGTCCCACTCAAGCGAAACAACAAAAGACCCCTAAGGATGACATAAAGAAGAAACCCAATACAAAATCACCACCAAGTGACCCAAAACAAATAGATACGAACCCTCTTCCATCCACCCCTAAATTCAAACATCACACTCACGCAGACAGCTCAAAAATACTTATTGCTAATGATACAATCAACCACATAAACTAACCACCTATCACAGCTTCAGAGACGGAAAGTACAATGACACCTGCTGCCAACACAAAAATGGTTAACCAAAGCCCATATGCGCCCACAGAGCTGGAAAATTCAGGAGACTTTTCACATTTAAACTCAGATCTTTCCTCGGATGCACACGTAGTCACCGAATTCGACTTATCTGTAAACAGCTCGCTGTTACATGACAAACAGTCCAGGAGTTTAGATTTTACTGTAAATGATGTATTGACGACTCTTGAAACAAAAGACGAAATAAATAGACTCACCTCAGAACTTGCCTCTACCCAAAATGAGTTAGAGGAGGTAAGTATCGAAAATAACTGCCTGAGACGGAAAATCGAGAAGCTACAAAGTGAAGTGGGAATACTGAAAAAACTATGCCACTCTTCAAACCTCGCCACACTTTCTCCAACGGAAAAAAATAAGAGGCATTCCATACATAATGACATGCGTCCTCAGGTTACTCTATCAAACCGCTCATTAGTAACAGCAACAATAGGTGGGGAAAAATGCTGCATAAATCCCGAATGCGCAACGGATTTAAAGCGCCTAAAAAAGTTAGTAAGTTCTTTGGAAGACGACTTGAAAACTTATAAGACACAAATCGAGCAGCTGAACATATCACTAAAGAGATTGACAAAGGATAACATAAACACAGCATCCAATGATAATGATACGATCAAAAGCTTGGCTACAAGCGAAGAAATAGTCTCAAACCCCCTAAACAATACACTGGATATACTCATGCTCCACCAAGGACAGCGGTATCTTCACTCCCATTCCCTAAACTATGTGTTATTAGTAACTATTCGAATCTTATGATGAAATCGTTACAGCGAACCTTCCCTGCTGATAACATGCGTCTCTATTTAAATCCTGGGGCAACTATTTTATGGCCTGCATAATAAGCTGCAAGAATTTACACATGATTACTGTGTAATTTACATTGGTGATAATGATTTTAAAAACAGTGTTAATTATTACAAATTGGTGCATTTCATACAAAAACAACTAAGCGAAGTTCAGCACACCAATGTCATTATTTGCTTGCCAATATTAAAATTTAATAATATATCAGCCTTGTTTAACAAACGTGTTGATATGTTTAATTACTTATTGTACCAGGCTAATCTTGAACATGAGTACTGCTACATCGTAGATTCTAACGCAGCTATATCGTTTGACATTAATATGTATTCTCAATCTGGTAACGTAAACAAACGAGGTTTTATAGAAATGTATAACGTACTGATGAGTGTTTTCAAATCAATTTACCCGAATCTTAATCTTATTCAAAATTTGACTTATGAATGTAACCTTTATTAATAAGCAAACAGGCGCTCGACCTTTGACAATTTTTTTTCGTCCATACCACTGACATATTAAACCGCACTGTGATAGAATTCAACAAAAATACAAATAACCTTAGAGTCCTTCACCAAAATATAGCAGGACTTTTTAATAAACTTGATTTTATTGAACTGGCTCTAGCAAATTTAAATGATGAGGGCAAGGAGGCTGATATATTGTGTTTCAGTGAGACATTCATAAAGCATGGAGCGGAGCTTAATATTAAACTCAACAACTACCAACTAGCAGCTTCGTTCTGTCGAGATACAAGTAGAGGTGGTACGTGCATTCTTGTCCACAAATTGCTGGACATAAAACCAATATGTATTCCAACTGGCATAGCTACAAAACATCACTTCGAGTGCTGTGGAGTTGAAATAACTGGTCTAAACACTCTTGTTTTTTTGCATATATAGGATACCACAGCAAACTAAACCCCACATAGGCATTTTTATGGATAGCCTGGAGAAGTTACTTCAAGTTACAGAAAAGTTTAAAAGAAATAAAGTGATAATCTGTGGAGACTGGAACCTAGATATTATGAAAGAAAATACTAGTACAATAGATTTACATGATTTATTACACAATTATAACTCCAGCGTCCATATAAAAACTCCGACTAGACTAGATTCATGCATAGACCAAATTGCAAGTAACATTAAAGGTGTAGAGTCGGAGTTGGTCTACCTTGGACTTCCAGACCATGAGTCGGCACAAATGATTGTAACAAAGGCTAACAGACAAAAGGCAGTTGCTACGTGGTTTGAATACAAAAGGGACTACAACAAAGACAATTTACGTAAGTTTAAGGAATGTATCTCAGCTCTAACATTCAATAATGTCTTCTCAGAAGATACATTCCCAGAAGCTGTCAATCATTTTTACGACACCTTCTGTATATTTTACAAAGTATGTTTTCCAATAGTAAAGGTAAAAATGAACAATCGCCCAAAGAAAATTAGGTGGCCAACGAGAGGCTTAAAAAAGTCTAGCAAAATCAAACGCGAATTATACTATAAATATAGAAGAAGTAAATCGAACAGGACGACGCATAAGGTAAAATTTAAGAAGTAAAATTCATTATTTAAGTCCTGTATACTAAATGCGCAACGAATTCTTAACAATAAATACATTGAAAATAATAAAAATAAAAATGCAAAGCCACCTAGAACACAATCTCAACAACTCTACCAAATGACTATTGCAAAAATGACATTGATATCTTAAATTACCTAAATAAATCATACTCTGACCCTAATGACATATGCAACTTCCTGAATGAATATCTTATTACAATGACAAACAGCAACAAAAAGACTTTACCTCGAAATACACTAAACAGTTCAGTATCAAATCCTAAATCGATCTTTCTAAAACCTACCGATAAACTTGAAATTTACAGAATAATTATGTCATTAAATAACACCAAAACATCTGGCCTTGATGATATAACAACAACGGTTCTCAAAATGTGTGCTCCTACTATCTGCAGTCCTCTCTCACATATTGTAAACTTATCCTTTCCTTATCCTAAAGCCCTATAGTTAAGTCTATCTTCAAAACAGGTAGCAGATCAGAGCCAAATAATTATAGACCCATAACCAAAATTTCTAAGGTCTTCGAAAGAGCTGTACACCACAGGCTAAACAACTTTCTGGACAAACATGACATATTAACACCTAAACAGTTTGGATTTCGAAAGGGTAAATCGGCAACTCTAGCCTGCTTTAATTTAATAAAAACTGTATCAGAGAGCTTAAACCAAGAAACTTCTATAATAGCAATTTTTTTGGACTTGAGCAAAGCCTTTGATTTCATTGACCACGAAATACTTCTGAAGAAACTTGAATTATATGGAATTAGAGGTAAAGCACATGATTGGATCGAAAGTTACTTAAGTCATAGAACGCAGTGTATAGAAATTGAGAAAATCGTCAGGAAACATAAAAACAACTTATGCAAAGAAAAATTTCGATCAGGGTTTCTAGTAAATAAAACTGGAGTACCACAGGGCAGCATTCTTGGTCCTTTGCTCTTTCTTATTGCCATAAATGATTTGCCAATGTCTATTAAACAAGACTGCATTCTTTTCGCCGACGACACCACCCTTGTCATAAGAGATGATAATGACAACCTATCTGAGTTTTAATCCAGTGTTAACAGTACGTTATCTGACGCCATCGACTGGTTAGATAGCAATAAACTAAAAATAAACATAGCAAAAATAAAAGCTATGACATTTGGTTCCTATAAGGCTAAACCACTGCCTTTTCAAATTAAACACGACAAGTCGTATATAGAGTTAGTTGACAATGTGACATTTCTGGGCCTACAGATTGACAAAAATTTAAATTTAAATTGGAAACTAAAATAAAAAGACTGAGACAAACAGTATCAGTAAATGCAGCTCTTACTGCGTATCATGGATACGTCACTGCTGTCCTAAGCTACGGACTATTACTGTGGGGAAATTCCGTAGACATAGAGAGAGTATTTTTAATACAGAAAAGGTGTGTCCGTGCCTTAGATAATGCATGGTTTCTTGAAAACTGTACACCTATATTCAAAAAGTTTAATTTGCTCCCGCTACCACGTATGTATATAAAAGATGCTTGTCTCCATGTTAGAGAAAACCCTGAACTTTTCGCTCGACGCACGGAGACCAGCATAAGACATGTGAGGGCTCAATACAGAAACCTATTATATAGGCCTCGTTGCAACTCCTCAATCTATGAAAATAATTGTTTTAATATGTGTATGGACCTGTATAATCAACTACCTGAAACAATATAACTCCAGAACAGCCACTGCTTCAAACTTAAATTAACAAAATGGCTATAAGAAAAGTGCTTTTACAGTATCAAAGAATATCTAAATTGTAATTAAAATTCGAATTTGTAATTAATTGTTTATTATTGTAATTATATGTGTAATTTGATTTGACTAAGATATCTAAACATGTGACATAATAAATTTAAGAGAATGTAAATATGTAAATAGTATATGTACTCGATTATATAGATTGTATAAATAAAAATTTGTACACTTGCATGCAGGTTGAATACGCTTGACCTACTGACTAGTTTAAGATACTGTAACCGTATTCTGACAAATAAAATATTTCATTGATTGATAGAAAAGTAATTTCAGCGTTTTTTAAAATTCAATCTCTAACAGGGTAAAAAAGGGGTTAAAAGTTTTTAATTTTTTTTTGTGACAGACTTATTTGTAATTGTGCTAAACATTCCCATTTTTGTATGCTTTGACCAAGGGAATATCTTGTTTCGATCTAGGGATTGCTCCCGGGAATTCCCGGTACCGGAAGTACCGGGAAATCCCGGGAATTTACAACTCAGTCAGAACCGGTACCGACCAATGAAAATCCCGGTTCTCGGTTCTTTTCGGTACTGGGGAGGAAGGCAAATATTTTACACGTAGTGTGAAAATTTCCAGTGATATTATTGTGTAATTAATTACCTTTGAATCTAAATTGTATGGATAATTGTTTCTTGCAATTTTTTGTGATACATCAATGCGATTGACAGCTTATCTCATTTATTTATCAAAAATGTAAAAATATAAAAAACAGAAATGGCCAATAACAAGGAAATGTTACTAGTACATGGTAGAGGTAGACGGGTTGGGTAGGGCCGCACCGTCATTGAAACCAAAGAAATTTTGGATGGATTTGAATCTGTGCCGTGTCCCACGGTTACACATGGTGGCTCGGATTATCGAAATCATAATTTTGGATCTTAGCCAGCCCATTACTACACTAAGGGATCTTGTCCATCGGTCAGCGATGGCTTCACCGAGATGTTTGATGAAGGTGGACATTTGCGGAGCGAAGAGGGGAGTGTAAGTTGCGTGACGTTTTTCACAACGTTCGTGTATTTTTTTTTTCTCTTCGGCGGATTTTAGGACGGATGCTACCCGACGTGAGATATAAGAGAGAGCGTCGGTTTCTACGACACGAATATCAAAATACGCCTCCCTCTGCGCATCCCAGACGCCGCGACAGCAGAGATCCCCGCGAAGTCCACCGTCGCCTTCAGTGATGATGGGTTCTTTGACCACGTTCCCCCAAGCGTGCTGGCATTGCTCACAAAATAGATCTCTAATTTCTTTGTGGCGTCGTGTTATTAAACCACCCATGTTGCAGCAGAGGGCGTGGTCGACGTTGAAGTCATCATTGCCGCAGCCATCACATGATTTGGGCATGGAGACAGGTGTTCTGTGGTATCGCAGTACCAGTGCGTCTCTAAATTCTAGTGGCGATAAGTCAAAATGGTTGGTGGCTTTCTTTGTCGTTATGACTGAGAGCCAAATTGAGGATTTTGTTTTAGTTTTTGTGAAAATTGAGCGCTCGATTGCTCGTTTTTCGTATGAGAAAGTTTATCCGGAATAGATTGCATTAGGGATAAATTCACCATCAATGCGATTGACTAACTAGGTATATTATTTTAAATCCTAACTATCATTTTTCACACCTTTCCTTCACTTTTTATCTCATCACATTACTCTTCGTTCGGTTGCTTCTTATATATTAACGTGTATAGTGTTATTGTCCCGTCACGTGTCTCTATGTGTACTTGTGTAGATGTTGTTTTGTCGATGTTTTTAAAGTCATTTGGTATATGTCAAAAGCTTTTCATTTTAACTCCATTAACTCAAGACTCGGCTTAAAATGACATGAATCAAGGCAGCTTTCGAGTCTCAAAAATAGATCAAGTCAACACACTGCGCATCATACTTACTAGAACAGGGTACTGAATGGCAGAGGGAAATGTACGTAACATTTGTAGATTTCAAAAAAGCCATTGATACGCTAAGGTGGGCTTGTATCTGCATGAAATTGGTGTTCACAAAAAATTCCAACCTCAGACGCAATCTACAAGAAATATTCTTGTTGCGTGCGTGACGCAGGATATTCGGAGGATATTCTAGTTAATGCGGGTGTGCAACAAGGGGTCTTCGCTCTCTCCTTTTTCATGTTGCCCTTGATGACCGCATGCTTGCATTACACGAAATCATAGTGCCGCGGCATGGACTGAGGCGGTGAGGCCTCTCAAACATTTTAGATATTTGGACTGTGCTGATGTCCTTTTTCTACTAAGCCACACATGAGCTGATATGCAAGCCAAATTTGACGATCTTTGAAGAGAACCAATACCAAGAACGAAGACGGTAAGTGAACACTTGGAAGATCCAGGAAATTTCCAAATCAAGAGCATCCTTCGCACGGATCGATCAAACGGTTTACCGTGTAAAGACCGTGTTGCTATATGGGTACGAGATAAGACCTTCCACGTAGACGTGACGTGGGTACGAGATAGATCTCGTACCCATATAGCAACAGATATCTCGCGCAGATTTCAAGTTACGATAAACCGGTTTCTCCAACGGATTTTCTGTATATACTGGTCCGAGAAAAAATACAACCCTTACGTGATGAAAGTCGGCAATGAGACACCGATCGACCAACAGTAACTTAGGGATAAATTCGCCTTTAAACTTTCTTTATTATGTGTTATGTATTTTTTACATTCCCATTGAAATATAATACAAACCATTGAAAATGTGACCAAAAGAAAATCTATAACTGTAAAAGAGCCGTTTGAATAGCAACCCATAAAGAAAAAAAAACATACGCGAGGAACAATAGCGAATAATTTCATTATATTTAAGCGAAATAACAAAACCACGGATAGGAGGGTTCCGTACCTTCAATGTAATATAAGAACCAAAGTAATACCAAAAGGTCGTATCTGATGCCTATGGAAGAAGTTTTTTGCAGATAACTCAAAAATGCCTGAACCGATAATGTTCAAAATAATTTTCGTAGAAAGTATATCATAAGGCACATCGCCTCAAATTTTTTCATATTTTTTGGACTTACGGTTCATAATTTACAGGGGGGGGACACAATTTTTCTGACTTTCGAAGCGATTATTTAAGAAAATATTCACTTAGTCACAAAATGGTCAAAGAAACCTCATGTTATTTTTAAAGACCTATCGATTGATGTGTCACATGTTCATATTTGGTTAATAAATTTTTTTTGAAATTTAGTACATCTATGGAGCGCCCCCCTAAAAATTTTTTTTTTTTTTCAAATTTATCTCCATAACTAAGTAGCGGCATACAAAATACACCTTTGTAAATTTTATTCAGATACGTCGTATAGTTTCCGAGTAAAATGGCTGTGACATACGGACGGACAGACAGACAGACAGACAGACATGACGAATCCTTAAGGGTTCAGTTTTTTGCCATTTGGCTACGGAACCCTAAAAATGACCGGCTTTCAGGATATGAAGCAGAAAACGCCAAAAGTGCCTTCAGTGATATTTGTAAATCAACTGAATTTGAAAAATCAATGAAACAATTTTCCATTAAGGATGGTCACCGACTCGGTTTGATAAAAAAGGAAAATATAGACAAACTTTAATAAAAATGGTCATGGTGTTATCCCACGAAAACTCTTGTAGTGAGCGTGGCTTTTCCATCAATAAGGAAAAAAATGTGGAAAATCTTTCGCAAGCAGTCTATACTAGTAATTGCGCAAAGACGCGTTTATGACGCTATATCCTACCACGGCGATCGCGGTATAGACAAAATAAATATTGAAAAAAAAAACGGCCAAGTGTGTGTCGAACCACGCATAATGGAGGGTTCCGTACCAGCAATGGAATAAGAACCACTCTAATACCAAAAGGTCGTATCTGAATTAAGTGAATGCCGACGTATCTGAAATCCCGACTCGGGATTGCAAATTCGAGATCCCACGGGATTAGAAATATCAATCCCGCGGGATTTTAGGGATCCCGACTAGATAAACGATAATAACGACATGTTTGTGATGGTGACGTTAATTAAAATAACATATTAATAGACAGAAAAAAAAAACCTTTGTTCTTTAATATTATTAACTAAATCATCATCAGTTCAAAGGTAATCAAAACAATAAGTATAACTGTAATAAGAATCAAAACAATAAGGAATTACAGAGTATTACAGGTGATTTTGAAAGTGACTTCTTAAAAAACAAAGGGTATTAAGAGTGTTATCTGCTAAACGGCATCTTACATCCGTTGCAATGTACCCAGCTGCTGAGAATGCCCTCTCCGACTCAACACTGGTTGGCAACAGCGTGGCGAAGCAATTATATGCAAACTGCAAAAATCTCCCCCTTGTTCCTCCACACTCAAATAGATCCATTTCCTTTTTTATGACAGACTCTAATCTGTCTAAGCTCGTGGATACACGTGTAAAGGGACTTTTCGATGCTCGCAGAGTTTGTTCTAATTCCTCTTTAAGTGACATATTAGTTTGTACAGCAGTAGCACGTAAATTCAAATCTTCTGCAATCATTGAAAGAGGCAAGTCATCTTCGTTTAATACTGCCGTATTAATCTCTGCTTGGTTCGGTTCTTTACGATATAATCGTGTGATTATATATTTAATTTCCTTCCTAATGATATATTTGCTTGGCAATTGGAAAGTCTGATTGTCTTTCCATTGCTCCAAGTCATGTTGATAATTATTCGGATTTTTCAAATATATCAGCACTGCAGTTGCTTTTATGCGACGCTCGGAGATACGATTGTTCATCGAAGAGACCAATTTTTCTGCAAGAGGAGTTTTTGATCTTGTAGCTTTCGAACCATGAAACGCAATGTATGTTCTGCACTTACTAAATCAGTATCTCGACGACACAGTACCTCAACAGCCAATTTCACTGGCTGGAATGTATTTTCCAAATCGATAAGGACAGCGTGTTCTTCATCAGTGAAAAAATAGTCTGAATTGGAACTGAGCGAGAGGGCAACTAGGGTCTTACCTACACACTGCTTTACTCTATTGTATGCACTTATCATGTTGCATAGGGTAGACCAACGTGTCTTGCAGTCAAGAACCAGCTGAATTGTTTTGCCAAACTCTTGCTGAATTTAATTCTGAAGCAAATCATTCTTGGTAGGAGAATTTCTAAAAAGTTTGACGCATTTTCTTAGTTTTGATATAATCATTTGGTATTCTGTCGCCAGATCAACTTGTCTTAGAGGTAAGTAAAAGTATAAACCATCATAATTATCCAGATTGTCGTCCAGGACTTCTTCCTCCTCTGTGCTGCGGTTTGTGTTCAGTTCAGGGCCAGGGTCTTCAAATTCTTCCTCTGTCTCCTCTGCATTGGATTCTACATTCTTTTTATAAATGACGTCTGTTATACCTAATTGTACACCGTGGGCGTAGCAAAGCTGTTGTAGTGGTTCAATCAGGCGTCCGACTTTCTTCATGACGTTGGCTCCGTAGTTATAGCGACTATATCGTTATCCAGGGATAAATTGAATTCTGATAGTTTTTCTTTCAGAAGTTGAACACAAGACTCAGATGACATACTTCCAAAAATGCGTGCTAGTCCAATATTCCAGTAAGTAGGTTGACTGTTAATAACTGTGTGTACATTCACATTTAAAAAGCGCCGTATTCCAGATGTCCATTCATCTAAAGTGAGTGTAAACCTGTAGTCTTCATTCTTCAACTTGAGTAGATCTTCCTTCACTTTCATTTTGAGCGTCGTTCCATGATCCGTTACAATTTTTTTTATTGTATTTGGTGAAAAATGCAATTTATAACTGTTACCTTTCGCATCAAAAAGACTCTTTACGTCCTCAGAAGTACAAAATACTCTGAATGGCAAACCATCTTTGGCTACTATTCGGGAAATCATCAACTCTTTTGTCACGTTAGTATCGGATGGAAAATAATCACTGATTTTCTTTTTTTTCTGTGGTGTTTGGTAATCTTCATGATTTTCTGGTGTAAGTTGAGCCTCCGCAATAATAAAGAGTGTATTGACAATTATAAGGACAAGTGAAATGTGTAATAACTTTTAAAAGTTTATTATTTTGCGTAAGTATGTTCTGGGCATTTGGTTTGAAGACCTTTTTAAACGTTTAGTGTTGACTAAGACACCTGTTACCTTTGCTTTCGGGCGACTTTTCGTCGTTTGCTTCGGACGTTTCTCATCAGATTCGGACAACGTTTACTGTACTGTAGATCTGCCACAACACCGCCGCCGCCGCCGCCGCCTCCCACCGCCAGCAGCAGGGCACACCGCGCGCAGGCGCGTAGTAGCCGTCGCGCTGCCGTCGCGGAAGGCAGCTCGTGAAAATGGTCATCGTAAATTGACCGAAACATGTCGAGCAAAAATCGACTTAAATTACGTGAGTAACCCGTTATAAATATTTTTAATATGTTAGAGTCTCACGAAAGTTTTATAGTTAAAAAAGTGACAGAATTCATTTTGTCCACACTTCTTTATGTAAAGATTGGTAGTCATCGTGGAAGTAGTGACGAACGCCGTAGATTTCATACTGCATTCGCATATTACCTACCACACATTGTCTTAGATCCAAAATTTTCGGCAAAAATCGACGTTTTGTGCTCATTCAGGTGTTCTCCTTTGCGAATAGTAGAGTACTACGGGCCCGGTAGCAAAAAAAATCCAGTTGGAAGTGGTTTTCGTCGCTTAGAATTATGCACTGTTCGCAGCAGCTTGTATTTTGTTATGCAGTCTCCTAAAGAAGCGAAGAGCAAAGCCTCGTTGTTGGGTTAGGCCGTTTCTGCAGAGACGTAATGAAGAAACAAACAGATTTCTAGAAGAGTTAAAAATCGATCCCTTAAGTGGATTAAAAAAATTCACTCGAATCTCATGCAAAGATTTGGAAGTGTTGATCAATGCTATTAGTCCAATAATTGCAAAACAAGACACAAACTACACAAAATGTGTTCCTGCTACAATGAGGCTTGCAATTAGTTTGAGATATCTTGCTAGTGGAGATGTATTTGTTTAAAGTCTCAAAAGAACTAATTGCTCGAATCGTTCCAGTAGTTTGCCAAGCATTGATATCTGTGTTGAAAGAAAACATAGAGGTTAGAAAAAATAGAATAGCATTTAATTTTAATTGTTTTACATGTCCCGCCAATTAATTTCTGACTCTGCGCAGCCGTAGTAATCATCATCGCGGACCTGAAAATTTGATGATGATGCTGGAGTATTTATCAAAGCTTCAGAATAGGGTGATGGCATGGGAGTTGTGTCATATTTCCCAGAACCAATAATATGTCGTACAACAAATTATCGATATCCCTGTGAACCAATATTTTAATCCGCTCATTTTTAATTCTCCTTACCTCCCCTCCTCCTCTCCTTCTTATTCGCCTGTTGTTACCTTATTTTAAGTTTATTGTAAAAACATTTTTATTATTCTTGTATTTTTGGTGCAATAAAGAATATTTACTTACTTAACTTTGATGCGACGGCTGCAGCAAAGATGTCTTCTTCATCGGTTTTCTTATTTTCGATGTTCTTTTTTACACTATCCATAATAGATAAAGCATGATTAATTCTTGGGTCTTCTTCGGCACGACGCTTCCGTGTTTGTTTCGGATATTTAACTGATTGAGCTGGAATTTCAGGGGCAGTATCTGAACTCTCATTTTCAGTGCATCCAATGGTATCTTGTGACAGCTGAAATAAAATTTTATTTTTCTGTTACCCAAATCACCGAAAGAATGGATGCTAGTGGAGCGTCAATTTAACATTCTGTGGCATTTTCCGCATTGCATGGGTGCCATGGATGGCAAACACGTGGTTATGCAAGCTCCTATTAACACAGGAAGTGACTATTTTAATAATAAGGGCACTTTTAGTATT
Organism: Pammene aurita; assembly: GCA_947086415.1. Lineage (NCBI taxonomy): Eukaryota > Metazoa > Arthropoda > Insecta > Lepidoptera > Tortricidae > Pammene > Pammene aurita. The sequence goes on from OX352295.1 coordinate 32,316,463, forward strand.
GTACTTTTTGCACTGGTTGATGCAAATTATATGTTTCCATACGTAGATATCGGATGCAAAGGAAGAATATCAGACGGAGGTATCTTTAAAAGTACAACTTTGCATGCTAGCCTTCAACAGGAAAATTTAAATTTGCCTCAAACTTATGCGCTACCAGGAAGAAATAAACCAGTTGCACATGTTATAGTAGCTGATTATGCATTTGCATTAGATGTGAACTTACTGAAGCCATACCCAGGCCAACATGCTAAAGGGTCGAAAGAAAGAGTATTCAATTATCGTTTGAGCAGAGCCAGACGTACAGTAGAAAATGTATTTGGAATGTATATGGCAAATAATGCTAGTGAAGCGTACAATAAGTTCATAAATCTGTTTATATTGTTTTATAACTTGTGTTTTCCTTTTATAAGATTAAAAATGAATCTAACAAAAAAGGCAAAGTGGATTTCTTCGGGAATAAGAAAATGTTGTGTAAAAAAGAGAAATTTGTTATGGAAATGCAGAACACATCCTAATAAAAATAACAAACGCCTTTTTAAACAATATTCCAAGCGCCTAAGAAAAATTATATATTTGACACAAAAGTCTCAAAATGACTACTACATAAAAAAATCATCAAACAAATCAAAAGCAACTTGGAATGTTGTTAATAGAACTAAAACTTTACTTCCTAAGGAGAATATCTCTCATATAAAACATAATGGTAAGTTAATAACTGACCCTCAATCAATTGCAGAAAATTTTAATAATCATTTTATTGGCCAAGTTAAACTAATTACAGATTCCAATAACTGTAATAATGCCGCACCAAATAATATTTTAGACCGTCATAACACATTGACATATAGTTCTTCACATTCTTTATTTATGCAACCAACAAGCCCGGAAGAAGTGTTAAATATAATATACTCCCTTAAAAACAGCAATAGTACCGGCAATGATGGGATTTGCACTAAAGTTATGAAAAGAGTTGCACCGGTCATATCATTACCGATTAGTTATATAATAAATCTATGTATAGATCAAGGCATCTTTCCTGAAAAGCTAAAAGTAGCGATTGTGCGACCTCTTTTTAAAAAAGGAGATAAAGAAAATATGGAAAACTTACAGGCCTATTGCTCTCCTCCCTATCTTTTCTAAGATCATTTAAAGAGTAATCAGCAGCCGAATAAGTAATTACTTTGAATTAAATAATCTTTTTGCGCAGGAACAAAAAGGATTCCGCAAGAATATGACTATAAATATGGCTATTTTTGATTTATTGCAAGAAATCATAACCTATATGGATAAAAAACAACCAGTTTGCGCGCTGTATATGGATTTAGCCAAGGCTTTCGACTTAGTAGACCATAATATATTATTGGAAAAACTGTATAGCTATGGAATACGCGGTAATATCTACGAATTGTTGAAATCATACTTAGTTGGTAGAAGCTCTTCATGCACAGAGTTGACTCGAGCTGGAGCAAAAAGCTTTGGAAACTTAGTAGAAAAAGGCTCCAAATCATAACAGGAGTTTTTACAGGCCACTACGCCGTGAAAGGAGTACTGGCTAAAATGGGACTGTCAGACAATACTGATTGTAGAATGTGTGGCGAAGAGGAAGAGACAATAAAACACTTAATGTGTGAATGTCATGCTCTTGCCAGACTAAGAATGAGGGACTTTGGAATCGGCTATCCAGATCCAGAGGACCTCAAAGCACTGCCCTTGAGCTCCATCGCCCAACATATGGAGATGGTTGAAAAAGCTCTTGAGTAAGTGTACTAGGGGGCAACTACACAAAAGATCCCTTTGGGTCGAAGTGTATCCATATGGGCCCCCGAGCCAAATAAGATAAGATAAGATAGTTGGTAGAAAACAAGTTGTACAAGTAGATCATATAAGTTTAAAATCGAAATGTGAAATTACTCTCTCATCCAAGCTTAGAGAAATTACTCATGGTGTCCCACAAGGAAGCGTATTGGGTCCACTGTTATTCCTCATTTATATAAATGATATGCCACAAGCAGTTGATTATCCAATGGTCCTCTATGCTGATGACAGCACGGTAATACTGACTGGCGATGATGCACATGATTGCCAATCAAAAATAAATAATGCACTCATATCAATAATCAATTGGCTTAATATTTATAATCTCCATATAAATTTAGAAAAAACCAAAATTATGAATTTTTATCAAAGAATTAATAGAATGCCTGACATTAATGTGACATATAATAGTTATACAATTGAGGAAACTGACAATACGAAATTTTTAGGATTAATTTTAGATAATAAGTTAACATGGAATATACAAATTGACTCTTTATGTAAGAAATTAAGGTCGTTTTCGCGGGCACTGTTTAATTTAAATAAAAAAGTAAGTCGAACTGCAGTACTCACTGCCTATCACGCGTACGTAACACCCACATTGCGTTATGGTATTATTTTCTGGGGTAATTCGACAGATCGAGATTTGGCATTTAAAGCCCAAAGGAAATGTGTGCGTTCTGTTTGTGGTCTGTTGGAAAGCGATTGTTGCAAAAGTTATTATATTGAGCTAAAAATTTTAACTTTTCCTTGCTTATATATTTATGAAGTTGTCATGTTTGTTAAGCTAAATAAACACCAATTCCCTGTTTTCAAAAGTGTGCGCCAACAACACAAAATAACGTGTACAAAGTCAGACACAGCATTGCGAAAAAAGATTGTATTCGGCATGGCACACACATTATATAATAAGTTACCAGACATAATAAGAGAATCTGACATGCCTCAGTTTAAGACTAATTTATTTGACTTTTTAGTAAAAAATGCATTTTATTCGATCAAAGAATATTTAGATTATACGCCAGACTTATATTAATTTCATTGTAATAATACATGTATGCATGCTGCATGCTTAGTTTTAAGAAATCTAGGATTAGGTATATAATATTTGTATGCCCACTAGCAGGCTGAATACACTGTACACAAAATGTATTTAAGAACCACTTGACTGTATTTGAGCAAATAAATTATTTGATTTGATTTGATTTGAATCATGTCTGCTGTATTTCGCGTATTAGGAAACCTATTCTGCTAGCACCAAAAAAAACACAAATAATAACATTAGCTTGTTGTTATTTGCATAATTTTTTAAAGAAACAAAAGTCTTCTTCACGACTTTACACTCCGCCTGGCAGTGTTGACACAGAAAACCAAGTCACTCATAGCATTACAGACGGATTTTGGAGACGCGATGTTTCCAATGCAAACTTGTTTCCAATAAGACAAGTCGGAAGGAGGTCAGGCGGCGATGCAAAAGCAGTCAGAGAAGAGTTTGCAGATTATTTTCAAACTGATATCGGCATGGTGCCATGGCAAGAAACTGTGGCGTAAATAGTATATATAATTTATTTATAGTGTATAATTATAAGTGTATGATTTAATAATACAATTACAATTTACCAACCTGTTCATCCATTTCCTCGTGTGTGTTGATAGTAGAATTTGGCTGATCCCTTCCATGTCAAAAAAATTAAATGTATATATCCAAACCACTTGGGCTTATATATATCTGAAGTCCCAGAGCCCGAAGGTTTTGAACCAGCTACTTTCTTCTTCTCCCTTCGATATTGAGCCAAAATAATCTTCCATTTCTTATTACCTCGCTCGAGTCACATGAAAACATTTGAGCCAGTTCTTGAGATGCATCATGCTTTTTATTCCTATTTTTATAATCAGAATGACTCGTATCCCACAATATAGGATGAGTTTCTACAGCTTGAATAAATTCTATGATCTTAGAATTAGTCCACTCCATAACGAAACAATTTAAAATCAATGAATGTTCGCGAACAAATAAATGTTTTCGCTCCGGCAGCGGAAGCAACACTGAGTGCGTGAACACTAGTGAACAGCGTGCATGTGTGCGCCGCAGCGAGTCCATCGCTAGAATGAGTGCGTGAACAGTTGTGCGCGAACACTGCCCTAAAGTGCGCGCACATTTTGTTCATGTTTACGCGGGCGAGTCCACCAAATGTGCCATACAATGTGCAGCACAGTGCCGCACAGTGCCGCACTCCGGTGGAATCCCGCCTTTATAGTTTCGCCATGTCCGTCCGTCTGTTCCCGGTCTAGCTCAATTACCGTTCGCACTAGAAAGCTGAAATTTGGTGAGGCCTGATAAGAAGTTTCAATAAAAACTATATTGAATAAAATCGGTTCAGCCGTTTTTGAATTATCAGTCAAAAACGCATATTGAAAGGAAGTGGACCCCCACCACCCCCTCGCCCCTCCAAGTGCACCTCAAATAAAATAAAAACATTTCTGCATTTGTGACCCCCCCCCCCGTGAGCGTCAATTTAACATTCTGTGGCATTTTCCGCATTGCATGGGTGCCATGGATGGCAAACACGTGGTTATGCAAGCTCCTATTAACACAGGAAGTGACTATTTTAATAATAAGGGCACTTTTAGTATTGTACTTTTTGCACTGGTTGATGCAAATTATATGTTTCCATACGTAGATATCGGATGCAAAGGAAGAATATCAGACGGAGGTATCTTTAAAAGTACAACTTTGCATGCTAGCCTTCAACAGGAAAATTTAAATTTGCCTCAAACTTATGCGCTACCAGGAAGAAATAAACCAGTTGCACATGTTATAGTAGCTGATTATGCATTTGCATTAGATGTGAACTTACTGAAGCCATACCCAGGCCAACATGCTAAAGGGTCGAAAGAAAGAGTATTCAATTATCGTTTGAGCAGAGCCAGACGTACAGTAGAAAATGTATTTGGAATGTATATGGCAAATAATGCTAGTGAAGCGTACAATAAGTTCATAAATCTGTTTATATTGTTTTATAACTTGTGTTTTCCTTTTATAAGATTAAAAATGAATCTAACAAAAAAGGCAAAGTGGATTTCTTCGGGAATAAGAAAATGTTGTGTAAAAAAGAGAAATTTGTTATGGAAATGCAGAACACATCCTAATAAAAATAACAAACGCCTTTTTAAACAATATTCCAAGCGCCTAAGAAAAATTATATATTTGACACAAAAGTCTCAAAATGACTACTACATAAAAAAATCATCAAACAAATCAAAAGCAACTTGGAATGTTGTTAATAGAACTAAAACTTTACTTCCTAAGGAGAATATCTCTCATATAAAACATAATGGTAAGTTAATAACTGACCCTCAATCAATTGCAGAAAATTTTAATAATCATTTTATTGGCCAAGTTAAACTAATTACAGATTCCAATAACTGTAATAATGCCGCACCAAATAATATTTTAGACCGTCATAACACATTGACATATAGTTCTTCACATTCTTTATTTATGCAACCAACAAGCCCGGAAGAAGTGTTAAATATAATATACTCCCTTAAAAACAGCAATAGTACCGGCAATGATGGGATTTGCACTAAAGTTATGAAAAGAGTTGCACCGGTCATATCATTACCGATTAGTTATATAATAAATCTATGTATAGATCAAGGCATCTTTCCTGAAAAGCTAAAAGTAGCGATTGTGCGACCTCTTTTTAAAAAAGGAGATAAAGAAAATATGGAAAACTTACAGGCCTATTGCTCTCCTCCCTATCTTTTCTAAGATCATTTAAAGAGTAATCAGCAGCCGAATAAGTAATTACTTTGAATTAAATAATCTTTTTGCGCAGGAACAAAAAGGATTCCGCAAGAATATGACTATAAATATGGCTATTTTTGATTTATTGCAAGAAATCATAACCTATATGGATAAAAAACAACCAGTTTGCGCGCTGTATATGGATTTAGCCAAGGCTTTCGACTTAGTAGACCATAATATATTATTGGAAAAACTGTATAGCTATGGAATACGCGGTAATATCTACGAATTGTTGAAATCATACTTAGTTGGTAGAAGCTCTTCATGCACAGAGTTGACTCGAGCTGGAGCAAAAAGCTTTGGAAACTTAGTAGAAAAAGGCTCCAAATCATAACAGGAGTTTTTACAGGCCACTACGCCGTGAAAGGAGTACTGGCTAAAATGGGACTGTCAGACAATACTGATTGTAGAATGTGTGGCGAAGAGGAAGAGACAATAAAACACTTAATGTGTGAATGTCATGCTCTTGCCAGACTAAGAATGAGGGACTTTGGAATCGGCTATCCAGATCCAGAGGACCTCAAAGCACTGCCCTTGAGCTCCATCGCCCAACATATGGAGATGGTTGAAAAAGCTCTTGAGTAAGTGTACTAGGGGGCAACTACACAAAAGATCCCTTTGGGTCGAAGTGTATCCATATGGGCCCCCGAGCCAAATAAGATAAGATAAGATAGTTGGTAGAAAACAAGTTGTACAAGTAGATCATATAAGTTTAAAATCGAAATGTGAAATTACTCTCTCATCCAAGCTTAGAGAAATTACTCATGGTGTCCCACAAGGAAGCGTATTGGGTCCACTGTTATTCCTCATTTATATAAATGATATGCCACAAGCAGTTGATTATCCAATGGTCCTCTATGCTGATGACAGCACGGTAATACTGACTGGCGATGATGCACATGATTGCCAATCAAAAATAAATAATGCACTCATATCAATAATCAATTGGCTTAATATTTATAATCTCCATATAAATTTAGAAAAAACCAAAATTATGAATTTTTATCAAAGAATTAATAGAATGCCTGACATTAATGTGACATATAATAGTTATACAATTGAGGAAACTGACAATACGAAATTTTTAGGATTAATTTTAGATAATAAGTTAACATGGAATATACAAATTGACTCTTTATGTAAGAAATTAAGGTCGTTTTCGCGGGCACTGTTTAATTTAAATAAAAAAGTAAGTCGAACTGCAGTACTCACTGCCTATCACGCGTACGTAACACCCACATTGCGTTATGGTATTATTTTCTGGGGTAATTCGACAGATCGAGATTTGGCATTTAAAGCCCAAAGGAAATGTGTGCGTTCTGTTTGTGGTCTGTTGGAAAGCGATTGTTGCAAAAGTTATTATATTGAGCTAAAAATTTTAACTTTTCCTTGCTTATATATTTATGAAGTTGTCATGTTTGTTAAGCTAAATAAACACCAATTCCCTGTTTTCAAAAGTGTGCGCCAACAACACAAAATAACGTGTACAAAGTCAGACACAGCATTGCGAAAAAAGATTGTATTCGGCATGGCACACACATTATATAATAAGTTACCAGACATAATAAGAGAATCTGACATGCCTCAGTTTAAGACTAATTTATTTGACTTTTTAGTAAAAAATGCATTTTATTCGATCAAAGAATATTTAGATTATACGCCAGACTTATATTAATTTCATTGTAATAATACATGTATGCATGCTGCATGCTTAGTTTTAAGAAATCTAGGATTAGGTATATAATATTTGTATGCCCACTAGCAGGCTGAATACACTGTACACAAAATGTATTTAAGAACCACTTGACTGTATTTGAGCAAATAAATTATTTGATTTGATTTGATTTGAATCATGTCTGCTGTATTTCGCGTATTAGGAAACCTATTCTGCTAGCACCAAAAAAAACACAAATAATAACATTAGCTTGTTGTTATTTGCATAATTTTTTAAAGAAACAAAAGTCTTCTTCACGACTTTACACTCCGCCTGGCAGTGTTGACACAGAAAACCAAGTCACTCATAGCATTACAGACGGATTTTGGAGACGCGATGTTTCCAATGCAAACTTGTTTCCAATAAGACAAGTCGGAAGGAGGTCAGGCGGCGATGCAAAAGCAGTCAGAGAAGAGTTTGCAGATTATTTTCAAACTGATATCGGCATGGTGCCATGGCAAGAAACTGTGGCGTAAATAGTATATATAATTTATTTATAGTGTATAATTATAAGTGTATGATTTAATAATACAATTACAATTTACCAACCTGTTCATCCATTTCCTCGTGTGTGTTGATAGTAGAATTTGGCTGATCCCTTCCATGTCAAAAAAATTAAATGTATATATCCAAACCACTTGGGCTTATATATATCTGAAGTCCCAGAGCCCGAAGGTTTTGAACCAGCTACTTTCTTCTTCTCCCTTCGATATTGAGCCAAAATAATCTTCCATTTCTTATTACCTCGCTCGAGTCACATGAAAACATTTGAGCCAGTTCTTGAGATGCATCATGCTTTTTATTCCTATTTTTATAATCAGAATGACTCGTATCCCACAATATAGGATGAGTTTCTACAGCTTGAATAAATTCTATGATCTTAGAATTAGTCCACTCCATAACGAAACAATTTAAAATCAATGAATGTTCGCGAACAAATAAATGTTTTCGCTCCGGCAGCGGAAGCAACACTGAGTGCGTGAACACTAGTGAACAGCGTGCATGTGTGCGCCGCAGCGAGTCCATCGCTAGAATGAGTGCGTGAACAGTTGTGCGCGAACACTGCCCTAAAGTGCGCGCACATTTTGTTCATGTTTACGCGGGCGAGTCCACCAAATGTGCCATACAATGTGCAGCACAGTGCCGCACAGTGCCGCACTCCGGTGGAATCCCGCCTTTATAGTTTCGCCATGTCCGTCCGTCTGTTCCCGGTCTAGCTCAATTACCGTTCGCACTAGAAAGCTGAAATTTGGTGAGGCCTGATAAGAAGTTTCAATAAAAACTATATTGAATAAAATCGGTTCAGCCGTTTTTGAATTATCAGTCAAAAACGCATATTGAAAGGAAGTGGACCCCCACCACCCCCTCGCCCCTCCAAGTGCACCTCAAATAAAATAAAAACATTTCTGCATTTGTGACCCCCCCCCCCCAAATTCAACCGCTCCTGTTCTTACCTTTCATGCTTAGACTGATTTGACGGGAGGCTCGACAGTTGCCGTGGATATGAACGTATAAATACAAAAGTGGCCCTGTATCGTCCGATATACACCTATGTCGTTTACAGCATGCCAAAAAAAATTAATATGATAAAAAAAAGGATTAATTTTTGAGTGTAGTTTCATTTAGTGGTAATTTTAAAATATTTTATTAGGACTACTGTCCTCTAGCGTATCTATCTGTCAACTTTACTTCAAGTTTTGCTTCCAGGGTAGCGGGAGAGAAATTAGGGGTGAATTAGCCGCTTACTGACACAGACCGAATTCCACGCGGGCGGAGCCGCGGGTGGAGCCGCGGGCACAGCTAGTATGATAATAAAATAACTTAATTTAAGACTGCTCAACCAACACTGTTATGTATAAATAATGCAAAATTCGTTCTATACGAGGACTACACAATTGTTTTGTTTATTTGACGCATATCTATTTATAATATTTTATAGCAAAACCACAATATATTATACACATTTACAGTAAACTACATTGCGCAGTAATATTTGAAGGATAAAGACTGTGCTGACCGAATCGACGTTAAAACATGAAGCCAAGTATATTGTTCCGATGACAAGCTTAAACTGGACTGGGAACATAGTTCTTCGAACAGTTAAATGGTTAATGTGTGGTAAAGGTATAAAGAGTAATATAAATAGGCACTCGACTCAACGATCCCAAAAAAATAGGCTTTCAGGTGGAATGGTTAAATATGTTCGAGACACAAAATGATCGCGACGATGGAAAGGAGAAACCCCTTAAGCGACATTTTGCTAACTTTACAGGAGAGCGTTTAAAAGTATACATTTTCAAAAAAAAAAATCGTAACTTTTTTTCTAGTTGTTTTAAAGACTTCAGTTCTATGAACGTATTTTATTAAATTGTAATACCAAATCATTAGTAGTAACGTTACTGAAAAAATCATAGAATCTTCTGATATAAATGTCGTTTAATTTAAAGTGACCTTAAGATAAAACCAGAGAAACCCATTAAGCGACATAACAATTTTTAGGCAGATACTAGAAAAAAACAATGAAACGACCTTTTATATCATACGTATTACTGGAATATTACTTTAACCCCTCGTCAGGGACGACAAAAATGGCGAAAAGTAGTTGTCTGTGGAGCCCAGTTCGGGCCTTGTCACAGACAAGGGTTGCCAGGCCACCGATTGCTAAGAAATTGCAATTTATTTATATTTTATTGATTTTCGAGCCTCTGATTTGTAAAAATCTTAATTTTTATAAAATTTGCTATCTAGTGATATACATCACTATGTAATTCATCGTTTTCCTGTGACACACCAGAGTGAACAATCCTAGAACGTCAAATCTTAGTAGGTATTTATAATATTTTAAATAAAATAAACGGGTATAATTAATGTAACTAGCTTTATTTACAAGTTTTTACCACTTAGCATCAATAAACATTAGCAGTTACATACCCTGCGATAGAAAAACATACAAGGAAAACGGTTTTAAGGGACAAGGTATCAGGGTTATGTCTTTAGAACTACCTACAGTGGATGGTACTTTACATATTTATTTTGCTACGATGGACTGGTTGTAGGTGTGTTTTTTGTTATTTTTAGAGAAATGTATGTTATAGTAGGTCAATTTTACAAACAGCACAGGTTGGTATGTTTAACAAAATGTTTACAGTACACGGTTTAAAAAAAGTCTAATTCAATCATCCAAAACTAATACCTTCACATTTTTCATTTTAGTCAAATGTGGTTATGTCTTGGTAAGAAAAAATATATGTTCTAATAACTTTAATATATACTTTAATAATGCCGTTACAAAAAAGCACTATATTGTAACAGAAAAACTAAGAAATACGATGTGTAAAATTAACAAAAACGCTACTTTTATGACAACAATGGCGTTGCATAGTATGGACATGACTTCTGTTGCAAATGTATTTTTAACTAAAGGAGACAGGGGAGGTGTTGTTAGATTTTGCAACAACCATCAAATGCTTTTAATACGCTGAATGAACGTGACAAGTAAAAAAAAAATCGGTCAAGTGCGAGTTGGACTCGCGCACGAAGTGTACTATAAAGAAGGCAAAAAAACACGTTTATCTACACTCATACTGTAAGTACTCTAAAATGCGTTCAAAAACCGTAGACAATGACAAGCATTACAACAAACGATTTAACTATGATAAGTTTCTTATCTGCGGCAGTAACGTAATTTTAACGTTGTATGCTCAAATATTGTTAAGCAATGAGTTTCAAATTTGGAACCGCTGTCAAAACCATCAAAATTTAAATGGGTCCCTATTCTAGTTTCCATAGATATTAAAATTTTGGCGATACGAAACGTCAGTTCGATACCTTTTTAACGTAAATCACCCGACTTTTTGATCTCGAATGATATGAGAATACGGACTTCGTTCATTTGTCTATGACAAAAAAAAACTCGCGACAGGGATTTTACGCCCGCCATTACTGTTGTCAACTTGTCAGTTGTTTGTTTACTTTGTTTGTAGAAGATATTTTGCAGTTGTTAAAATAAAATTAATAGACCGAAAATGAGTAGTGAAAGTGATACCGAAAACGAAATTAACACTCCACCCGATATCGTAAATACAGCTACGATTGCCGCAAATAACCTATTGCCAGAAAAATCACGGTCCAAATATGAGAAAGCCTATAAAAATTTTATAGAATGGCAGATGAACAAACGCACTACGTCGATGTCCGAAAACGTATTATTAGCGTACTTCGAAGAGTTATCCCAGAAATTCAATCCTGCTACCTTGTGGGATATTTACTCGATGGTTAAAAGTACGCTTAATATCAAGCACGAAGTGGATTTAGCAAAATATTGCAAGTTAACTGCTTTACTAAAACGAAAATCCGAAGGCTATAAACCAAAAAAAGCTAAAATATTTTCACCCGAACAAATAAATAAGTTTTTGAATGAAGCACCAGACACATTTTATCTTCAGTCAAAGGTAACTTATCACAATATTTGTATAAGTATTCAATGAAATTTTAAAGCATTTCACGTATCTATGCTTGAAAGTATTTAGTTTCCTAGGCATTAGTAAATACTAAATTTTACTTTCTTTGATATTGTTTCAGGTGGGCCTTATTTTTGGAGTAATGGGAGCTTGTCGCAGACAAGAACTATATAATCTGAAATTCAATGATGTAAAAATTCTTGAGAACATAATTTTGGTAACTACATAATACGGGATACCAAAACGAAGACTAACCGCACATTCACAATAACTGGCAGCTACAGTGATCTCTGCAAAAAATACATGAAATTACGCCCCGGTGAATGCTCCGAACCCAACTTTTTTCTCTATTACTCTGCTGGGAAATGCACCAAACAAAAAATAGGCATCAATAAGTTTGGAGGCCTTGGAAAAACAGTTGCAAGTTTTTTGAATCTCCCGGATGCTAAAAATTATACAGGACACTGCTTTCGCAGGACGTCGGCCACTTTGTTGGTCGATGCAGGCGGTGATATCACAACCTTAAAACGCCACGGGGGCTGGAAGTCAACAACAGTTGCTGAAGGCTACATAGATGAATCAATTCAAAATAAAGTTAAGGTGTCTAACCACATACTAAACTCGATACAAAATAAAGAAGTAATAAATATAAATATGCCATGCACTTCTTCGGCAAACCCGGATCCACCTGCTACAACACAAGCACCGTTAAACATTTCTCATTGTGAAAATGTTAATGTGTACTATAACTATTACAATAAATAAAAGTTATCTTATCTGTTCTAGTTTATTTCTTTCATTAATCTTACAACTGTGGGTATGTTATATTACAGCACTATTAACTAGTAATGCAGGTCATTTGCCTTCGGCTTCTGAACACATCTTAGAGTACTTACAATATGTGTGTAGATAAAGTAATGTATGCAACTGTACGTAATTAGGCCTTAAAACACTCGTGTGATCTTATTATGAAATTCGCCTGCGGCTCATTTCATAAAACCACACTCATGTTTTAAGGACCCTTATTACGTAACAGTTGCATAAACTACTATTGTAAAACACACGTTTGCTCCCTTAAATATTTACTTTAATATTAAATATTTAGTTATTTAATATTTACTTAAATATTGACAGCGAAGTCTCAGTAATAGGGTCCCGATTTTACTCTTTGGGTACGGAACCCTACAAAGTAACCCAATTGACAACATTTCATATTTTGTAAGGGGGTAATCAAAAACCATTTCGGTAATTATTGTTTCTGAACATAACAGTGTAGTCATACATTTTTTTTACTCATTAATTCGTAAGAAAATCGCGAAAAACTGTAATGCCCGATTTCACTGACGCGTGACGTCTATAGTACGATCGCATAGAGAAAATCTGTCAATAGTATGGCGAGCGGACTCGTGACGTCACTAGACCTTAAATTTCACTACTTTTAGATCTTGGAGTTTTGAATGTAAAGTTTGACTTTAAAGTAAATAAAAAAACACGTATACACTAAAATTTCACGTTCTTTTTACATTTAACATAAAATGGTCCACTCGAGAAAATGACATGTTGTCAATTCACATTTGAATTATCAAGCTATTAACACAGTAAATCCTTACACAACCGAAGGATAGACAACACAAAAGTGAGTCCTTGGAGTTGTGGGAGTCTTATTATTATCAAGGTCACGATATTATTATAAACATTCCATTCCATAAAACAGTCCAGTTTCATAAATACCCAAGAGTTAGTTATGATACTGAGAAAAGCAACTCACTATGCAAAGTGCCTTATTTTTACAACTAGCACAGAAAGTAGTTGTTCTCTTCGAGCAAACAACACATTTGCGCCGAAGACGACGGTTAACGTCAACAGATCCTTCGGCGGGTCGCTCAAAATGTTGCGGCACATGCGGTTGCGATAATAAAGGAGGTCGGATGCGACTTCTGTTAGTGTGGTGGCGTTCTAATAACTGTAACACCAATGTTTGCCGAAACTTCCTATGCGTGAGTTGCTTGGTCGCCCTGAGCAAAATGAACGCATTTAACGTGCTAGCGTTCAAAAGTCTCTTAAAAAACTTTTTGTACCAGATTCTATTCCGGTTTCTTTCTATGGGGTACATGGCTAGCATCTGGTCTTTTTTGTCAACCCCCCCCATGCAAATATTATAGTCGGCTATTAAAGCAGGTTTAATAGTATCTGCACACTCCACAGTTGTTAGGCCATGATAAGTAGAAATGAGAGCGATTAGTTTTTTATCCCTCCACGCAATGATGTCAACATCCCCTGAGGTGCAGCCACAAACTTGACCAACGGCAATATCTTTTGCCTGTAAGTTTGTAATCTCACCAGGTACAAATTGGCGGTTTCTCCTCAAGGTGCCGACGCAGTCGAACCCCCGTAGTTTGAGCTCTCTTGCAAGAGCAGGGGAATTATAGAAGTTGTCCATCCAGACAGTATGGCCTTTATGCTCTAATCCATTTAAAAGATTGAGCACCAGGGTTGGTACCTTTCCTGACAGAGAATTTATTTCCTGTTCGTTAGAGATAAACTGCCGTGCTTCCATCTCAAACCGCCATAGATATCCTGTCTCAGATTCACATACCTCGTAAGTCTTTATACCTACGGTCGCTGCTTTGTTTGGGATGTGCTGCTTAATATTTAAGCAACCCTTCCACATAGTCAAACTTTCATCAAGTGCGATGTTTTGCCCCATTATGTATAGAGAAGTGAATTTGTCATTAAGGTGCTGCACAATTGGCTGCAACTTATGCAATTTCGCCTCACTGTTGTTCATTCTTTCCGCCAAACACAAAGCATTGTCATTAAAATGTATGCATTTGCTAAGAAGACAAAAACGGTCATAAGACATTACCGCCGAAAATTCAGGAGTGATAAAAATGTTATCTGACGTTGACCAGTACTCTTCCAAGTGAGATTTTATTACAATCCCGGTAGCATGAATTATCGCAAAGTAGGTGTATAGCTCATCTACTGAGGTATCCACCCACTTTGTGATCCGACTATTTGGGGCAATGCCTTGGACCATCATTGCCTCGCAAAGCTGTTCTGCATACTTATTGGTTTCTATAACTATATGTTCCATTATTGGGCGGTCCCAAATGGCAACAAATGCAGCATACGGATCGACATATGATTGAGTTGGCCCTTTATTTTGAATAAAAGTCTCCCTCCTCAACTGTGGTGGTATTTGAGGGTTCGGGAACTGCTTCCACTTAAAATCAAATTTAGTAATAGGCTCCATTTGGATTCCCTCTGCTGAAGCCAGAAGTATCGAGTGTTCAGGTGGAGTTATAGACAGAGCCTCCGCTGGAGCATCAGTTGGAATCTCTGGCGGAGCTGGTTGGGTAGAACAGGTTGGTGGCCAGGATAGTTCTACTTGAACCTGACTGGGCCTTTCATCCTCATCGTCTGGAAGGTACATTCGAGCCACCCTTGGCACAACGACAGACGCCAACTCCTCCACCTCTTCGTCATCACTCACTTCATACACTCACCTTCACTCACCTCATCATCCTCACTTACTGCCAAACAAAATATATGATATTCAGTGACGTTAGTTCATTAGAACGGAATCAAACATAATATGAGGGATCAAGTATTAGATTACTTACCATAGAAAAGAAAATTTTCAATTTCAGTGTCCTTTAATGGACGGGAAGGGCCATGACGAACGACATGAGAGTCTTTTTGTTTTTTCTGTAATACAGATGGATGGAGTGGAGATTCCGCTCTGCGTTTGGGACAACGTACTGATCGAAGGGCAGATGTCTCAACCATATCTATTTGAATATTTCTACAAAGGAAAAAAAACTTTTGAAATAATTTGTAACCGAATACTTAATTATTAAAGTAGAACATAAGAACACTTACACAGCTCGAGACGGTTCGTTGGAAACTAGTGAAACGGACAGCTCAGGTGATGCGACTCGTGATGGAATTCCAGTATCAAACAAACTGCAAAGAGTACAAAAACTAGTTACGAAATAATTACACATTTACGAGTAAATTGGACTAATAATTATTATTATACTGACTCTAAGTCACTGGGCAATGGGCATGTGATGGCTTCTTTATCTAAAAGAGGCGATAGTGGAACTAAACTCAGTGCTGCCAAAGCTTCAGCTGCAGATAATCTGTGGGACAAGAACAAAAATTAATAAAGAACACTCAATATTTATTTTTATTCGAGAACAAACAAAACAAACTTACGTTTCGTCGCAGTGTGATAATGTTGAAGTTATTGAGGGTTGGGGTTCAAAATTCGCTACCGTCCTCGTAGAAAGCCTGAAATGCAAAAGAGATAGTAAATTATGGAAAATTTAAACAACTAATACAAATAACAACAAAGTAAATTATGATGTATTTACTTTTTCCGTAGGGGGACTTCGATGGCCAATCCACTTGGCCAGTCTTTAAGAGGGCCGCAATAGATTCTAAAAAAAGAAAATGATTAAAATATCAAATGCATACGTATGGTAGTATGGGTACAGTATAAATATTATTATTATGTCTATCAGTATAAATATTATCTATTTATTTATGTTAATATTGTATTTACCTGTCGAGGCACAAAGGGCGCGAATTTGCACTACATGTGACAACGCTACCCCTAGTGCGCACACCGCCCCTACTCCGCACACCGCCTCTAGCACGCACACCACCTCTAGTGCGCACACCGCCCCCAGTGCGTGGACTGTCGCAGGTGATCGTTCTATCCCGAGGCAGGGACAAACTCGGGGAGTTTGGGCACTCAGTCGGGACTTCCTGAGTGCCCTGAGGACCACCATCACCACCGTTAACGGGACCACGACCATGATCATGACCACGACCACGATCACGACCACGACCACGATCACGGCCACGACCACGACCACCTCTGCTGCCGCGAGTTTTTGGGACTCGTGGCCTTAAATTGAAAAAAAAAACAAACACAAAAAGCTGTAGCATGCTGTGAGTGCAAAAACCATGCTCGCCAGTGAAAATCAAACCAGAGGCATACAAAAAATAGGATGGGTGTCCATTAAAACAACATGTGCCTGTTATAATCCTTTTGATTTAGAACCTTTGTTTTAAAATCTGTTTAAAGTTGTAGAAATGAATGATAGATTATTATATTTCTACATTTATATAAGGTGTTTTTTTTATTGCCGATTTTTTAACACATGATACTTTACATTAAAACAATTAACTTTAATTAAGAAAAGTTTTCATATATATTTTTTAGTTTTTATTTACCGAACAAAATATATAGGTATAATTCCGTCTAACAAATAATCTCATGTCTCATGTCAAAGTTTGTTTATCTTTAAAAGTCATTACGGTTGGGCGGGAAAACAAATCAAACAGAAAATACCATGACACTGAAAACCAAGTGAAGTGGCCAGTTGGATTCTAGGTAAAAGAGGTACTCAAAACCTGTTCAGTGAGTTTTCATTTAATAATTACATGAACAGGGTGTTTTAATGTAGAAAATTTGTTTTTCATTTTTCTCCAAAAAAACATCATAAAACCTTATAGTGTTTCATAATCATACCTAATTATACTCCAGGAACCAAGTACTATCAACTGTTAAAATATCGGCAACTAATAAAGAAACACCTTATATATTTCTATAACAAGTATAGGAATCATTTAGGGCAATCCAATTTCTAGGCTAAATAAGGTATACCTAGAATACGCCGCTCTTAGCGTATCCATACTATGCAAACTAGATAGTCGGCCATTTTACCAATTCTGTCTACGATCTGTGCCGCGGCCCTAATCGGACCGCCCAGTATCTGTGCGGCGACCACAATCGGGCCGCGAACGTACCTATTGCTAGTTTTCGTTAAATAAACATTTTATTACTAATGGTTGTCTTTTAATAGCAAGCTGTTATAAATCTTAATAACATTACAGACTGATATTATTATTTGTGTGATGCATGAGATCTGGATTAGTATCAGAAAAGCCAAAACAATTTTGAATTCATGATGGGACCATAGGTGAGACTGTTTTGTTATTAGTGTTTCTGTTAGAAAAACTTAACACAAGCACAATATGCACATTAAATGACTAAAATAAGAATGTTTACTTACATTTTTGGGTTGGATATTCACAAATATTTCTCGTTTCTCGCCAAAATAACACTAATACGCAAATCCATCCACGCGTCGCAACGCACGAAAAAGCACTGGTGATTTCGCGGGTCTTTCGCACAACGGCTGCTCAAGGCCAAGTTTGTTGTCTGTCCTATTTCACTAGCTACACACCTCAATGAGTATGCAAGAGACAGGTATACATTAGTCAGCTTTATTACTCAAATTAGAAATGTGACCAGCGATGTCCAAATCGGGCTTCGCCACAGATGCGGGCGGTTGATAAAATGTTAAAATCGGGCCTGGCCACTGACGAGGGGTTAAGCAACTTTAGTGAGGACAACGTTTTCTCATTATTATTAAAGAGAATTTGTGGTCCAGAATTGTGTTACCTATGCAACTAATATAATTAATTATTATGTATATTTTAAATCCAATATAAACACAATTATTGATAATTATGTCATCTTAAACGGGTACCTTGTAACCTTAAACCGGAAAAAACAGGAATGTACAGGGTAAACATGAATAAGTAAAAAAAACAAAAAAAAACGATAGCTATTGTTTATTTAAATTGCAAGTTTGTACTTTCTTTAATCACTCTTGTGTTTTAAAAACTTAGTGTTAGTAATTTATTAAACAGTAATTGTAATACTAGTAATGGCATACATAATCCTAAATATTAAACATTAACCTGCTTATTCATAAACGTCTATCAAACCTGTATTAGCTAATTTATTTTTTGTTCCTGTCTGTCATTTCGACATTTGTCATTGCTAGAAAAGGACAAAACATAAATTAACTAATATAGGTTTAATAATCGTTTATGAATAAGCGGGTAAATGTTTTAAACTAGAAATTAACATAACTTAATAATAAGTTCTCATATCTTAGCTATAATAATGTCTTATTACTTCTTATCAAGCTCAAAGAGATCAATTATTTATAATCAGTCTTGAATTAGACAATTTTGTAATTTAAGTGACTATGTGTAATCTATAAAGTACAATAGTAAAGTCGCCGACATTAACAAAAACGTAGACCTTTTTTAAAAAGTAATTAACAAAATGTTCACAGTTGGCTACTTTATTATTAAACAAAATATTTAAAACCTTTTTAGAGTTTAGAATATACAAAAAAACTTTCTTTAAACTATTCATAATGGAACAAAAGGTATATCACATGGATAATAATTATTATACTTATAGTTACTCTAAATAAATATTATTCATCTTCTATATCAGTCTCGTTCAATTCATCTCTGACAGTGCCACTATATGATAGGTTCAGAAACTCATTTCTAAACAACCGAGGGATGGTTCCAGGTTCACAAAGCTTTATTAAATCTTTGTATTTTTTTTTGGCAATAGGCAACTCTCTGTCATATACCTGTACATTAATCAACGTATTAGGTTTTCCTGTAATGAATATTTTCTCCCCAGTTGCACCATCTTGCATGCTATATTTTACTTGCATAACATTTAGACAACTTTTATGGAAGGTCGCGATTCTTATCTTACTTATTTTGCCATTCAAGTTGCCCTTGAAATAATTATCTGCAAACTCGTCGTATCCCTTAAAATCGTCATAATTAAGATGATGCACTTGATATGGTTTGGGCTCTTTTCTTGATAATTGGCAAACTGGGCCATTGGGACGGAGCCCACACAATCGTGTTTTTTACTGAACCTTCTATCACTTAATGCATACTATCAACGGACATTTCCGTATGACCTGGCAGTAGATAATTCATTTGAATGGATTCTAGGTATTCACAACGTGAAACTGAATCGTGTATAGCAGCTAAGACAGTTCTGTTTTTATTTTGTCCTGGGCATGAATCGGAGTAGAGGATTAGATTTTTTACCGTCCTACGAGAGTCGGCCATATCAATATACTTTTGCAAAATTGATGCTATTTCATTAGGCCCTCGTTTACCGTTAGATTCAGTCCAAATAAAGCACCTTCTCTCGTGTTATTTTCATAGAAGCACTCATTGTAAACGGCTAATTTTCTTGAATAGTAGAGCAGCATACTTTCACCGTATGGAGTATTTAGTACTTTTTGCAGGTCAAAAGAAGCACAAAGCATTTCTGGGTGTTCAATTCCTATTTCACGATGAAATTGAAATCTGTTTTTACTAGCGTCTCTCTCTTTTAGGTGTTCTTCTTTCAATTTTTCATTTTTTTCAGATTTTTTTGTTTTCATATTTTAAACATTTTATGCACTTGTCTTTTTTAGGTACGTGTATCCCGATATTGTATTCGTTATCAAATATTTGCATAAAAACCTTTTCACTTACTGTATCTACACCATCCCTAGTCTTCTCCTCCTTATAAATTCGGTATAATTTTTTTTTACTCTTTAATTTCGGCAGGTACGTACAGTTTGGAGCTATCTTTTCGACTCAAGTGTGATGGTACGGCAGGTAACTTTTGAATAAAGTTTTTAACATTTTGAAGTGTGCTGAGATCTGTTTTATTTGGTGGTATAGTTTTTCCCCGCATGTCTGCTTTTGAAGATCCGGAAGTAGAATTATTAAGTGTATACTGCACAAACGTTTGTTTAACGTCTAGTGTGTTTAGGAGAAACTGTTGACAAACCCTTCGTCTATCTTCATTATCATTTATGTAGTATTCAATTGTTTGAGTGCGGCGTCCAGAATCCTTAGATCTTTTTCGTTTAATTGCAGTGATTTTCGTCATGTTTACTAACCAATCACGCTGTCGTTGAGGTGGAAGACTCCAATAATGTTCAAATATGCGTTTTCTTCTTTCTTCTTCAATAGTTTGACAATTGTTGCCACACTTTTTTGCGATACAAGGATTGGGTTTTATTTCTCGCTTATTACATTGACTGCCATTTGATTTGTGATATTCCCGAGGAGTCCATCATCATTTTCAATCTTTTCTGATGACGACGAATTAATGTTGGCAGATTCATCCCAAGAACTCGAATCATACTCAAATGGATCTTGATTGTCTGGTAAAAAATCTAAGTAATTTTTGTTTAGTTTTGCTTTGCGTAGCCTACGTTTTCGTTTTTTATTTTTAATTTAACTTCTTTTTCTTGCTTTTCTTTGCCTTTATTACCATTCTTAGTTTCATTAGACTCTTTTTCAATTGTGTTTTCATTTTCGTCTCTATTATCTATCTCTTCAATAGTTATCGCATCCATATCTTCAACTGTATTGTTTTTACTTTTCAACTCATTTTTTTCTATTTCGTAGACATCTTCATGGAGAGCTCTATAGTAATTGTGCCTAAGCTCCCGTTCAAGGTTTTCATCCAATACCTCATCATTTGCATCTTCAACGTCTTCTATTATTTTAGAGATGCTACTACTCTCTGTCAGTAAGTTTGCTGGTACGTGAACTTCTTTTAAACGCCGGCACTTTTTTTCAGGGGGAGCGACATGAACTTCGGCAGTAATTTTCACAGAAGTAGATACAGCGTTTGATGGAAGTAAATCTTTTTCTGGAGATACATTTTTTAGAGAAATAAATTGTTTTGGACTTGTGTGTTCTTCATCTACAAGTGTTTTAGAATTTATGTTACAACTTTTCAAACCAGGTTCATACAAGTCTGAGAATTCGTCTATTGTTGTCAGTAACGGCAGGTCTTCAACTGGTGGATGGCAATTAATTTCAGACGCAATTTTTGTAAGAGCAGATTTACTGTTAGTAAACGACAATACTTTCTCAGGAGTGACATTTTCCTCATACTCTTTAAAATCATTTATGAGCTTCCGTTTTACAGGTTTTTTTGTCGTGCCTTGAAATTCTTTAGTCCACAATTCAATTTTTTTTTTGAAAAATGATTTTCGTTTATCGTCCATTATGCAAATCTACAAAATAACAAAAACGAGATATTGTTACACCAATTTACATGAACTTTACCTAAGGGAAAACCACCAATGATCGACACTTTTAGCCAATGTTCGACATAAGTACTTTAAGTCAAAGTGACAGGAATTAATTTTGAATAAAGAAAAAAATAATCCTTGTTAAACTATAATTATTATTACTTTGACATAAGTGCCATGTCGAACATTGGTGCAGCGTGCAGCATCGATCATTGGTGCTTTTATCTTATTATAACGACAACAGCTACTGTGCGGCAAATTTAGATAGTAATTATGACTAATATGTAGGTATATTCGTGATTCTAACGTAAGGACGTAAATTGGTTTCAAGTAAAAATAAGTTTAAGAAAATATTAGGCTGTGACAGAGGGACGGACAAACATAGACACGAGTAATCATAAAAAAAATATTTGTATTACATTTATAGTTTTAATATTTTTACCAAACTTCAACAAATTCAAAACCAATTCCTACTTACGGTAATATAAATTGATAAGTCGACCGCACTAGGTTTTTGTAATAATAATTTAATGGGCCATTCATTCGTCAAAAAATATTAAATAGCACAATAAATCAGACTTGTTATGAAGGATTAAACTGATACTACTTAAGCCATATACCTACAAGTTATTCAATGTTTACGTACGATCAGGTCCGACAATATTTAAGTTGTAATGTATGATTATTACACATCTTAATGAATACCTACTACCTACACAAATGGGTATGTTACTTCTTAAATACATAATATTAATTATAATAAATAAACACTCATAAATTAACAACAAACTCACAAAAAAGCGTACATACCTAGCTGTCTGTGACGGCAAACAGCGAGACAACCGCATCCCCGCGATGTTCGCTGCCGACTGAAGCGACCGACTGCTTACTTCGTGTTCATAAAACCGCCATTTACAGGTATATTACACTAAAATTGGTACACTGATGCGACGATTGACAGGTAAAACCGATAATTTAAGCCCCAGGATACCTTTTAGATCTTTCACTTAAACGACTAAAGCAAGTTTTAACAAATACATTAAGCGACATAAATGCCAAAATTCAACGTGTCGCTTAAAGGAGCAAATTCTGTCATAAATTTTGTGACAACCAATTAACCGACAGCTTTTGTTGTTCGTAATACCAAAAGACACGATTAAACGCCTAACCTTATATATTCAGTATTTGTAATAAACACTTTAACGCCATCACTTCAAATTCAAGCAATATTTAAAATTACTTTAAGCGATCAAGTATAAATTTGTGTGTAGTTTAAGAGACGTAGTTCAAATTTAAATCAAATAATGTGTCGCATGAAGGGTGTTTTCTAAATTTGCCTACTATTTCTACGATACCTTAACCGACATCAAAGTCATCAGATCGCCACGTAACCTGGCTCAAACGACGTAGAAAAAAAAGCCGATTCCAACGATATATAAAACTCAATTCTTCCCAAAATGTCGCTTAAGGCCTTTCTCCTTTCCACCGTCGATCGGAAGGCCTACAAGAACTATCTGGCACACCAAATAAAAATAGAAAATAGCTAAACTCAGTAAAATTCAGTTTCAAAAGCCTGAGACTGTATACTCGCAGAGGAAAAACATGTATAAATAAATCAACGATTAGTCATAGCAAAATTAGATAATTACCCATAGGACCATAATAAATATGGAGCATTTTATAAATATCTATGTTTCACTAAATCTGAAAAGCCCATTATTATTGAAGAAACTACCCTAAGATTCAAGGTTTGGCAGCCATCTTTATAATACGGTCTTAAAATGAATCCGTTTTTAACTACCTCTAAAATTTCAGATGAGATCTACGTCAGGAAATGGGTTAACGTGTGTTAAGCTTCTGAGGGTAATGAGAAAGCACACATTCTTAAGTTTGTAACAGCCAAATTTCAATTTTTTCTGCTGTAGATTCTTGTGTTTCAGGGGTGTGAATGGAAAAAAGTCAATTTTATAACTTAAACCATGTACCATCTAATTAGCTCAATTATAGTCTAAACAATTTGAACTGAGCTCATCCACTTAGTGTCTTATCTTTTGTGTGTAAACCGCAGGCGCGCGTGCCACTATGGAAAAAATGGTTTGGCCACATGTTAGCGTTTACTGAATTTCTACTATATGGACCACGCAATAAGATTCAATATGAACTAATACGAAAAAAGCTCTATGTTCTATACGGTTGCATCCAGTACAGTCGAGTTACGCTGGTTCTAGAGCATTTGAATCGCTTGTACTGGGTGCAACCGTATAGAACTTAGAGGTTTTTTCGTATTAGTTGATATTGAATCTTATTCCGTGGTCCATATAGCAGATATTCAATAAACGCTAACAGGTAGCCAAACCCTTTTTTTCATAGTGGCACGTGCGCCTGCGGTTTACACACAAAAGATAAGACACTAAGTGGATGAGCTCAGTTCAAATTGTTTAGACTATACTAGTCCGATCCAAATTTTTGAAGTAATATCAAAATAAAACTTCAAAAAAAGAGCTTTTTTGTCATTTCTGATGAGCAGTTGTTTCTATGACTAGGGTATAAAGGAGAAAATTTTGCTAAGCACGCTGTCCGAACTAGACTAGACTAAAGAAAATTAGAGAATTGGCATAAAACGGCAGGTTCTTTGATATACAACCAATTTAATTAATTATTTACTGTCTGAAAATTTGTATTTTTGATGGCATTGGCAATAAACATGAGTATATTTGGATTTATATGCTATTCAATTTGTATTTATTATTTTCGATACAGTGTTTATCCTAACATATGAGTCAAAAACTTTTATACATTTTGTTACGATGCAAACAAATATGACGTGTCACTCATTCAGTTTTGTACCGTCTTCGTTCCTTTTATATTGCGAGACAAAGTAGTTAAATCACAACGTTCATTGTATTATAACATTGGTTCCGTCAGTATTAGAGCGTACTAATGCTTTTTTAATGCGATTGGCACTTTCCATGACGACAATAATGCTAATAGCGCAGATACTTATAGAGTCAAATAGTGAAAATTATGATTAGGCCCAATAAATAAATGTAGATACTTTGAAAAGTTCAATATTTAGTACAATTGGCTACCTACCTAAAAATACATATATATATATATATATACTCGTATATATACCATAGTATGGTGAACACCTTTACTATTACAGTTATAAACTTGTACATGTATGTGTTTTCCGGTACACGAGCATCGGACGTACTACTGCTGCACGTGGCACGCTGCTCACTGACATCGTGAGTTCATCACTGCCAGAACAGCGGGCGGATATCCTGAGCAAACTCCAGAGGCCAGAAGTAGCAGCCGTCTGCCATCGTGAGCTGATCACAGCCAGTACAGCGGGCGGCTATCCTGAGCAAACTCCAGAGGCCAGAAGCAGCAGCCCGTGATGATGCTTCTCCACGTTGCCACGTATGGTGATATACGAAAAGCGTTATTGTGAGTTAGTTCCATACATCTCTTTATTACACCGACGGGTGACAAAATAGGTTTAACGTTAAGCGGCAGCGAGGTTCCATGCTAGTACGGTTTCTATGTACTTAGTACAGTTACAAAATATCCGACTTTGGAGTTTACTTAAATAAGAGATTGATATTTATAAATGTAGATGTTCTATACCAATGAATAAGGCTTTATTATGTTTGATTCAACCATATTTGCATAACGTGCAACATACCTAGTAATTTATATCTGATTATTGTGATTTCATAATGTGAGGATACACGAGTACGAAGGACTTATAATATATACATACTAGATGTTGACGTTTACTCTTATCATTTAGATTTAACAATACATTTTATTTAAGTATTAACGCTACTGTTAACGAAGTTGACATATTCAATAAACTATTAATAGAATATATAAGTCCTAAGTTACTCGTACTTCCTTTCCACTGATTTAGTTCAGTTGTTGGTTATTTGTAAATCACACGATCTTTCCACTGAAGGAATAGATAATACTTTATGTTGCACTAGTTAAATGATACCTGAAGTCACAATGGTTTTAATCCTCATATATGCCTTGATTTTGGTATGTAGCTCGGATTGCGTGAATCGCAAATGATTTGTGATATCTCATGGATATCATTTACAAAATGCTATTGTTGACATACATACAGATTGGTCATACAAGTAAAATTCATATTTATATAATGATTTTATATCATTAAGAATATAGACCGATAGTAATATAGTCAACAGCACCTTTCCATTTATATACTAAAATGTGTATATATATATATATATAAATTATACACTATATTTATTTATAAAATCGTAGTCGTTGGGAACCTGTCACAATGGATATTATTTCAATAGTGAGTGTCCCAACGATGAGGTAGTTATAATTGGAAGTGTCTACAAGTTATAAAGACTTCTTCCAGTTATGACAAAAGGTAATTGGTAACAAAGGTAACGGTATTACCCAAAACTATTTATTAATAATTATGCTAAGCAATGGTTTTGTTCCAAGTTGATGGAGTACTTACCTGTGTTTTATTATAGGGCCTGACCGTGCTTTCAACAGGAGTCTTTTGCTTAGTAGAGAGTCACTATAGTGAGCTTTGAAAAGGGCAATCTTTGTGGCTGGGATCCTTTTCCCACCAAAATAGACCACTTGAATAGATCTTATATATATGATTCATACAAGTGGTATGTTTTACATAAGAGGGTGTGCCTTTTAATTAAATCCAGTGAGATAGACTTCTTAAATGAGTCTTGTTAGGTTTATATGAGAAGTATATTTACAACAGGGTTATAACTACCACTCGCAGTCTCCCACCTACGAGACGTCTGTGTTGTTGTTTGCCGATTGTAAACTGTTAAAGACTCCAGTATATATAAATATATATAAGGATTTATCTAACATATTATATGGATGAGATGGTTTACATTGGAGTCAACAATGACCTAGACTGACTGCTTGATTCTACTGTGAGAGGCTGAGTCATTGCTGAGATTTACGAACGTAAAGCTCAGTTATGCGGTCATTTTAGTCTATAAGTACAATCAAGTATGATTCAACTTGGACATAAACCCTTATTGTAAACGCTAAGCATTCTGATTAAATTATTGGGTAAAAGGTAACAAACCCTAATCCAACTGGCTTATAAAATGAAATAATAGTTGTGTTCATGCTTATTTCGAATAACAAATACAATAGAATGGCTGGTTTCATAATATTAGAGGCTGCCCTCACATTATTGACGTGTTTATGGCCGTGCTGGGTGTTATTGTCTATCAACTAACTAGAATAAGCCTCGGTGTCTGAAGATACTCGTAATTCTTATCCACACGTGAGATGTTCCAATATGCAAGTCGGGCTGGTTGGTTGCGCATGTATGCTTGATAGGGCCGGGTTAAACTAAGATAATGTAGACGAATGCATGTCCAATTTATAAAGGGCTAACCCATTAGGGTATGCATGTCCAATGATAGGGCCTACCTGAGGGATTTGCTAATCAGCATTCCCATTAGGGTCTGCATGTTCGTCACCTGAGGGTTACGCATTCGTATACCAGTCTAAAAAACGTTTATTTTATGGTTCTGCATGGAATAACTCACGTTGGGACCTTTTGTGTAGACATAGCTTAGCCTAAAGTATCGGCGTATGCTCGGTAATTTTATGAGGTATAAAAAGTAGCCTTATAACGGGTTGGCTTAAAGTAATTAGAAATTTCACATTGAAAAATTAAAAAATAAAGTCAATAGCTACAGGTTAATGGATTTTTTGACGAGGAACTAGAACATATTAGACATTACAAACAATCACTACTATATAGAAAAGGGCCCTCCAGCTTCGATCTTTTGTAACGTGCTTCTGACCATACGCATCATACCTTGGACAACATTTCTTAATTGTCCATATTATCCTTAATTCTAATGGTTTCGGAGAACTGGCATCCTGCCCGTAACCTTATTTATACTAACCTACTACAAATATCCCATGAAGCTTCGATTGGTCGAGCTTTAGGGACTTTTGCTGGGTTGGCATCTTTTGATACATAATGTATGGGATTGCTTTTTAAACAATTTTGACTATTTTTGGCATACTTAGAGTTTGCTTAATCTAGCGTGACGTCTCTAAACGTCGAACAATCAGAGATAATTTGGCAATTTTCAAAAGAATGGTAAGTAGTGATGCGTAGGAATCCAATTTACCAATCAAATACAATTTTGGATAACATATTAAATTTCAAAAAGTCAATTTGTATGATGTCCAAGGTGTGAGTGGAACAGCCAGAAGCAAGTTACGAAAGTTTGAAGATGGAGGGACTTTTCCTATATTTTAATGTTTGTTTGTAATGTTGAATATGTTCTAGTTTATGGAAATACAACTTATTAACCTGTAGCTATTGACTTTATTTTTCGATTCTCCAATATGAAAATTCTCATTACTTTAAGCCAACCCGTTAGTCGACTGCAATCATCTATTCTATTTTAATGATAATCTGGATTAATATTAAGATTTTAATGAGCCAGAGTTCCATTATCCTATTCCCATGTACCTATATTATGACATATCATATTATGATCACATTATTAATATTACAATCTTTTAATAAAATGACATTAATCATTATAACATAATATAATTACCTTTTATGTTTAACTTATTACAATTACAGGTTTTATTGCATAAAGGAAAATCCTTCTGTTTTATCGTGTAGACAGTAGTATACAATGTATACAGTAATTTCAATATTTTGCTTTATTCAAATCTTATGAAGATTTTTTTTACATAGTCAACAATAGCATTATGTAGGGAGTAGGTATGTTTCACAATAGTAGTTAATATAATTGTGATGTTAAATATTGAGGAGGTTATAATACTTGTTTTAACAGTTTGTAGGTTAATGTAGGATATTACCAAATTTTACTCGTTTTATGTAAAATTATATTTATTTCTTTTAATTTCTGGTTTTCTGTGTTTGTTGAGCATTGTTCAGATTTAATTTTGTTGTTTAGCGTTTCTCACACCTCAGGAGACCTTGGTTATTACTTATCATAATGTAGTCCAATATGTACCACTAGACAATCATGCCATTGTTTTATAATTTTTATAAATTGTGTGTCTTTAATCTTTGCAAAATTTATTATGTATGTGTGCAGGTTAAACTTGGGCGTCAGAGTTTTTTTTCACCGCCATAGTTTTTTCTCTGGCATATTTTGGGCCTTGAACTGTAGCGGTATATCTAATGTGACCTAACGGTTACATTAGATATAATAGTTTATAGAGTCATTTAACTGTCCATTAACAGTAATTTCTTATTACTTGAATAAATTTTCGTATTAACTTATATGTTGTTTAAATCCTATTATTTCCCTTAGTGATGAGATCCTCGCTTTCAAAGAAAAGTTTCAGTTAACTTCAAGCTTAAGGTAGGTTCAGCCAGGGACCGGAACCGGTAACCATTAAAGGGGTATTAGATTGGGTATTTGATAGAGTTGTTTTTAAAAACCCTATTAATTCGGTTAGCGTATCGTTTCACTTACCCGAACGAAAGGCTAACCATGTCAATACAGTTAATTCGGGTAAGTGGTTACAACCCAGCATATGGTTTCTCTATCAGATAGGGTTTTTCAAATGCGATTAAGCTATTTTAAACTCTGTGACCAATACATTTGGCTTATTTATTATTCGAGCACCCTACGAGCTAAGCGCTGCCGATATGGCGGCACGAGCGAGCCTACAGACAAACAAGAATCTTTTTGCGTATGTTTTCGTACTTACGCCTTTGATCTAGACGCTATTATTGCTTGTTAGTGCGCTAAAAGATCGTTGTGTGGTGCCGGTGTTTTTGTTCTTGCCATTCGAGCGTGACGGCTCGTGTCGATTGAATCTTAGACCCAGGCTTATAGGAACCAAAATCAAATGCATATTGTGAAGTGTTAAAATATATAATTTTGTGTTATTCTAGTTATAGGTAGTACTTTGTTTCAATGGCTCCAGCAAAATGTGACGCCGTTCACCGATACTTCTAGTATAATGAAACGATCAATATTAGTCATTGTTGGACACTCAAGAATAAAATGATTATTTGAAAAAAATATCGTAAGAATAAACTTATGTTGATTGTATTCCCGTTAAAATGATTCAAAATAATTTCGTCAGGACTAATTCATATGCGAGAAAATGTAATAAAAATAAATGATTCTTAACAGAATTATTTAATCATTATTTTTATTTTAAATAATGTTCCGCGTATAAGAATGTATTCTGGGTTTTTCGGTGTAAGAAAACATCGTGTGGAAACTGGACCTAATCCCAATAAGGCGTAGTTTCCCTTATGCCCAGCAAAAATTATATCTGTTTTAAAATCCACGGTAGGCAGATATACTCTTTTCACTTCTCATGCTCGTAAAGTTTGACTTTAAATCATGCGTGGACGATATAAAATCGCATTTTAAGCTCTAGGGCATAAAGTAAAATTTTCTTCTAAGACCAATAATGTGGCTCAACAGCCAAACAGAGTCAAAATATATTCCACAATTTAATTGAACAGTAAAATTTCGTAGAATACTGAAACTTGTTCTTTTATTATATTCTTTCTTTTATTATATTATAAGCTTTCTGGCCCAGGAGTGCGATTTTTGAATCTCACCAAGTGACTAAGTGAGTCATTTCCGAAAGTAAATCACTCACATCGGTGAGAATTAGTCACTTGGTGAGATTCAAAAATCACACTCCAGACAATTCCTATTGGATGGGATTTTTTTTTTGTATAGATCAAAGTGTCAGGAATTGATACCAATAAAATTTATAAGTGAATATTGGGCGCTAAGGTGCCAAAAAAATGGTAAAAATGGTAAAAACCAGTTTTTCGCTTCTAGAGGAAAAACTACGGCTCCGATAAAAAATAGTTAAATGTAACAAATGTGCGCAATAAAAAAACAAAGAGAATGACCCCAGTAGAGCAAAATCTGTTTAGAGGATCGTCCGCAATGTGAAAAAAATTAACCAGTGTAAGTTGACCTTTGTATAAGAATAATTACTAGGGCAGAAGTGGTCAGCTAAACATGGTTATTTAATTTTAAGAGAAATGAAGCATTATTGCAAATGGCACCTAAAATATAAAAATAGCAGAATTAAAATACTTAAATATAGTTTAAGTTAATTATTATTTTTTTTAGGTGACATTTGTAATAATGCTTCATTTCTCTTCAAATTAAACGTCCATGTTTAGCTGACCTCTTTTGCCCTAGTAATTATTCTTATACAAAGGTCAACTTACACTGGTTAAAACACGTTTTTTTTGCAAATATTGTAAATTCAATAACTCGCGTTCCGAAAGTTCTGGAGAGCTGAAATTTGAATATGATGTCAGTTTTGTGGTCCTCTAACTACAGTTAAATGTTCAAATGAAAATGTTGTAAACTTTTTGCAAACCGTCGAATTTTGCAAAAAGTGACCTTTTTTTAAATCGACTGGGAGGGTATTTTAATTTTCGAAAACGTAATAATTTCGATTTCTATGCATTAAGGAGGAGTTGAACTACAAATTTCCAAGTTTACAAATCATTTGACAAAGAATAAAGTTGTTTAAATAATCTATGAAATTCAGGCACTTTTTTCGCGCGCGGCGGCGACGCACTATGGCCCAAACGCCCGATCTAGCTGGACAAAATTATTTTACACTCATAGACTAAAATTGACTATTTTTATTATTATTTTGCTATAATTCATGTGAAAAAAATTTACCAGTGTAAGTTGACCATTTTATAAGAATAATTACTAGGGCAGACGAGGTCAGCTAAACTTGGTTGTGTAATTTTAAGAGAAATTAAGCATTATTACAAATGGGACCTAAAAAAATTTATAATTAACTTAAACTATATTTAAGTATTTTAATTCTGCTATTCTTATATTTTAGGTGCCATTTGCAATAATGCTTCATCATCATCATCATCATCATATCAGCCGAAAGACGTCCACTGCTGAACATAGGCCTCCCCCAAAGAGTGCCACATGACCGGTCCTGCGCCACCCGCATCCAGCGGACTCCCGCGACCTTCACCAGGTCATCAGTCCACCTTGCGGGGGGGTCTACCCACGCTGCGCCTTCCGGTTCGTGGTCGCCACTCGAGAACCTTTCCGCCCCAACGGCCATCGGTTCTACGAGCAATGTGCCCCGCCCACTGCCACTTTAGTTTAGCGATTCGGAGGGCTATATCGGTTACTTTGGTTCTGCTGCGGATGGCCTCATTTCTGATGCGATCACGCAGAGAGACACCAACCATAGCCCTCTCCATTGCCCTTTGGGTGACTTTGAGCCTTCTTATGAGGCCCATTGTAAGCGACCACGTTTCAGTTCCATAAGTCATTTCTCTTAAAATTAAATACCCATGTTTAGCTGATCTCTTCTGCACTAGTAATTATTCTTATACAAAGGTCAACTTACACTGGTTAAATTTTTTCACATTAATTATACCAAAATAATAATAAAAATAGTCAATTTTAGTCTATGAGTGTAAAATAATTTTGTCCAGCTAGATCGGGCGTTTGGGCCATAGTGCGCCGCTGCCGGGCGCGCAAAAAGTGTCTGATCTTCATAGATTATTTAAACAAGTTTATTCCTTGTCAAATGATCTGTAAATTTGGAAATTTGTAGTACAACTCCTCCTTAATGCATAGAAACCAAAATTATAACGTTTTTTGAAAATTAAAATACCCTCCCAATCGATTTAAAAAAAGGTCACTTTTTGCAAAAGTCGACGGTTTGCAATAAGTTTATGCCGTTAGGAGAATTAGACAATTAACGAATATTGACACAGCTCGCTTAGTTTATCACAGTTATTTTCATAGTGTAATGTCATATGGTATCCTGGTTTGGGGCAAAGCAGCTGACATACAGACTATATTTGTTTTACAAAAAAGAGCCATCCGCTTTCTGTATAACTTAAAGGCAGGTGCATCAGTTAGAGAACTATTTAAAGAAATTAATATTTTAACTGTTGCTTCCCAATATATCTATGACAATATTATATTTGTTGTAAAGAATATACATACATTCAAAAAAAATTCTGACATACACAGCTATAACACTAGAAATAAAAACAAGCTTGCTATCAGAAGTAGTCGTATCCGCAAAGCATATAAGTCATTGTTTGGTCAAGGTATTCACATTTATAACAAGTTACCCGTCGATGCTTTAAATTTATCATTTCCCGCTCTTAAGAAATATTTGAAAAAAAGTTTAATGTCAAAGGGTTATTACAGGGTCGAGGACTATATGACGGACAAAGATGCATGGCCCAAACAAGAAAATACTACAAAATCATCTAACATTTAGAGGACACAGTTCAGATAGGAAAGCATATCAAACGTTTTGTGAAGCAATCAGATTTGGATTTTATTATTATTATTTTATTTTAATTAAACAATACGTACATTGTATGTCTCTCAAGCTGTTTTGATATGCCTTCTTATAGAACTACGCATTATTGTGTATCTTTAAGATGTAATATTACTGTATTACTGTTTTGAAAAAATAAGTCCCGCCGAGTTTCTTGCCGGTCATAAATAATTCTTCTCGGGTCAGAGGTGTAGGGTTAGAACCGGAGGTCGTTTTTTTTTTCTCTCTGACGTTCATAAGTGCAGTGTAATGTGCCTAAATTGAAGAATAAATATCTTTTATCTTTTACAATATTTTAATTTGAACAATTAACTGTAGTTAGAGGACCACAAAACTGACATCATATTCAAATTTCAGCTCTCCAGCACTTCCGGAACGCGAGTTATTGAATTTACAATATTTGCAAAAAAAATGTGTTTTTTTGCGAATTTCGGACGATCCTCTGGACCGATTTTGCTCTACCGTGGCTCATTCTCTTTGTTTTATAATTGCACACATTTGTTACATTTAACTATTTTTGGTCCGACCCGTAGTTTTTCCTCTAGAAGCGAAAAACTGGTTTTAACAATTTTTTTGGCACCTTACGCCGCCGCCTTACCGCCCAATATTGATCACTTATAAATTTTATTGATATCAATTCCTGACACTTTGATCTACACAAACAATTTTTTTCCCGTCCAATAGGAATTGACTGTACTTTTTATGATTTTTCCGCTAATTCTATCTGAGTGTTGCTATAATTATTTGAATTGCGTGTTTTCTATAATTAAATAAATGAAATCAAATAAAATAGGTGTTGATAATAGTTTAGAAATGCCCCGAATTGTTTTGATGACTTGGCAGAAAATTTCTAAATTCACATGTTAAGAATTCAAAAAAATATATTTAAAAATTAATTGGTTGGAACCATATTTGTTTTCATTGCAATATTTTTGTTAGAACTTGAAATTGTTTTACGATTACCGATAAATAATTTCCTCGCAAATGAAGTGAAAATTAGAGTGTAACCATCGTCCATAAAACCCATTTTACACTCGACTTTTAAACGCCTCGCGTAAAATCGTACGTTATATGCACTTGTTGTACAATCTACTATTATAATATAATAAAAATAAAATTAAATAAAAATTAAATAAAAATCTAAATAAAATAAAAATAAAATGAAAATATAATGAAAATAAAATGAAAATAAAATGAAAATAAAATGAAAATAAAATGAAAATAAAATGAAAATAAAATGCAAATAAAATGAAAATAAAATGAAAATAAAATGAAAATAAAATGAAAATAAAATGAAAATAAAATGAAAATAAAACGAAAATAAAACGAAAATAAAACGAAAATAAAACGAAAATAAAACGAAAATAAAACGAAAATAAAACGAAAATAAAACGAAAATAAAACGAAAATAAAACGAAAATAAAACGAAAATAAAACGAAAATAAAACGAAAATAAAACGAAAATAAAATGAATATAAAAAGAAAACGAAACGAAAACGAAACGAAAACGAAACGAAAACGAAAACGAAACGAAAACGAAAAAAAAAATTTAAAATTTTTTTAAATTTTTTTTTTATTTAAAAAAAATGAAAAAAATTAACAAAAATATTATACACTGAATTTTGTTAAATATAAAATGTCAATTATCAGGAATTTATGGTTGAAATCTGTCGGGATACTCAGATTCACCGTGTATAATAATAATAATAAAAAAACCAGTCTATCTTGAATTTTAAAACAAATATAATTTATACACCCCGAATAATTAACCGAAAATAACTACCATGACTATTTTTCAGTAAAAAGTATATAACCGCCATCTTGGATAATAAAACAGAAATAATTTTAGAAATTACATCCCCTAATTATAAATATTAATTATTTGAAACGGGGTATTTACCTCGCACCCGAAATATCGGGTGCCTATTAACGCTAATATACATGGTAAATACCCCGTTTCAAATAATATTTATAATGTGAATGACCATGTGAGCTTAAAAAATCGTATATCCCATAATTAGCTGAAAACGACTACCAATCCCTACGCCAATTCATGGGATTAGGTTGCCAAGCGGACCACAGGCTCAACTGAGCCGTGGCAAAAGCCGGGGCAAACTCTAGGAGGATGAATATTGGTTTGTGTCAAATTGATTTGAATATGAATAAAAATTGTGTTATTATTCTTATTCAAAATAATTATAGCCCATCTCATCAGTACGTGCGAACTATGCAAAAATAAACTGAACGTAAGACACATTTCTTTAACAGAAATTCTTTAATTTAAAGTTGTGTACGTGAGCAGAGGACTGGACTGTGAGTGTGACTTTTCCAGAATGAATAAACGACAGCAAATCTTATATTCACTCAATTTGTTCCGCCGCCACCTCTCCTGTTCCATTTCAAATGAGAAAGATAGAACCGCCTGCCTGCGTGGAAAAGAGACAGGAATAGGGTAGCCCTATGATAGGGTAAGCGGTAAATATTAAAGCTATCTTTACCCCATTCGACTCGGAAACCACATTGAAAAGGATTAAGCCTATTCAAAATGATTTCCATATCGATAGG
Source organism: Pammene aurita (assembly GCA_947086415.1). Classification (NCBI taxonomy): domain Eukaryota; kingdom Metazoa; phylum Arthropoda; class Insecta; order Lepidoptera; family Tortricidae; genus Pammene; species Pammene aurita. The sequence continues at coordinate 32,352,154 of OX352295.1, forward strand.
GTAACCCAATGATAGGGTAACCCTATCATTAGGGTAAGACTTTAATAGGGTTACCCTATAGAAACGATTAATCAAATGAAGGGGTTTTCCGGTCCCTGGGTTCAGCTTTAAAATATTACTGGTTAGTATAGGTGAGTTTTTACAAAACTCCTCAGTTGTCATACTCTATCATACGCCGCACAACACTGATGTTATCTTCAGTCGTCGCCGTAGAAGGCCGTCCCTCACGCAAATCATCGGTCAGATTAGTGCGACCACGTTTAAATTCATTAAACCAGTTGTGAACAGTGGCACGAGATGGGGCTTTATCGTGAAAGGCCAATCGAAGTCTATCATAACATTCTTGTTGACTTAAATGACATCGAAAGTCATAAAAAATCATAGCACGAAAATTTTCTCGCGTTAAATTCATGCCAACGTAACACAGACAATTTTCAATTTGCCGCCAAATCGTAAAACAAATGACAAATGAATGGAATAAAAACACAATCATACTAACATTCAACAATCATATTAACGAACAAGAGTTCCATTTTCAAATTATAATTTATATTTTTACTCTATAGTTAAGTGGCCAGTTCTAATAATTTTCAGTGTCACCCTCGTACGCGCACATTTTTCTTTAACCCCGGTAGGCTCCGCAAGGCATTATGGTTTGAAAGCGGAACGGACCCGGACGCAGAGGACGACGCTGCCCGTGGTGTTTGTGTGGGGCTGGTGGCTGGAAAAGGCCGGACAGGAGAAGTATCTCTAGTAACCTGATAGCCATGGACTTTGCTGATATGGACGTTAAGACCTCGATGTCCCATAAACTGACGGAGTTGGGGACAATGTGGACAGGTAAATAAAACAGCCACATGCGGCGCGTTGGGGGCGACATTGACGGCACTTGGCAACGTCATGCTTATACAAAGTAAAAACACACACAAAGTAATACTAAAGATATATGCTATGTCACAAAAAAAACAATTACATGAAGATAATTTCTTTAAATCTTATAAATTGTAATTAAAATACAGAAGGAACGTTACAAAAACCATACAAGCTAATGTCTTAAAAACCGAGTAATCACAAAAACACCCTGAACATAAAATAGTTTACGTAAAAACACACATGCACGCGTTCCGAAGGGAAAAAAAATAGAAGCTAAACTAAACACACATAAAATTTAAATATAAATAATAAATAAAAAAATGTCCATTGTCCTGGCTGACATTCGAACCCGGTTCATTGTGATAAATGGCGCTCTAGTCCAATAGACATGCCACGAGACCAGCACAACCAAATGACGAGCCGGCGAAATAGTCTAACAGTACACTTAACAGCGGAGCCTTAAGCAGTTATGATTGTACAAATTTGACTCCAGTAAAAAAAAACCGGCCAAGAGCGTGTCGGGCCACGCTCAGTGTAGGGTTCCGTAGTTTTAGAAATTATTTTGTAATTTTTTTTTCAAAAACTATTGAACCTATCAAGTTCAAAATAATTTTCCTAGAAAGTTTTTATAAAGTTCTACTTTTGAGATTTTTTTCATATTTTTAAAACTGATGGTTCAAAAGTTAGAGGGGGGGACACACACACACTTTTTTTACTTCTGGAGCGATTATTTCTGAAAATATTTACATTATCAAAAAAATTTTTTACTAAACCCGAATAGGGATTTTACTAAACCCCTATTCATTTTTAAATACCTATCCAGCAATATATCACACGTTAGGGTTGAAATATATATATATATATATATATAAAACTACTCTTTGACGCTACTGCACTTAACATCACTGTTCGTTTGGTCCGCGTATAAAAATCGCTTTATATTGGATATAAGTTAAGATATCCCACCAAAGTTTGTGTATAGTATAATAGTGCAATATATATTACAAATTCAATTAGTGTGTGATGAAAATGCCGTAAATAAATAGTATTTGCAATCAAAAGTGTTCAAGCAAAAGGTGATTTCGTTTGTTTACCCGCTATTCATTATTATCGTTGACGCGGAGTGCTTCATATAAGACTGCACGCTGTGCGTAGTGCGCAAGGACACATATCGCGTGCGCGCCACTGCACAAAGCTGACGGTCGGTTGCAGATAACGCGCGGCGATAGATCTAATAGGCGTAGAAGTGACTTCGTTCGAGAAAGCCTCTGAGAGGGCGAGTGCATATTTGTTGTTAAGTGTCAAATTCATATAAACAAACATGATCTGCAATAAATGTAATGAGTCGTTGGATCCCAGAGACACAATTAAATGTACAGCTTGTTCGGAGAGCCTGCATTACAAGTGTGCTACACTGTCTAAAACAGAGTTTGACAAAATCCTGCCTATGAACCTTAAGAAATGGAAGTGTCCAAAATGCAAAACCACAAAAAAGGCAGTTTCAGTACCCTCTAGCTCTCCAAAAACACCGGTACCAGTCATCGCTATCAATGAACAAAGTGAAAAAACTCCCAGCGGTGGTTCCGACCTGCCATCAATTGTAAGTATTGACCTGGAGGCTGTAATGAATAATATGAACGCGAAATTTAACCAGGTATTTCAGGAAATACGTGAGCTTAAAAATAGTTTCAAAGATGAGATCGAAGCTTTGACCGCGTCTGTGAAAACCTGGTCCAGCAAATTTACCGAATTACAAAATACGGTCAGAGAAGTGCAAGTGGACCTGAACGTAGTGAAGCAGGAAAACGCTGCGCTCCGGGGTCAACTAATAGAAATGGATGCAATAAAAGAAGATAACGGCGCACTCCGTCGGGATCTTAACGACCTGTATAGCTTACAGAATGACCTTGACCAAAAATCTCGCCAATGTAACCTAGAAATACAAAATTTGCCGGAACGTAGGTCCGAGAATTTATTACATATTGTCACGGCAGTCGGGCAAGTACTTGGTGTGCCAATGTCTAGTGAGACCATAAAAACCGTACATAGGGTGGCCCACAACGCCACAAGTGACCGTCCTAAGAACATCGTAGTCGAGCTGTATTCCCGCCGGCTGAAAGACGACGTAATAGCGGCGATGCGCGCGCGCCGCGGCCTTACTGCGGGCCAGCTGATGGACGCCGCGACGGGCACGGGGGGCGCGGGCCTCGACGACGCTATTGCTAATAGACGGATCTACATTAATGAACACCTTACGCTAAAATAAGATCTTATATTCTCGGACTCGCCAGGAAGCAAAGGACAAGAAATACAAATTCGTTTGGATTAAGAACGCCACCATCCTCGTACGTAAAGATGATAACTCTCGAGTGCTCGTTGTTCGCAGTGTGTCGGACTTGATCTAAACTGTGATGGTACGATGGACGTTCTCTGGAGTCAATTGGAGTGTCAACGGCCTATCTTTCACCTAACATTATATTAGCAACACAAAATGTAGCTTTTTACCTAGTCTGTATTATTAATCTGTATAGGTGCCATATACTCTCAAAGCTGATAATCTTATTAATGATAACATTAATAACTAGACTTTTTGTGTCCAATAATATGGATAAAATATGTACCATAATTTTACAAATAGTTTCCTCAAGTTTGTTTCATGCAATAATAAGCTTAATCACGCCTTTTTTCCTTCGATTACCAAAAGAAGTCCTCGCCTGCAAATATGTACATAATAATAATAATAATAATAATAAATACTCTTTATTGCACACCTCATACAGTTACAAGCACAAATTTTACAATTAGATAAATTTAGGTAGAGGTAACAACATGCGGTCTTATCGCTAATGAGCGATTTCTTCCAGACAACCTTTGGGTAGTGGAGACTAGAGAAAAACAATAAGCAGTAGGTGGTGCATAGAAACAAAAGAGACGAAATAGATAACACAGCACATTCATATGAATATACATACTTAAATAAATACAAAATAAACATACATATACGTACATATATACATATATAATACACACAATAAGAAACAACAGTGTCAACTTAAAAACCACACATAACATAATATCCACTGTAGTTGTTTGTCCGCAATAATTGTACTTTATGTTTATAATGTCGTCTAATAAAATAACACTTTATTATCAAAATTGCGGCGGACTTAGATCGAAGCTTATAGAGGTACGCTTAAATATAATACAATGTAACTATGATATTATTGTATTGACCGAAACGTGGCTGAGACCTGAAATCAATAACTCTGAATTATTTGACGATTCATACAATGTTTTTCGGCGCGATCGGGATTTGGCGGGTACGGCGAAAAAGGATGGAGGAGGAGTGCTCATAGCAACCAAAAAATACCTGCAAGTGATCCGTAGACTAGACTGGGAATCTGCTTATGTTGAGGACATTTTTATAGAAATATTAACACCTAGACGAAAATTTGTAGTGAATGGGATTTATATTCCCCCAAAATCTAACCCTCTTATATATAACTCGTATGCTAATAAAATTCAGGAGTCTAATTTTAATAACCTGGATTGTGATATTTGCATCGTTGGTGACTTCAACCTGCCAATCATTGACTGGACTCAACCTACGGGTAGGTCTGAATTTCTACTACCCAGCGGTAATTTGGGTCAACACGAGAAAGATTTATTAGACGCTTTTACATTTCTAGGATTAAATCAATACAATTCATTCAGAAACTTTAATAATAGAATATTAGACCTTTTATACTGTAATATTAATTGTAAGATTGCGCAACCTGAAATTGAGCTCTCAAATGTCGACCGGCACCACCTGCCGCTCCAATTTTCAATTGATTTCTCGATAACAAACACTTTTCCAGTCGTAAATATACTGAAATACAATTATCGTAAAGCTGATTATAGTACCATATCGAATGAACTCAATAAAATTGACTGGAAGGCTGAACTTACTCATTTGGGTCCAGATGAAACTGTTGATCGCTTTTACGTCCTCTTATTTGACATAATCGACAGCAATGTACCGTTAGTAAATAAAAAGACATCTAGATACCCCAACTGGTTTTCCCCGGCATTAAAAAGAACCCTCAAAAGAAAAATTAAAATTTGGCACCGCTGGAAAGTTTATGGCTCCTTGGCTGATTATTCGGAATACTCTCTCCTCAGATCACGCTGCAAGGTCTTGTTATCGAACTGCTTCAACACTTATATTTCTAATACCGAGAAGTCCTTACGGTATAACGTAAAACCATTTTGGTCATACGTAAAATCTTTGAAAAATCAGTCATCTGAGTACCCACCCCTTATGTATCATAATGACATGTCTTCGGATTCGCCGGAAGGAATAGTTGAACTGTTCTCTGACTTCTGTAAATCAGTTTTCGAACCACGTCAAGATATTAAGCATGACGACCTTGAAAATTTACCCTTCTCGGATTCTGCCGTTCACCTAGGTGACATTACAATCTCTAAGTCAAACATACTGAAAAAGATCAAAACTATTGACGTCAACAAAGGTCCTGGACCAGATAAAGTTAATCCCTATTTTGTAAAAAATACGGCCCACGCCTTACTCAACCCCCTACATATAATTTTTAATAAATGTATTTCTGCAGGTGTTTTTCCCAAACGCTGGAAAGTATCTTACGTAACTCCCATACATAAGTCAGGTTCTAAAGCACATGTTTCAAATTATAGGCCCATTTCCATTCAATCTTGCATTCCAAAACTTTTTGAGGGTCTGATTCACGATATTGTTTACCCCTCCGTCGAAAGTAGTCTCCTTCCTGAGCAGCATGGATTTATGAAAAACAAGTCCACGGTCACAAATCTGCTTCTGTACAGTAACTATCTGTTTGAGTCTATGGATACGAGGGAGCAAGTGGATGTTATACTGACTAACTTTCGCAAGGCTTTTGACAAAGTTGACCATCTACTATTACTGCAAAAACTGGCTTACAATGGTATTCGTGGTAATCTTCTTCGTTGGCTTATCTCTTACTTAGCTAATAGAACCCAAATTATTGTTGCCAATGGCTTCATGTCGATGGAAGCTCAGGTCACGTCCGGTGTAATTCAGGGGTCAATACTGGGTCCCCTGTTGTACATAATTTTTATCAATGATATCAACCTTTGCTTCCAAAATTGTAAATTTGTATTATTTGCTGATGACCTCAAGATCTACAAAGCGATAAAAATGTCAACGATTCCATTATGCTTCAAAATGATTTAGAATTGTTCTATAACTATTGTAAGCGCAACAAATTGCAACTTGCTGTAGATAAATGCATGCAAATAACGTTTACTAAAAACCGCAAAAACATTGTCAGGTAAGAATATAAAATTGGAAACGCTATAATAAACAAGGTTAATCAGTGCCGTGATCTGGGCGTATTATATGATGAAAAGCTGCATTTTAATGTACACGTTCAAAATATTGTCTCCAAAGCTATGCGTATGCTGGGATTTGTAATACGATCGGCTAAACCATTTAAAACTACGACAACATACCTAATGCTTTATAAAGCACTTGTAAGACCACATCTCGAGTATGCGTCAGTTGTATGGAACCCCATATATGATAAGTATACAAGGGCCATTGAAATGGTGCAAAAACGATTCCTGAGGTCAATGCACCGCAGACTTACGGGTAAAAGAATGTCTTACATTGATCTTCTTAAAAATACAATCTTCCATCTCTTGAGGCCAGGCGTAAAATGACCGATGCGACAATCCTATTCAATATTTGTAGAGGATATTACAAAAGTACTGAGCTTCTTGAGCAATTGGGCTTTAGAGTCCCTGCGCGCAGAGCGCGCTCACTGCATTCCCTCGCCTCGTTCGCCATCCCGTTCGCCTCGACCCACGCCGGCTCTCGCGCACCTTTACACCGAATTTGTGAAACATGCAATAAGTCTTGGGTTTCAGTCGACATATTTCACTGTAATCGGCATCAATTCAAGGAAAAAGTGTTAAAATTGGCAATTGATTGTTAAAGTATTGATACATTTAAATCTATGTAAAATATTTGGCTTAGTGACTATTATTTCTTCTTGTACTTTTTCCCACACTTTAAATATGCACTCCCCGTAGTATTATTATTAGTGATATGTATCTGTAGTTAATAAGTTAAGTGTAGTAATACTTCAGTTGATATATATCTTAGTGAGAGCTGTTAAGGGAATAAGTGAATGTTTTTATTGTGTACTAGACACCTTATCTCTTGCTCACTTATTTCTGTTTGCTTTCCAAATAAAAAAATAAAAAAATAAAAAATAATAAAAAATTAAAAAAAAAAATCACTCCCCACTTTACGTATAGGGGAGGTACCCTAATAAAACATTTTTATCCACTTTTTATTTTACCACTTTGTCGGCGTGATTGATTTAGTACCAAATTTCAGCTTTCTAGTGCTAACGGTCACTGAGATTATCCGCGGACGGACGGACAGACATGGAGAAACTATAAGGTTCCTAGTTGACTAAGGAACCCTAAAAAACGAGATTGATTGCACTCCAATAACAACATCGAGCGAACACTGTTATCAATGTCGTTGCACACCTAGTTGCCTCCTCGCGCTGAGATGCAGTTTCAGCCCAAAGTTGTGAAGTGTTTTATGCAATCATCCAGTGTGAGTAAACAGTGAAGTGAACTTGTATACAAAAGATGTATTGTCAACACGGAGAAACTCCGCGCTTGGGACGGGAATTGCGGGGTTTTATCATTCCCTCAGGTTAGTTCCATTTATTACGTTATCTTAACACTTTTATAGGCTCACAGCAGAACCTCCTCCTTTTTTGAAGTCGGTTAAAAGTATAAGTAAACCAGGGTGGAGCGGATATAATACAAGCGTGGTTTTCCATTTTCTACGATCAAAATGATTTAGGACGAAGATGCTGAACTGGGATGCAAAAGATCGCGAACTGTTCATTAATAAATAACTTTCAAGTCATATGCATACATTCTTATTCATACAACAGTTTTACCTTTTTTAGGGTTCCGTAGCCAAAATGGCAAAAACGGAACCCTTATAGTTTCGTCATGTCCGTCTGTCCGTCCGTCCGTATGTCACACCCAAGTAACACAGGAAGCATTATAACATATGAATAGTTAACTTATTTCGAACTTAAGGACCGTATAAACTCTTATATACGTTCACCGAGCAACTTGTCGCATTATATGATGCTTTGAGCTGTATAACGGTTGTATAATGGCATATCTAAATGCTTTTGTAAACCCTTTAGCTTTAGTGCAGCAAACCACAACGCAACTGTACAGCTTTCAGCTGTTTAAAAGCACTTAAGTGCTTTAGGTTCTACAATACCATTAAATAATGCTTTAAGCTGTATAACGGTCGTATAATGGCATATCTAAATGTTTTTTTAAAGCCTTTAGTTTTAGTGCAGCGAACCAAAATGCACCTGTACAGCTGAATGCTGTAGAGTTGCGTTTTGGTTTGCTACACTAATGCTTCGCTGTGGTTTAGTGCCTTAGGTTCTACAATAGCATAAATAAATGCTTAATGATGTTTACGAGCATGAATATTAGCCACTATAATGCCACGTAAATCCGGTATACAGCTTTCAGCTGTTTTTAGTGCTTTAGGTTCTACAATAGCATTATATGATGCTTTACGCTGTATAACGGTTGTATAATGGCATATGTAAATGCTTTTGTTTAGCCATTAGTTTTAGTGCAGGGAACCAAAATGCAACTGTACAGCATTCAGCTGCACAGTTGCGTTTTGTTTTGCTACACTAATGCTTCGGTGTAGTTTAGTGCTTTAGGTTCTACAATAGCATAAATAAATGCTTAATGCTGTTTAAGCTCAGGAATATTAGCCATTATAATGCCACGTAAATTCGCTATACAGCTTTCAGCTATTTTTAATGCCTTAGGGTGTACAATAGCTTTTTTAAGCAGGTAATACATTCCTAATGCTGTACAATAGCAATAATATAAACCATTATAAAGCCAAGTAATTCACTATAAGGGGCTGTTCATAAATTACGTCATTTCAAATGGGGGGGGGGCGGTCTGGACATCGGATGATGGTAGCATGACGTAGGGGGGGGGGGGTGGTCATTCCGAAGATCACATCATCTCTGACATCTTTAAAAAGTGCTTCAATGTGTAAAAAAAGGAATGAAATTCGTGTTTCTATAAACTTTTAATGCTATAAAATATTATTTACTAAATAGTTTCTTATTTTACAACTAGGCTTAAAACGCATTTTTTTTAATGACGTCACTTTATTTGGCAGGGGTGGGATGATTTTAGGGGGGGGGGGGGCGGTTAAAAAAACATAAAAAATTGATGACGTAATGTATGAACAGCCCCTATACAGATTTTAGCTGTTTTAATGCCTTAGGGCCTACAATAGCAATTTTAAGTAGTATATAATGCTTAATGTTGTTTAATAGCATAATTATTCACATGTAATGCTGTAGGCATTAATAAGCTTTTTTTAAGGGTCACTGAGCTGCTATTGGACTAAGAGCTAGCCACGTCAGATATGACACAATAATGAAAGCAACAAAACCCGTCTGTTTAGATTGCTATACTATTCTTATTGCTAGATCCTAGCATCTGGCAGCTTTTAATGGGTGGAGGTCACAGTGACAGACTAGCAAAATGTTTTAATTGGAAAATAGTAAGACCAAACTAGGTAAAAACTGCCGAAGTTGTCTCAGTTATAAGGGACAGGGCCTATATTTTAAGGGGCTCCATGGCGCCAACGACTTTAGATGTGATTCCCTTAGTTTTCTAATGATTTATATAGCTTATTTTCAGTAACATAATATAGTATCCTATATTTACTTCAATATTCATTGTCTTCGAGATATTTGACATCAAAGTCGAACCGGTTTAGGCTAAAGAAGTGGTTTTATGATCATAAATTTTGTGTTGATTAGTTAAAAATTTAAATCTCTATAGTTTTTAGAGACATCAAAGAGGAACCCTAATATGTAGATTACGTATATGTAAGATTCTTTACACCATTCGAATATCGATAAAAGTGTTTTTTAGACCATATTTTAAAAATATCATAAAAAAATAACGGCTCACTTATTTTAAGATCCGGCTCTACAGAATGGAGATAAAAGATTCAAGAACCGATAGTCGTTTGCCTTATAATTCTATCCGTAGTGAATATGTTGGAATATCGACTCAAAACTGGTCAAAAATCGATAAAAAACGTTAGACCAAAAAAAATTGTGTATTATTACGAAAAAAAAACAGTAGGCGACAAACTATGAACTATATTAAACATTGTTTGTCACTACTTTCCCCCAACATAAACTTTTGTATAATTTCTCTTAATAATTGTATAGTTTCTCATAATATTGCATCAAACCCAGATCTCTAGGATTTGTGTTCTTGAAATGGTTTGCATTCTTTGACCTCCACCACTTTAAAGCTGCCGGATGTCGAGATCTAGAAATGAGCATACTATACCAAACTGACTAGAGGGGTTTGGTTGCTCTCATTATTGTGTCATATCTGACGTGGCTAGCTCTCCGTCTATATAGACCAACGCCATTTTGTAAATAATTTATAACCTAAAAATAAAATCATGCGAACCTATTTATACAAGGGAAATGACTACATAATAATGAAATAACTTAATTTAAGACTGCTCAACCAACACTATTATGTTAATAATGCAAAACTCGTTCTATACGAGGATTACACAATTGTTTTGTTTATTTGACGCATATCTTTTTATAATATTTTATAGCAAAACCACAATAAATCAAAGGCGCGTGAAAATTTTCAATGAAACTTATATACACATTTACAGTAAACTACATTGCGCAGTAATATTTGAAGGATATAATAACGTAAATAGTCAAAAACTTTTATAAATTTTGTTACGCAAACAAATATGACGTGTCACTCATTCAGTTTTTTGTACCGTCTTCGTCCATTTTATATTGCGAGACAAAGTAGTTAAATCACAACGTTCATTGTATTATAACATTTGTTCCGTCGGTATTAGAGACGTTTTTGCATTGACGTAAGGTTTATTTTACTACAATCTTATGCTAGTATAATGCTTTTGTATTGCGACTGGCAACTTAATCGAGAGTACTAATGCTTCTTTATTGCGATTAGCAAGTTTTATGGCCGTATTAATGCTTCTTTAATGCGGTTGGCAACTTAATAGAGCGTACTAATGCTTCTTTAATGCGATTGGCACTTTGCAATGCTATTAAATAACCTATATAGGATCTCAAGCTGGGTAATTTGTGCCCATTTAAGAGCTATATAAGCACTATAAACGTTTATAATGCTACTATAAAACGAACTCAAAATGCTAAAAGCATACAGATTTGCTGTAAGACGGCCGTTATACTGCTTTGATGTGTTACTTGGGCAGCCATTATACTCGGAAACTATAAGATGTATCTTCATAAAATTTTGACATAAGGTGTATTTTGTATGCCGCTATTTAGTTATGTAGTTAAATCGCTGAAAAAAAAGTTTTAGAGGGGGCGCTCCATACATGTAACTGATAAAAAAAAACTTTTTACCAAATATCAACATGTTGTATATCAATCGATAGGTCTTTGATAATAGCATTGAGGTTTTTTTGAACATTTTGTGATTAAGTGAATATTTTTAGAAATAACCGCTTCTAAAATCAAAAAAATTGTGCCCCTCCCCCTGTAACTTTTGAACCGTAAGTCCAAAAAATATGAACAAAATTGAGAATATGCGCCTTATTACATACTTTCTACGAAAATTGTTTTGAACATTATAGGTTTAGTAATTATTGAGTTATCTCCAAAAAAATTCTTCCATAGGCATCAGATACGACCTTTTGATATTAGTTTGGTTCTTGTTCTATTGATGGTACGGAACCCTCCAATATGCGTGGTCCGACACGCACTTGGTCGGTTTTTTTTTTGGAATTATCCCCATTTATTACGTTATCCAAACTCTTTTATAGGCGCACAGTATTTACATCTGGATTTTTTACAGTAAAATATTAGGGTGGAGCGGATATAATACAAGCGTGGTTTTCCATTTTCTATGATCAAAATGATTTATGAGTAAGATGCTGAACTGGGATGCAATAGATCGCGAACTGTTCATTAATAAATAACTTTAAAATCATATGCATACATTCTAGTTCATTTGTTGTTTCAACCTTTTTTTGGTTTAAAATAAAAACCCTTAGGGGTGAACTTAAAAATATGCTGATATGGTTTTTTATTATTCTTCAATAAGTAGACAAAGTACGAAGTATGCAAATGCAAATTACAACTTTCTAGCTTCAGTAGTTTCGGCCTCGCTCTGATACAAACTTTTCAACCCCGTTTCGATTCCTGTGGGTTGGAGTTTTGAAAAACGCGGAAATGTCTTTTTTGGTTTTGAGTAGACTACAAACGAAATTTCAAGTATATCACAAAAAATAACTTGTAATCTCTATACAATTTTTCAACCCTTTTTTAACCCCGTTAGGGTTAAAATTTCAAAAAACGTTGAATTCGCTTTTTATTTTATTTTATTAGCAGTAAACGTAGGAAGTTTCAAGTCTCCAACTTAAAATTTAAAATGCTATACCATACAAACTTTTAACCCCCTTTTTAGTAGGGGTTGAATTTTTCAAAATTGCTTCTTGTTATTTGTACACTTGACCTATTTGTGTACTTTGACCTATTGTTAGCACATTGTAATCGTTCTACACCTGCAGCCTGTGGATCAACTATACACAAAGAACCCTTAGCGCCCTACGCGTACAATATAACGATAGTTTTAGGATGTTTTTGGGGCTGCCGCGCCATTGCAGTGCATCGGGGATGTTTGCTGAGAGGCGCACGGACGGCTTCCATGCCATTGTAATGTTTAATTTGTTTTTATGTTATTTATTTTTGTAATGTAATTTTAATTATTTATTACCTATTAAAACTGCATGTATGCCACTTAGGAGGACACGACGCTTTCAGCCAAGTGTGCCCGATACGCCGCAAATTGAACACTATAGCCCGGTCAAGAAATTAGCTACAAACGAGCTATTGCTAGATGCGACAATGCGCAAAGTTCTCCTAACTACAAGAGCCTTACAGGGGTGTAGGTAGAGTAATGAGGAGCCATAATGGAAAAGGTGGTATGATTATTAAATTGGGAGGATTTTCACGATGAAGAACAATAATAGTAAAAGATAATATACATATGGGAAACGAGTACTTATTCACACGACAAGTACATTATTATATTGTTTGCGTAAATTTAAGTTTTGGATTATGGACGGTTCTTTTAAGATTGCACCCAATATGTTTCAGCAACCTTATACGATTCACGGATCGTTTCACCGTACCAAAACCTTTCCAATGGTTAAGGTCCTGCTGCGTAATGCTGCGAAGAGATTGGTGTATATTTATATCCAGGTTATGTGATTATGGATTTTGAAGGAGCACCGTAAAACAGCTTGAAAAAGTATTTTGATAACATTATCAACAAGGGTAGCAATTTTCATCTGGGACAGATAATCTACAGACAAGTTCAGCAATATGGTTTTCAAAATTTTTACAGAAAAAATGCTCAATTTGCTCAAGAAATAAAATGCTTACTTGCACTTTCATACTTATCACCGGATGAGATACCTCTACATTTTGATGAAAGGCGAACAAAGATTTCCCCTAAAGCTAAATTAATTGCAAAGTAGTTTAAGGATAACAAGCGAAATATGAACCAGTTCACCGAAGCACTAAAGTACTTTCTGACAATTACATGCTACGGACATCATAGAATTGGCATCATAGAATTAATAACTCTGCAGACCAAATTCATGTTCCTTTTTACAAGTCATCAAAGGAACTCGTAAAAGAAATTGAATATACAATGACCGAAATTGAAAAACTAGCATTTGGGCTCCGCCACCAACAAAGAAGAATAAAGTTCTGGAGAGACAATACCGCATTAGCCAGATTTTAAAAAATCAAGCAGATTATACAAATACTAGTTTTTTAAAGGCGATTGCTGCTAATTTAAAATCTGTATAAATTTAAATTACTGTCACGTTTATTTAGCATTAACAATATAAACATGATTGAAAAACCTTACGTTTAAGGATAGTATTTCTTTATAAATTGTAAAAAAAAATAATCCAATTTTTTGTATATTTATAGCTTTCTAAATGTATTCAGAGTAAGATTTTCATAATAATATCTGTGAAAGACCTCATGGATGACTTACCTAACAGAACATTTCCCAAGACATCGTGGTCCGTTCTGCAAAACTTAAACCTTGCCGATTCTCAATTCCACGTAAGCCGGCCCTATTGCTTGGAGTAGAAGTCTTCCATCAGATTATTATGGAAGGAGTAATCAAAGGAGATGATTATACGCAGCCTCAAGAGGACAAACGAAATTTCAAGTATATCACAAAAAATAACTTGTAATCTCTATACAATTTTTCAACCCTTTTTTAACCCCGTCAGGGTTAAAATTTCAAAAAACGTTGAATTCGCTTTTTATTTTATTTTATTAGCAGTAAACGTAGGAAGTTTCAAGTCTCTAACTTAAAATTTAAAATGCTATACCATACAAACTTTTAACCCCCTTTTTGCTGTTCAAGAACAGCAGACGCAACTGGGGTAGATGATAAGTGGAAACGCTCGTACCTACAACTGTAGCATAGTAATAAACAATGGGAAGTAATTAAATGATCAGCCGTTTTTAAAACTGATTCGCAAAAAAAAAAAATAGCCATTAAATCATTTGGTCAGCATACAAAAATGCTGGCAATAAATAAAAATGGAGCTACAAGTCTTGTTCAGCAAAAAACTCACAAACGGACAACGTTATAACCAATATTGATCAGCATTTGTTATAATTAATCTGCTCAATAAATTGTTGAGCTGCAAAATAATTACTTGGTCAGCAAGATAAAAAAATTGACACAACTTTTCTGGCTTTCGAAGCGATTATTTCAGAAAATATTCACTTAATCACAAAATAGTCAAAGAAACCTCAATGTTATTTTGAAAGACCTATCGATTGATGTGTCACATGTTGATATTTGGTAATTTTTTTTAAATTTAGTTACCTGTATGGAGCGCCCCCATAAAAATATTTTTTTTTTTAAATTTAACTACATAACTAAGTAGCTGCATACAAAATACACCTTATGTGTAAATTTTATTCAGATACTTCGTATAGTTTCCGAGTAAAATGACTGTGACATACGGACGGACCGACAGACAGACAGACAGTTCGTCGTATAGTTCCGTTTTTTGCCATTTGGCTACGGAACCCTAAAAAACTAACAAAGAGAACACTTTTTAGAAATTTCCAAACTGTACGATCCATTAAGTTGGATCGCCCCATTCATAGTAAAACTGAAGATTATTGATAGAACAGACTGAATGGGATGACCATACGACAAACTCTTTTCAGAATGGTCAATAACGATAAGGGATATTGAGCAACGCAAAGAATGCAAAATAACAAGTTTTGTGACGCCTCCATAGAAGCATACGCTTGTGTAGTATATGCAAGAATACCACATCAGTCCAGAGTAATACTGGTGGCAGCTAAAACGAAACTTGTGCCCCATAAGAAAACATTAACATTACCTAGACTTAAGCTTAGCGGTGCACATTTGCTCATAAAACTGATGAAAAAGATTAAACATTCCTTAAATCAATATGAAGTAATAACATTCGGTTGGAGTGATTCCCAAATAGTCCTTGGATGTATAGCAGGTCAAACAAGCCGATGGAAACCATTCGTCACGAATCGTGTAGAACAAATAAAACAGGTGATGCCCGAGGAACAATGGCGCTATGTAAAATCATCTGAAAACCCCGCAGATGCTGCAAGCAGAGGAGAAACAGCATCTCAATTGAAAGACGATGCCTTATGGTGGTCAGGTCCAGCTTGGCTAGCTCATTTCCAGCCAGAGCTGAAAAGTTCTCAAGACTTAACATATACTACAACAGAAGAGGAGAGAAAGTCATATAAATCAAACATGGTGCAAAACAATAAAGAGCAGAATATCATAAATAATTTATTAGAAAAACATAGCTCAATAACAAAGGTAACTCGAATCGTGGCCGACATATTGAGGGCATTCACTTCGAAGCGTGAACGCTTGCCAAGCCATATCACATTACAAGAGCTAAGAAAAGCTAAATTGACTATAATTAAATGTGTACAAAGCAACGAATTAGGAACGGATATAGAACATTTACGTAAGCACAACAAAATCGAATCAAAAAGCCCGCTTTATACATTGTACCCGTTTATAGATAAAAACAATCTTTTGGGAGTGGGACGCCTGGAAGAAGCGCATTTATCTTACGAGATGAAACACCCAAAAATCATTCCGAAGCATTCACGTCTTTGCAACATTACTTATAGAACAAGCTCATGCCATGACACTTCACGGAGGCGCTAAGCTCACTATGAGCAAACTGAGAGAAGAATACTGGGTGATAGGCGGAAACAACAGAGTGAAACAACAAGTGCGAAAATGCGTTAAGTGCCAAACGATAGATGGGAAAAAACAGTATCAGCTGATGGGTGATCTTCCCGCCGCCCGTGTTAACAAAGCAAAACCGTTCTTCCACACTGGGTTTCGACTCACGAGATTTGTTGACATAAAAGCAAGCAAGGCGCGAGGAAGTCGAACATTGAAGGGCTACATTGCCGTTTTCGTCTGCATGGTCACAAAAGCAGTGCATTTAGAACTAGTAAAAGAACTAACGAGTTCAGCTTTCCTGGCAGCTTTAAGAAGAATGGCAGCCAGAAAAGGAGCCTTTAAACATTTATACTCGGACCAGGGTATCAATTTTATAGGTTCGAACAACATTCTGAAACAACAGTGAACGAAGATTTAAAACACAATCGACGACAATTTCTTGGCTGAAGTCGCTGAAATGGAAATCGAGTGGCATTTTAATGCTCCCGCCTGGCCCAGCGCGGGCGGACTCTGGGAAAGAGCCGTCAGAAGTTAAAAATACCATTTAAAATGCGTAGTGGGTGAACAAAAACTTACATATGAGGAGTATGCCACGATTCTGGCGAAATTGGACAGCTGTCTAAATTCAAGGCCATTATGCCTATTAACAGACGACATTGATGACCTGAATACGCTGACTCCAGGACGAGCGGGAGTCACTATAATAGAAACATACGAAGATGCACGCACAAGATGGAATTTAACACAAAAAAAATTCAGTGTACTTAGCCAATTAACAGCAAGACAGAAATAGTGTGAGCCCAAGAAAAACATAGAAACAGGGGACATAGTGGTCACACATGAAGATAACTTACCAGCAGGGGAATGGGCACGAGGACGAGTAATCGACGTGCATGTTAGTAACACTAAAAACAGCCAAAGGAACACTAAAGAAACCCGCAGTTAAATTATCTGTCTGCCCCTGGAAAAACCGAAACCAAAACAACAACCCGTCGATCAAGAAACCCCGAAACAAACCAAAACTCAAAGACGAACCAAAAGAGGATGTATGACAACCATGCTTATGATGTTATTCTATATTTTTACTTTTATAACAGCTTTCGCGCTTACAGGAAAGGACAATTAGGAAATCACTTGATAAAACGATTTTAAGCATTTTTAGACATAATCGTCGAATTACGCGGAACAAAAGCGATTCGTCGGTTACGCGGTGCGCTGGTTGAAGTTCGGATCATTTGGCGACCATCGTCCCAACGCTCCGCCAGACTGACAGTTGATAGCTGTCAATCTAGTTCCAGCGTAACTTAAAAGATGGCGCTAGCGATGCGCCGTCATATATCATATCATATGGGATTACAAAGTTCCTTTAGCCGTCAACACAGTGAATCCTCCTTTTTGTAAAGGGTCGGCAACGCGCATGTGACTCCTGTGGAGTTACAGGCGTCCATAGGTTACGGTAGCTGCTTACCATCAGGCAGGCTGTATGCTTGTTTGCCACCGTCGTAGTATTTAAAAAAAAAGTTATTTATGCAGTTGGTGTATCTAGAAAACTGGTCTGAAATTGTAATATTTTAGTTTTTTCTTGATTTCTTTTTTTTTTATACCACGACGGTGGCAAACAAGCATAACTTAATTTTGATATGTGTATATAGCTATTTACTATTATTATAGTGCATAAAATATCCCCTTTAAATTTATAAATAAATTATTTCGGTTGTTATTCTATGTTAACGTCAATTTCAAATTATAAAACTGAATTGATTTCGAAACATAGGTTTAATTATAATTGTTAAAATACACAGTTATCACTATAAAAGATGTAATGATAGATAGACACAATAAAATGAATAATTGCCATTACGTTTAGTATTCATAAGTACAGGGTGTCTGGCTGGAAATTTATTTTTTTAAATTAAATTTTTAAAAAAAGTAAAAAACAGTGCCAAATGTCAGTTACGTCATTCGAACCACCGACTGTGCGGATTTGTTAGCCACAATGCCCCGATGGTCAGAAGTGCATCGTGCGTTCGTTATCGAGTCGTTCTTTAAAGGTGGCGATTCTTACGTTGTCGCTCGTCGACAGTTTTGTGCACACTTCAATATTCGACGAATGAGTGATGGACCAAGCGTCAATTTAATTCATTCTTGGGTTAAGAAGTTCCGTGTAACTGGTTCCGCTATGAACAGACCTCGCCCAGGGCATACCCGGACTTCAAGGACCCCCGCAAACATTGAACTCGTTGAAAGAAGTTTACGTGAAAATCCCCGACTTTCGATACGCAAAAGGGCAGCCTCATTAGGACTTGTTAGAGCAACTGTCCATGAAATTTTGAAAAAAGACTTAAAGTTTCATGCCTTTAAAATTCAAATCGTCCAGGAATTGAAGGAAAATGACTTTGTGTTACGCAAACAGTTTAGCGAAATAATGTTGCAAAGATTTCGTACCGTAAATTCGATTTTTTGGAGTGACGAGGCTCATTTTCACTTAAACGGTCATGTTAATAAACAAAACTGTCGTTACTGGTCTCCAAGAACACACAATCCACGAATGAAACATCAAAAACCGCTGCATTGCCCCAGAGTAACTGTGTGGTGTGCTTTGTCAACGCATGGGATTATCGGACCATTTTTCTTTGAAAATGCCCGGGGACAAGCGACAAATGTCAATAGCGAAAATTATGCAAGAATGATTACGGATTACTTCTTACCGAATCTGCGAGCACATCCATCGTTCTCATCGCACACGTGGTTCCAACAGGATGGGGCAACCCCACATACGGCTAGAGCTTCAATGAATTTATTACGGCAAGCTTTCCCTGGAAAACTAATCAGTCGGTTTGGGGACATCCCATGGCCACCGCGGTCGCCTGATTTGACCCCGATGGATTTTTTCTTATGGGGCTATCTCAAAGAAAGAGTTTATAACAACAATCCGCGTACTGTTGAGGCCCTAAAAGAAAACATTGGTAATGAAATCCGCAACATTCGACCAAATTTGCTTCAGAGTGTGGCGAGAAACACGAGGCTTCGCTTCGATCAATGTCGACAACTCGATGGAAAACATTTGGATAACATTATTTTTAAAAAATAAAATCCGCATCATTCCTTAAACTGCGGATGTAATTAATAAATATATATACACAATAATACGATTTTTATTTAATATTGAAATTATAAATCTGCAGCCAGACACCCTGTACATACTGATAATATAAATAAATATATTTCTTTTAGGAAATAATCATGGGGTCTTAATTAAAATAGGCAAGAAATAAATAATAAAGCTATTTCATTTATCTAAAGGGTATTTATTGTTATAAAGTAAATATACTCTTATCATTTGAATTTATTTTTAATGACAATTAAAGTACTGCAATTGATTGTGAACAAACACTTATATATTTTTATATACATAGTTTATTTTTTAAATGCAACTCAAATAATTACAAAATGTACACAATATAGTCAAACAATCAGATTAAGGTACTTAGCTCTGTTCATGTCGCTGGTAGCACACATGCTATGGTCTCTTAGAACTTTGACAGGAGCGTTGATATTTTTATACTTTCTGCGCCATCTACAAACTGCGAGCTACTTGTGATTTTGGTTTTTCTAAAGTACGCTAGATAGCGCTGTGCAGCATGTGACGGCTGTGTTGCTGTTTGAAAAACATAGAAGTTTTAAATATTCTGGGTTTAAGTTTTGTTAAATTAGTTTATTATTGAAACATGCTTTTTTTATGCATTTCATTATTTAATTACGGTTAAATAGTGCAATAGTTTGTTTCTTCACGATTTACATAGATTTTTAAAACATTAGTAGAAAGTAATAAATATTGTGGCAACATTTGTGCTAAATAAAAAAAATCGGGATCATGATGGCGGCGAAGTCAATTTTTCTTTCTTTCTTTTAGCGCAAGCTTTGCAGATAGTGACAGTTGTCTAAAATAATTAAACAGAAACTATTTATGCATGCATGGTGCAGGGTAATTATTATATGAATTATAATATAAAAATGTCGCTTCCAAATTGCTGCGTGCCCTTGTGCAATAATCAACGAGGACAGGGCTAGTATAATATTATTTTTCTATAATCAATCTGCCAAGAGCGTGGACCGGATCAACTTAACGAAAAATGATGCTTGTTTCAGGAATTCAAATGCATGCATTCCCAAATCCCACCAATCTCAGGAACCCTTCAGAACTTGAAAGGTTCCGAACGTGGGTAATAAGGATCGGTGGAAATATTGTGGGCAAGGCGGACACGGCGATCTACAATAATGCGCGGGTATGCCATCGCCATTTTGAGGCCAAATATATTTACCCCAATGGGCGCCTCAACCGCTTGGCTATACCAACGCTTCATTTACCAGGTTAGTTTTAACGCTATAATGTAATCAGCTTAATTAGAATCACCATCATCATAATTCTTCTAGCGTTCGTCTTGTTGCGGTTTTTTTTGCTACGGCTCTGAGCCTGGGTACCGTCGGCAACCAAAACCTATGAACTAGTGCGACTGCTAGTTTTTACCCAGAAGGAGGTCCGATTTCCTCACGATATTTTCCTCCAGAAAAAAGCAACGGGTAAATCAAATTACATTTTGTACAAAAATTCATAAAAACGCAATCGACCCGGACAATTGGACCCGGGGTATGTCCTTAAACTACGTCCGGACCTGGGTATGTCCTTAAACTACGCCAAAAAGAGAGGTATGGGCACTGCGAATGGCATCTCGCTAAGTGTGGTAGGGCACGTTCAGCGAATGTCATCGCTCAAATCTGGAGCAGAGCCCGACTGGGGAAGTACCTCCACCTTACAGAAAACCACAGCCAAATAGCACTAGACCCTACTCATAGTGTTGTGTTCCTGCTGGTGAGTAAGGTTGCCAAAGAGCTCAAAGAAGACCCAGTGTGTTGACGATGAGGGACCTTCTTGTTCCTTTAGTCGTCAACACAGTGAATCCTCCTTTTTGTAAAGGGTCGGCAACGCGCATGTGACTCCTTTGGAGTTGCAGGCGTCCATAGGTTACGGTAGCTGCTTACCATCAGGCGGGCCGTATGCTTGTTTGCCACCGTCGTGGTATAAAAAAAAAAAAAAATCGAGTCGGGGTTTGAACCCGAAAGCTCTGGATTGAAAGTCAGACATCTTACCGTCAGGCTACCAGCACTTCAGTGTTCGCTATAAGGATGTGCATGACTAAATTAGAGAAAATTGAATTGTTCCCATTAGTGTCAAAGCTATTGAGGCTATGGGATCAGGAATCATTGTGTTTATACTATACTTCGTTTTTTTTGAGATTAGAAATTGAGTAAACATAGAAACAGTAGTTGCCAACCTGTTCTAAATGTTCAATTTAAACACACTGCAAACACACCAACAAGCGATTAGTTAACATGATTAAGAGTTCACATTTGTGAATAAATAATAACAATTTGCAGATTAAATAATCCAACACAACAATAAAAACACAATTTCGTTTTGATTATCACGTAAGAGATACTTACGTGAAAATTTAAAAACAGGCAGTGAAGCATGTACGTTCTAAAACGGAAACTTAACGTCTAGTTCTTTATCAGTATTCACGAAAATTATTTAATTGACAATCAAAATATGCACTTATTAATAAAATTTCGTAAACATAAGTTCTTCTAAACGATATTTAATCGTTTTATTATATAATACTAAATAATAAAACAATTGTCTTAGGTGATGGTAAAAGATTTGTTGGACTACGAGGTGGCTTTTGTTGTTGTATGCCACTCGGACCTGCCTCTGATTGCTCCATAACCCTCCAACCAATCGCACAATAATAGAACAAGCAAATACCTTTACTTCAATAAGAATCACAATAAGCTTTAACATTAAAAACTATCCAGATATGTCTGAGAGATACGAATGACAGATGACGCGAGAAAATATTTAAAAATCTAACCATCCGTCTCGAACCTCTTCTTCTATAGGTTTTATATTGTGCAACATTTACAAGAACATTAAAAGTGTTAATAATAAAATAATTCCAAAAAATAATTACTATCAAAATATTGTTAAATACTCAATATAACATGGCTTTACTATAAATACAAATATATTTATGGCCTATTTCACAATCTCCAGTTAAAGCATATCTGTCAGATAAATGTTTGCTGTCCTTTTCTTTTGTATGACTGGCGAAAAGGATAGCAATAATTTTCACTGGCAGATAAGTATATCTGGAGATTGTGAAACAGGCCCTTAGTATGTTTAATGACGGCGTAGACACTCTGACAGATGTGACATGTATCTTGCCTGATAAAGAAACCTGTACATCGTTCTGTCAACTTTTTTCTAATCTCAAATAAAATGAACAATAGGAATAAGTAAACTGTTTGATTGAACCAAGGTTGATAAAGGTGGGAGTTCAGCACAAAATAATAGTAGTTTATGTAACTGTTACGTAATAAGGGTCCTTAAAACATGAGTGTGGTTTTATGAAATGAGCCGCAGGCAAATTTCATAATAAGATCACACGAGTGTTTTAAGGCCTAATTACGTACAGTTGCATACACTGCTTTGTCTACACTCATATTATTTATTATAAATGCCGTATTCGGAAACCATAGAATAGCCGCCATTGTACCGCCGTGGCCATCTCGATTGTGTCGGCGTGGCCAACTCGATTGTGCCGGCGGTCGCGCGGGCGGGTGTCGCCGGCCGCGGGCGCGTGCAGGTGTAACTACATTATGTTATCAAAACTCATAGCACATCAATAATTGAGCATGAAAAGTTAAAATTGCAGTACTGCCACAGATAAGAAACTTATCATAGTGAAATCGTTTGTTGTAATGCTGGTCATAGCCTACGGTTTTTGAACGCATTTTAGAGGACTTACAATATGAGTGTAGATAAAGTATATATAGTCTCTGTATGTATGTCCTTTTTAGGGTTCCTATAGGAACTACTACAGGAACCCTTATAGTTTCGCCATGTCCGTCTGTCCGCGTTAGTACGAAAATAAAAAAAAGTCATAACAGTCAAAAAAGTCAAAATAGTCAAAAAAGTCAAAAAAGCCAAAAAAGTCAAAAAAGTCAAAAAAGTCAAAGAAGTCAAAGAAGTCAAAGAAGTCAAAGAAGTCAAACAAGCCAAAAAAGTCAAAAAAGTCAAAGAAGTCAAAGAAGTCAAAGAAGTCAAAAAAGTCAAAAGAGTAAAAAAAAGTGAAAAAAAGTCAAAAAAGTCAAAAAAGACGAAAAAGTCGTATACGGTCACGATATAAAATCGGAATTGCGAGTTATTTCATTTTTATAGGTTAAAAAGGCGTTCCCGTACTGAACTTTTAAGTCCTGTTACTCGCGTGTTCTGAGTATGTTCTATAAATATCTTGCAGTAGTGCCACTGCCAATGGAAGTGGCCGTAGCAGGAGTCAGTAACGTTGTTCCCGTGTCTACTGTATCTTCTGCAAAGCCTACGCCTGTTCAAGGTAAGACATGAAATGAAATTTTTATTTAAAAATAAACAAGTTTTAAAATTAAGCCTAAATCTAAACTATATCACAATTAAAGTCTCCATGCTTATATAAAAAGTAGCTTGTTAAAAGTTGGATTGTTTTAAAAGTTTATCCTCCATAAACTCTTGGATGGAATAGTAAGCTTTTTTTAATAGAAGAGACTCCAGCTTAGTTTTGAAAAGGTGTTTCTTCAATACAATTTCATTTGGAATTTGGTAGCATCATAATTTACTTTAAAAATATAAGTAACTGTCAAAAGTAACCTAGTTATAATAATATTGTTTCAGGTTTTTGGAATCCGAAGCTCCAGTATCTACGGGTTAGCGGGGAAATAACTCCAATGACTTAAGGTATTGTTGCGTAAACATTTTAATTTTATTATCTCATTTAGATAAACATATATTAGGATCAACACACACGACCACAGTCAGATTTGTATAGGTAAAGAGTGCTGATAACAGATCTTGATATTATGGTGATTATATGTGTCATTTTCAACTAAAAGGTACATTATTGTAGGTTGTCAATAATGCGTTACTGCCATAAAAATTCATTCATTCGTATAAAATGACCTGTTGTGTGACTTTTGCTATAAGTAAAGGAGCTTTTTGGCAATCTATCCTCAAGACTAACCTTTTTCAAAAGCGATTGCCATCTGGACTTTAAACTAGTTCAAACCCAGAGCTTAACTAGACCTTATTGTCAGAAGTTTGGTTTCCTAACGATGTTTATTTTTACTGAATTCCTAGTAACTAGCGTATTATCCGGAATACGCTGCCGCTGGTTTAATTTTAATACTGCATTTACATTCAGCCGAATTGAGCAGGCAAGTGGGCAGGGAAGTGGGAAGGACGAGTGTGTAAACATGATACTTCTCATGCCACTGCTATTGCCACTCGCGCTGCCCGGCGCTCCCCTAAATGGCGGTTTTTTTGTGCGAAGTCAAAGGACCGGCAGCGCGAGCGGCAGTACGTGTTTTCAATTACATTCTCCTCCGTCGCTCAGTACTCGTCGAGCACCTGGAGGATCGCAAAAGACACAACGCGGCCGCTGTAATTATTTCAACGTCTGCCATTGCCGAGACTTGAAAGCGAAGTGAGTGGTAGGGCAGTATGTAAACACACACTCCTCTCGATCCTGCTGCAGCAGTATTTAGGGAATTAATGCCGGCAGCGCGAGGGGCAGCGACAGGGGCTGAATGTAAATGTCGGATAACGAAGCGCTTTGTTGGTTCTTTGTGACTATCAATTCCATTAGTATGATCGAATGTCTACGGCAGAAGTCGGCTTGAGCGACGCCTTTTACTGTGCCTCTTTTTGTGTACTGACTTTAATTATTAATCTCATAAAATAACACTATCGTCGTGCACACATAGTTTGGTACAAAAATCGACTAGATTTGTTAGATCGTAACTGTATGTACAATTATTCTCTACTTTTATGTTCTAGGTATACCTAAGTCGGCTTATGAACCCACCAGAATACGGTGATGTAGCAACATCAAAGGCTGGAGCCCTATCACTTCAAGAAGAATGTATATTGTACACTTACTTTCTGTAAATTACGGTATATATGTATGATTGTACCTTCCTACGCATCGTTATTATTGTCAACACCAATAAGACTTAAACTTTCACGGCTTTTACGTATTATGATTATTAACTAAAACGGAACTAAATTGCGTATATTAACTTAATAGTTACCTCCGATGTTTCGAGATCAATTATTGTTTCTGTGGTACCGGAAAAAATACCATAAATAGGTATATCAGATTTGCGTAATTAAATTTTTGTCGCCACAATTAGGTAACATACTAGTAAAATAAAATTTCCCTGTACCTAGATTTATGTCAATTGTTAATTGTGACTGAAGGTACATTTCCACCAAGTATTGTGGGATAGGTCACGTCAAATAATAGAAGAAAAAAAATTCCTCGTAATAATTTTCTTTCTATCTGTATGTCTGCTTACTAGTTAAGTGATATATTGTTAGTATAAGAAAGCTCAAATGACCCCGCAGCAAACAGGGAAAAAGTGGTTTCAGTCAAATCTCACGAAATTTTAGTACAATGTAGATTCGAGTCTCTTGATTATTTTTTTATAAGGGCACAACTCACTCAAAAGTATACTGTCAGAAATAATCAATAAGTATTGTTTCATACAAAGCATACGTAACATACCAATTTTTCGTAAAATCTTTCTCTTTGCTTTTGCATAGTATAAATAACTAACAAAATGCGATTTCAACGTGACAGAAACGTTATTAAGATCATATTTAACCCCAGTAAGTATCATTGTGGGTCATTTCAAAGTATAGATTTTAAGAAACACATCATAGAAATATAATAATATAAACTTGATTATTTCTGACAGTGTACTTCTGAGGGAGTTGAGCCGTTATAAAAAATTAATAAGGAGACCTGAATCTACATCATACTAAAATTTCATGCGATTTGACTGAAACCACTTTTTCACTATGTTTGCTGCGGGGTCCTTTGGTATGAGTGTATGTATTATTAATCACACCGACAAATTTGTAAAACAAAGTGGTTTTGTTTGGGTACCTCCCGTACACATAAACTGGGGGTGAATTTATTCAGTTCAACGAGTATTGTGTGAGATCTTTCAAAAAGAATATCGTCTAAGATAGGTTCATTTTATAACTGCTTTCAGGAAATGCCTAATTTCTAGGCACCGCCGCACCATGTCTGTCATTACATTAAGGTTAATATTTAAATTAGCTTTTCAAATTAATATATTTAGGTATAATATAGTATTTACGAAACTGATATACCTATTTATGGCTCTTGGCCGGTTTTTAGGTTTTTGTCAGATATTAAGTTATATGTGGGTATAACAATTGTGCATAGTATGTACCTAATGAAATATAATGATATGTACAATAAATATTGTATGCATTTGACATAAACTTAGTTTTATTTACAGGATGTCCAAACTTAGATTTCCCGCCGAACGGCTGTCAGGAAGGGGCGAGGGGGACGAGGTCTACCCCTCCCCTCCCGCCCCCCATACCCTGTAAACCCCTTCCCCCGTTCCCCTGTAACGTGATCAAATGTAGCACTATGAAACTAGATGGTGGCACTAGCTGCTGCAAGTACGAGCCGTAGAGTTGCCTATCTATCTCAGTTATATACATATTCATCTATGGTAGCACAACAAGTGACTGCTCGTCAAGTCGTCAGTCAGCGGTCCCTTTTATACCTGGCTCCGGCAAGTGCCGCAGGTGGTTTGATCGACCCGTTTTATTCGCTTACCCACATTCATAAAATGATTAGTGATTAAGTCAATTAAATACCTTAAAATGTTACAAATATTAGATGAAATAATCTTAAATCTAACACATACGGCCCGCCTGATGGTAAGCAGCTGCTGCTGGCTGGTGATTTATACACTAAACACTAATTGTATTCAAAATTTGGAGCTACTATGTCTACTAGAAGTGCCTTAGAGTTTTGATGATCGGTCAGTCAGTGAGTGACAAAATTAAGAACTTTGACTAGTTATAATTCTTAAACTACTGGTTCAAATTGAATGAAATTTGAAATATACCGTGTTTATACAATGCTTGCTTGGTTCTTGTATGAATAAATTAAAATGTGGTTAAATAGAATTAATAAGCACCTGTTTGATGAAATATATTTCTGAAGAGGCGACTAAAAGGTAAAATTTAAAAAAATCTTAATTAACTATTTATTAAAAGTACGCGACTACTGTTGAGTGTGGTGGCCTCTATTGTCGTCCCAATACTGTGTTATTACGTATTCATTTATTACGTAACACGATTTAGGGGTGGGGGGGGAGGGGAATTGACCATGTCTTACTTCTCCTGCAGAGAGGAGGATTATTATTATTTTCTTACGTAGGGGCGGAAGGGGTCTCTGACAGAAAATGTCTTACGTAATAAATGAACGACGCCTTATTTTATACTAAACCGTGTTTAGAATGTAACAAAAACTTTTTGAAAACTGCATCTAAATCGTTTAGCCAAACGCGAGATAATCGCGAACAAACATACATACAAACATACGGGTCAAACTGAGAACCTCCTTTTTTTTAAGTTGGTTAAAAATGCTCCTCGATCGATCAACACAATCGGCTTGACTTAAGAGCTGACCTCTCATTCTATCTATAGTTCCATCTCGTTCTAATCGCTTGACCAGTCGATTACTGAAGCAATCAGCCGCTCAGAGTGAGAGGGAGCGATAGTTAGAATGAGACGAAAGTTTGACAGATCAGTAGTGGTGACATAACATCGCGCGTTCAATCTACGATTAGATATGGGATGGGCTTTTTGTTTTACGAAGTTTTTGGAATAATTTTAAGAAATATATAATTTTGTTTATTTACATATTTTATTCAAAAAATAATCAAGAATATAATTTGCTCACAAAAGCATAAAAGTTATTAACTATTAGGTAACGTGTTAATATTCGTTGAAAACGTGAAGTAAAACGTCTAGTTGGGAGTAGGGACGTCAATATCATATTAACAACCTATCTCGGCGATTATAGACCCCCTTACGTTCGGGAAGTTTCCCTATTCAACCACCTGGCAACACCGCTACCGTGAAGTCTGAAATAATGAAGAAAATCTGATATAATGTCATTCGCAAAGGAATCTATAGCATCTGCGGTTTCTTTTTTTTCCTGAAATCCAAATCGTCTTGAATTAATAATTGCATTTTCTTTAAAGTGTTTTAAAAGCCGGGTTTTTATAAGTTTTTCGTAAATTTTAGACAGTACTGGTAGTAGGGATATTGGCCTATAGTTTTTGGCATCTGTTTTGAGACCTTTTTTGTAAACAGGTTCATACCCTTAGCTAGCTTTAATTACTCAGGAAATATCCCTTCGACATAACATCTATCGAACCAGTGCGTAAGAGGACCTGATAGCAATACGATCTCTCTCGTCGTAACCGCTGGATTTTTTGTTCTCCATGGCCTTAACAATATTTATTACTTCCGAAGGCGAAAACTCCTGCCAGGATATATATATCTGTAAAACGCCATTGGGTGCAATGTTCTAGAGAATGAACTGCAAAAGAGACGTTACTCGTATTCAAAGTATTACCATGATCTGAACGTCATGGTCTCAGAAAGCTGTAGGTAAATTTGTTGAATTTACTACTTTCCCCCGCTGTACATGCATAACCGCATTTATCAACACCAAACTCCATCTTGATGGAACTACTGAAGACTTCAGTGGTCTTCAGTAGCTCCAACAAGTCTCGGTTATTTGGTGCAAATAATTTGAAATCGTCCATGTACAGAAGGTGAGATATGACTTCATCCTCTCTCCGAAGCCGGCAACCTAGCCCCGAATCCTTCAGCAGAGTGCTGAGCAGATTTAGAGCTAGGCAGAACCACAGGGGACTCAGACTGTCGCCCTGAAATATTCCTCGCTCGATCCTTATAAAGTCCTGTGGGCCAATGGGGGGCATCCCCACCTTCTGGTTGACGAAGGACTGTGGTCCACTGCCTTATACACGCGCCAAGGAAGGATCTTAAAGCTGTGTCAATTTTATACAGATCTAAGACCCTCGAGCCATCAATGAGGCACCGAATCATAGGCCTTCTTGTAGTCAATCCAAGCGGCCGAGAGGGCCCCCCTGTTCCGCCTGACTCGTTGGCAAATGGTCATGTCTATGAGGAGGAGCTCTTTAGTACCACAGGACCCAACCCTACATCCATTTTGAGCTGAGGCCAAAATGTTGTTTGCGACCATGTGCGCGTTTATTTTTGCTTTCAAAATGGATGTAAGGAGCTTGTAAAGTGTAGGCAAGCACGTGATGGGTCGGTAGTTCTTCGCATCCGTAGTACTACCGGACTTATAGGACTTTTACTATAATCCCATCTATTGATAGCATTTAGAACTACCAGGAAACGTCTTTCTACAGCCCTAAAGCCATCAAGGTCTGAAGTTAATGAATACAAATTTAGTATAGTTGGCTCTATTAATACTTAATATCTCACTAATTTTATAAACGAAGGCAGTTTTACAACTGTAACGGATTCAAATGAAATGTAGCACACATATAGATTTAAAAATTTGAAATACTTTTTACAAAAGTGTACAATTACCACTATTCATACCACTCGTAACTACCTGATTTGCCGTCCTCCTAGCGTTTGTCTAGACTTTTTTGCCACGGTTTAGTTGTGCTTGGCAACCCAATCTCATATATTCCTTATAAGCACTAGCTTTTTATGAAAGCGGCTATTATCTGTCCTTTCAATCCGGAGGGGAAACTAGGTCTTATTGGGATTGGATCTGGTTTCCCCACGATGTTTTCTTTCACCGAAAAGCGACTGGTATACATCAAATATCGTACATAACAGTTTCGAAAAACTTAGTATCTTTTCTTATAGTCCAGATTGAAATGTTCCTTGTGAGAAAATTGTTGTTTAAAAAGTTTGAATATCTCCATTTTTCGAATAACTACAGCTATTTTTACATGCCCAAATTTCGGCGTGTTCAACCTTTATGTGCTGGATCCAGGAGAAATCAGAGTCAACCTTGATTCCAAGATATGTCACGCAGTCTACTTTTTTTATGGGTTCACATTGGCAATTGCTTACATTATTGTCCATATCGCGTGATTTCCTAATTGTCCTTTCCTATATTTTGAAGCGATATGAACGCGATGTGAGGTAGTCACGAAACCAGCAGTTCAGTGCCTACCCCACACCGCATTCGTCCATTGCATTTAAAAGGGTGTCAGTTTCCAAGGTTTCAAATGCTTTTTTTAAATGGTAGAATATGGCTACAACGAACTTTTTGTCTCCTAGATAAGTATTTATTTCATCTGTAAATTTCGATAAAAGTGTAGTTGTACTTTTATATCTTTGAAAACCATGTTGGCAGTCATTTAGTATATTATTTCTGTGTAGGAAAGGATTTACTTTATTAATGATGCATTTTTCAATTACCCTGTCAATACTTGATAGAATGGATATTGGTCTATAATTGGAATGTTCTTTGCGATCACCTTTTTTATGAACTGGGCGAACTATTGACTACTTCAAATTATTGGAATACTTTTGTTGAGCTACTGATAAATTAGTCAATTTAGCTATCACTGGGCTAACCTCATTTATGATTTGCTTTAGATCGGACATACGCACAAGATCGACTCCCGGTGCTTTATTTGCATCCATTTGACGAATGGCAAGTTTGACATCTAAGCTATCCACGGGTTGCCACCTTATGTATACGTTCGTCTTATTTACATACTTATTCATTTCGATCTAGCCATTTGTGCTTACACGCATGCTTAATCTGTTCTATTTCGTTTGTGAAAGTAAATGCGAATTTATTACAAATTTCTTTAGTGCTACCTTGTATGCTAATAAATTATCTAAAGAGAGACGCGCATCGGTTACAAATAAATTGGCATCTATATGATTTGAGAAAGACATTGTAATTCTAGAGCTGCCAATACGTTTCAAGCTTCCATTAATAATATTCCTAGCCATGCTTTACCAAAAATCTACCAAAGGAAACTGGATGCGAACTCCTGTTCGCATCTGTTTGTTTTAATTGTACGTGTACAATATACGGAGCAACGTCAGTGGGTGAAAATAAATTCCTGCCAACCTTTGTATTGTTATTGTTTGATTTATTATTTTCAGAAGAATCAATTTTCGCAGATTCGACGTTAGACTGATTTGAATGAGGTTGGGTTGATTCACTCTCTTTTTCTAACTGTTGCATTTGACAATCGCATGTATAATAATATTCCCCGACATTATTCCTGTTGCTCTTTTTATTACATTTTTTGCATATTCTTGAAATCTTAGTTCTTTTACGTTCACTTCTGCTACACACAAGTGTCCGTGTCCAAATTACTCGAATCTATCTTAACGTACATGCTGACATCCTGGAGACGTCCGCCTCCAGGATCATCAAATTATGTACAAAAAAACTTGCCTAAATATGTATTACACAATATATAATAGAGAAATAATATTTACAGAAAATAAGAACTAAATTATGTACAAACTACCACTTTCCTTATCTAAATACTATAATAAATTAAATTAAAATAATGAAAAGAAAAAACACAACCGCCGCGTCTTACGTTTCCTGCGCTTTTTTCCGAGTGTTAGTTATTTTGGCATTATTCCTGACATGATTATTTATCCTGCATCATTCGACATTGTTTTGACATTCATCTGGGGGCCGATTTTCGGCTTTCGAGCGTTCGTATCTTTCATTCGAAAACGATGAAATGGTATTTTAGAAATTCAAGCGATAGTAAGTTCAAAGACGAGTGGTATTGACCACTCGTATTCAATTCTATCAGTAGGAATTAAGTGGTATCCTGTCACTAATGTCAAGACGTCAGTGACTTGTCAAAATTCAAAATGTCAAATAATACAATATGATATACGATTCTGTACTCATCTGGCTTCTGGCTATGCGGTTAAAAACAACATTAAATAAAATTGGTATGGCTAACCTCGAAGAATATCTTCTATATTTTATGAACTATGAAGAAGAAGAGGAGGAAAATTTACCCGCGCCGTTAGGGCGGCGAACACAGATGGAGGAGGCAGCGCAAGAAGCCTTTCTATTAACTGAAAGACAAAACTGAAGACGCCAGTTCAAATCTGGCCTCGGACACCGGAGGGTTTGGTCACTTTTTCTGAAGTATATGACATCTATTTTCAACTGAAAGACAATTTAAAAAAAATTACAGGCTCTCGAAAGAGCTCTGTAAGCAATTAATTAATACATTGAAGCCCTACATTAAGGATGCGTAACGAACTACCGATTTAAATGTTGAAACAAAGGTTAGTACTTAAAGTGGGCACCACTTGAAAACGAAAAAAATGTAAACAAATATGGCTGACCATCAATTGCATTTGTTGTCTATGAAAATAGTGATGGGAATAGTATTAACATTCATCGACTAAAAATAACCTTCGCGAAATACTTACGAACTTGGAAGGAACACAAAATAAATATGTAGGTATTATTAATTCTTCTATCAATTTTTACCCAATCATAGACAACATTTTGTTCAAGTAATTTGAGGTTCCTAATTTAAGTATATCTATAAAATCAATAAAATGTTTTACTGCGGCCGTCTGTATTTTTCAAAGTTCATATTTAACAGAAGTTGTTTACTATCCATATTAAAGCTTGTTTAAACACAGATACATCAGTATTTTCAAAAAATAAATTGATCAAGCATAAATTTAAGACGTTTAAAAAAATCCTCTTCATAGCATCGGTAAGTTGTTTTTTGACAATTTTAGCTTGTTTCGGTGGCTTTAATCCAGATGGTCCTGGTTCAGTCATTGTAATCTAAATTAAAGTGAGATAATAAGACACACTAAACACATACACTTTTTGAGTTTAATTCAAAAGAAATCTAAAAGAACGATTAACGATTGAAGAGGAAATGAGGTCAGTAGTATATCATTGGGAAGGACAGACCACTTTCGGCTTCGCCTTCGCCTTCGGCTACGGCTCCGCCTTCAGTGGTCTGTCCTACCCAATTATAACTATTAGAATTCTAAAACAAGGATTGAGACGTTCAATCATTGGATCACTAATCTTCAACGCAAACGGGAGCGATTAGGTATCAATTACGTTCATTTCGTTCTAGCTATGTACCTATGTTACAAGGTTTCCGATCCAAACTGAGCTTTGAAAACCTTCAACGCAAACGGTAGATGTTGATTACCATGAGCATTATGATCCACATATTTCTGTTCTACTTTACGACTAAGTTTAGTAGAAACGAATTTTTATTAAGACAGTGAAGGAATTCGTTGTCTGTAGGTACTTCTTAGATTAAATAGCAAAAACTTAAACACTACTTACAATCTGAGGTGGCCAGGTCTCAGATTGTAAGTAAGGGCGTACCCACATAGCGCACCAAGTCATGGATTGGTTTGCTATGGTGTTTACACAACATGACTGTTCAGCTCGTCAGCGTCCCAGACATGAACAGTCCTACAGAGGCGACTCTACCCTCCGAAAGGACTCGTTTTACGTGCGATGAGTATTGGAGCCCCCTCCGGGTATGAGGTAACCATACCTAACGACCGCATAGGTACAGAAACCTCTGTATGCATCAACATGAACAGACGTTCCAATGAGTGGCCAGTTCATCGGTGCGATTTACAGTTCAGACAGTCCGGTCGTCAACTGTCCGAAAGCTACATCAACGTTATTTGTATTTAAGCAAACTATTGAAAAAACATTACAAGTGCGATGTAGGCTCCGTTACCTGATTGGTTCTTAAGACTACGATATTTAGTTACAATCAATTGCATACCTACTATAAAATAAACGTGAACTTGCATCAAATTACGTAAACAACAAAAGATCATTATTATAGGCAAGTAATAAATTATAATAGTCTTTTACTACATCTAGCGGCAACTACTTACAATACAACTGTAAGACTGGCAAATATCTTATGTTAAGTCTTTGATCGAACGCAATGTAATTAGTTCCGCCAGGCGTTCACAGATGGAACTTTTTTAGCATTATGTTTTCCATGTAACGAAAGTTTATTATAACTGTAACGTTCTTAAATAACTAGTTATTAGCAATATTTAGTTACAATCAATTGCACACCTACTATAAAATAAACGTGTACTTAGATCAAATTACGTAAACAACAAAATATCATTAGGCAAGTAATAAATTATAATGGTCTTTTACTACATCTAGCGGCAACTACTTACAACTGTAAGAATACCTTATGTAATTCTTTGATCGACCACAATGTAATTAGTTCTGCTAACCGTTCCTAGATGGAACTTATTTAGCATTGTTTTCCATCTAGCGGAAGTTTATTATAACTGTATCGGTTTTAAATAACTAGTTATGTTTTTAAGTCATGTGATAGGATCGTGTTGTAGTTCAGCACATTGTGGATAGATGGCATATATATTTATGATGCTTATAAATATTTTCAGAAAAATCTTTAATTAACAAATTTGAATTATTTCTACTCAGAATAACTAACTCTACCGATTTAATTAATGAAAAATAAGGACAATTAAATATTCTTTCCAAAAAAATATCATTTTTACGAAAACCTTCTTTCTTATAGGTACATATTTAATATGCTAATACGGGATTATTTTCTAATTCAGTAAATTAGCTGTCAAAACTTATAATACAGATGGATGATAGTGTTCATTATTTATAAATATGGTCACTTTGTTATTCTTGATTAGGATCAATTGAATACTTATGTATTAATTAGCTTTTGCCCGCAACTTCGTTCGCGTAGAATTAACACTCGCCATAAGATTTTCCCATACAAATTTTGGACCCTCATTTCATCTTCTTAGGGGATGAATTTTGAAAGATCCTTTCTTAGTGGATACTAACGTTATAAAAACTACCTATTGTAAAAAAGCAGCTGTCTAGGTCTAACGATGAGCTGGTCATTTATTTAAGTGAGTCAGTAAGTCAGTCAGGACTTTTACGTTTATATATATATATATATATATATATATATATATATATATATAAATATACGTATACGTAAAGTCCTGACTTACTTACTGATATATATATAGATATGGAACTATTTTTTGTATTTTCTTTCATAGGCTATAAATCTGATAAATATTATTTAAACGAAACCGCGAGCAAAAGTTAGTTTCGTAGGTAACGTAACGTAATCTGATGACTAGTTAATATAGGTGTCGTATTAAACAATTGAAACATTTTAATGATTTCGTAACATTAAAACGGATGTATAATTAGCTAGATATATGATACTTGTCTTTATTTAATATCATCATAATTATAGGGTTGTCTAAACTTACCTAAATCCAAACATAAATTATCAGTAATAAATATGTTTATCATACCCAAGTATATTTAAAATTAGCTGTGTATTTCGAATAATAATTTTGTGGAATTTAATTTTACCTATAATTCTGTTTAGTTATTCATAGCTTAATCGTCTTAACTACTTAGTATTTAAGTTATAAAATTGACTAATACACTCCTGCATGGAAGGTAGCCTGTGTCCAGCAGTGGGACGTAGCTGGTGATGTGATACATTTAAATATCAAATATGTCTGAATTATAATGTATGAAATCATAAAATAAAATAAAATGGATTGTGCCAAGTTGACAACCCTGGTCCATTTGGCAAAATCATCAATAAATGTTTATTAAAATCGGATGTTCTCGAATGGTAAATTCTATTTGATTAGACTGTTCCTGTGCTCGGTATCACATCTTGTATTAATATAAAATGTAAGTAAGTATTATTACCTATTTTATATTTTAAATAATGCAGTGTTTTATGTTAATAGTTTATAACAGTGGTTATATTTTATATTACTAGGTCTGACTCAGAATTCGAAAGCATCATCGCTGAGAGCTGCTCGACCCAGGGTATGAAAACCAAAGCTACCCCGAAGAAAAGGAAACCTGAAACTTTGAGGTATGATTTCATTATTAATAGGATACTAATTATTTTTTAGCATTGTTTATTCTTTCTTTATTTTTCTGCTAGGCTCAATAAAATAATGATTTATGTCTAATTAGTTAAAAAATGTTTTCAGATCCGACTCCGAACTCGAATCAGAAGACATTCCGACGAAGCCTAAAACGAAAAAAGCCTCTGCCGCGGAGCAGAAATCAAACAGGTACATACATACATTTGTTACTACTGGTCCAGTTATTTTTAAACAGGAATTATTTATTCAAATTATTTTATTTTACACCAGGATCACATTTTTTATTGTATTTATTTTTCTTTCCAGGAATGCTGCTGGAGTATCTAAGAAAAAAGGACCTAAGAACCACAACCCTGATCTGTCCGAGCTTTTCTCCGAGGATGAAAATTTGTCAACAACCTGTTCACTGTTGGAGTCCTACATTCTTCATCGAGTGGCTAAAGGATTAACAAAACGCACCGCCAGTCTCGACGGTGAGTTTTTTTTGGAGCTAAGGGTGTACAAAACCGCAGACATTCGCAATGAGTCGGCTGAAACACGATGGAAAAAGGCTATTTTAAATGTGAAAACTCCTCTAGATATAGATTCATCTCAGTGGTTAGCTTTACAGAAGTTAACCAAAAGTTTAAAAGATCAATTTTCAGATTCTGAAGTTAAATATTATAATACTACTAAGTAAGGAATGTTAAGTGAGGCTCGCGGACAATGAAGACTGTCCGGGCAACACTGGCCGGGAATAAACGTCAAAATGACCTAGCGTATTTAATTAGTGAAAATAAATGTTTTAAAAGTGATTTATAACGAGTTACTGTGTAAAATGACAAGATCTCAATGAAATTAAAGTGTAACAGTGTTATCTCTAGTATTAGTTTACTTTAAGGAGCAAATTATTATGACGAAAAATTTTGAGCCAACTGTCAACGGCTTAACGTTCAAGATTTAAAATTACACCGAATTTACATGGAAATTGCCTACATTTCATCGAAGACTTTTACAGGGGAGTATTGCTTTTCACATTTATATGCCTTACTTTTAGTCTGATTGTCCAAAATAACTTAATATTTTTAATATTCAGTACCTAACCTATGGGCAAGTAAGTTCTTGTTAAAAACAGTGGTTCATCTTACTAAACTAGCCAAAGTGAATGCTAATAAACTCAGAAATAGCACAGATGTATTCAACGAACATTATTATAAGTTGACGTTCAAAGTATAAAGTTTTTTTTTGTGTAAATTCCTGCTATAAAGCTTAATTTAAATACTAGAAAATTTGAATTTAAATACTTTTTTCTGTTAGTACCATTGTGAATCATACTTGCTAGGCTCAGATTTCTTACATTGTCAATATGTTTTCAGCACAACCCTCTAAAATGACTACTCGCAGGGATGTTTTGGTCGCTAAAGTCCAGCAACTACAAAGGGATCTTAAGACGGCGACTGAGCTAAATGACAGACTCCTACAAGAGCGGGAAGAAAGTGAACAGGAAATCGAGCGTGTTATCCGAGCAAACACTGTTCTCAAAACTCAGCTTGCCAACCAGGACATTGACTATGAAGATATCCAGGGTCAGCGGGATGAACTTCAAGCTACTGTAGACCGATTTGAACAATGCCAGGAAATACACGAACAGGCATTGCAACGCATCAAGGACCTGGAGCAGCAGCTGGGGGAGATGGACCTTAAAAAAAATTATACTTGCAAGTACTGCTCCGAGCACTCCGGGCCACCAGACAACAATTTAAGTATTTTTGCTGAGCTAAATAGTTTTGAAGTAGATTTAGTAAATGACAGCATAGTGGACTCTCCTTTTATGGAAAATATAGAGTTTTCAAGTTCTGTGTGCATAGGGAACAGTGATGGGAAAATTTCATTGAACGGAAGAAAAAAGATAAAAAAATATTTAAAATTAAATAGATTCATAAAAAAATCTAAACTTTTGCTGAAATGCCACAAATTCTTATTTAAATCATTAAATTCCAAATGTAAACATGTAGCCTTGAGAGATGAACTCCTAAAGTGCCAATATCAATTAGACCAGACAGTAGAGGAGCTGAATCATCGCTCTGCTGAATTAAGCAAATTAGAGTCAAAGCTAAAAGCTCTTAATGATAAGCATGAATTATCTAGTAAAACGCTACAGGAATACATAGCCTTTATGAATAATGTTCTAGCACCGGGCAGCGGCTACCCTCTGCGCTTGGAATCGCCACGGCCGCCGAGTCGCCTGGCTGCGCCGGGCTCGCCCGCGCCCGCGCCGCGCGTCTCCGGCGCGACCACTCCGCGTCGCCAGCCCGAGCCTGACCTTAGCCTGGACGTCCGGGAGTCGTCGCTGGGTCCTTCACAGTCATGCCCTGGATTGGATGTCGCACTGGATTTATCCCTGCCCTGCCCAGTGGAACCAACTCCACCGTTATCGTGCCCAGGCGAGGCGGGTCCACCGCCGCCATGCACTGTCGAGCTGGTTCCACAGCCGCTGTGCACTGTCGAGCCGGGCCCATCGCCGCCATGCACTGACGAGCCGGGCCCATCGCAGCCATGCACTGTCGAGCCGGGCCCATCGCCGCCATGCACTATCGAGCGGGGCCCATCGCCGTCGTGCCCAGTGGCACTGGATCTATCGCCGTCGCGCTCAGTCCAACACACTCCATCGCTATCGTGCCCTGTCGAGCTGGTTCCGCCGCCGCCGTGCCCGGTGGAGGCGCCACTCTCGCGCGCGCGCCCCGCCCCGCTGGTCCCCGCGCTCGTGCCCGCGCCTGCGCCTGCGCCCGCACCCGCACCCGCACCCGCACTCGCACCCGCGCCCGCGCCCGCGCCCGCGCCCGCGCCCGCACCCGCGCCCACGCCCGCACCCGCGCCCGCACCGGCGCCCGCGCCCGCACCCGCGCCCGCACCCGCGCCCGCGCCCGCACCCGCGCCCGCGCCCGCGCATGCGCCCGGCCGCACCGTTCTATATACAGACGAGGTGGGCGCCGGGCTCGGCGCGCTGCTGGCGGAGCGCTTGTCGCGAGGCGTCCTTAACAACTGTCACCCGGGCGCCTCCTTCGATCGTCTGATCAAATGTATATCGGTCGGCGAGTATGACCGCGATTCCACGCTTGTAGTGTTTTTAGGAAATAGTATAGATTGCACTAAACGAGATATCTTGAGATTATCCGAGACCCTGTCAGATATTGGCCAGCGAGATTCTGTAAAAATAATTATCTGTGCCTTACCATACAGAATGTCGAGTCATATAAATAAGAGGGTATATTCTTACAACTCCGTATTGTATAATCTTTCTTTGTACAGTAGTACGATTTCGTATTTTGATACAAATAAATTTATTGAGGATTTTATTATGCCCCATGATAGGACTTACCTTCCGAGAAGATGTCTTATAGATTGTGCTAACCTGTTAGCATACAATATTGTAGACCCCGTCGTGACTAGCACGGCGGATGATAGTTTTATTAAGACGAATCCCGATTCATACTGCAGGGGCTCAGATTTAGAGAGGCAGCCGTCTGGTGATATCAATTTAAACTGACTGCTACGACAACGAGTGCACCAGCCGGCTCCGTTCCTAAACATAACTGTGATGCTAGCATAAGTAGTAAAACTGATGTATTGTACTTAGTTCACCAAAATATTCAAGGGTTTACCAGTAAACAACTGGAAATTGATTTATTTGTACAACACTCGAACATTGATATCCTCTGTATAACGGAGCACTGGCTTAAAGGTCATGAATTTATGTTTAATTTCCACAATCATAGTGTAGTAAGTAAATTTTTTAGAAAATCCTGCATTCGCGGCGGGTCATTAATAATGGGAAAACATGATATAAAAAGTAAGGAGCGGAAAGACATTGTTGAATTGTCTGTGGAACGCCATATTGAACTTTCTTGTGTCGAGTTAGAAGAATTTATAATTATATGCGTGTACAGGCCTCCATTGGCAAACTATAACACATTTGAGTCAGTGATAGATGAAGTTCTTACAAGTGTTTTTTGTAGTAATAAAAGTGTTATTGTGTGTGGTGATTTTAATATCAACTTACTTGAAGATTCATCCATGTGTGTAAGGTTACTTAGTACTTTCAAATCCTACAATTTAGTAAATTTATTTTGTGAGCCTACACGAATCACAGCAACCAGTGCTACATGTATAGATAACATTTTCAGTAACAAGGATGCGACTAGTAAATCTATAATAAACAACTTAAGTTCTGACCACTGTGGACAAAAAGCCTCTTTTAGCGGAAAAACTAAGGATATTCCACAAGTCACTATGTGCAGACCAATTTCCGAAAGACGATTAGATTTATTCAGTCGGAATATCACGAAACAATTATGTTATGTTCCATTTACCCAGGAAAACCCTAACCGTATGAGTATTGAGTTGTTTAACTGTATTAAAAGGGAATTTGATGCCTGTTTCATTCCGAAGAAGGTGCAAGGCAAGGTCAAGACGAAATTTAGCGACTGGGCTACGCCGGATATTCATGAGAAAAGACGACGGCTCTATGATTTATATGACTTGAGAAGAATTAATAAAAGTCCGGAATTCCTAGATTATGTCAGGAACTTTTCTAAATCTTTTAAGATGATGTGTGCCGCTGCTAAAGCTGATTATCTGTCCAGAAAGATCCAAAATTCCAAGGATAAAGTAAAAACTGTTTGGCAAGTAATCAACGATGAAACTGGGAAACGTAAAATCAAAGATCCGCACTACAACCTACGTATTAATAATAATTTAGTGAGTTCGGACCTTGAAGTTGCGGATCATTTTGAGCAGTTCTTCTCTAATATACCGGTAGAAACAACAAAGTCTCTTCATTCATCGCCTGACGTCGCTGAGGCAATACTGAAAACAAATATAGCAGAGTGTACAGATTTCTTTAAATTTTCATATGTTACTCCGAACTTAGTAATTAAAACATTTAAATCCCTAAATTTAAAGAAAACTGAAGATCTTTGGGGCCTATCTGTTAAAGTTCTACATTCCATTGTTGAATCGATTGCACCACATTTAGCTGATATATTTAACAAATGTATTGATACAGGAATATTTCCAGACATAATGAAGCACAGCAAAGTCATCCCCTTGTTCAAATCAGGATCGAGAACAGAACCAAGCAATTTCAGACCAATTTCAATACTGCCGGCACTGAGCAAAGTTTTCGAGAAACTAATTCTAAATCAACTTGTGTCACATTTTAACCGAAACGAATTGTTCGCCAGAAATCAATTTGGTTTTACCAGAGGTCGCTCGACTACTGACGCAGGTGCTGTTCTTCTTAAGCACATCTTTGCCGCTTGGGAAAAAAAACAAGATGCTGTTGGAATATTCTGTGACCTATCGAAGGCATTTGATTGCGTTGATCACGAAAATCTAAAGAGAAAACTAAGCCATTACGGGATCAAAGCTGGTGCCCTTAACCTCGTCTCATCATACCTATCGGATAGAACACAACGAGTGGTTATTAATGGAACTCAATCTTCTGGGTCCCCTGTGGCACTCGGAGTGCCTCAAGGCTCAATACTTGGTCCTTTCCTGTTTTTGGTGTACATTAATGACCTACCTAAAATTGTGCAAGATAAACATGATATAGTGTTATTTGCTGATGACACATCTCTGATATTTAAAGTGGACAGAAAAGAAAACAGCTTCGATAGTATTAACAGTACACTCTCCAAAGTAGTAAATTGGTTTACGGCTAATAAC
This sequence comes from Pammene aurita, assembly GCA_947086415.1. NCBI lineage: Eukaryota > Metazoa > Arthropoda > Insecta > Lepidoptera > Tortricidae > Pammene > Pammene aurita. Next base: position 32,394,110 of record OX352295.1, read on the forward strand.
CTACTTTTGAACGCCAAGAAAACGAAGTGCATCAAATTTACACTTCCCAACGTCAAGCAGATTAACAGCAGCAAGATTATAATAAATGATGAAATAATGGAATTCGAAAATCAAACTGTTTTCTTAGGAGTCACTTTAGACTCGAAATTACAATGGCATCCACATATAGCTACCCTAGCTGGGAAACTTAGCTCTGCAGCCTATGCCGTGAGGCGAATCAGCCATCTAACAAACAGTGAAACTGCCAGGCTGGTATACTTCAGTTACTTTCACAGTGTTATGTCGTATGGAATTCTGTTGTGGGGTAAAGCAGCTGATATTGGGACCATATTTGTGCTACAAAAACGAGCTGTACGTGGCATTTATAAAATGCGCGGTCGAGCATCCGTAAGAGGAAAATTTGAAGAGGCAAATATTCTTACCGTAGCATCTCAATACGTACTTGAAAACATTATGTATGTGCGGAAAAACATCCATAAATTCAAGCTCAACAGTGATATCCATAACTATAACACTAGAAATAAAGATAAGATTGCTGAGCCTGGCCACCGCCTCGGTAAGGTTCGTACGTCTTTTGCTGGGAACTGTACACGTTTTTATAACAAAGTCCCCGCTGATGTAGTGAATTTGCCACTAAATAAATTCAAGTCTTATGTTAAGCGCTATTTGTTGAGGAGAGAGTACTATACTTTAAAGGAATTCATTGAGGATAACGATGCCTTTAAGCCTGTAGCTTGATATAGTTAGTACAATACAAATTGAGAAATTATTAGGTACATTACTCTATGAAGCAGCTTTACTAGTGTCCAGTATTACCTGTTTTTCATTTTTATTTTATTTTGTTTTTATTTAGTATTTGGACACTTAGAGACGTTATACATCTCTAAGTCTTGCATTCGCAAATATTTATATGTATAGATATATATTTAATGATCCTGACGCTTAGAGACATGTACATCTCTATGTCACTTTTATATTGTAATTTAGTTCACGCATGTAAAATACGAGCACAGAATATTGTTTCTCACCAGACTAAACATGGCTAGTTTTTATTAATTAATAAAGCCCGCCAGCTTGAACATGTCATGCTCGCTTAAAAGGCTCTGCTTATGGTGGCGTCGTTGATCGGGTCGCCACTTTCCCGAAGAAAGGTTGAGGGAGGCGATGGCTGAGATATGCGTCATACTCGTGAACGGGTGCTGTTTGTGGAGACCGGTCTGTTTAGGCTAACTGGGGCAACACATTTACGTAACTTTTTATTAATCATATTTAATTTTAGTTTAATTGGCTTTAGACACAACATTCGGTGCTTGATTATCCATATTTTTTTATTCAAGACACTTGGAGACCTTATACATCTCTAAGTATAATTTAGAAATAGTATGTTTATTGTATACTAGAATCACTTAAGTACTTTTTTTATATTATTTAAATTCAAAGTTTGTTTCTAACTGTTGATGATGGATTATTATAATTTGGAAATTTATGTAGAAGACACAGTTCAGGTAAGAAAGTATATCAAACTTGTATGTAATTTATTTTCAATAGTCAGATTTGCACTCATCTTTTTTCTTTGGTATTTTTCTTAAACTATAACCTATTGTTGGTTAATCTAACCTTGGTTTGATATGTTTTCTTATAGAACAACGCACTATATGTATTGTTTAGTTTTGATGTACTGTTGTTTTGAAAAAATAAGTCCCGCCGAGTTTCTTGCCGGACATAATTCTTCTCGGGTCAGAGGTGTAGGGTTAGAACCGGTGTAGTTTGATTTTTTTTCTCTCTCTTTTACTTTGACGTGTAAAAGTGCCCTTGTGGCCTACTTACTGAATAAATGTTTGAGTTTGAGTTTGAGTTTGTCTGATCGTATATAAATCTCTATAGAAAGTAACTCGTTTTTAGTGTCCGTGAGTAAATTTCATTGTTACTTTTCACATGTTTTTAGTTACATTCTAATTTCATTTAATTTGCTATTTCATACTTAATATAAATTCGACAAGATATGCCTTTTTGTACTACTTGCTCTCAAAAAGTTGAGAAAAATAAATGGGTAGGTTGATGACCTAGAAGTACAAAACATAAAAATAACTCATTGGCCCCAATAGTTGATGGAGTAGTTGAAATTTTGTCTGCGTTTAAAGGTCGCATCACAACGTTTAGGCTATACGGTTCTGACGATGATCAATCTGCGTTGCCTGAAGAGTTTTTAAGTACATTAATACCTAAATTAGAAAGTATTATTAAAACTGGTCTTCAAAAACACGTTTGCTTAAAGATTAATTTCGAATATTTTTGCAACTTTCTTTTGTTTAAAAACGATAAAGAGGAAACAAAATCTTTTTCCACAAAAAACTATACAGTACATCAAAATTATATAAGTAGTAACTTATATCAAGAAGTAATTAATGATTTAAAGAAAAAGGTTGAGGAATTCCAGGAACGAGACAGTGGATGGACTTTCTTATCTAATTCTTATTTAGAGATCAATATCAACAAATACCAACCATTGAAAGGTTCCTCTTACATAGAATTGCCTAAGTGTATTAGTCACAAAAAAGCTTGCATTAATATTCAGAATAAGGATGATTATTGTTTTCTATGGAGTATTGTTGCTGCTCTTTATCCATCCAAAAATCATAAAAACCACCCATCCTCATATCCACACTTTAAGGATGTATTAAATATAAAGGGCTTAAATTTTCCTGTATCTTTCAAAGACATTAACATTTTTGAAAAAAATTATGTGGATTTGTGCATCAATGTATACTCCTTAGGAAAGGATAGTACAATAGTAGGACCCTTGTACAGATCAGATTATAGTAGAAAGAAAAAAATTAATTTACTTTTACTTGAATGTAATAATAAATCGCACTACGTTTTAATTACCAACTTATCAAGACTTGTTCGTTCTCAAATTACAAAACATCATGGCAAGCTTTACTTTTGCGAAGACTGTCTTATATTTTTTTCTTCTGAACCCATATTTGAGACTCATGTTTGTAGTGGCGTTGCTACTGTACTTCCAAAACCGGGTACATTTCTTCAATTTAAAAATTTTGAACGACAACAGGATGTTAATTTCAGTATTTATTGTGATTTCGAAACGATTCTCAAACCTTTAGAAACTCATGATCAGTCATCAACTACTAGTTTCACCTCGACTAAACAAATACATGTACCAGCTGCTTTTGCTTATTACATTGTTTGTTCTTACGATAAAAGTCTTAATCGTTTTGTTCAATATCGCGGGTCTGACTGTCCTTCTAAGTTCGTGCATTATTTGTATAAACATGTTGCAGAAATATATGAAGTTTTAAAAAAAGAAACTCCCATGATTTATACCACAGAAAATGCTTTGGCATATAAGAATGCTACGGTTTGTCATATTTGTCAAACTGCGTTGCTTGTCGATAAGGTGAGAGATCATTGTCATCTGACTGGTTTGTACAGAGGAGCAGCTCACCAATATTGTAACTTACGTTATAGTGTACCAAAATTTATTCCTGTTTTTTTTCATAATTTATCAGGGTACGATGCTCACTGTTTTATCATAGAATTAGGAAAATGTTCAGGTTCTATAAAAATAATTCCAAAAAACAAAGAAAACTATATATCATTCACAAAATTTTTAATGATGTCTGATGGTCAATTTGCACGAATAAGATTTGTGGATTCATTCAAGTTTTTAGATACTAGTCTCGAAAAATTAGCCAATGGTTTAAATAAGACTGATTTTCTTAATTTAAACACTTTTTTTTCGATAGAAACACAATTTAATTTGTTAACTCGCAAAGGAGTGTACCCTTATGACTATATGTCTAGCTGGGGTAAATTCACCGAGACGAAGTTACCTTCAAAAGATTTATTTTATAACTCCTTGACAGGTGAAAAGATTAGTGATTTGGATTACCACCATGCTCAAACTGTATGGAATACATTCAGCATCAAAAATCTTGGGGAATATACAGACCTCTACCTTAAAACGGACGTTTTGCTTTTAACAGACATCTTTGAAAATTTTCGAAAAAATTGTAAATTAAATTATCATTTAGATCCTGCATTTTACTTAACCGCTCCTAGCCTATCATTTGACGCGATGCTGTTAAAAACAGGTGTAAAATTAGAGTTATTATCGGATTTAGAAATGATACGATTTATTCAAAAGGGTATTCGAGGAGGTATTTGCATGTGTTCCACTAGACACGCACTTGCAAATAACAAGTATATTAAAACTTATGATAAGACAAAACCCGACTCGTTTCTCATATACATTGACTGTAATAATTTATATGGATACGCCATGTCCCAACCATTGCCTTTATCAGATTTTTGCTTTCTAGATAACCCCGAAATCGATCAGTTAGATATTATGTCAGTTGCAGATGATTCCGAATTGGGATATATACTCGAGATAGATTTATTGTACCCAACGTATTTACACCATATTCATAATGATTATCCTTTTTGTGCGGAAAACTTTGTTCCTCCAGGAGGAAAAACAAATAAGTTAATACCAAATTTGTACAATAAATATAAATACGTTATCCATTACGTGCATTTAAAAACATGTCTGAACAATGGTTTAATTATTGAAAAAATACATCGTGTTCTTACCTTTAGGCAAAGTCCATTTTTAAAGGCATACATCGATTTGAATACAGAGCTAAGAAAAAAGGCTAAGACTCGTTTTCAGCAAGACCTTCTTAAGTTGATGAACAACGCGGTTTTTGGTAAAGCTCTCGAAAACAGTGAGCAACGTGTAGATGTTAGATTAGTAAATCGATGGAGCGATAAAAACAACATAACAAATAAGTGTTTATCTGCTAGTCAATTAATAGCACGACCTAATTTTCATAGCGCTTCAATATTTTCGGAGGATTTAGTGGCAGTGCAAATGAAACCTGAAAAAGTTGTTTTAGATAAACCGATCTACGTAGAATTTTCTGTACTAGAACTTTCTAAAGCCCACATGTATAATTTTCACTACTCTGTAATAAAACCTCACTATGGTAAAAAGGTAAATCTTTGTTACACCGACACAGACAGTTTTCTTTACAAAATAGAAACTAACGACTTTTACAAGGACCTAAAAAAATACTTTTTAAGTTTTTTCGATACGAGTAATTATAGTCCTACCAATATTTTTCAAATCCCATCACAAAATAAAAAAATTCCCGGTTTGTTTAAAGATGAATTACTTAGATGGAGTACTTATAACGGAGTTTATTGGGTTACGTTCCAAGTTATATTGCTTTAAAAGTGAAGAAAAATTAATTAAAAAAGCTAAAGGTATAAAAGAACATGTCATTCGAAAATTAAAGCTTGAAAAAAAATTCGTTCGTAAAAAAAATATTTTATTCAAATCTATTAAACATCAGATTTATACCCAAATGGTTAATAAAATTGCTTTATCGAATAAAGACGATAAACGAATTACATTATCAGATAAAGTTTCAACTGTTGCATGGGGCAATGATTATTTTTTGTAATGACTTTTATGGATTATATCTGGATGGACATTGATTGATTGTATTAATAATAATATTATTATTGTTAGAATCATAAGTAATTTTTTTCATTGTATTTTAATGACTTGCAATATTGTATTTCAGGAAATTTCGCTCTCAGGAACACTCAATTAGCTTCATTGTCAAATAAAAGGTGCAATACGCGTATTATATTTGAGGCGCTCAAATATAATACGCGTATAGCAATATAAATACGTGAATAAAGTGGATTTACATAAAGATTTCCTTCTTAGTTGGTGTCAAAAAACTAATATCTATTTACCTTTTATTCGACAATGAAGCTAATTGAGTGTCCCTGTAAATGAAATTGTCCGTGTGTGTAAAGTAAAAATGCTATATTTATGTCAAAGTCTATTTCGAAACGTAAAGTATAAATCGTGATTGACTATTTTTTATTAACTTTCTTATACACGTAATTTACGACTCGAATACGACTGTTAATGTTACACCTGTATTATTTTATTTTGTGTAGTATAAACTTATGTTCTTAGTGGTTTCAGTTTTGTAACTATATTTTAATTAAATAAACTTGTGAAAAGAAAATATTTTGTTTTTTATTTCCTTTACCACCTTCCCTCCCAAGTCAAAAAGCGTTATCTCATAAGCAAATAATTTTGAAAATAAAAATGTTAATATACAGGATGAATTTTAAGTCGTGAATCGTAATATGTTTTCCTAACTCCATAAACAACAAGCAATTTAATGCCCCAACTCTTACTAAAATCAGACATTTTTTTTTTTGTCGTTTATTTTACTTTTAAAAGTGATCATGTGGAATTAAAACAGCTTTATGAGATATTTCAGATGAGAAACTAAGTAAATTTCATTTCTAACTAGGACAAATGACAAATTTGATGTCAATGACAGTTCCGATTCAAAGAGGCAATTCAATTTACTAATTTAAATATCCTAAAAGGCCGTTGTAATATCCTAAATCCACTTTTAAAATAAACGAGAAAAAATAAAGAAAATAAAAAAAGTCTTGTCTGATTTTAGTAAGAGTTGGGGCATCAAATTCCTTGTTGTTTATGGAGTTAGAAAAACATATTACGATTCACGACTTAAAATTTACCCTGTATAATTGAAATAGCGCAATTCAACATTTTTAATAAACAGGCTAGCGACATGCAATATGTCCATGTGCACAAAAATGCGTCGCTAGCGGTTTTTAATTATAACAATAATATATAACAGACCATGCTAATTATTTTATGTCAACGAACTAGTTACAACTTGTAAAATAATTGCACAATAAAATGAGGGACGTGGATAGGTATATTGTTACTTATTTTTATAGTCGGCTTCATCAGATGTAAATAATGCGGACTAATGCTATTTCATAACCTTTATAAGCGCATTGTATTTTTTAATTGCTTACACTTAATTAACATCAATCACCACTGCATTATCTACTCGAGGCCAAAGACCTGGTAAGTTATTTCTCTTTTTTAACGAAATATTTAAATTCTATTAGTAACCTTTGCAGAAAAAAAGGATTAAACATGATTTTTTTTGTTTTAACTATATTTATCATAGTACTTTTTTTCTTGGTGTGTTATAGATTTTCAAAAAATGGGAGACAGCGAAGATATACAGATTGATTTGTCACAATACGCTCAAGATCCATACCAACTACCAATCGAATTTGATGATAGTGATTTATATAAAAAAGTAAGGAATACTATCTGCAATCCAAAACCCAAGAAACGTACAACAAAAGTAAATAATAAAATAATTAAACGGAACCTCGGTCATCCTCCATGTTTTGTCATAAACAACGAAGCAGGCAAAGGTAGTAAGCTGATAAGAATTCAAATAATCAACATCAGAGATGGTGCTCCAAGTCAAAACGGTGAAGGCGATGAAAATGTATTGCTGAGTGCTCAGTATGTGGCAAATGAAGGATACGATGAGATAATTGAGTGTACTGAAGGTGTTGTAAATAAGATATCAAAAAAGTTAACTGGTTACAGTCTTACAGCCATATTCATAAAAAGTTAGGAGCTCACTGATCGGTCGCTCAGAGGTAGGTACCAAAATTCTTGATGCATAAACGCGTATTAACGTTAATCTGTCTACGATCGACCTCCTATAAAAGCCAAAAGTTACGAGCTCGTGGACCCTCCTTTATCCGCATATTAAGTGACAAGATGGCCGACACAACATTGAACAGCTGATTTTGAATTTTGATAGGAGCTACACAGTACAGAAATCGAAGAGATTTCTAACAGATGGAGACTTCTGTTTATAAGTTTCTGTGTTTCGATTTAATTGTTAAGTAAATAATTGTAATATCAATAAATAGTCCAGCGACATCGGAAATGCGTAGGAAACAAATATCTAGATTTTCGATGAGTAACCATCGTAATTAAATGCAAGTAATGTCAGTAATTCAGGTTATCAAACAAGTGTATCGCCGGCGTCAAGTTTCAGTGCGTGTGTCTTAAAATAATAATCTGCCCTATCCTATGAGGACCTCGTCACTTACAGAAATCAAGTAGAAGAAGCGCTGCAATAAAAGTAGTAAGTACCTACCTATAAGCATATTAGTTAGCTACTTATCGTTCGAGGCGGTACCTATCTTAGGTTACCTACGTATTTTTTTTACCTACTTGTGTTAATAACCATATACACACACACATTAAATAGTCGAATATTGCTCGACATGTTTCGCTCCATAACGAGAGCGTATTCATGTGTCATGAGCCATTCGCGTGGCCCTCCGCGGCCGAGCGCTCGGCGCGGCGGCCGAGGAGGCGAGAAATACACTAATTTTCAGCATCATTGTCAAATGTAGTTGGTGTAATGGCTCATGAATAAGCTTCTCGTTATGGAGCAAAACATGTCGAGCAATATTCGAGTTAAAAAACCAGTGTTACCCGTTATTTAATATAGGTACTTATCTGAGCCTCACGAAAGTTTTGTGTTTAAAATTATATTAAATAGTATATTTGGCCAGACGAGGGAAGTAGATATAGGTGACCTACTATTATCGAAATGAAAGTTTTGCATGATATTGCAATCAATTAAAACAACTTTAGGTACTTGATTCCAAGTAAAAGACTGTAGTAAAATTTCACAAGTCATATGTTTAGATTGCAATAAGAATCAAATAAAATAATGGTAGCATGGTGATTTTTTGGGAATTAGCTCATATTGAACCAGTCTGAATAGAAGATGATGATCATACTTAATTACTTTTTACACACCGTCTTAGGGCCTCAGGGGTAGATCTCTACACCTGCAGTATCTATGTATATGTACTTACTAACTTTCAATCCTTAAAACTAAATATAAGTTTCTTTATTCTAAAATAATAATGTGGCCTATCTGGGTCAGACATAGACCCCTTGATAGCAAAAAACCCAGTACAACACTATACTATTATATCCAGATGCTGAAAAGATTATGCAGTAGTGACGATGAAGAAGTGGTTGCACCATTAGTCAACAGGGCAGTAAACAATGCACATCTTCAAGGTTTTATCCAACGCCACTCACAAGGAAGGTAACTATTTCCACTAACTGATCAACTCAAACCTACAGCATACCTCACTCAAAGTGTCAAACAAAGATTGCCTGGCTTGCACCTAATGCAGCTATGGTGAAAAATGTAATAGTAACAATATATGATATTGAACTTTGTCGCAGCATTTGTATACATTTTTCATGACTTACAAAAAGGTATAGGTACTATCGGGTTCATAATTGCATACCCAAATAATGAATTAATTCATTGATAAATTGGGTATCCAATTATGAACCCGATGGTACATATAAGATATGTCAACACTTTCACTGCTATTTCATTGTAATCGGTTAAATTCAAACCTAACACCTTACCGGCTAAGTTAATTATTCTGCTGACTGTACACATCTTTAACACCAACGTTACAGTCATGATCTCTGAGTAGTCATAACATGTTCTGATTTCTGATATACAATATATGTCAATGATCACAAACAGCTGCTGAAGTTTCCAGTAAAAGGAGAATAAAACATCAATACAAAATTTTTATTGAGATAAAATAAGATAATTTATTCAGTAAAATCAAATGTCCCGTTTAATAAGAAAACACAAAGCCGGAGCATTTTGGGTTTCTCTGTCTCATTTCCTTTTGTTTCAGTGTGATTGCTGAGGTGGTCAGGCTGGCTGCTGGGGCATGCTGGCCCATAGTGACAGTTCCTTGAAGGAAGTGTGTAGGTGGTGCTTGTCCATGAGTAACTTGGCCTTTCAGAATCTGGAAATAAAATAACAATTTTGATTAAAGATATTTTCAAATATTTTATGTAATTTAATTTTAGTGTACTGCGGTGACCATATAAGTTATTATAATTTTGTTCATTGTCTTTTTACCTACCTTTGCAAATAGAGAGTATTAACCGACACCAATATTCATAAGGCTGTACAAATTGAAAAAGAGCAGATCTGAAAACCACATTTAAATCTGGTTGTATCTAAATGCTGGTAGACAGAGCTAAAGACCCAACTATGGTTATTCTGACAGGCAGTTGTAGGCCTTTCATAAAATAATAATGTATATTTTGCACTTATAAAACTATGGTTTTGGCACTATTAAAATATTTACATAATGTATAGGTAACCAATGTACAGGTATGTTGTAATAGGCACCAATTTCAAATACTACCTACCTTCACTAGTAGTGCAGTCCTGTTATTTGTGTCTATATGAAACTCTGCGCCAACCAAGTAAATCCACAACACACAACTTGTGGCAGCAGCTGTCAGGCTTCAATTGATCAGTGACCACTCTTATTTCTTCTCGTTTCTGTTTTTTGAGCTATACAATCATTCTCTGAACGCCGGTATGCATGACATCGACACTGTAAGCAGTAAGAAATGGGTAAGCGCGCTAAAGCAATATTCAGTTCTTCAAGTTTTTCTCAATTAACATTTGTTTATAAGTTTTATACTGAGAAATATGTCTGACATGGGCAGATACTTTTGTAAATGGTCCGAACCTAGTTATAAGTCAATTAATGAATTGATTTTCTTACCTTATTTTGATTACTAGTCCAGTGATTCATCGTAGGTAACAACACATTCCTACTATTACATTTCAATTGTTTACTGTCTCTCTTCTTCACTATAGGTAGGTACATTAATTTTATTCATGTTTCTCGACACATTACACAGTCATTAATCTAAAATTAGTTACAAAAGTATTTATCCAAACCGTAGTAACATGCAAAATACGTAATAAAATTTAACGCGTTTCCCGCTACTACTGCTGTCATGTGTCATGTTCTGTCAAACTTTTTTTTTAATTGCGATGAAACCGGGTTTTTGTCTATGATTTTGCCAAAAGTGCCAACATAACGCGTCTAATCTTTCAATAAGCGGTGGATCAGATATGAGCAGGATAATATGTGTTTATAAATCAAGCATTTTTAAAAACCTCAATTAAGGCTAATCGGCGTATCACCGGGTTCGACGATCAGACGCCGATTAAGGTTTTTTTATGAATATGGCCGTTAATTTATAGAATTGTTAATAAGAAGTTTAGTAGTATATTTTGTGTAATTATGATCCAATAAATTTTATAAGTAGTATATTTTTGGGCAATTATGGTCTAATAAATCTTATAAAAGGAATTTGGTGTTTTATTAATTTCCTAAAATTCTTTAAAGTTTATTCAATTACATTTTACAGAGAGTGATATGGATGTCTTCGTGGATGTTTCGAATACATAAGAACTATGATGGAGAATAAAAAAATAAAAAACAGTTTGAGTAGTAGGCACACATTTTATTCATTTACTTACAAAAAAACATAAAATATTGTCTAAATACCATTTCTTGGTACATATCACATTTTTTAAAGCACAATTTTTTTTGTGGTGCACACAATTATACATATCACTTTTAATACAATATTTTTCATACAGATGTCTAAAACTATATTGTTGGTTTTCATCTAAATTTAAAACAGTAGAACCAGGGGACAAATGCTTAACCCATTGAACTTTTTCTGCTCCCTTTACGAAAATCTTTTTGTCTTTTAAGTAGTTTACAATGGTCCTTTTAAATTCACGGGGGTCTATATATCCCTCACGCCACAAAATGGCATAATTCTTTTCTAACCACGTGACTTGCCTTTTTTCGTTTGGAGATAGACTGGCAAACGGGTATGGTGGCTTTACCAAAAAAACTTGTGTATATTCATTTGTGGCGAGCGCAAATTCCTTTATTATGAATTCATTATTAACCAATTTAAAACCCTGAAGATCAACGAATATGTAGTCCTGCATTATGATTATTTATGATATCTTTTTCGTAATGTTACTTAAGGGCTTGTATTCGACAATACTATCATTCAAAATCAGGCAATAAGCCGAGGTCTGTGAGGGTATAGTTGATTCACACTCAAACTCAACTCGCACATCAACTGAACCGGTTTTTAAGGTTTCGTTTTGACGAGAACAGTCAATAACAAATAAAGGAGCAATCTTTTTAAAATCTTGAGGGCTTAGCAAAGGTGCCTGAGCACGGTTATAATAAGACTGTTGAAATTTAGCATACTGCTCGTATAATATAGGAAACTTTTCACTAGAAAAACTGACATCAAAACTTTCATAAGGAAAGTAGCTTGAGTTTCAAAAAACCTTAACATCTCTCAAGTTACAGTGATCAAAGTGTGTTATATCTTTATCAGCAACATTTTTTCGTGCTGTTTTCAATCCGATTATAATGTAACGCGGTTTCTCAATTTGAGATGAAGTTTTGATAGCCCAAGAATGTTTGGACGTTTCTGGCAAGAGAGGATATTCATACAAATCCCAGTTTCTAAATGCTATTTGAATTGCACGATCTCTTTCCAAACATTTGAGTAAGCTCAATCTTTCTCGATCAGACACCTTAATATGTGGCATACGCCATACTATTTTTGCGATAGTTATATTGTCTATATATTCATTCGCGTTTAATTTAACGCTATTTAAGTTAGTATTAGATCTTAAAAGAATAAGTTCATGCTTGCAATTAATAACTATTTTGTTGTAATCTTCAGCAAACCCAAGAATTTTGTTTAAAGGTATAGACACAGAAAATGAGCCATGCGAAATTTTTGTACCATCGATATCCCAACCCCATAACTTGGACATCGATGCTTCAAGTTCATTCATGGATACAAGAGATTTCATAGTAGTTGTAACCCCTACATTTTTAATTTTATCGATTTCGATTCCATTGAGTTCGTATCGAATATCTTGAAATAGATGGAGTATTGGATTGTTCGTAAAAAGAACAGACTTCACCTCTTGTTTCGTTTCTCTATTGATTACAGTTATAGTACCTTCCATGTATAAAGTACTTGCTGATGGTAGTACGTAAAGATCTTGCTGATTAATAGGTATGCGTATTTCATCATTAAAATTAAAACTTGTTACGTAAGGCTTATACGAATGATATTCAAAGCTCTCTATTGAGTTGTCTAAGGTGAAAGATTCTGTTAAATTTAATATACTCATTTTATTAGTCCAATGCTTTGGAGAAATTGTTTGTTTTGTTTTGTGAGTTGTATTTTAGGTCTTCTTTTCTTGATTGCTTGTTGAGTACTAGCACTGATTTTAATTGGGAGTGAAGTTTTATTGAAGTCTATCATTTTTTTCTAAGGTGTAAATATATCTGAATCTCCTCACCGCGTAAATTTATCAAATTATTGTTAAGGTCTAATATTCTTACTGTAATTGAACTTAAACTGTTTCGAGTAACAGGAAAATAAATTACGTTTTTAGGTGTTTCTATAAGTCGATAACCTGGTGGTACATTAGGCACAAACTCGTGGATTATATGACTAGGTTTTCCATTAACAAATGAACCGCTCACTATGTCACATTCGATGCGGACTATGGTTGTAGACAGAATGGAAACAGGATAAGGAGATTCTGTTAATATATTAGCTCGAATAGCTTCTGATCCAAAACCAAGTAATCTACCAATAGATCTCTCTTTATCGAAATAAATATTTTGCGAACATAAAATAGATGTTTTTAAGGTATTATTATTACATGTTAGTGAAAACGAGCATCCTTGAAGGTGTTCTTTAAGGTAATCACTAATATCTTGAAGCTCATATGATCCTTCGGGAATTTCAATTGCGTTGTTTTTTCCATAATAGAATTTATTGTTTCTGTAGTCTATATTAGGTATTGAATTAAATGTTGATATATACAACAGACCACACTCATATTCTCCATCCAGTTGAAGAGCTGGTGAATGGTTTGTTATCAGAGTTGAAGATGATCCAGTTATAGACAAAGTGAACGACATCGTGAGAATGATAATTTGTTTATTGGTTGTAGGTATTTAAACGCTTGTATCAATATTGTTTTAAGTATTTAAGACATAAATGACCACAATTTACTGTGTTAAACTTTTGGTACGTATTATAATTATAGTAAATATCGTTGTTATTTAAATACTTCTTTAGCTCTAACGGGGGTTGAAGGTCACCGTAACTATTAAAATATTCACAATAACTGTTATCTTTGATATAGGCTACCCAGTGAGTTCCTTTGTTTTTAGAACTGTCCAAGTTAACAATTCCACATTCTACTCTTTTAGGACGCTTTGGTAAACTGTCTCTCATATAAACTCCACGAAAATGCGGAATCTCTGTAGAGTATTTTAAAATGTCAATATTTGAAAGAGCACGTCTGGGTAACCTGTCATTTAGTTTTTTGAAGTTTTTATACATAAACCTCTACCGTTTTTATATGGTTTAATATGTAATCCTTTTCCTAATGCAATAGATTCCATCATTTTATTATGTCGTTCTGATTCAACCAAGTTCTTTTTTGCAGCTTTGTAATCACCTACAGCTTTAGCGATTCCAGCAGCTCCTCCTGCTAATGATCCTAACGCAGAAAGTCCAGCAAAAATAGGTATCAAAGGTAACAGACCTCCCGTTTTTGGAATCGGTATTAAACGAGGTAACCGTATCTTAGTGTTGTTAGCAAAAACTTTTTTAGCAGCAACAATCGCACGATCCATGATATTATAACCTTTTATTTTAGGGTTCTTTTTTAACTCAGTGCGTATCTTGGACACAAAACTTTTGAATGTTTTTATACCCGCGCCAGCCTTTACTTTAGATTTCATAATTTTGCTTACTAACCATGAGCTTATTTTTTCTCCTATTCTAGCATCTTTCGACTTAGTTCTTTGTTTTGCCATTTTGTAAAGTTCTAAATCAGCACGGTGTCTATCAGCTAAATCAGGATATGTATCATAAGCTATGTCGTGTTTCATACACGCGTCATCTAGCGCATTAATTCCTTTGTCACCTCTTTGCAACCTTTTATGCAATTTTGTGCCTGGTCCGCAATAATTATAACCAGGTAAGTGTAATTCAAACGGTAAATTATTAATAGCACTATTTAAAAGTCCTCTCCCTTTCATATCATGAATGATAATGACAAATTTCGTTTGATGATAGCCAATTTATTAAATACATTAAACAATGGCTTTTATATCAATCCAACTATTTTCACTATCACTTAGCCCTAACCACTTAACAAACAGCTTACTACCCTTTTTTTTAATCACCTTTTCTATTAAATAAATATCCGGATACTTAGTTTTTTGAAGTTCTTCTTCATAAAAGGTACCCAGTATTATGTTTTTCCGTTGGTCTTCAATATGATATGTTACAGGTCGAGTGTGATTCACATGTTTAATTGTAAAAAGTTCTGTAGACCAATTAGGTGTATAACCCTTAGAAAAGTTACTTTTATATTTGCTTATACGCACACGGTCACCGATATGAAATTTATTCAACTTACTATTATTCATTTTAGATTGAGAGTTTTTAATGTTCTTTTTTACCTCTTTTTCATTATTTGAATCCACGTCAATAGGTTTAAATTTTGTTGTACGATGTACAGTGTGATTATATGCTTTCACTATATCGTCTAACGGCTTACCAGCCCATTTATAGTTACCAATGAAACTAAAATATTTATAAAGTTTGATCTTAAGTGTTTTTATCAGTCTTTCAACAATAGATGCCTTTTTAATTGAATATGTTGAATAATGATGTATTTTCATGAATTTTAAATAGCAATCAAATTCATTATTATAGAATTATTTTCCTAAGTCCGTCTGTAAGTTTCTAGGTCGGCGCTTAGTTGATTTCATAATTAGTTCGAATGCACTTTTTACTGACGTTTTAGTTTTAGACTTAATAGGTATACACCACGCATACTTCGAAAATGTATCAATAACAGTTAATATATATTTATTTCCTTTGTTAATCGTGTGAAGTTTCTGTAAATCGATCAAATCAGCTTGCCATAAATCGTCAATTCCTTTTAGTACAACCGATCTTCGCTTAAAGTTTTTTCTTGCCGATCGATGGATCTCGTTCACTATTTGTTGCTTTTCCATTTTTTATATTTTTGAGGATATCATCTATCTCCTTCTTTGTATAAAAGTTTATTTTTAACTGAGAGGAAAGGTGATTAATTTGATTATTTATAGTATTAAACATAGAATCTATATATGTCTTGTCGTACATGTTTTGAATATTTTGATCAACATACTGCTTATTTACTGCATCATCGGGTGACAAAGGTTCTGTAACTCCCTTTAATTGTAAACTTCCTTCAAAACATGCGCCGTTTGTTCGAAGCAAAGCCTTGTAGTTGAGATCAGAAACCTCGTTAGCACGGAAGCGCTTATGAACATGGTGACCGAATTTGTCAATATTCATTTTGTATTGTTGTGACTTGTGAGTCAAACTACAACTGATAAAAATTTAGGCTTGTTTTACTTTTATATATCATTTACTAAGGCTGCTTCGCGTAGTTCTTCAATAATAGATATGATTTCGTTATCTAATCCTGTATTGCCTGCATCACGTGAAGCTATAAGCAGTTTCAATCTTTCTACTAATTCATTCGGGTCATCCCAATACACATAAGAGATGTCTCTTTTGACTTTTTTCATTACCGGTAAACCATCACCGGTTACATGTACTTCTTCGCTTACTGAACGTTGTTTAGTTAACTTCAAAAGTGGTTTTATGATATTTAAATATTTCATACCCTTGTTGCTTTTTATAGGCTTATTTGGATCAAAGTCACGTCTATGTGCATTTGTTTTTAATAATAATGTTTTATATAATCGCTTATCGTCTTCAGTTACCATTCGTAAATCAGGTATTTTGTTTAAACCATAAATCGTTTAATCCTTGCGTTAAACAAAACCTGTCTCCACCTATTTTGAGCTCTTTATCATTGACATAAATTGGGTAAGATCCTAGCATTAGCTTACCACGCTCCATTCGTACACCAAAAGGAATGCTTATGTGTAAATATTGTTTTTGCCACGTGGGATCTTCACGAGGTGAAGCATACGAATTTGACGTATGAAATGAAGCATTGTTTATTGATTCAGAATCATTTTGGCTGGTACTTTCATGTGATACAGAATCATCTTGACTAGAGTTGCCGTCACTTAATTCATGGTCGCTATTATCTAAATCAGATTCCGACGATTTTCTCAGTAGTGTTTTATTAGCTAAGCTTTCTTTCTTTCCATCTTCAGAAGGACTATATTTTAATGTTTTTACTGACTTATTCCATTTAAATCCATCGTTATCAAAATCAGTGTCACTAATACTTAGGTTGTTATCATCTTTTTTCATCATTTCATTAAGAGGATCTGTGACTGGTTTGAACATTGTTTCCAACATCATGTTATTGCTGGATTTAATATCGCGAAGAACCTTAACTTTTTTTCTTACTGCTTCAGCAGACCGGAGCACTTTTTCTTTAAATATTTTCTCCTCGTTCATTTTATTATTCATGTCCTTTCTTGATGATTTCATATTAAGGAATAAGTTCTACATGTTAACACGATTCTTTATGTATACAGCTAATCTTGCATGATAAATGTATCAAAGCCTTTTCTATAACATCCTGAATTTCTATTACAATCTTTATTTATAACTAAGTAATTAAAAGGTTCGTTCCATACTTGTCCACACATTTCACGAAACTGAGACCATGACATGTCACTTCCTACGTGTTCATCATAAACATGTCGTAAATTAACATCATCTTGTTTAAAAAGAACGATTAAATTAGCATTGTCTCTTATCAATTGCTTAGGTATTTTACTATACGTTTGGTTCAGATAGAAGCTACGAGGGTGAATTGAAATATTGTAAGCCTAAGGTCGATCTTCAAATTAAAAAGAAAAAATAATACTGGCACGTTATACTCACATGTTTTTTAATCATAATGCATCGTCTTTTGTTTTTTTGCTGTCACTTTTGTAAAATTTATGATCGTATTAGTAAAGAAGGTTCGGGATTTTCTTAGCAATGGATAAAATTGAGCATCGTTCCGTCATAAAGTACTTGCAAAAAAAAGGGTTAACGCCCAAACAAATTTATGAAGATATGTGCCAGACTTTAGGGGAATTCGCTCCATCGTATGCCACTATAAAAAGATGGGCAGCGGATTTCAAACGTGGCAGAGAAGCAGTTCAAGATGAACCTAGGAGTGGCCGGCCGTTAACAGCCACTACAGATGAAAATGTCCATAAAATACTAGACATGGTTATGAACGACAGGAGGTTGAAGATCGCGGAGATAGCGGACGCAATAGGGATATCTTATGAACGAGTGCAAAACATAATCACCAACGATCTTGGATTTTCTAAGGTCTCAGCCAGATGGGTACCTAGGCTGCTTTCAGCGGAAAATAAACGCACCCGTCATACAGTGTCGCAAGATTGTTTGGACTTGTTTAGAAGTGATCCGCAAGACTTTACTAACCGGTTTGTAACTATGGACGAAACTTGGGTCCACCACAATACACCGGAGTCAAAAGTACAATCCAAGCAATGGAAAAGGTCAGGTTCACCACCGCCGAAAAAAGCAAAGGCCATTTTGTCCGCTAAGAAGGTAATGGCTTCAGTTTTTTGGGACAGCAGAGGGATCATAATGATCGATTACCTTGAAAAGGGTAAAACTATAAATGCTGACTATTATTGCACACTCCTACAGCGTTTACGTGAAGAAATTAAAACGAAAAGGCCTGGTATGTTGTCTAAGAAAGTTTTATTCCACCAAGACAACGCTCCTGTCCATACTGCGGCAAAATCAATCGCGCAAATACAAAATTGTGGGTTTGAATTGTTGCCGCATCCACCTTATTCGCCAGACTTGGCCCCTTCCGACTATTTTCTTTTCCCTAATCTAAAAAAACACATAGCGGGGCGAAAATTCAAGACGAATATAGAGGTACAAGAAGCCGTAACTGAATATTTTGATGACCTGGAAGAATCTTTTTTTTTACAAGGAATCCTAAAGTTAGAATCAAGATGGCAAAAGTGTTGTGATCTTTCAGGAGACTATGTAGAAAAATAAAATTGTTATATATCCATAAGTCTTTAATTTATAGGTCAGGCTCAGAACTTTTCAATTCACCCTCGTATCTATGTTTTTATGTCTTCCCATTGCAAAATAATCTCGTATATTATTTTGATTTTCACATGCAACATCATCAAATATCATGATTGAATTAATATCAGCCGTATGAGGACTTAGTACTTCATCATTTTCACTATATTTTTGAAATGACACTGAGGGAACCAGATTTAAAACTTGTTCTAAATATTGGTACATAGGTTGAAACAAGGTTTTAGAATATATATAAACATTTTGGAAGCGTAGACCTTGTTCATGTAGCAGTAGACCAACAATCAAATTAGTTTTTCCACAATTAGACGGACCACATATTATACAGCGAATAGTATCAGGTAAAAGTAAACCATGGCGGTAACAGCGTTTATTGTGCGAAGAGCAAACGACATCCAACTGCAATTTTTGAGGTTGTTTTACGAATTTCATGTTACTAATAGGCACGTGCAACAAACTTGAAACTAAATATGTAAATAGGATATTTTTATGAGCTGAGAGTATATATTAAATAACTCTTAACGCATGGTCTTGTGAGTGTAACGAGCGCGGTGAACAGCGTCTTTCGCTTGTGATTCTACTCATTTATAGTTATCAATACTCATGGTAATCAACAGCTACCGTTTGCGTTGAAGGTTTTTAAAGCACAGTTTGGATCGGAAACCTTGTTAACATAGGTACATAGCTAGAACGAATTGAACGTAATTGATACCCAATCGCTCTCGTTTACGTTGAAGATTAGTGATCCAATGATTGAACGTCAAAATGCTTGTTTTAGAATTCTTATAGTTATAATTGGGTAGGACAGACCACTGAAGGTGGAGCCGTAGCCGAAGGCGAAGGCGAAGCCGAAGGTGGTCTGTACTTCCCAATTATATACTACTGAGGTCCGTTAATAGAAAAACCAAGTTGCTTTATTCAGTAGCAAAAGAGCAACAAAATTACAATGCTTATCTAAGTCCAATTATGAATAGCCAAGTCGTAGTTTATCCAGTAGCAAAAGTCCAACCAAATCACAATTATCAAAGTCTAAATATAAAAGCCAAGTCGCAATAAAGTAAAAAATCAGAAAAACAGAACAATACACAATACCTGTAATAACCCGAATGAGTTGCATTTTCATTTTTTTCTTAAATAGGTAACCGTTTTCAGTTTTTCTCAAATACCCACCAATGAGGGTTTCCGCGATCGAGTTTTTCACTAGATGGCAGCACCGTGGCAACAGGTCTAGCTGTCACAATCCACCAATCATGTTTAACCATATATTTTTTGATTTGTGGATTTTGACAGCTACTGCCAAAAAGACCTGTCGTCACGGTGCTGCCATCTAGTGAAAATCTCAATCGCGGAAACCCTCATTCTGGCCGTCATGGTTAAGCCGCATACAAACTCGAACAGTCATATAATTTCAAAAATTTAGTATGACAACACTAAGAATTAGTGAAAAAAACAGCAATGATCATTAAATTCTACGTTTTTAATTTTATTTGGTATGACCGCCCCTTTCATTAGGTGACAGTTTCCGTGTGTAAAAAGGAGACGGATATATTTTGTGTAATCTGTCATCAAATACAACAGATAATCTGGTTGACATATGCCTTAAAAACGAATTTAAATTCAATTTAGAACGTTGCAGAAGTTCTATCTCACTCGCACTTAAGATGAGAGAGTGAAATGCACAGTAAACAAATTCAATGTGAATTGAAATGTTCGTCACGAGTTACGGTGTCTCATCACATGAATTTGCCGCGCTTTTCTACTGACACAGAAATGGTTCGCCAGACTATATCTAAACTTAAAGGTCTCTACACACATCGCGATCGGTCGCACGATTAGAGTGAGATGAAGCCATAGTTAAAGTGAGGCAGGACGCGGGCTAAATATCGCTCCATCTCACTCTAATCGTGCGACAAGTTATTAATGTAGCGGCCACATGACGTTTGACGATACAGCTTATGTTGCCATATAAAAAGTTGCATATAAAACTCCTCATCTTTCATTTGCCAGACTCTATATTTTCAGTATTTTCCTACATATAATTTCAAATTATTAAATTAAAAAGATCCCGTGCCAACATCGAATCGATAACAAAATGACACTGTTCATGTCCCATCATTACCAATTGAAGTTTTTTCATAGACAATATAGATTTCGATGAGTAAAAAAATCTCACCTAGCCTTTGACACATATCAGAAAACACGTTCGTAGATTTCTTTTTCCTTTAATACTAATAAATATCAGATATTTTAACTAAAGATGTATGTAAACTCAAGGTTTAAGGTTTGAAGTTGGTGATAAGACCAAGATTGTGTTCTGAAAGTGCGTGATTGCGAAATAATGCAGGTTTGTTTACATTTTTTTCGTTTTCAGCTGGCGCCCACTTTAGTTATGATTTTGTTTATTCCACTAAAAGCTTTATTACACAATTTCCCTAGCTACAGCAAGACTCCAGCTTTAGCAATAGTATTATATCAACAATGGTGTTATTTCTAATGTATCCCCATTTGCTCTTTGCAAGTACTGCTTGCACTGAACTTTTTTGCCACTGGGTCATATCAAACATCTGTGGGCCAACATTTAACAAAAAAGAATCCCAAGCATCGGTGTCCAAATCTATAACGGAAGTTGTTATGGCCCTCAATCATAGGGATTTGCCGATTTAGCAGAGTTGGATGGAATCACACAACAGTAAGTAACTTATAATGTTTTATATTGTAAATAATTGTGTTGGATCTAGTAATATAGTGTACCTATATGTTTCTAAACACTCATTTTACCTATAATATGTTTACAAACTCTCCTTAAATAGAGTGGCTACGGAGAGGCTCTTGCGAGCAGACAAGAGTTGGAAGCAGTTGATATGTTCAAATCTGGTTGAGAAGGGAGTTATCTGAACATCTATATATGCAATATTTGCATCTAATAGTCTTAGGTATTTTTTATTTGTTCACTTGTTTAATTTGTTTAATAGTTATGGCCTACCAGGCATTATTGGAACCATCGACTGCACCCATGTTGCCATTGTTCCTCCAAGCACTGAGGAATACGATGAGAGGTCATATGTGAACCGGAAGGGCGTACACACCACGCAATTGGTAGATAGTTTCTGAGCTGTCAGATAAACTTGATTAAAAAAAATTATACCTATTAATATTTACTCTCTTTTTCAGATTTTGTGATGCCAACATGCGCATTACAAATGTAAATGCATTGTTTCCAGGGAGTACTCATGACGCCTATATATGGAAGCAAAGTTCCGTATATCCTCTTATGCAGGGCTTGCACAATGCTGGGCACTTAGGATACTACCTAATAGGTAGCTAGATATTTTACTTTGTAATGCTACAGAGGATAAACTCATTGATAATAATTAAATAATTAAACTGATATATCTATAGGTGACAGTGGTTACGCATTAAGGCCGTAGCTGCATGTACCTGTGACGGAACCTGTTGCGAGAACACCTACTTACAGGTGCAATGCCGCTTTCAAAGTTGCCAGTGCAACTATAGAAAGATGCAATGGCCTGCTGAAGGGACGATTCCGTTGCCTTAAAAGCATGTGTTGTTCTGCACAATTTGTGCGTTACCAATAATGTGGCACTGGAAGAGAAAGAAGAAAACATTCCAATAGACCTTGGAATTGAATTGCCTCCTCCATCTCCCCAGCCAAGAGGAAGAATGAATCAAGACCTTATGCAAAATCTTATAATAAATAAATATTTTTTAATATAAATTCTCAAATATGTAAATGAAGTTTTTAATTATAAACCTTTTTAATTATTATTTAGTCATAATTTATTATCATAAAACCTATGAAAATCAACAAGCTCAGTAAGAAATATTTTTTTTTAATTATATAATTTATTTTACAGTAACTGACAAAACGTTGTAACAGTGGAAATTGATTCCTCTGGTACTCACCGGGTCACTCAGCGCTGGCATAAAACTCGTGCTATCAAAATTATTTCAGGGCGCCTTATACTGGGTTGTGATGAAAATAAATAGATTCACAATTGCTGGAGAAAGTCTTTATTAACTGTAACACACAGTTCCTTCACTTCAGGTCCATCGACGTTAAATTAAAGTTCACATTAATGAGGTAACTAACCTTATTTGTCACAAATCACTCGCGGTTACACATTCTTACGCATACTGGATCCTACACGCAGACGCAGATGCCTTCAGGAAGCAATCCCTGGTCAAGTAGTGGCGTGGGCTGTCAGCGCAGCACGAACCCCAGATGCAGATCGGTGCTCATGGCACCGCCAGTGACTCGTTCTTCTTCAGACGTTAAAGTCAAACTAAGAACCCATTTCGGGATGTTAAGAGTTCATTTAAGCGACGACTTTCTCCATTGTTTTTACTTTTTCTTATCTATTATGTACGTGGCTTCATTTTAGTACGCCAGCTTGGCTGCGGATTCTGGCACAAATCCATTTTCCGAGTTTTATCTTTGAGAGCGTCTTCCTCGTGGCAGTCCGATACCAAAAAAGAAGGATCTTTCCTTGAAGCGCCCTAACTATGGTGGCGGTCAAGTCCGGAACTATTTTCCTACCTCGCTAACTGATAACGTGAGTGAATTGACTTATTGGATATGCCTCCTAGTTCCTCACCGCGCTCAGAGATGGCGTTATCATTAATCACTACTCTTTAATAAATTTAATTTTATAATTTAACTAACTTTAAGAGAATTAAACTAACCATGTTACACATCCGTTCCACTTGGGTTAAAAAGTTTTTCATAATGAATAAACTTTTTCACCTTTCATCCGTAAACCTTTTTCCAATACTATAGGTAAATATTTTGTTCAAACTACTATACTATTTATTTTCTAAAATTATCACTATAAGTTTGATATAACCCTATGATATGTTTGGCAGACAGTGAACATGCTATGCCATCCGCCTAAACGTTAAACCTATTCGTTAAATACACAATAAGTGGAAGTACCTATTTTAATATACTAACATTATTAACTACCTATTTATCTACTATGTGCTTATGATGAGTACCAACCCATTCTGAGTGGTTGGACTCGTGTAAACCAATTTCGTGCACTAATTAATTGTGCATGAAACTACAATCTACGGCTGGCTTGCTACGTACACACCCTATCAAAGTGTGTATGTATATGTGTTAGTCCACATGGAATGGGACCTTGTGGCGGAAATGAGTTATCTACAGAAATAAAATCTAGAATCATAGACCTAACTATTATTTCAAGAATCAACCTCCTAGCTTTTTTATTTATTTTATTATAATTTTTTAAAGTTGATCCATCGATATCTCCAGTTTCAAGAAAATTACAGATAAAGTTCGGAGTTCCAAAAACCTGCCTTATAGTGTGAAGTTATGTAGCTGATGGTATATTACAATTGACCATGATGTAATCTAACGGAAAATCACATAATTTGTACATGAGCTTTCCTACTTTGGGAGCTAGTGACGTCCAAACACAACAAGGTGCAAATTATCGACAAAGCATTGAAAATACAATAACTCCCAGATTCTACAATAGTTTTAGCTATTTTCGACTTTCTAGTAATTATATTTATTGGGGAAAATCAAACATACAAATAAAACTAAAATATCTAAGATGCAACAGTTATTTTTATTTATTTTCTTCATTTCAATTTTTTTATGAAAAATAGACTCTTTAAACAAAATCCTTACACTTATTCATAATAACGTCATAAAGTTTACATATATCAACATAATTATCAACCTCACAAACATAATTTGCCTTAAATCTAAAAGTTTTAACAATTTTTACTTATGTAGGAACGGTATCCTTTTCGCCATACTTCAGAGAAAAGGGACCTTATGGGAGACACTAAACCCAATGATGTAATTAAAACATGAAATATCAATATTTTAGTGCAATTCTGCCATAATTTTACTTGCAACTAATTTAACAGTGACATTAGAGATCAAATATATATTTCTTAATCGGTTGGATTTCAAATCAACGATGAAAAACTTTAGTAAGAAGGAGAGATTTAATAAAAGGGCCCTTACGGCGGCCTTCAGTAAAAGTGATCTAAAAAGCCTCGTTTGTTATATTTTTAAGGACTCTTTTCTTTAATATCTCTTTCTTTTGTGATGCACTCAAACCAGCGAACTCGTTTTTGTTACTATCAGCGATGGGAAGAGACTCTACAGCGGGCGTTTGGGACTTCAACATGTGTAGTGTCGTGTCAAATATTGTTGAATACGCTTTAGTACGCTGGTTTTCGGGCATGCACTCTAATTCGAATGCCACGATTCTTGCAAAATCTTCATTTCGGGGGTCACACAGAGTGCGATTACAATTTATTTCTGGCAAATCACGTGTATTATAATATATTTCCTGTAGTATACTCTTATCTTCTTGGCTCCATACTCTAAATGTTATTCCAGCCTCACGAATTTGTGCGGTTTTTGGCTCTGTTATAGAAGCATTATATAGTTTAGTTTGTTATTTTAGATTTTTGCTCATCTAATAATAATAATAATCTAAAAAAAAAAAAAAAAAAAAAAAAACAACAACCGCTGACAATGACAGACGTCTTGTAATCAAATTTTGCTAAAAATATATTTTTATACGTGTTATTTTGCCTAAACTTGGTCAAATTTAATTTACTCGAGTTGAAATGCCATTACGGATCACGAACGTACAAAACACAGCACGTTGACAGCTTGTGCTCAAACCTGATCTAGGCGAAACACGTATATGGTTGCATAGCATGATAACGAGAAGTCGGACAAAAGCGGAATCCACCAACGCACGCCCACCATCCGCGCCCGCCTCGTCAGTCTCCTCGCCATCGTTGTCGGGCGATAAGTACGCTACTGCGCCCGACACCAGCGAGTCGAGCGACGAGTGCGGGCCGCCGCCGCCGCCGCCACGACCACCTGCGCGACGGGGACGGCCACCGCTGCCGGCACGCTTGGGGCTTGCGGGACATCCTGCCCCGCCCAGGGCCCCCGCTGCCGGTGGTATAGTGCGTCGCATGCAATGGACTTCATCCATTAATGAGAACGTCATGCGCGCCTATTATGGGGCTACAGAGGGGGGAACTAATCTGTGCGCGTATCGTGACCGGATACTTCCTCTGTTTCAGCTCCTTGAACCAACCATCAACGTGACTGCGCAACGACTATCGGATCAGGTCCGAGTCATCCAGCGGGATAAACGGTTGGATGACTCGACACTTGATCGGCTCCGCCTGGAGGCTCTCTCTGCTCACGCGGCCTCCATCTCGACGCGGGATCCGCCCGCCACGTCGCCGGATCCGATGCCCGCACCCGACCTGGCATCGGGGGCGCCGCGGGTTGATTCCAGTGTCGATGAGGAGGAGATCGCGAATCAGAGTGTGAGTAGTACAGCCAATGAGCAACTGAGGAGGACTTTGGAAGAGGTAATTACGCAGTATCGCTCCACAAACATCCCTAGGCCACGATTACCACGCTTACCTATGAATAGACGCAATCTAGCGCTAATGGGAGCCCTAAATGATTTGCTAGATCCATTCCTGCGGACTAGTAAAGACTTAGATGATACGCACTCGATCATGTACTGCGGGGCCATCGCGGCGTGCCGTGTTGCTCGAGTCAAGTTTCCGGACGCTGAACGTGCACCTAGGACCGCCGGGGGTATCCCCGCATGGCAGGTGCGGATCGAGCGTCGTATCAACTCATTTAGGACTCTCATTGCAAAGCTGATCTGCTTCAGGGGGGGCAATAACCGCCCCCGAGTAATGCGCTTTGTGCACCAGGCGTTCGCGGGGACGGATATCGAGCCCCGCGACTACATGGCCAATGTCATAGAGCGCATCGACTTTCTGAAGCAGAAAGTTTATGCATGGGCAAGCCGTATTCGCCGTTACAGAGAGCGTGTGGACCGATTCAAGCAGAATCGTCTTTTCCAAAGTGACCAAAGGAAGGTATACCGAAGGTGGGAGGAAACTGACCCCCGTGTGTCCGATATGCGACTGCCGGATGCTACTGCCATGACTGATTTCTGGCGTAGCATCTGGTCGGCGCCCGTTGAACACACGGAGGGCGAGTGGATGAGTGTTGTTGAACGTGGGTGTGAGTCCATCGAACCAATGGGGGCTATCACCATCAGCCCCGCCGACGTAAGTTGTGCAATCCGTACGGCCCAGAACTGGAAAAGTCCTGGCCCGGATGGGTTGCACAACTTCTGGCTAAAATGGTTTCGATGCTCGCACTCGCGGCTGGCAACACAATTTCAACAAGCCCTTGAACTTGGCTCCCTCCCGCCTTCCTTAACAACTGGTGTAACCTTCCTGCTCTATAAGTCCGGTAGTACCACGGAAGCGAAGAACTACCGACCCATCACGTGCTTGCCTACGCTCTACAAGCTTCTTACATCCATTTTGAGAGCAAAAATAAACGCGCACATGGTCGCAAACAACATTTTGGTCTCCGCTCAAAATGGATGTAGGGTTGGGTCCCGTGGTACTAAAGAGCTCCTCCTCATAGACATGACCATTTGCCAAAGAGTCCGGCGGAACAGAGGGGCCCTCTCGTCCGCTTGGATTGACTACAAGAAGGCCTATGATTCGGTGCCTCATTCATGGCTGAAGAGGATCTTGGAGCTGTATAAAATTGATGCAGCTTTAAGATCCTTCCTTGGCGCGTGTATGAGGCAGTGGACCACAGTCCTTCGTCAACCAGGAGGCGGGGATGACACCCCTGGCCCGCAGGACTTTATAAGGATTGAGCGAGGAATATTTCAGGGCGACAGTCTGAGTCCCCTGTGGTTCTGCCTAGCTCTAAATCCGCTCAGCAATCTGCTGAAGGATTCGGGGCTAGGTTGCCGGCTTCGGAGAGAGGGTGAAGTCATATCTCACCTTCTGTACATGGACGATCTCAAATTATTTGCACCAAATAACCGAGACTTGTTGGAACTACTGAAGACCACTGAAGTGTTCAGTAGTTCCATCAAGATGGAGTTTGGTGTTGATAAATGTGCAGTTATGCATGTACAGCGGGGGAAAGTAGTAAATTCAACAAATCTACAGCTTTCTGAGACAATGACGTTCAGATCTATCTCTGAATCAGAAACCTACAAATACCTTGGTATGTCACAGTCTTTGGGCATTGAGGATGTGGGTATTAAACAGGCGTTGAAGGAGCGCTTCTTCGGTCGGCTGACAAAAGTACTTAATAGTCTTCTGTCAGGTGGCAACAAGGTGCGTGCCTTCAATGCCTGGGTGATGCCCCTACTCACATGCTCCTTTGGCATACTAAGGAGGACACAGACCGAGCTGGATACTCTGGATCGGAGAGTCCGTCTATTGCTCACCACACACCGTATGCTTCACCCGCGCTCGTCTGTTATGAGATTGTACATCCCACGGAAGTGTGGAGGTCGGGGCATTTTAAACGCCAAAAATCTCCACAACCGTGAGGTGTACAATCTCAGGAATTATTTCCTTAACAACGAGTGTGAGATGCATCGTGATGTGGTGGCAGTAGATAAGGGTCTCACGCCGCTCTCCTTGGCAAACGAGAACTGGCGCAAACCTGTGGTGCTAAGCACCGAGGATCGCAGGGCGGTATGGAAGAGCAAGGAGCTACACGGGCGGTTCTACAGGGCCCTCACGGGACCCGACGTAGACCTGCTCGCGTCGGTGACCTGGTTACGATTCGGGGACCTCTTTGGAGAAACCGAAGGTTTTGCCTGTGCAATTGCGGACGAAGTTATCATGACGAATAACTACCGGAGATATATCCTGAAGGACGGTACGGTCGACATTTGTCGGGCATGCCGCCGTCCCGGAGAGTCACTCAGGCATATCATCTCCGGTTGTTCTCATCTTGCTAACGGCGAGTACTTGCACAGACATAACCTCGTAGCCAGGATTATACACCAACAGCTTGCTCTCCTATATGGTCTTGTGGACCACGAAGTGCCGTACTACAAGTACACACCTACACCAGTTCTCGAAAATGGTCGTGCCACGCTCTATTGGGATCGATCTATTATCACGGACAGGACTATTGTAGCCAATAAGCCTGATATCGTGGTAATAGATCGACCGCAACGCCGGGCCATGCTCGTCGACATCACCGTCCCATGTGACGAGAACCTCGTGAAGGCCGAGAAGGACAAGTCCAGCAAGTACCTAGACTTGGCTCACGAGGTAACCGCCATGTGGGAGGTTGATTCGGCGATCATTGTACCGATAGTTGTTTCTGCGAACGGTCTCATAGCGAAGAGTCTAGACCAACATCTAGAGAGACTTTCGCTACGGGGTTGTGGTTGGATCAAGGGTCAGATTCAGAAGGCGGTTATCCTGGACACGGCGCGCATAGTCCGAAGGTTCCTCTCTCTGCGGCCCTGACCACCGGCAGCCTGGGCCTTGCTCCGTTGCCGGGGGCACCCTAGGTTAGGTTTTTTATAATGTTTTTATTGTTTTTGTATGTTTTAGATGTATTTTTATATTTTACTTTTGTAAAAATATTATAAAATGACCTAGCCTAAGAAAAAAGAATAATAAAGAGAATAATAATAAATACTCTTTATTGCACACCTCATACAGTTACAAGCACAAATTTTACAATACAAAAGTATAAACCGTTACGCATCTGGTTTCGATGGCCAGATTCACCACAATAGCCACAAGTTGGAGTTTTGCGTTTAGGAGCTACATCTGGGGCAAATGGCTGTTTTTTTTTTTTATACCACGACGGTGGCAAACAAGCATACGGCCCGCCTGATGGTAAGCAGCTACCGTAACCTATGGACGCCTGCAACTCCAAAGGCGTCACATGCGCGTTGCCGACCCTTTACAAAAAGGAGGATTCACTGTGTTGACGACTAAAGGAACAAGAAGGTCCCTCATCGTCAACACACTGGGTCCTCTTTGAGCTCTTTGGCAACCTTACTCACCAGCAGGAACACAACACTATGAGTAGGGTCTAGTGCTATTTGGCTGTGGTTTTCTGTAAGGTGGAGGTACTTCCCCAGTCGGGCTCTGCTCCAGATTTGAGCGATGACATTCGCTGAACGTGCCCTACCACACTTAGCGAGATGCCATTCGCAGTGCCCATACCTCTCTTTTTGGCGTAGTTTAAGGACATACCCAGGTCCGGACGTAGTTTAAGGACATACCCCGGGTCCGGGGGTTTGACATTACCACCTGGATTAACTAGCGTTGGCGTACATTGGGACACTGAGTCGGGATGAACTGTACTAACGGCAAGTTCAACTTGCTCCTGCGAGTGCCCGGATTGTTCAGATGCAGTTAATGCTAGGGGATCGTTATTAATAACCAAATTTGGTTGCGGGCAAAGTATGTCCTGCGATTCCGGGGGCACAAAGGGCCTTATTTTTTCGAATAAATACTTCTGTCTTTCAAAAGAAAGACCTTGTGGCTTAATTTCGGTCGGCATTCTATCCCCAAATGTGTTTTCTTTAAATACCACGTGCTCATAGTACTCAGCGCCAGTGCAATTTGTTGTGCAGTGCAGTTGCCCTTTTGTTTCCGAGTTAGTTTTCAAGTGACAAAATGATTTTAATTTTGGAATTTTTGTAGGGTTTGCATCTGCAAAGAATTTGATCCAGTCATAAGTCTTTCAAATTGAATTTCACTTTGAAATTGCCGACAGTTGCAAATCGGTTTTATTATTGTATTCAAGTAATAATAATATTGGTCAACATAAAAATATTAATTTAGAAAGGTATAGTATGCAATCTACATATAGGTATGGTATGGTACAGTCTGTACAAACAGCAAAGTTATTTCCTTTGCATTATTCCTATGCGAAAATGCAAAAGGAATATATTTATCGACTGTACGTAATTGCCAGATGTTAATAAGGACCCAAAAAATAGTAGTTTATGTAACTGTTACGTAATAAGGGTCCTTAAAACATGAGTGTGGTTTTATGAAACGAGCCGCAGGCGAATTTCATAATAAGATCACACGAGTGTTTTAAGGCCTAATAACGTACAGTTGCATACACTGCTTTATCTACACTCATATTATTTATACTAAATGCCGTATTCCGAAACCATAGAATGGCCGCCATTGCACCGCCATGGCCAACTCGATTGTGCCGGCGGTCGCGCGGGCGCGTGTCGGGCTGTCGGCGGCCGCGCGGGAGCGTGCAGGTGTACATTATGTTATCAAAACTCATAACACATTAATAGTTGAGCATGTAAAGTTAAAATTACGTTACTGCCACACATAAAAAGCTTATCATAGTAAAATCGGTTGTGGTAATGCTAGCCATTGCCTACCGTTTTTTAACACGTTTTAGAGGACTTACAATGTGAGTGTAGATAAAATATTTTATTGTATAATTAAATCATCTCGCCATAAGGTCCCTTTTCTATTAAATTTAACAGGGATTTAAAACCCTTAATTATTGACCTATATCAAAGTGAGTTAATTGAAAAGATACTATTAATAACGTTCTTTTTATTAAAGCAATAAAAGAAAAAAACGATTTTCTGACACATTTCACAAAACTTAGATTATCTCAGAAACTAAATCCCGCCATAAGGTCCCTTTTGATTTGGATCGTCACATATACCATGACTAATCTAATTTTTTAAGTGATGAATTAAGTTTTTTTTTCAGTTGGATCCAATAATTTAAGTCGTTTAGCTAAGTAAAATACGTATTTTTAATTAAGTAAGATTCAGTAACCATTCCTTTAGATACCTACTCTCTTAGTCCAGATCCATCGTAAAGTACCTACCTACTTCATTCTCGGTACTATTACGCAATCGCTTTGTAAATCATGTGACCTATATTTAAGTTTATTATTTGACATAATTAAGCAAACCTAGTACACGCACAGATGTGGCATGTTTACGTCTTAAATCACCTGGATCAGTATTATTTTTCTACAATAACAAGTCGCATTCCATTCTTATCTCTGTCACAGCTTACTACTAACCACAGGGTTCACATGTGATTAATTTAGAAAAATACATTCATACATTCTATCTTTCATTCTATACCTGTTATCATACTCTAATTATGAAATATCGTCCTATTTCAGTATATCTTTTACATGATAATTTCCCAGATTTTTACCATCCAGTGTTTTTAAAGTGTGTACTAGTGGCGATAGCTTTGCAGTAATTACACATTTTTGAAATTTAGGCGCTAATTTAGAAGTAAAGTTTTTTGATGCATTCGATAGATAGTAGGTACGTTTATAGACAATTTGACCTATTTTATATTCCACATGACGTTTTCTAAGGTTATAATGTTTAGCATTTTTGACATGGGATTCATGCCATCGACATATAATACCAAGACGAGTAAAGGCAAGCAAAGTTCATGTGAAAACACGACCCATTTTCACGTTTACAAAACTAAAATGTCTTATGTCTTAGTAACCAATCAAGTACTCATTCTTTAAGCATATTTTTTTGTGTTAACCTTAATTCCGCAAAGGTTTCATGCCATTTCACTAATAAGAAAAGTTGCCGTGTTGTGAGTGGTCAAAATCAATTTGACAATGAAGTTTAATTGGACAGGAGATACTCAAATGAAATAACTGAAATGTCAAGTTAACGTAAAATAAATACGCCTAAGTTTGACGAGGATGGATTCACGTAATAAATAATAACGCAATCAATTAACAATTTATTTTTTAGTGCATTTTTCATTACTTATGTAATATACGTAAATTTAATCGTTCTTGGAATAAGGAATAATATGAAAGCCCATCATCATCTTTCATTTATTTAATAAAAGTGCTTAATTACAATATAGAGACTTACATACTACAAAATAAGCATAAATTAACATAAAATAGTAAAGATTTTGAACTTTTTTACAATTTTATAAATCCGTTACATTAGTAGGCTTAGAAAATTAGATTTTTTTGAAGATTTAATTCCCAGCAGGCTTGAAATCTGAGTTTGCCCAATCCCAGAAGGTGTGCATAACTTTTTAGCGAAATTTTTGCTCTTTGTCAGTTTTTTGCTTCTTGCTAGAAAACGGTACGTCCGAAGGAAAATATCATATATCAATATTAAAGATGGTTAAATTCTACGTCGAATGAGCATCTTAACTTATAATTCAGTTCGGCGGTACAGCCAAAATCAAAAATTATAAAACGGAAAAATGTCTCATTTATTTGAAAAACTAATATTTTGACTTACATACCACATATCTTTGAAACAGATGACTCCTGTTGAAAAACCTATAGAATAAAAGTTGAAGAGAATATAATTTCACGATATATAGACATCTCAATTTTCAAATTCAGTCAGTTTGAAAGGCTAAATTTGGCATGAATTCAAAATCGTTTTTTTTCTAAATCCCTCTAAGTTGCATATTTTCCATAAATATGATGTGTGAGGCTTACATTTAATCCATTGTTACAACTAAGAACATTTAAGTGCAAATTTCTAAAACGTACCCAATCAGAAAACTATTTATACACCGTGTTTTTTTATTTCCGGTAATTTCAAGGGTATATTTCTGAGCTTAACTTAAGTTTATTTCTCAAAGACGCCAGTGTCATAATTCGCTCCAGTTCTGAGGTAATCGATATTTCATTTATGTCTTTCTAATTGTGTAAACCTAGATTAAATTAGTTTTTTACTCTGAGCACCCGCTACAAAATGATGCACCTGTGTGTTAAGCCAATACAATATGCTTCCTGTGTATCTCAGGCTGTTAATTTTTGAAATGGAATTACATTGACATGTCTAGTTTTCAATTCTTTGGTTTAGGGACCGATTGAGGAATCAATCAGTAACTGCTGAACCTACTTAGATGAAACTATGTATAGAGATTGAGATAGTTTGAGTCCGTAAAAAGTACATAAAAAGTAGTTTTCATCCAAAAATACCAACTCTTAAGGGGCTGAAAAGTGGGTAAGAAGTTAGTATGAAGAGTTATAAATATAGTTAAACCAATTTAGATGAAATTTGGTACCTATGAAAATAGTTTGAGTTCTGGGGAGTTTTTATCCCAGAAACTATCCCTGAAGGGTGTGAAAAGGGTGCAAAAGTTATTTGTATGGGGAATCAATATCCACTGAACTGATTTAAGTCCATAGATAAAATTTGGTATGCAGATAGTTTAAGTTCTGGAAAAGGAAACAGAATAGTTTTTATCTTAGAAGTTATCCCTTAAGAGATAAAAAGGGGAGTGGATTACTATCTCTATACTAAGTTTCATCTAAATAGGTTCAGCAGTTATTGATTGATTCCCCAATCGGCTCCTAATGTGAATAAGGTATATTAACTCAACCAAACAATTGAACATTATGACATGTCAATGAAATTTCGAACATTAATAATCCGAGATACAAAGGAATCATATTGTAGTGACTTAACACACAGTTACATGATTTTATAGCGGGTTCTCGGACTTAAAGAATAATTAAATGTAGGTTTACACAATCGGAAAGACAAAACAGAAATATCGATTACCACAGAACTGGAGCAAATTAGGGCACTGGCGTCTTTGAGAAATAAACTTAAGTTAAGCTCAGAAATATACCCTTGACATTACCGGAAATAAAAAAACACGGTGTATAAATAGTTTTCTGATTGGGTACGTTTTAGAAATTTGCACTTAAATGTTCTTAGTTGTAACAATGGATTAAATGTAAGCCTCACACATCATATTTATGGAAAATATGCAACTTAGAGGGATTTAGAAAAAAAAACCGGCCAAGAGCGTGTCGGGCCACGCTCAGTGTAGGGTTCCGTAGTTTTCCGTCCGTCACAGTAAGTGTCCCCACTTAAGAGTTAAAATAACACCGCCATGTAGGATATGATATGAGCGTTCCACGTACAGCGACATCTATCGGCAAATTAAGTAAACTATTGCGCGCGAGCTTAAAGTATGGAAGATGATTTTTATGGGATAATTCTTTATTGCGTGAACCGATTTTCACGGTTTTTACTTTATTTGAAAGCACGTCATTTCATTGTGATTTTGTAGAAATTACAGGTACAATAAACACCTGCTTATACGGTAAAATTACAAACTTAGTTCAGAAATTATTTTGTAATTTTTTTTTTTTTCAAAAAATATTCAACCTATCATGTTTAAAATAATTTTCCTATAAAGTTTTTATAAAGTTCTACTTTTGAGATTTTTTTCATATTTTTAAAACTTATGGTTCAAAAGTTAGAGGGCCCCGGGGACACATTTTTTTTTTACTTCTGGAGCGATTATTCCCGAAAATATTTATATTATCAAAAAATGATTTTAGTAAACCCCTACTCATTTTTAAATAACTATCCAACAATATATCACACGTTCGGGTTGAAATGAAAAAAAAAATCACTCCCCACTTTATGTATAGGGAAGGTACCCCAATACGAGTAAAACATTTTTTTCCACTTTTTATTTTATCACTTTGTCGGCGTGATTGATATACATATTAGTACCAAATTTCAGCTTTCTAGTGCTAACGGTCACTGATATTATCCGCGGACGGACGGACGGACGGACGGACGGACGGGCAGACATGGCGAAACTATAAGGGTTCCTAGTTGACTACGGAAATTAAACAGTCCTTTCCCAGAATATTACCGAGCTTCTTCTTAAAATAAAATAAAACCGGCCAAGAGCGTGTCGGGCCACGCTCAGTGTAGGGTTCCGTAGTTTTCCGTCCGTCACAGTAAGTGTCCCCACTTAAGAGTTAAAATAACACCGTCATGTAGGATATGATATGAGCGTTCCACGTACAGCGACATCTATCGGCAAATTAAGTAAGCTATTGCGCGCGAGCTTAAAGTATGGAAGATGATTTTTATGGGATAATTCTTTATTGCGTGAACCGATTTTCACCGTTTTTACTTAATTGAAAGCACGTCATTTCATTGTGATTTTGTAGAAATTACAGGTACAATAAACACCTGCTTATACGGTTAAATTACAAACTTAGTTCAGAATTTTTTTTTTTTTTTCAAAAACTATTTAACCTATCAAGTTCAAAATAATTTTCCTAGAAAGTTTTTATAAAGTTCTACTTTTGTTTCATATTTTTAAAACTTAGGGTTCAAAAGTTAGAGGGGGGGGGGGACACAATTTTTTTTACTTCTGGAGCGATTATTTCCGAAAATATTTACATTATCAAAAAATAATTTTACTAAACCCCTATTCATTTTTAAATACCTATCCAACAATATATCACACGTTAGGGTTGAAATGAAAAAAAAAAATCACTCCCCACTTTACGTATAGGGGAGGTACCCTAATAAAACGTTTTTATCCACTTTTTATTTTACCACTTTGTCGGCGTAATTAATATACATATTAGTACCAAATTTCAGCTTTCTAGTGCTAACGGTCACTGAGATTATCCGCGGACGGACGGACGGACGGGCAGACATGGCGAAACTATAAGTTGACTACGGAACCCTAAAAACGATTTTGAATTCATGCCAAATTTAGCCTTTCCAAGTGACTGAATTTGAAAATTTAGATGTTGATATAACGTGAAATTATATTCTCTACAACTTTTATTCTATAGGTTTTTCAACAGGAGTCATCTGTTTCAAAGATATGTGGTATGGAAGTCAAAATATGAGTTTTTCAATTAAATGAGATATTTTCCCGGTTTATTACTTTTGATTTCGGTTGTACCGCTAAACCGAACTAAAAGATATGTTGCTCAATCGACGCAGAATTTAACCCTCTTTAATATTGAAATGAATGACATTTTCCGTCGGACGTAACGTTTTCGAGCTACAAGCAAAAAACTGACAAAGAACAAAAATTTCGCTAAAAAGTTATGCACACCTCATGGGATTGGGCAAACTCGGATTACATGCATTTAGGACCACATGAAGGTATTAAAGCGATTTCCAGCCTGCTGGGAATTAATTCCTCAAAACACTTATTATAGATCTTATTTGCTTGGCCTATAGGGAGACCCTCTTGGTCTCAAGCAACATAATGTTAAGCAATTAAGGTTGATTATGGCAAAAAAACGATTATTTTTTAACTTTATTTCTGACCAGACTAGAAAAATAATAGCATACCTTCAATATAAATAGTTAAAATTATCTTTGCTTCATCGTTTTTTAGAACTAAAGAAATAACGGATGAGTTCGTTTATGTGTACCTACTATTTATTTAGCAGGCTTAGGGAAATACAAAGATAAATTTACATTTTGTGTCCATTTTTTATACTACAACGGTAGCCAACAGGCATACGGCTCACCTGATGGTAAGCAGTTACCGTAGCCTATGGACGCCTGTAACTCCAGAGGTGTCTCATGTGTGTTGCCGACGCTTTCATATAAAAGAGGATCCACTGTGTTGACAGCTAAAGGGACAAGAGGATCCCCCGTCGTCAACACACTGCATCCTATGAGCTCTCTGGCAACCTTACTCACCGGCAGGAACACAACACTATGAGTAGGGTCTAGTGCTAATTGGCTTTGGTTTTCTGTAAGGTAGAGGTAGTTCCCCAGTCGGGCTCTGCTCTAGATTTGATAATTAAAGACTATGAAGTTAAAGCATTCATTATTAATGAATAATAAGAGTCATACCTATTAGTCAGTTGTACTAGAAATGTCATACTGTATATCGAAAAAAAAAACAAACTGAAAAGATTCTTTGTTAACAACGTAAACCTAACTGCTATTACTACTAGGTAATACTTATATTATAAATGAACATTCATTATACTTTTCCTCAAATGAGTTATGTTTATAATATTGTCTTCGGTTGCCGCGATAGTTATTCATGAAATAAAACAATTAAAAACGGATTTTATCGCGTGTATTGAGCTTAAATTACATCCCGACGTTTCGAACACTTTACAGCGTTCGTGGTCAACGGGTCGACTGAGGAAAAATGTACAATTACCTCCGTTCAAAAACTATCACAATATGCAAACCTACCCACATATTAAATATTAAACAAATTTTGTGTTTGCACATGCCAAAGGGGCCTTTATAAAAACAAATTATTTATTATTACAAAACAAATTATTAAACAATTTATTTTATTATTATTAATTATTATTTTTGTTTTTATTTTTTAAATTTTTAAAATTAGTATTAAATTATTATTAGTGTCCACACTGTCCACCATTATGGTCTCACAGTCCTATGTCTAGCTTGCTCCTTAACCAAATGAATAACTGGATCCCAAGCTGGTGGTACCGAAAAACCATCCTCTCTGTTGAAATTTGGATATTTTTTAATCTCGATTGCCTCTCGCAACATCCGGGGAATGTATCGTTTCTCCTTGACGAGGACTTGCGGTTTGTCAAATTTAACTGAGTGGTTGGGCCTATCCATGACATGCTCACAGACTGCTGACCTTGGTCGACGGTGCTTCACATCGGCTATATGTTCCTTTACCCGAGTAGAAATTCTACGCTTAGTCTGGCCTACATATGATAGACCACATTCACATTCCAGCCTGTAGACCCCTGCACTCTGTAGAGGAGTAGCCGACTTCACTGACCTCAGGAACTGTGACATCTTCTTCATTGGCTTAAAGTAAGTTTTTATAGAAGCACGTTTCAAGATGTTGCCAATCCTGTCAATTAATAATAATAAAATAAATTGTTTAATAATTTGTTGTGTAATAATAAATAATTTGTTTTTATAAAGGCCCCTCTGGCATGTGCAAACACTAAATTTGTTTAATATTTAATATGTGGGTAGGTTTGCATATTGTGATAGTTTTTGAACGGAGGTAATTGTACATTTTTCCTCAGTCGACCCGTTGACCACGAACGCTGTAAAGTGTTCGAAACGTCGGGATGTAATTTAAGCTCAATACACGCGATAAAATCCGTTTTTAATTGTTTTATTTCATGAGTTATGTTTACTTTTCCAAAACTTATATTGCATAACTTCGACCAAGTCCGTAATGTATGAGAATATCTATGCGTGATTTACTTACCAATGAAAAGAAATATCACCATCTTTGGCGCTTGTGTGGCTCCTGCACCAATGCACGGCACAAGCTGGCATTTTAATACCGATATTAGGGTGATTCATATAAGAACAAAAAAAAAAAAATTTTTTTTTTTCACTCTCAACCTCTTAAACTGATCTATCCTATTAGAAAACCTCCCAATTTTTTTTATTTATTTTTTGATCAATGTTTACAGGTCGCTACCGAAGTTTGAAATTTTAAAAATTAAACAAAAGAAATGAACTTTTCTAATGAACGTTTATTAATATCAAAACATTTTTAGAATGAACAAAACTACTTAAAAAGAATCATCAAAACTTGCCATTTACATACAAAGTAGAAAACAATTATTTTTATACAAAATTTGACTTATTTACATTGGGGTTTTTCTGTCTATAATTCTTGACTAGCAATATTAAGTACTGCTTTTGTTCCTCGTCATTTGTGTGCAATTTATTGTATTGCTCCATCAAAGCCACACCCCGTTCAGCTATATCGTTGACAACTCTCATATTTTGCACAATTTCTCTAGCTGACTTGTAACTTGATTCCTCTTCCCATAGGTCCGGATCTTTTTCAACAAAGTCACTCTGTATCCCGGTTGTGTTAAAAAAATTAACTGTATTCTTTGAAACGAAATCTTCAAGATTTTGGCTAACAATTTCATCATGTTTCAAAGTAGCCTTTTTGGGATTCTTTGCTGATCCTTCTCTTTTCAGTGCTAAAACCATTTTACGTTTTGTCTCAGCAGAAACTCGTTTATCAAATAAAGCTAGAACAACCAGCTCTTCCGAAAGATACCAAAGATGGCCCAACATCTTTTTTAAAGCGACTTTGGCTACAACTTTATTATATTTATCGTAGTGAACCAAGTTTTTTAGCATTTGCAGATCATTTGCAGGGGCCATGGAAGCTACTGGCACTGTAAACCAATATTTTGTGTAAATAATTACGACAAACATGCAGATATCCGTAATAGCCTTAGCTTCTTTTTTCGTTATCTTGAGCTGGTGTTTGAATACAAACATTTTTAATGCGTACAAAGCTTTAGCCATCCAGCGTGCACGGTGCAATCCAGCTGGAGCTTTGAATGATATATTTTTTTCAGGTACTCCTCCTAAAAAGATAATGATTAAATGAAGGAGCTCCTTGTAATCGTCACGAGGCTGAAATTGTTGTAGTTGGTTTTGAGCAAAGGCAATCATATCAGTCGCGACAGTTTCAACACAGACCCAAATGCATGGTTCCGATATCGCACTTTTATAGTCTTCTTTGTCAATGTTTGTCCAATAGCTCTTAAACCTTTTGAAAATTTGGATTTCAGGACCACTGGAAGGTCCAATAGCTGACAGTACGACAGCCTCAAGCACTATTTCTAAAATGTGATGGCGACATGGGAACCAAATCAATTTCTTTTCCATTTTCTGTTCTAAAAGGGTAGCGGCTCCATTTATTCGCCCCGTATTAGAAGCTGTAGTGTCAAAACACATACATTTAATTTTATCATGTAAGTTCCATGATAAAATTGTCTCAAAAATTGAAGACGCCATGGTTTCTCCTTTGCCATCAGCGAGTTTTGGAACTGCCAAAAGCTGGTTGACTCCTTTTCCAGATACCAGGATTGGTAGGCGATCTACTATTTGATGTCCTGCTATATCCTCAAGCATTTTTCCATCCCAGTGCACAGTAAGAGCAGTTTGTGGTTGAAAATCTGCTTTCAAAGACTCCGCAATCTGCTTTCTAATATTAATCCTGTGGCGACGAATAGATGAAAAACTCACATTATATTCGGATACATCACAGCCTAGACTTTTGAGCGTAGATGCTAAAACGACAGTTGCCTTTCGGTCACTTAACTGGGCAACATCAAGAGTAGTAGCTAAATTGGAATCAAGGATTGCTTTTCGACCTTGTTTCCGTGGCTGCGATAAATGTTGACTCGAAGAGGGTCCTGCCTGAGGAGATTCATTATACATTTGACCTGTCTCGCTATCACTATTTTCCTCTGCAGAAGAACTAGCTGAAGACGATACTAAATCACATTTCTCAGTTAGTCTTTTTATTCCTTCCCTTTCTTTTTCTTTCATTTTTTCTAACTTAGACTCTTTTTCAAATTGCTTATCCAGTTTTCTTGCATGATGCTTATCGATGTTCCCAATTCGACCAAAACGGCTCTTTTCTCTTTGGCTTAAAAGAAACTGCTTATCTTCTTCAATCGTCATCATATTCAAAGCATCAAAATGAGCAATATCAAATAAAATATCTAAATTTGATTGCCATTTATTTTCTTTTTCTTTGATAGCTGATGAACGTTTTGCTTTGTTGTGTTCGTTTTTCTTTAATTTTAGCCATTCATTTTAATGAAAATATTTTAATATTTTAGTATTTTTGTTATAATATGCTGCTTTTCTTTGGTAGGAATACTTGCCTTTTGCCACAAAGCCATCAAATCATCAGCCGTTAAAGAAGCAGCTTCTCTATTTACCTTTTTTATCACATTTTTGTAATAGAAAAATAAACACATTACTTCTTTCACTGTAGGTAATTTAGTTTGCACCAATTCCGAACATGTTTGTCCAACTAACCATATTTCCGTTTTTTTTCGTGTTTTTATACATGAAGACATTATGGGAAAAACAATACCAACAACAAATTAATAAACCGTAAGTGAATAATAAGCATACACCAATTGCAACTGCTTTAGTTTGTTGTGAAGATTAGGGTAGTTAACTGTTTGCGTTAAACCACTATGTGGGTATATCAACTGTGATGAACTACCAGTAACACTATAGTAACACCTTAATACGATCTTTTTTGTGTTAGTTGTTGAATATTCTCGTACAATATTTTAGAAATACTCGACCAAATATGAATCTCATTAAATGCGTTATTGCAGATATTTTATTAACTTTGACAGTTGGTAGCGACCTCTAAATGTTAATCAAAAAATCTCAAATTAATTACTAATTATTATTTTATTGAATAGAATGATATTAGGGGTTGAGAGTTAAAAAAATCTAAAGTTGATTTTTTTGAATCACCCTAACCGATATATTACCGAAATTTCATGAACCGAAAAAACTTATATTTTGACGACATGACAATTTCAAAATGTTTGACATGACATTAGGGCACCGCTGTCACAAGCTCCGCCCACTTTGGCACCAGGAAAGTGGAGCACATTTTAAGCGTTGATTACGCTTCCTTACTTATTATTCTTCCAAGATTCATGCATGTACTTCTGCACCTTTTTGAATATAATTTCTAGTTCATTCAATTTTTTACCATATGCATCGGGATCTCCCATAGTAACTTCTGACCTAAGGATGGGCTGTTCATTATTTAAGTGGTGTAAATTCCCTTTGCTAATGTATTGTCTGCCGTGAACGAGAAAATAAGGTGTGTGTTTAGTGGTCTCGCCTGACGCAATATTAATTGCACATTGTAACTTAGTTATATTTTCATCCCACCTTCGGTGATCGTTACCTACATAGCACGCGATTCCACATACCACATTCCTTATCGCTCTTTCGGCGGCGTTTACTTGGGCATGATACCTAGGATTCGCATATATATTTGGAATCTCGTAACGGTGTAGCAATTGCCTAAATTGAGAGCTTATAATTTCACTAACCGGCTTCGCAAGCTGTCTAATTCGGTACTACTA
The DNA here is from genome assembly GCA_947086415.1 of Pammene aurita. NCBI lineage: Eukaryota > Metazoa > Arthropoda > Insecta > Lepidoptera > Tortricidae > Pammene > Pammene aurita. The sequence goes on from OX352295.1 coordinate 32,436,646, forward strand.
ACCGATATCCTAGTCAACCTATCTATGAGATAATTAGCACGTCGTGAGAGCTTTACAAAAAGTCTTCGGTCACCTACCTTGCTGAGTTCCGGAAGCTCTGATTCTAAACGAGTGATCTTCGGGGTACAGAGTTTGAGCTCCGACGCTGCATCCGGCGTTCCGGCTGGTTCTGCTTTCATACTTCCCCTTCTGGCCAGTTTGAAGACTTGGTGGATCTGCTTCCTCAAGGCATCCACGTTCGCCTCAATATCTGCGGATACACCAAGAATACTAAGTTCATATAACAGTTCATCTTTATGCAAACAGTCAATATACTTATGTACAGACATCTTGATTGAAATTAAAATTAGCTTACATATACAGTATATGTGTTATAAATTTATTTAACAGTTTCAGGGATTTTAGTCACAGGTATGTAATGAGATAAAATCTTGAAGCAAATCAAATTATTTTGTTCAATATTTTTTGATTTGCAATTTTTAAGTAGTTACACTACTATATATAAACTGAAAAAATAGATGTCATATACTTCAGAAAAAGTGACCAAACCCTCCGGTGTCCGAGGCCAGATTTGAACTGGCGTCTTCAGCTTTCGCGGCTGGCCGCGAAAGCTGAAGACATCTATTTTTTCAGTTTTTTCAATGAGATAAAAGTTAAATATAATTTAAGTATTTAAATCGTTAAGAAATCTAGAGAAAAACAACTTTACATACCTGTGGCTATTATTTATTACTATATTTTTATACTATAGAACAGTCGTTCCTTGTTACAGTCTAAGGAAAAGTTCCCTTGAGTGGAACTTAGCTAACATTAAAGTATATTAATTCTAACACTCGTTATTTTAACACTTGAGTCTATAATAATTACTCATTTAACATCACAAACCAGTATTTTTTTTAGAGCCAAACGGAGGGCAGCCACTTTGTAACACTGGAAATTGATTCCTCTGGTACTCACCGGGTCACTCAGCGCTGGCATGAAACTCGTGCTATCAAAATTATTTCAGGGCGCCTTATACTGGGTTGTGATTAAAATAAATAGATTCACGATTGCTGGAGAAAGTCTTTATTAACTGTAACACACAGTTCCTTCACTTCAGGTCCATCGACGTTAAATTAAAGTTCACATTAATGAGGTAACTAACCTTATTTGTCACAAATCACTCGCGGTTACACATTTTTACGCATACTGGATCCTACACGCAGACGCAGATGCCTTCAGGAAGCAATCCCTGGTCAAGTAGTGGCGTGGGCTGTCAGCGCAGCACGAACCCCAGATGCAGATCGGTGCTCATGGCACCGCCAGTGACTCATTCTTCTTCAGACGTTAAAGTCAAACTAAGAACCCATTTCGGGATGTTAAGACTTCATTTAAGCGACGACTTTCTCCATTGTTTTTACTTTTTCTTATCTATTATGTACGTGGCTTCATTTTAGTACGCCAGCTTGGCTGCGGATTCTGGCACAAATCCATTTTCCGAGTTTTATCTTTGAGAGCGTCTTCCTCGTGGCAGTCCGATACCAAAAAAGAAGGATCTTTCCTTGAAGCGCCCTAGCTATGGTGGCGGTCAAGTCCGGAACTATTTTCCTACCTCGCTAACTGATAACGTGAGTGAATTGACTTATTGGATATGCCTCCTAGTTCCTCACCGCGCTCAGAGATGGCGTTATCATTAATCACTACTCTTTAATAAATTTACTTTTATAATTTAACTAACTTTAAAAGAATTAAACTAACCATGTTACAACGTTTATGATACTCTTATTGATTTCTTCACATAACTATTTCTTCTGACAATCACTCTCCTAACAATAAAATGTGCTTGGCTGGTTTTTAGACACCCCGCCTACTTCGCTACTTTTGCTGCTGATTGTATATTACTTTTTCAAATAAATGTCAGGTATATCACTTTTCTGACTAAAAAACTGATAACAATCAAAGAGAAAATATTAAATAGAGGGGGCAGTCTAAGAATTTTTTGTGCTCCAAGTTTGATAGCTTTACTAGAGGCTGTACGGCCTCCATACATTCTTCGGTAACTCTGAAGCGCCACCTGAAGCAGAGTTACCATATAATGTATGGAGGCCGTACAGCGCCATCTAGTAAAGCTATCAAACTTGAAGCACAAATAATTCTTAGTCTGTGCCCCTCTATTTAGTATCTTGGTAACAATCAACTATCTTAAATGATAAAAAATAATACTTTTATTTATATAGAAAAGCAGTACGTGTCACAAGACAAGTTTACACCAAACCTAGCAGTAACAAACAAAGTCTAACAGGGAATTATGCAACAATATTCTTAGATGCACATGACTTACATATTATTATAATTTTAATAAACAAGGCTTTAGGATAAGGGCCTACTTTATTTAAATATACGGAGTTACTAAATAGTACTTCCTAAAACTACACAATACGAGTATAAGTATGCTATCTATTAGTGAAAAAAATCAATGACCTAGTAAATTGACAAAGTGGCATGTTCCGTACTTTTCTACACGCAAGCACAAATACAACGTATTTTTATGAATTATTTTTGTATCGGTTAAAAACTTTATCGAATAGCAATTTCAAAGGGGCTCGCCTAAAACGAAACGCTTTTCTAAAAGCGCGCAACACCGACTTCTACTTCCTTAAAAACCGCTACACCGCGCACGCACAGCTCGCAAATCGAATTGCTCGAGCTTTTAACAAAAACCCAAAATTAAGTGCAAGTACTTGTTAAACGGACCCTCACCCTGAACCTGTGGGATACTGCATCAATACATCGAAGGAACCAAGACACTGGGGCCCCCTTAGTAGCTGACCAATTCATATCAGGTGAGTCTCCGTGCCGAATTTGCTATTATGGATTACTAAAATTACTCATCAGCCCTTTTCCTAAACTAGTCCACACATAATAACTTTTTATTTATACCTTTTAATAATCAACAATCTTAAAACTACCCCATTCATTAAACGGTAACTCTGAAGCGCCATCTGCACCAGAGCAAACCAGAGTTACCGCATAATGTATGAAGGCTCTACAGCACCATCTAGTAAAGCTATCAAACTTAGAGTACAAAAATTTCTTAGTCTGTTCCCCTCTATTTAATATCTCTTTGTAACAATCAACTTTCTTAAAGGTCAAAAAATAATACTTTTATTCCTATAGAGAAATCAACAACAGTATGTGTCTTAAGAAAAGTTTACACCAAACCTAGCAGTATTGACTAGCACATGACTTACATATTATTACAACTTTAATAATCAAGTCTTTGGGATAAATGTGTCAGTGTACGGAAAAGGGCCTACTTTGTTTATATGGAGTTATTAGTACTTCCTAAAACTACACAATATAAATATGCTATCTATTAGTGAAAAAAATCAGTGACCTTGTAATTGACAAAGTGGCCCTTTCCCTAAACTAGTCCACAGTATCCACACATATTTTTTTATTTATCCTTTTTGAGATAAATGGGAGCCAAGGAAACCGGGATAACTAATTAAAAAAGGCTAGTGCACGTCCATTCGTATTCAAAGATGTATTTCGAGAGTACTTACAACTACCACCCAATTGTGACATTAAATTATTTGTTTATTTCCTTAACCTACCTGCGAGTTCACTGACCGAATGATCAGCTGTGATACATGTCTATAAATCGCTATTGCTCATATGTATATATATATATACATACATATATCACACTTTTAATAATCTTAAAACTACTCCACTAGGGCAGATTTTGATTTTGGCCTTGTATGGCCCAACTGGCCCAAGGAATCTGCTCCAGCGCAGAAGTTTGTTTTTTTTTTCTTCTACTACTGCCGTGTAAAACTGTATTTTAGCTTCCGTTAATCTTTTTTTTAACTCAAATTTTTCTTTAATTAATGACTTAAAATTATTTTTTTCTGCTTCTCTTGATTCGCTTCTACCTCACCTGGAACTAAAAACAAATGTTATTTGCTAACTTAAACAAAGAAACATGCCTTAATAATGACAACATGGTCAAATTATAGTTCTATGATATAACTTAGTAGATTCCATTGAAAACTCAAATATATATGTATTTTCTCTTTATGACATAGTAGATTTTGATTTCAGGACTTCAGGGCAGAAATGATAAGATTGATAAGATATGCAAACATAATACGTATATTAATAATGCAGCATTGACATAGGCATAGACCTATGTCAAAGACAGCCTGACAAAGAAAAAGGAGAAAGAAAGAAAAAAACAAAAATAGAAATAAATATAAATAATTTTGTAAACAAGTAGGAAAAGTCAGGAATAAAGGCTATTATTAAATGAAATATAATGCGGCATTCTTTGCGCACTGCCTTAAAATTCACACCTAACATTTGCGTTTCCTCATAGTGTTTTGCACACAAAAGGACTGGTAAATATCAAATGATATTTCGTACAAGTTCCAATAAAGTCAAGTGATCTTTACGCAACGTGAATAGGTATTAAGTTAGTTAATATTGTACTATACCTAAAAAACCAACTCACAATTAAAAACTGCCTCAGACTCCTGGGACTCCCGGTGGCCTGACACACTTCTTGGATCGATGAGGGAAACAATGTTCTCCTCAACTTCATCTAGGGCTTGCACCAGCCGGCCTCCTTCAGTCGCATTGATGGATTTCGTGATTGCCCCCTTTTTTCCTTTTGACAGCAAATCTTGCCATGACTGAAAGAACACACAGTAATAATTATTGAATGTAATAAAAAAATTGCCTCATCATAATCACTCTGATTTCCTCCCACTCTCGTTAGGCATCCTTTTTGGTGTTTGATGTAAATTTGCCAGCCCTTAAGCAATTTTTGGTGGCCATTATATCGGCCAGCCCTTTTTTTTGGGTGGCAGATATATGGCTTTTATTTTTTATTTCTGCCATTTCAAGAAAATTTGTTTCAATATATTATTTGATGTTATTCAGTAAACGAGCCAACAATGAACAATGAGAAAAGAAAACTGAACTAAAACGGCCATCCATGCCGTGCCATATTGACCATAGACTCTATAGAAGAACTAGACGCGACGCCTAGAACCACGGACGTGGTCCGTCGCAGGTACCCGATCCGCAGTGCCTATGCTGGAAAGTTGACGCTTGAGTTTCGCAGACTCACTAAAACAAAAAAAACTAACTCACATCTTGGGACGCAAGATATACAACCATCTTCGGGCCGATATAACCTCAGCACCCTAGCACCCCAATTTTTAAAGCAAAGCTCAAACAATGGCTTCTCGAGCAGCGTTCTTCGACCATACAGAGCTGTTCTCTAATAGTTGTAAGACGTCAGGCAAATAAATGTACGATATATATATATATATATACATCCGCGTCCGCAATGGGCTTTTTTACATTTAATGTGACGTCCACCTACTTCTGACGTCCGATATACGGAAGTCAAATAGGAGACCGGTCGCAATCAATTCCCCTTATGCTACTGATCACAGAAAAGTATTGATAAAAAAAAAATGGGAAGTCATTATTAAACATCGGTATCAACGTTCAAATTTCGTGGCAATGTACGGTTGGCAGAAAAATAAATACAAACAAATCACTTAGTATTTTTAACCTTTATTTTGTATATGTAAATAAAAAAGCCCCTAAATAGTACATTTCCTAATTAGGGTGGTAAAACAAAGAAAGGCCGCGCAATCGCAATTGTTGCGGCCCAAGCTGCAAGCGAGGGACGTAATTATGCGATCGAGGGCTTTCTTTATTACCTCCCGTGTTGGAAAAATATGTGCACATTTGGCCAGAAAGCGGCTCTATCCGTACGCGTAGCGTGCGGAAAAAGCCACTTTATGTCCAGGTGTGGCATACAATATTTTACGAGTTAGAATAGATCACTAAAATTTGTTCCATAGATTTTGCTGTCAATCTTTGACGTCTGTAAGAATATATCCATTTTAAATGACTAAAAGATAGATAGATAGATAGATAGATAGATAGATAGATAGATACTAAGCATAATGACTCATTATGCTTCCATTTTGACTGAATTGAATATTTCCGTAGTTCCGCGCAGTTTTGTTGCCAATGTCGGTGGCGCTACCGTCTTTAAACGCAAGTTCACAGTGCGCCGCATTTGCCGACCCGTCAGTGCTTGTTTCAGGGCTGCCATATGTACGATTTAAATCGTATTTGTACGGTTTTTTTACTAGTTTTATAAATGTACGACCCAAATATTGAAATCGTACGAAAAAAATACGACTTTTACAAGGTCAGGTTTCACCAAACGGCAATGACAATTTTCAAACATAGGTAATGTTGTGCGAGGTCTTTTTTTTTTGTCGTGGTAGCATTGATTCTTTCGTGTGAGTTGCCTATTTTGGTTGGACTATTCGTTTCATACTTCACGTTGTTAGTTTGACTAAGGTGAGAAGTAGGTACAGGAAAAAGGACTTTATTGTAAGTAGATAAAGTTCACAATTTTGTGCTTTGTCTTGAAGCAACTTCATTGCTTTGTCATCATATACATGAAATATAAGCAAGTCCGGCTACTAGCCTCATAAAAGAAAGAGACACCTTTATAGACACCTTCCCCATGTTAGATAGAGACACCGTGCTGCTTGTTATTTGAGGCCAGAGGCCCATCTAGTTTATATATCATGTCCCTGTCCGGCATTCGAACATAAACAAACACGTAAAAACCTGTTTAACTCTTAATAATAATCTGCATTCGTCAAGTTTAAAGTAAATCTATACATATAATAAAGCTGAAGAGGGTCGAAAGTCTGTACATGGAAGATAATCGAAAAAAAGTTGGCTGGCGATACTTAGAATCGATAACAGAACACGTTCCAACAATTTTTAGAATTTTTGTCTGTTTATCTGTTTGTCTGTTTATCTGTTTATCTGTTTATCTGTTTGTCTGTTTATTTGACCGCGCATCACGTGAAAACGGCTGAACGGATTTCGATGAAATTTTGTATAGAGATAGTTTGAGTCCCGGGAAAGGATAATATATAGTTTTAATCCCGAAAATCAACCCTGGTGGGGGTGAAAATGGGGTTGAAAGTTTGTATGGAGAATTTTTAACCGCTGAAACGATTTAGATAGAAATGAGTATGGAGATAATTTGAGTCTCGAGAAACGTCATAGGATAGTTTTCAAACCCTTGTGGGGGTAAAAAGGGGGTTGGAAGTTAGTATGAGGATTTTTTTACCGCTGAACAGATTAAGATGAAAATTGGTATAGAGATAGTATGGGTCTCGAGAAAGGACAAAGGATAGTTTCATCTTGAACCCCCCCCCCCCACCTTACTTTAGAACCGTAGGTCCAAAAAATTTGAAAAAAATATTGGAAGTGAAGCCTGAAAGGTACTTTCAATAAAAACTATCTATCTGTACATCTATCACGTGAAAACGGCTGAACGGATTTTGATAAAATTTTGTGTAGAGATAGTTTGAGTGCCGTAAAAGGACAAAGAATAGTTTTCATCCCGAAAATCAACCCTGGAGGGGGTGAAAAGGGGGTTGAAAGTTTGTATGGAGATTTTTTAATAGAAATTAGTATGCAGATAATTTGAGTCCCGAGAAACGACAGAATAGTTTTCATCCCGAAAATAAACCCTTTCACGCCGAAAAGGGGGTTGAAAGTTGGTATGACGATTTTTTAACCGCTGAACTGATAAAGATGAAATTTGGTATAGTATGGGTCTCAAGAAAGGACAAAATGATAGTTTTCACTCCGAAAATCAACGCTAAAGGGGTGAAAAGAGAGTTGGAAATTTGTATAGGGAATTATTAACCGCAGAATCGATTTAGATAAAATTTGGTATGGAGATAATTAATTAAAAAAGGAAATAAAATAGTTTTATCTCGGAAATTATCCTTTAAACGGATACAAAAGGGGTGAAAGTTTACATGGGGAAGAAACAACCAATAACCGCTGTCTGTATTTAGATGAAATTTGGTATTTAAATAATTTGTAATTTTTTGGTCAAGGTGTTCATATTTATAACATGTTACCCGTCGATGCTTTAAATTTACCTTTACCCCCTCTTAAGAAATATTTGAAAATGTCATGAATGTGAAGGGTTATTGCAGGTTGGAGTATTATATATGACGGACAAAGATGCATGGCCCAAACCAAACATTTATAGGACACCGTTTAGGTAGGAAAACATATCAAACGTTTTGTGAAGCAGTCAGATTAGGATTTATTTTTCTTTATAATTAAACAATAGGTACATTATCTGTCTCTCAAGCTGTTTTGATGTCTTCTTGAAGAACTACGCATTATTTTGTATCTTTAAGATCTAATAATGTATTACTGTTTTGAAAAAAATAAGTCCCGTCGAGTATCTTTTCGGTCATAATACTTCTTGGGCCAGAGGTGTAGGGTTAGAACCGGTGGTAGTTTTGGAACGAAGTTCCGTATTGGACGGTTCGCGGATGGGGGGCTAGGTGAAAAAAAGTCACGTGACCGTCACGAAAAAGCGTCACGTCACGAAAACGCGACACCCATACGATTGAGAAACATGTAAAATGGAATGAAATAAAAAATATATAAAATAGAATAAAGTGAAGTGAAGTGAATTGTAGTGAAAGTGAGAAGTGACAAAGTGATAAAAGTGAAAAAGTCGAGAACCTAAAAGTCAAAAATGGCAAAATTTCTAAATTTCAAAAATTTCAAAAATTTTAAGTTTCAAAAATTTCAAAAATTTTAAAATATTTCAAAAATATCAAAAATTTCAAAAATTTCAAGAATTTCAAAAATTTCATAAAAATACAAAAAAAATTAAAACCACAAAATTTACGAAAAAGTCAAAAATGAAATAAAATTAAATAACATAACTTCGTTCCAACAGAGTGTTCCACGACATTTTGTGTATTTTATTTTTCTCTGACGTTCATTAGTGCATTGTAATGTGCTTACCTTGAAGTATGTAATTACCATAATTATTGCAACCAGTAACGTAACATCAGTGTATTATCTGTGACAGTGTGGTAAAAACGTATGAAAATTCATTACCTACGGTAACGTAATCAAAATCCCCCCCACCCCCCCCCCACCCCGACCCCCGGCGCGCATGGTGTCAGTGGATTGTTAATATGTGTGTAGGTAAAGCAGTGTATGCTTCTGTACATAATTAGGCCTTTTTACGTAACAGTTACATAAACTACTATTTATCTCTTTTTAGGGTTCCGTAGTCAACTAGGAACCCTTATAGTTTCGCCATGTCCGTCCGTCTGTCCACGGTCTAGCTAATTGGTGAAGGTAATTGATTACTTACCTACATCAATAAAACATGTATAAACATAAAATAAAATAATTTTGATGATATTAAAAATAATAATAACCCGTCAGTGTGGCAACATAAATGCCTATCTACTAGGTATGTACGAGTAGTAACTTTATATCAGGTACCTATAACATAACAAGTGATTTCTTCGTGTCGCAGGATAAATGCCTACTAGGTCTTGGTATATAAAGCCCGTGCCGATAAGTTTTTTTACAGAGTCTGCATACCAGTAAAATACTGGCTGGTAAACGATTTTTTTTTTTACTATATTCCTCAGTTTGTGTCATCTTGATGTATCGATTGGCATAATAATTTTACGTTAAGTATTGTTTTAATTTAAAATGCAGGACGAAAAAATAAAACGGAGAGAAACTGTTTTGCGAACATACCTTGAATATCCTAATTCAACTTTTGCAGCGATTGGAAAGATGGTGAATGTAAGTCGTGCGACGGTGCGAAATATTGTTAATCGGTACGTAAAAGAATATAGAATCCAAGACAAAGCTCGAAGTGGACGCCCGACGGGTCCTTCAAATAAAAAATTAGAAAAGAAAATAGTGTCTACTTACAAGAAAAAATGTAGTTTATCAGTGCGGGGTGTGGCAAAAAAATTGAAAACTAGTTCATCTATGGTCCAGAGAGCCAAAGTGCGTCAAAATTTAAAGACTTATAAAAAAGTAAAAGCCCCAAAACAATCGGTAAAACAATACAATAGTTCTGTTTCAAGTTCGCGAAAATTGTACAAGCTTCTCTGCAACTTGGACGGAATATGCGTTCTTATGGACGATGAGACGTATGTGAAAAAAGATTTTACAACTTTGCCAGGTGACCAATTCTTTACAACCGAAAATAAGGCGAATATAAGCGATCAGAATAAATATATTTTTATGGAGAAGTTTCGCGAAAAATATTTAATCTGGCAAGCAATATGTTCCTGTGGAAAACGCACTGGGTTATTTATCACGCAAGGTACCATAAATGCAGATATATAGGTCCAGAAATGTATAAAAGGTTTGATTTTACCATTTATAAGGCAGAATGAAGGGAATGTGTTGTTTTGGCCCGATTTGGCTACTGCACATTATGCCCGAGTCACACAAGAGTGTCTGGCTTCAAACAACGTGCAATGTGTGTCCAAAGATATGAACCCCCCAAATTGTCCCCAGCTACGACCCATCGAGCGGTATTGGGCATTAGTCAAAGCAGAGTTGCGTAAAAACTGTGATCCAGCAACATCAGAGACAGATTTTAAAAAGAAGTGGAAAAAACACGCCAACAAAGTCACTGAAACCACATGCAAAACTTAATGGCAGGCTTGAAGAAAAAAATCCGCTTGTTCAGCCGCAAAAACCTCAAACCATAAAATGTATATATTTATTGTAAATAGACATTATGTATCATATAACTAAAATTAAATATCCTTGCTGTTCATTGTAATTTGATTGATATCATAAATATACTCTGTAAAAAAACTTTTCGGTACAGGCTTTATGTATATGTACTCGTAACTGTCTAGGTAGTAGTACTGGTAGGTTCTGAAGCTATGGATAGAAGAATCAATCATTTAGCCTTCCTTTTTTTCCCGACTACAGCGAAGCTAAAAGGAAGGGTTATGATTTTATTTAGCAGTCTATCAATGTAAGTAACTCGTAAGGAAGTTACTTGTATAATCGTTTAGCAAAAAATTTACCAAAAAAGTAAGTAAGCAATTTTTTGCAATAACAATTATTTATTTTATGTAAGAGAACTTTTGCCATTTTTTGACCCCCTACGTTATTATTATTATTTATTATTATTGATACCTAGGACGTCGTCCGCATGGATCCGTTATTAAACGATACAGGTATGTACTACTAAATTATCGTTTTAGCTTTAGTTAATTTTTTTTACTAAATTTTGTGTTGTTTTTTATTTTATACTTTTTAGTGACTGCAACTTCGTTTATTTTACAACAATATATACTTAAAACACATAAAATTTATATGCTATTTATGATCGAGTTAAACTAATATGTCATATCATGTCAAAACGATTGACCCATATGTTTGTATGTATATACATTTTTTTTTTTTTTTTAATTGAAAGAAAAATGGAAAAATTCACCAACAATGGAACAATTCTTAGAAAAAATGGAAAAGTAGAAAAATCCACCGCCTCAGGCGAGACTCGAACTCGCGACACTGGGATACATGCCCATCGCTCTGACCAACTGAGCTACTGAGACACACCTGATGGCTGGGAATTTCTCCACTATATCCCATATGCGTCTTAGGGGGGCGCCTAGCGACATCTGCCGAAGAATTTCCATTTTTTCTAAGCATTGTGGTATCGTTAGCAGACGTTCTGCTTAATACAAAATTAATAATGGAACAATTCTTTTCATTCAAATATAAAATTGAAATTTCGCTTGCAGACGTTTCTGCTTAATACAAAATTAATTCAGTATGGGTTAGCGCATTGTTATCGATGTTATTCCAATATGACTTGGAACTTCGATGCCGTTAACGTGTACATACACTTACGGCAGATGTCGCTACACGTCACCCTCTGACGTAAGCAATGAAGGAACTGATGGAAAGATTCGCCGCGTTTGAGTAAGCGTCGATGGCTCAGTTGGTCAGAGCGGTCGGACCGGTGTTCCGAAAGGTCGCAAGTTCGAATCTTGCTCGACGCGGTGAATTTTTCCGTTTTTCTTTCAATTATAAAATTGAAATTTCGCTTGCAGACGTTTCTGCTTAATACAAAATTAATTCAGTATGGGTTAGCGCATTGTTATCGATGTTATTCCAATATGACTTGACTTGGAACTTCGATGCCGTTAACGTGTACATACACTTACGGCAGATGTCGCTACACGTCACCCTCTGACGTAAGCAATGAAGGAACTGATGGAAAGATTCGCCAAGGTTGAGTAAGCGTCGATGGCTCAGTTGGTCAGAGCGGTCGGACCGGTGTTCCGAAAGGTCGCAAGTTCGAATCTTGCTCGACGCGGTGACTTTTTCCATTTTTCTTTCAATTATAAAATTGAAATTTCGCTTGCAGACGTTTCTGCTTAATACAAAATTAATTCTGTATGTACATATGTCTGTATGTACATACAGAATTATTGTATGCTAAACCGGTTTTGATGCAGTTTTCAGAAAAGTATTTGTTACATTCTGGACAAGATTTTGGTATAAGGTCAGGTGGTCGACAGTGTAACACTTTTTTTTAGTAGTCCGAAACCAATGATCAATATGATCATACATTAGGTGGTTGCTATTAAAAAGGATAGCATATTAATTTTATGTGTTTTAACTAGTTTTAAGTATATAATAATTGTTGTAAAATAAACGAAGTACTTACCTAATGTACATACCACAAAAAAATATGAAATAAAAAGTTTAAATAAATAAACAACACAAAAACTTGTAAAAAAAAAACAAAACAAAAACTGAAACTAAAATGATAGTTTAATTTAATTTCTTTTTTAGAAATGGGAACCGTCTTCTAAAAAGCAATGATCTGAAGAGCACAAAATATTTTTTATATAAGTATCTGACCCCTATCTTTATCCAGTCCCTATCCCGTCTCTATTTTTACCCTGTAAAGCAAATTTCTGCCAGAAAGTAATTAATACATAATAGTAAGAAAATTTATAATTTATTTTTTGAAGTCGGTGCCACCGCCAAACCACTTCACTGTCTCTTTGGAGCGGGAAATTAGTGAAAGAACTTAATTAATCGGCAGCTTTTTATTACCGCACCGCTCGCCGCCGGCAGCGTGTTCATCCTCACACCCCGGAGCCTAATAGGTCACGCACTGTATGGTTTAAGAGGAATTTCCTCCCACGAACGCTGCGACTGTGGAATGAACTCCCTGCCGAGGTTTTCTCAGCGGGCTACAGTATGAGGTTCTTCATAAAAGGAGTGTATAGGTTCTTAAAGGGTAGGCAACGCGCATGTGAATCCTCGGGGGTTGCAGGCGTCCATAGGCCACGGTAACTGCTTACCATCAGGCGGGCCGTATGCGTGTTTGCCACCGTCGTGGTATTAAAAAAATAAAAAATAAAATAATGAGTAAACCATGTATTTGCAACTGCAGTGTTCTTCGTTGTCCTAAAATTTTAGTTTGGCACCGACTGACTTCAATAATAAAGTAAATACACAGACAAATTTAATTTTCTTTCTCTTTATTTATTTTAAATCTGGATAAGGATAGCGGTGGAACTTACGTATAAAAATTGTGCTATTCAGTGGGTGGGTTGTTTGAAGGCCCTTTTTTAAAAAAGATATAATATAGTCTTTTTTATTTTGATTTTTTTACATAATTTTGTTTCGTATTTTATTTAAACAATTTACTTTTTCTAGTATACCAAAATCAAACTTCATTGAATGTACTGTATAGACTCAACAGAAACCAAACCTGAAATTGCATGTCATGCATCAAATGTACTATAATGCGAAAAAGCTTTTTACGAACTCCTTCCTTCCTTCCTTCCTTGAGTTTAAATAAAACGATCCGATTTCCGATTAACATGAACTTCCCCACTATCTATTTTCCTATTAGAGGCCTATGCTCAGCAGTGGGCGATAAATAGCTGATAATGATGACGATGAGTACCTATTTTCAAACGCCACTTTTATCTATTTCATTATGTCTGTTATGTTCTCGCTTCTTCTATTGGTTTCTTTCTTCATATTGTAGTCCATATCCAACTGGCTCGTTAAAATTTGTATTTTCTGTTGAAATGAAAGTATTTCGGTATTCAACGCTCCTGCACATCGGGCCTAATAAGATGATGATAATCAATAATACTAATAGAACTAATGTTTTCATACTTTTATATTAGAATTAGTATGTTATCGAATTTTCTCTTCTTGTTTGCATGTGTGTATGCGTTAGTAGCCTAGCTATAGTTTAGACCTTGGACGAAAAAAATTAAAGGACGGAGCATGGCTGTACAACAAACTGTGACGCAAGATGGCGGCTGGTTTGAATGTGTGTGTCCAGACGAGTGTTGCCATGTAATACAAATTTTCCAGATTAAGAATACAGTATCTTTGAATAAAAAAATAGATTATTAATATATATATTTAAATATAATTAATAAGCACCTGTTTTAATAAATTTGATGAAATATATTTCTGAAGAGGCGACTAAAAGGTAAAATTTAAAAAAATCTAAATAAACTATTTATTAAAATTACACGAATACTGTTGAGTGTGGTGGCCTCTCTTGTCGTCCCCAATACTATTATTTAAGCATACTTTATACCTTTTTTAACTGGAGGCACGGCAGTGCCCTCGCTAAGACGAAGAAAACTAAAAGTGTAATTACGTATTCATTTATTACGTAACACGATTTAAGGAGGGAGGGGAATTGACCATGTCTTACTTCTACTGCAGAGAGGATTAATTTTTTTTTTCTTACGAAGGGGCGGAAGGGTGTCTCTGGCAAAAAAATTCTTACGTAATCAATGAACAACGCCTTATTTTATACTAAACCTTGTTTGGAATGTAACAAATACTTTTTGAAAACTGCATTAAAATCGGTTCAGCCAAGCGCGAGATAATCGTGAACAAACATACAAACATACAGGTCAAATTGAGAACCTCCTTTTTTTGAAGTTGGTTAAAAATGCTCCTCGATCGATCAACACAATCGGTTTGACTTAAGAGCTGACCTCTCATTCTAACTATAGTTCCATCTCGTTCTAATCGCTTGACCAGTCGATTACTGAAGCCGCTCAGAGTGCGAGGGAGCGATAGTTAGAATGAGACGAAAGTTTGACAGATCAGTAGTGGTGACATAACTTCGCGCGTTCAATCTACGATTAGATATGGGCTTTTTGTTTTAAGAAGTTTTTGGAATAATTTTAAGAAATATATAATTATGTTTAATTATAAATTTTATTCAAAAAATAATAAAGAATAATTTGCTCACAAAAGCATAAAAGTTATTAACTATTAGGTAACGTTTTAATATTCGTTGAAAACGTGCGTGAAATAAAACGTATAGTTAGTAGTGTGGACGTCAATGTCGTATTGACAACATATCGCGGCGATTATAGACCCCCTTACGTTCGGGAAGTTTCCCTATTCAACCACCTGGCAACACCGCTACCATGAAGTTAATAGTTTACGAAATTACTGATTTTTAATGTGATTACGCAATGAATTGTTTACTTAACGGTGAAAAGTTATCCCATCCGTTTTTTTCTTTCGACCGGTGGCATTTCTGCAGCATTTCACAACGCACGACGGCATGTTTTTATTATTTTTTAACTGCTCTTGACTGCATAGACGTTTGGACACGAATGGCGGGGGAGCGGCTCATTATTGCTGTGCGTATGTGTGTGTAGTGCGTAACGACGAGGACACTGGCTCTTTATGGAATCACAAAATTTTGTTAGCCGCACTCTATCTGGGACTTATATAATCTATGGTTTAGACTATATTGTTATTACTTGTGAGTTCCTTTAATTGGCTTTCTGTGTATATTTAATTGTATAACTGTGACTTAAAAGCTGTTGGTTCTCCTTAACATAAATAAATAAATAATCTAATAAGTCATCAAGTCATCAGCTCACAATCGATAACGGATTTAAAACATCAAGCTCGGTCCTAAATAAAGCCTTATGTCCTTGTGAGACCCTGTTGTGAATTTTATCGATGACATTGATGTAAAGTTCATTCATATTGGCATGATTTTGACAAAAACGTGACTTAATCACGTACACTTTACTTTTATTATTTTCCTGACGTTTCGAGCGTGTCGATTCTGAAAAAACCGTCTAAGTGCGAGTCGGACCACGCATAGTGGAAAGTTCCGTACCGGCTATCGAAAAAAATAATATTGCAAGGTCGTATCTGCCTATGTACGTAGTTTTTGTGGAGATATTTCAAAAACGTCTGAACCGATAATGTTCAAAATAATTTTCGTGGAAAAATATTCAAAGACCTTGATATAATAATATGTAATATGTAATATATATGGTGATCAGTTACAAAGTCATAAAAAGTGCTTCAGGATCACGACCCAGATTTCACCTTTTATAAACTCATATTTTTATATTTTTATGGAAGTAGAAAATTCCATCAGGGTAGAAATAGTAGGTAAGTAAGGTTGAAAAATCTTATCTCTGGCTTCATTATTATATAAAGTTTACATTTATTTTGTTCTCGTTCAGTTTATGACGGGCATTGAAAATATTATTAATGTAAGTACTATAGTTGTTACTTATAACGTATAAAGATCGATAATAATGGCATTTTAGTTGTATTGTGGTTTCATCATTATTTTTTTAATATTGATTATTGAAGAGAAATAACGTATTAATATTTTTTGTTTCTTGTCTTTTTTAACATGTTATTATATATAATATCTACTTGTTATTAGTAAAAAATAATCAGAAACAAATTTTACCTGTGACTTCACCCGCGTGAGTTTGTGTTTTAACTGCTTGATATCTGTACACGGTTCGTATTGTTTCGATTTTAATCTTACTATATCTGTCAGAAAAATAACCCAACGGCCTGGCTAAGTAGTGGGGGATGGAGGTGGAATGATCCGCCCTAAATATCTTGCTAAGCTTGTAAATTATGTTTCTTGTATGATGTTAGTGGGATTTGTCGCGACTGACAAATATGATTCAATAAAAACTGAAAAAAATCAAAACCAAACAAAAACTATATTAAATTAAGTATGCTATCCTTCTTGATATAACCTCTTATGGTCATTGGTTATGGCCACAAAAAAAAAGTGTCTCACTGACGATTATCTGACCCTATACTAAAAAAATTTTCCAGACTATAACAAATACTTTGCTGAAAACCGCATCAGAATCAGTTTAGCCATTTCAAATATAATAAAAAATAATTTTAAACAAAAAAGAACAGACTTCACCTTATTAAGGAAATTGTTGTTGTGTTTTAAAGAGTATACTCTACGATTGGTCCCATTGTCACCAGGTCAGGTTCTTTTTAATTGAAAGAAAAATGGAAAAATTCACCAACAATGGAACAATTCTTAGAAAAAATGGAAAAGTAGAAAAATCCACCGCCTCAGGCGAGACTCGAACTCGCGACACTGGGATACATGCCCATCGCTCTGACCAACTGAGCTACTGAGACACACCTGATGGCTGGGAATTTCTCCACTATATCCCATATGCGTCTTAGGGGGGCGCCTAGCGACATCTGCCGAAGAATTTCCATTTTTTCTAAGCATTGTGGTATCGTTAGCAGACGTTCTGCTTAATACAAAATTAATAATGGAACAATTCTTTTCATTCAAATATAAAATTGAAATTTCGCTTGCAGACGTTTCTGCTTAATACAAAATTAATTCAGTATGGGTTAGCGCATTGTTATCGATGTTATTCCAATATGACTTGGAACTTCGATGCCGTTAACGTGTACATACACTTACGGCAGATGTCGCTACACGTCACCCTCTGACGTAAGCAATGAAGGAACTGATGGAAAGATTCGCCGCGTTTGAGTAAGCGTCGATGGCTCAGTTGGTCAGAGCGGTCGGACCGGTGTTCCGAAAGGTCGCAAGTTCGAATCTTGCTCGACGCGGTGAATTTTTCCGTTTTTCTTTCAATTATAAAATTGAAATTTCGCTTGCAGACGTTTCTGCTTAATACAAAATTAATTCAGTATGGGTTAGCGCATTGTTATCGATGTTATTCCAATATGACTTGACTTGGAACTTCGATGCCGTTAACGTGTACATACACTTACGGCAGATGTCGCTACACGTCACCCTCTGACGTAAGCAATGAAGGAACTGATGGAAAGATTCGCCAAGGTTGAGTAAGCGTCGATGGCTCAGTTGGTCAGAGCGGTCGGACCGGTGTTCCGAAAGGTCGCAAGTTCGAATCTTGCTCGACGCGGTGACTTTTTCCATTTTTCTTTCAATTATAAAATTGAAATTTCGCTTGCAGACGTTTCTGCTTAATACAAAATTAATTCTGTATGTACATATGTCTGTATGTACATACAGAATTATTGTATGCTAAACCGGTTTTGATGCAGTTTTCAGAAAAGTATTTGTTACATTCTGGACAAGATTTTGGTATAAGGTCAGGTGGTCGACAGTGTAACACTTTTTTTTAGTAGTCCGAAACCAATGATCAATATGATCATACATTAGGTGGTTGCTATTAAAAAGGATAGCATATTAATTTTATGTGTTTTAACTAGTTTTAAGTATATAATAATTGTTGTAAAATAAACGAAGTACTTACCTAATGTACATACCACAAAAAAATATGAAATAAAAAGTTTAAATAAATAAACAACACAAAAACTTGTAAAAAAAAAACAAAACAAAAACTGAAACTAAAATGATAGTTTAATTTAATTTCTTTTTTAGAAATGGGAACCGTCTTCTAAAAAGCAATGATCTGAAGAGCACAAAATATTTTTTATATAAGTATCTGACCCCTATCTTTATCCAGTCCCTATCCCGTCTCTATTTTTACCCTGTAAAGCAAATTTCTGCCAGAAAGTAATTAATACATAATAGTAAGAAAATTTATAATTTATTTTTTGAAGTCGGTGCCACCGCCAAACCACTTCACTGTCTCTTTGGAGCGGGAAATTAGTGAAAGAACTTAATTAATCGGCAGCTTTTTATTACCGCACCGCTCGCCGCCGGCAGCGTGTTCATCCTCACACCCCGGAGCCTAATAGGTCACGCACTGTATGGTTTAAGAGGAATTTCCTCCCACGAACGCTGCGACTGTGGAATGAACTCCCTGCCGAGGTTTTCTCAGCGGGCTACAGTATGAGGTTCTTCATAAAAGGAGTGTATAGGTTCTTAAAGGGTAGGCAACGCGCATGTGAATCCTCGGGGGTTGCAGGCGTCCATAGGCCACGGTAACTGCTTACCATCAGGCGGGCCGTATGCGTGTTTGCCACCGTCGTGGTATTAAAAAAATAAAAAATAAAATAATGAGTAAACCATGTATTTGCAACTGCAGTGTTCTTCGTTGTCCTAAAATTTTAGTTTGGCACCGACTGACTTCAATAATAAAGTAAATACACAGACAAATTTAATTTTCTTTCTCTTTATTTATTTTAAATCTGGATAAGGATAGCGGTGGAACTTACGTATAAAAATTGTGCTATTCAGTGGGTGGGTTGTTTGAAGGCCCTTTTTTAAAAAAGATATAATATAGTCTTTTTTATTTTGATTTTTTTACATAATTTTGTTTCGTATTTTATTTAAACAATTTACTTTTTCTAGTATACCAAAATCAAACTTCATTGAATGTACTGTATAGACTCAACAGAAACCAAACCTGAAATTGCATGTCATGCATCAAATGTACTATAATGCGAAAAAGCTTTTTACGAACTCCTTCCTTCCTTCCTTCCTTGAGTTTAAATAAAACGATCCGATTTCCGATTAACATGAACTTCCCCACTATCTATTTTCCTATTAGAGGCCTATGCTCAGCAGTGGGCGATAAATAGCTGATAATGATGACGATGAGTACCTATTTTCAAACGCCACTTTTATCTATTTCATTATGTCTGTTATGTTCTCGCTTCTTCTATTGGTTTCTTTCTTCATATTGTAGTCCATATCCAACTGGCTCGTTAAAATTTGTATTTTCTGTTGAAATGAAAGTATTTCGGTATTCAACGCTCCTGCACATCGGGCCTAATAAGATGATGATAATCAATAATACTAATAGAACTAATGTTTTCATACTTTTATATTAGAATTAGTATGTTATCGAATTTTCTCTTCTTGTTTGCATGTGTGTATGCGTTAGTAGCCTAGCTATAGTTTAGACCTTGGACGAAAAAAATTAAAGGACGGAGCATGGCTGTACAACAAACTGTGACGCAAGATGGCGGCTGGTTTGAATGTGTGTGTCCAGACGAGTGTTGCCATGTAATACAAATTTTCCAGATTAAGAATACAGTATCTTTGAATAAAAAAATAGATTATTAATATATATATTTAAATATAATTAATAAGCACCTGTTTTAATAAATTTGATGAAATATATTTCTGAAGAGGCGACTAAAAGGTAAAATTTAAAAAAATCTAAATAAACTATTTATTAAAATTACACGAATACTGTTGAGTGTGGTGGCCTCTCTTGTCGTCCCCAATACTATTATTTAAGCATACTTTATACCTTTTTTAACTGGAGGCACGGCAGTGCCCTCGCTAAGACGAAGAAAACTAAAAGTGTAATTACGTATTCATTTATTACGTAACACGATTTAAGGAGGGAGGGGAATTGACCATGTCTTACTTCTACTGCAGAGAGGATTAATTTTTTTTTTCTTACGAAGGGGCGGAAGGGTGTCTCTGGCAAAAAAATTCTTACGTAATCAATGAACAACGCCTTATTTTATACTAAACCTTGTTTGGAATGTAACAAATACTTTTTGAAAACTGCATTAAAATCGGTTCAGCCAAGCGCGAGATAATCGTGAACAAACATACAAACATACAGGTCAAATTGAGAACCTCCTTTTTTTGAAGTTGGTTAAAAATGCTCCTCGATCGATCAACACAATCGGTTTGACTTAAGAGCTGACCTCTCATTCTAACTATAGTTCCATCTCGTTCTAATCGCTTGACCAGTCGATTACTGAAGCCGCTCAGAGTGCGAGGGAGCGATAGTTAGAATGAGACGAAAGTTTGACAGATCAGTAGTGGTGACATAACTTCGCGCGTTCAATCTACGATTAGATATGGGCTTTTTGTTTTAAGAAGTTTTTGGAATAATTTTAAGAAATATATAATTATGTTTAATTATAAATTTTATTCAAAAAATAATAAAGAATAATTTGCTCACAAAAGCATAAAAGTTATTAACTATTAGGTAACGTTTTAATATTCGTTGAAAACGTGCGTGAAATAAAACGTATAGTTAGTAGTGTGGACGTCAATGTCGTATTGACAACATATCGCGGCGATTATAGACCCCCTTACGTTCGGGAAGTTTCCCTATTCAACCACCTGGCAACACCGCTACCATGAAGTTAATAGTTTACGAAATTACTGATTTTTAATGTGATTACGCAATGAATTGTTTACTTAACGGTGAAAAGTTATCCCATCCGTTTTTTTCTTTCGACCGGTGGCATTTCTGCAGCATTTCACAACGCACGACGGCATGTTTTTATTATTTTTTAACTGCTCTTGACTGCATAGACGTTTGGACACGAATGGCGGGGGAGCGGCTCATTATTGCTGTGCGTATGTGTGTGTAGTGCGTAACGACGAGGACACTGGCTCTTTATGGAATCACAAAATTTTGTTAGCCGCACTCTATCTGGGACTTATATAATCTATGGTTTAGACTATATTGTTATTACTTGTGAGTTCCTTTAATTGGCTTTCTGTGTATATTTAATTGTATAACTGTGACTTAAAAGCTGTTGGTTCTCCTTAACATAAATAAATAAATAATCTAATAAGTCATCAAGTCATCAGCTCACAATCGATAACGGATTTAAAACATCAAGCTCGGTCCTAAATAAAGCCTTATGTCCTTGTGAGACCCTGTTGTGAATTTTATCGATGACATTGATGTAAAGTTCATTCATATTGGCATGATTTTGACAAAAACGTGACTTAATCACGTACACTTTACTTTTATTATTTTCCTGACGTTTCGAGCGTGTCGATTCTGAAAAAACCGTCTAAGTGCGAGTCGGACCACGCATAGTGGAAAGTTCCGTACCGGCTATCGAAAAAAATAATATTGCAAGGTCGTATCTGCCTATGTACGTAGTTTTTGTGGAGATATTTCAAAAACGTCTGAACCGATAATGTTCAAAATAATTTTCGTGGAAAAATATTCAAAGACCTTGATATAATAATATGTAATATGTAATATATATGGTGATCAGTTACAAAGTCATAAAAAGTGCTTCAGGATCACGACCCAGATTTCACCTTTTATAAACTCATATTTTTATATTTTTATGGAAGTAGAAAATTCCATCAGGGTAGAAATAGTAGGTAAGTAAGGTTGAAAAATCTTATCTCTGGCTTCATTATTATATAAAGTTTACATTTATTTTGTTCTCGTTCAGTTTATGACGGGCATTGAAAATATTATTAATGTAAGTACTATAGTTGTTACTTATAACGTATAAAGATCGATAATAATGGCATTTTAGTTGTATTGTGGTTTCATCATTATTTTTTTAATATTGATTATTGAAGAGAAATAACGTATTAATATTTTTTGTTTCTTGTCTTTTTTAACATGTTATTATATATAATATCTACTTGTTATTAGTAAAAAATAATCAGAAACAAATTTTACCTGTGACTTCACCCGCGTGAGTTTGTGTTTTAACTGCTTGATATCTGTACACGGTTCGTATTGTTTCGATTTTAATCTTACTATATCTGTCAGAAAAATAACCCAACGGCCTGGCTAAGTAGTGGGGGATGGAGGTGGAATGATCCGCCCTAAATATCTTGCTAAGCTTGTAAATTATGTTTCTTGTATGATGTTAGTGGGATTTGTCGCGACTGACAAATATGATTCAATAAAAACTGAAAAAAATCAAAACCAAACAAAAACTATATTAAATTAAGTATGCTATCCTTCTTGATATAACCTCTTATGGTCATTGGTTATGGCCACAAAAAAAAAAGTGTCTCACTGACGATTATCTGACCCTATACTAAAAAAATTTTCCAGACTATAACAAATACTTTGCTGAAAACCGCATCAGAATCAGTTTAGCCATTTCAAATATAATAAAAAATAATTTTAAACAAAAAAGAACAGACTTCACCTATTCTCCACCTTTCCAAAAGCAAATTCCCGGGCTACTGTAAAAAACACTAAAATCATCATATAATATTTGAAGATTTTCCCTCGATTTGTCCAGGATCCCATAATCAGAACCTGACCTGGTGACAATGGGACCAATCGTAGAGTATACTCTTTAAAACACAACAACAATTTCCTTAATCGGTTGAGCCGTCTTCGAATGATCGGTGAACCCGATGAATTGATAATCTCCTCCTTCAAAATCTAGAAACTATCTTGCTTGTTCTTAAGTTATTTTTAAGGTTTTTATTATGTTTTATCGGTACTTATCAAACCAATACTTAGAAATATGGGGTTAAGAAGAAAATTCCTTTTTTTAATCATTATGCAGCTAATTTCATCCGAAAAACTAAAATAAGGATAAGCACGTAGTCGTATAAATTTTTATGACAACCGGAACTATATTATTATTCCATTTAAATAATACTTAAATAGGACAGAACAATAAACATTTTAAGAACAGCGCCATCTGGCGGTGCTTGGTTCATATTAACTTTGTGGCCGATTGAATCCAGTGGTAGTTAACAAGTATTACGCTAGATGGAGCTTTATTTTTCCAAGCGCGGCGGACCTTTTTATGTGTGCGTGTTAATTTGAAGGGTGGGGCCCCGTAGGCGTGGTTTAGGAATAGGTATTTTGCAGTCAAAGTAGGGCCTTAATTCTTCTATGTCGACTTCAAGTTCCGTCTCATCGGTAGGTATTATAGATAAAGGCCTAGCAACTTTACCTATAAGAAGTTCTAGCGGACTACACTTAGTAACGCGGTTTTGAGTGCAATTTATTGCGAGTTGTATATCGGGTAGGGCATCCATGTAATTTTGCTATTTGGTCCGATATGAGAGGCAGCTGAAACCTGTCGGGTATTGTGTTGTCATTTAACTCGCGATAGTCTACGCACATCCTATCGGAGCTGTCTTTCTTATTAACGAGAAGTATTGAACTAGTGAATGGAGAAGCACTGGGTCTGATGATACCTGCATTAAGTAACTCGCTTATTTTATCACGAACTACCTGTCTTTCTTCGGGGCTTAACCGATATGGTCGACGATTAACGGTTTTATGTGGGTCTTTTAGGCGGATCTGCATCGGTTCTGTGTCCGCGCGGGTAGTCGGTACGCCTGTTGTAAAGGAATCTTTAAAAGGTCTTAATGTCTCTATCAACGACTCCCGTTTGTCTAAAGGAACGTCAGTGTTTATGGAATCAAAATCTATGCTGTTAGTTACTGAGACAGAGCATGACTCTACTACTTTGAACTTAGTAAAATGTAATGTGTCAGATGTCATTTGAACACGTAGGCCTCGCGCTAATACCTCGCGTCCAACCAGTATACTATGATGGAGGTGGGAGTCTGCTAACACGTGAAACAGAATCTCTAAGAAAATATCATTGATTTCAACAACCGCCAGTATCTGTGTAGTTGAGTTCACGTCAGTCTACCCTATACCAGTCATTAGTCACAACGTCATAAAGTCGTTTCCCGCTAAACTTGCATGCAACAGATTCTTTGACTAGTGAACTTTCAGCTCCCGAGTCATAACAGAATGAAAAATGCTCACCAGAAAGCCGCAGGCGTCCAGTTGGGGCATCAACGATGCGTTCAATAAAGGAATTCGGTGAAACGTGTAAAACAATATGCCCTTTTTTTTCACAGAGAACCAGATCTATTGATCCACCATATGTGTCACTTGACAGCAGTATAAACAACTTGATTGATACAGCTAATGAGAAGAACAGAGATGAAACCTTCATTCCTAGTACAGATGATGAGGATGAGAATTCATCACTTTCTTTTAACAATAATAGATCAAGCAATTTAAATGAAAGCGTATTTTCGAACTGAAATACTAATATTAGTGATACATTAAGTAGCACTGGAGATAATGCTCACCTAATTAGTGGTAATGTCTCTTTGCCGAGTCCCACGAGTGTTACAGAATCACCACAACACACCTTGTTGGCAGATTCACTGGCTACTTGTAGTCCTCCTCTATTGGATGTTGCTAATAATGTCACAATAGAAGACCATGATGTCAACAAATCCCTGCCATCTACCATGAGACAGCAAATTATTTCACCTGGCGCATCTTACGTACCTCCAAATATTCATACTAGTGATACTGACACGTCATTTATAGAGAATTCAGGGGTGATGGAATCGAGTCACGCCTACAATGTGTTGTAGTGTGGGACGTTAGAGTGAAACAACTTGGTTGTAGTATATGCGTATAATGGATACAGTTACGTGCTAGGTGCTTATATATAGGGCCAATATGAGAGAGTGTGAGTGTGGCGAAGCGCTCACACTACACCTCCCTTCCTTAAATAAAAAAAAATAGATTATTAGTAGCTAGTAAATCTATTTTTTGTTTAAATCAAAAATATAATTTGTTATGAAAAGAACCACGAAAAAACACAAACAAAAAACAGTCTTAAAACATACACAATAAAATGGTTAAACTATCTGCTCTACGCCATATATATGCTATGTAGTAATAAAATTGAAGATACAAGGATTTAAACTAAACGCTTACACAATCAAACAATTTTAATTATACTAACTTACTACGTAATAATGTAACTTTCCGCTTACTTAATTACTAATGTATGCTCTCTCTGATGACGAAACGAAACATTTTTACATATAAAAACCTTAAACTAAAATAATACAAATTCTATTATTTAAGACTAAAACAAAAAACACATTTAATAAGAATTACAAGCATAATAATTACAATAAAATTAATAACATCATAATTACAACAAAATTAATAACATTAAATATTAATTTCTTTTCGGTGTTCCACATCCATTTGTTTTCTAGGTACCTTATAGTTATCGTTTTTTTACGTCTTGGTATACAATTAAAATTATGTTATGTCATTTCCGTGATACAGGTATTTTACAACCTTAAATTATGTATTTATTATTCTTTTACCATTACCATTATATATCTCTTTCTATTTGTCGCATTATAATTTCAACTTATTTAAATTGTGCATCTTTAGCGTGCATTTCTATTACGGCAAGGGTTCACAACGCTTACATAGTAGTCGGGCGACCTTCATATACATTTATTTATTTATTTGCTCAGGATACAAGGATTTATTATTTTATTGAGCGCGCAACCATACTATTTATATACTCATACAGGCAAATCTTTTAACACGTATATACATCATAACCTTCCATGTGTCCAAGGGTCTCCACGATTGATACTCGATCGAATCATGGTCAGACGCCAAGGATTCCGTGCCTGCCTTGTATCCTGGCGTACCCTTGCTATACCTATTCGCTCAAGGCCGCATCTCGGGCATCGAAGACGCTATAGTTATATTTATTTAATTAGTTTCATATCACATTCATGCCCCTCTCCTCACAAAAAAACATTCAAATACGCACTCAGTTCACTCAAAAACCATGAAAACTTAATATATAAGATTTTCAGTAACTCTCAGGTGATCAGTCTAATCGTCATTTGAAAACTTATTTATTTCAGTTTTCCCAAACACATTGCAAATGCACTTTTCAAACATCGTACGAACTCCCAATTTATCAATCTAAAATGAAACCATTATGTCAACAACACAATCGCAACCCTTTTACAACCGCAACCTTTAAAATCCAACGCGAAATCTTTACGTAAAATAACCATTACCTACCTGTAAAACCTGTTCCTTATTGTCGTTATCATAAATCATACATAATGTTTCATTTCAGTTTTTAATCCATTCCTTGAAAAAAAAAATGTCTAATCCATGTAAAAATATAGTCAAATCCGGCTCATTTTACACTTTAAAATATATTTTCTATTTATAATAATTAATAATAATTTTAAATAAAACGTATTACGAACTAAATATATGATTAAAAACATCGTGAAATATTTTTGCATTTACTATCTAAAAAAATGAGCTAATTATGATAAAGTATTATTTGATTTCATTACGATTAAAAGACTATGAAATTAGAGATGAAATTACAGACGTCGCATGCCAATCCTTATATGGAGGGCATGCGCTGTCGTCAGGTGCCATATTTGTAAAGGATGAAAGTATGTCATGTACCTGACTATTTCTACAAATTATTAACATGGAATAATTTAATTTAAAAAACAAATATTCGTCTGTAAAATATATCAAAGCCTGAAAAATAATTACTCTCATATTAAGTAGGTATACTATTTAGTAGGACAACCGTTCTTTTAACTATGTGTTTCGTCATCGAGTGGCATTTACACACTTAAACAAAATATAATTAAAATACACACCGTAACCATACCTGTATGTAATGATTCTTACAATAACAGTTTACTTCGGGTTAAATAGTTTTATGTATATATTTAAATTTTTACCTTTTGTGTCTACGAGTAAGTGCTCCCAGGTTTATGAACGATAAAAAACCTCATTGTTACCATACTATATCAATAAAATAAATTTCTTAGAAATATAAGATATAAACATATAAAAATAGAAATCACTAAAAAAATAAAATCCATGTCCAACATTCTTTAATACTTGGCACCCAAAATTTCACTTCCACTTTGATGCGCAGGACCTCGTTTCTTAACCAAGCAGAAACTGAACTTCAGGCCACGTCCTTTTATCCACCGACACGAACAACTCCTAGCAGCAACCATCAAATCACTTTTCAATTGTATTCAAATGTTTATGTATGTTTATTTTTTGTTGTAAATTTATTAACGCTATTCTTGAATTGATATAATGTCAGTTTTTGTTTGCACTTTTTATTCTACTCTCTCATACTCTCCAAATATTTTTAGAGTCCACTTTGCTCCAAGGCCACTTTTTAAAAAGTCTTTGATATTTTAAACTTTTCCACTTAGTCTAAAAAATTTCCACTTCACAATTTATTTCAGTCTATATATCTTTCTCATTTTCTATTTGTTAAAAAAAAATGTTTTACTAAATTGCACCAAGGTCACTACGTACTCTGGCTGGCGCAGCGCGCCGCCAGTGCAGCACGAGGCCGCACTGGCAGGGTCGCCATGTAGTGTGGGACGTTAGAGTGAAACAACTTGGTTGTAGTATATGCGTATAATGGATGAAGTTACGTGCTAGGTGCTTATATATAGGGCCAATATGTGAGAGTGTGAGTGTGGCGAAGCGCTCACACTACAGTGTGTATTCTTCTTAGTGACGATTCCAATCTCACCGTAAAAGAACAAGTACAACCATGTTCGCTAAACGGTCTACCTAATGGAACTGAAAATTCAGGTATAGATTATTCACAGATCTTGCAAACTTGCGTGCCTGCAACATACGGCGTACCTATGTGTGTAGGAACACATAACTATAGCGAGAAATCCCATTTCATCATGTATAATAACCAGGGATCAAACAAACTTTATAAACTTACAACTGTTCCAATAAAAGAAGAAAAAATAATACGTCGGTCTCCAACTTTTACTTCTCCACCGATAACATCAAATTCCTAAGGCTCCGATACATATATACGGAAGTCGGTTTGATGTGTATTACTCACATTGAACGATATTTGACGTCCGCATATATGAATCTGTGGCATTACTTTAGAAAAATACACGGACGTCGAATATAGTAGGGCGGCAACGGCATGAATAGTATATAGTTACCTGACGTCCGTATATGGTTTCAAGGCTGTTAGACACATAAAATGGATGGATTTATTAGGTCAACTAAATTGAATCAGCAGATTCTTCATGCTGAGGCAACGAACCCGTGATCTCTTTCTGGAAGGTTTTTATTTTGCACCTAGACTGACTCAATGATGTAATTATTGGGCTTCATTAATTTAATCTATGACGTGGTATCAGCTGAATGGAATTTGCAATTATTAATGAAGACTTTATTTACAGTGAATGAGGATTCTGTTGAATCCCGTATGGAGACTAGGTCTCGAAAACGATCTCATTCTGGCCGAGAACAGCGTCAAATGTCATTGGTGAGAAAATTTAAATTATTCATAAGTCGATTATCATGCCTGTTGAAGAAAAAAAGTCGGTAAAACATGTAAAACAATTTGCATTTTTTTTTCACAGAGAACCAGATCTATTCATCCACCATATGTGTCACTCGAAAGCAGTATAAACAAGTCGATTGATACCGTTAATGAGAAGAACAGAGATTAAACCTTCATTATCACTTTCTTTTAAGAACAATAGATCAAACAATTTAAATGAAAGCGTATATTCGAACTGCGATACTAATATTAAGGCGACGATATATGCAAACACGTCAAATCGAGGTGTTTTTGTGCAAGGTTTTTGAAGAAAGCAAACCACGTTGGAGCATGAATGTTACATTTTCTGTAGGAGCATATAGTTGTGTTCGCTGTACCGATACGTGCTTGGTCTTGTATAACATAATTAGGTATATATATCATCGTTAAGAAACTGTTTTGGAGAAAACTTGTCGCAAGTTTTATGTCGGTCAGAAATAATTCTATGTTGCGAAATTAAACATAACTACGTCTTAGCACATTACTAATGTTCGGCAGATACTATAGTCGTATTAAGCGCTTAATAAAGGTTTAAGACGCAAAACCTTGTAAGAGCCTGTAATAATCAGAACTATGCAATTGCTAATAAAACTTATAGGCGTTTATTCTATTGTAGCCAGAGACATGTTTCATGTGTCAAATTTAAGTAATATGATTAGTAATTTTGCGTGCGGAAATTCGTTCCACATAGCTAAGGTTATAGTACGCTTGCTTACTAAGTAGATATGTCCGAGTTCAAATCTAGGCTGATGTTAACTTTTTTGTTTATTTTTTTATCTCATTTCTCATTTATATTTTCAATCCTGATCCTAAGCGATTTATAGGTATTTTTGGACAAAAAAAAGTCAAATCATACTATAGTCAAGTTACTAGTTAGTTTAATCTTTTTATTTTGACTTTTTTACCCAATATATTTAAACTACCAACTTATAAAAGATACTAATTCATTATTCAATTTTTACAGTGGGTATGGGTACTTTTTACCATAGACGGCTTCGTCCATGTTTTTACCATAATTTTAATTTATATTACAAGAGCGCGTTTGTTCGAGCAGTTTCCATCCGAGGCGACGTTGCCAGCTTACTTTCATTTGCTCATTTCGCTTCTTGCTTTGCGCTGTTGCAAGCTAGATCCATATTATGATATGAATGACGGATTCATTGAATAGAATCAAATGCGCTTGAAGTTGGAACACATTCGTGCATTTGTCAATGATTTGTCCACATCATCGTGATAGGTTATATATCTCTCTCTTTACTATGGAATAAGAAAGAAACAATCGGCTCGGCTGTCCCGGTACTCTGCGATGTCTGGTCGCGCCATTAGGTTTATATGGCTTATTGTATGTTCGTTTTCGTACGATTTAAAAGATATAGTGAATTATTAATGTTATTATTAGGTAGGTAAGTAGATATGGAATTAATTTAATCGTATAAGTATATATACCAATATAATTTCTCACAATCCCTAAAATGAAAAAACCAATAAGTACTCGTAAGGTACGATGGGGTAAGATCGGACCATTTTTGAACTAGTTGGTCAGCTTTCAGGGCTGACTTTTATGCTTTACCTTTGTAAAAATTTCTCGAAATATTAATCCTTGTTTCAAATCAGTATGAAGTGTACCTAAGCTGTTTGTCGTGTATAAAATTTCAAAATCTACTCCTTCTACTTAAGATTGGACTATTCAATAAAATGTACTCTTAGTAAGTTTTTAGGTGCTAGTTTTCTTCCACTTATCGATTTTGCCAGCTTTGTAATGCAATAATAAATTTTGAAGTGCCCTTACTTATCGTTCTAGAGCTTATATGGTCTTGTTTAGATTAATATTATACGAGAATAAATCATACTCGAAAGGTTTTTTTATAATAAAACATTTTTTGTAAAAGTGGAGTATGTGTCAGTTTTCCGTCCATACTTATTGATATTCAAGTTTTTGAAATAAAAGCTTATAATTAAAATATCAATTAAAGAATAAATAATTATTATCAATGGCAAATTTGACCTCAAAAAGTTTTTTCCATGTAGACGGAGAGCTGGCCACGTCAGATATGACACAATAGTCAGGTTTTATTGCTCTCATTATTGTGTCATATCTGACGTGGCCAGCTCTTAGTCCAATAAATTTGTAGCAGTTTAATCAGGTGGACGGCAACCCGGACGGGAAACTAGCATAACCACCCTATGCACGGTTTCAAATAATAGATATAATTATAAACCGCCTTTATTATGTTAATTCATAATAATTCAAAAACGAGTGAGTTAAAAATATTGAGAGTGGAAAGACAAGATGTTTCAAACCTTTGAAGCAAGATGTTTCAAAATTTAAAAATTTTAAAAAATGCTTTTGGCTATAATTCTTTTTTTTTTCCCAGCCTACTTGAAGAGATATAATACGTATCCATACTAATATTATAGTGTGTCTGTCTGTTAACTCTTCACGCTTAAACCGCTCAACTGATTTAGATGAAATTTGGTATGTATAAGGGGATGAAAACGGAATGGAAGTTTATACGGAATTGTTGCTCCCTGTTGACTTGAAATAGCATACGTGCTAGTTTTATATTTGCTCTTAGATTTTACTAACTAGTAACTTTTATTTTGCGTTTTATTATGTAATTCCATATGGCTCATGTTAATTTCGCGCAGACGAAGTCGCGGGTAAAAGCTAGTATTTTAATATTGTAATGGATTTTGATATGATAAAACTTTTGAAATAGATGGAAATTAACCAAAACTAACCCAAAAATGTACCCAAAAAACCGTGACGACCCTATACACGACACGATACAACTAATCCATACTAATATTATAAATGGGAAAGTGTATGTGTGTGTTTGTTTCTTTGTTTGTCCGTCTTTCACGGCAAAACGGGGCGACGAATTGAAGTGATTTAGGGATGGAGAGTGACATAGGCTACTTTTTGTCTCTTTTTAACCCCCCACTTCCCTAAAATGGGGGGTGAAAGTTTGTATGGTTTGTTACCCCGAATTTAACGCGAGCGAAGCCGCGGGCAAAAGCTTTTATATGTTATTAACTTACTCGTGCTGACTTTTCGTGTTTTTAAATCTTTTGTGTAATTTCAATTTATAATTCTTATGTGAGACAACAAACGCTTTTATATTTGTCAATATTTTTAGTAAAAAACACTTATGGTATATAAATGAAAATGGTTAAAACATGTTAAAAAATTAATCTTAAACTTTAGGTTGAATTAAGTTATTTGCTTTTTAGCTATGGTTTTCTGTAAGGTACTTCCCCAGTCGAGCTCTGAGCCAGGTCCAGATTTGAGCGTGATAACATTCGCTGAACTGTGCCTTACCACAGTTAGCGAGATAACATTCGGAGTGCCCATACCTCCCTTTTGGACATAACATACCCGTGTCTAAACCTGTTCCTAGTAACCAACTAGGTACCAATTTAAAAAATGTTCACAGCAACAATTAATTGGATCCAGTCTTAAATGCCACGCAAAAACAAATCAAACCATTTTTTGTGACAAACAATTGAATTTATAGAACGAAACTTTTTTGTCTATAAAGATCACATGTATGCGCGACTTCGGCAGCAGATAGCATACATTCTCCATACTACCCTCTTGAACCTGATGTTTATTCAGTGTTGGGCGTAATTTATTAGATGGTACCTACTTTTGTAATGAATTAAATTGCTAATTAAATAACATGAAAAGCAATTATATTAAGTAATTGAAATTGCTTGTAATTGAGATTACATGTCAGTAGTATTCCCGATTACATATAATTTGTAATTGCAATTACTTTTATCTTAACTACTTTTACTTGTAACTTCGATAATTTGAAATAATATACAAGTTCAATTTCTTTTTGGGTCAGTGGGGGCAGCTACCAGATCCCTCGCTGCAACGCGAAAATGGTCTTAGAAGACCTTCCCTCAATTTCAAATTAATCAATCTTCATTAGTTTGAAATTGAGGAAAGGTCTTCTACGGATTTTGGAAAAAAACATACAGGATGCGAGATGAGGTCACATTTGGTAAACTTCTTTTTGATGCCAATCGATCCCATTCTTGTATGGGATCAAAAATAATTTGCGGCTAGAAAAGCCACAAATTGAGAAAAATTTTTCCCATACTTTATGAAAATTGTTTTTTTTTATTTTTCACATGCTGCTTTTTTATGCCAATCGATTCTATTCCTATCGTTTCTAATAGTTTCCTATTATTAGGTATTGTACTAAAAAGCCACAAATTAAATATTTTCCATACATTTACTATAAATAATAAATAAATATTATACGACAATCTTACACAAATCGACCTAGGCCCACAGTAAGCTCAATAAGGCTTGTGTTATGGGTACTAGACGACGATATATATAATAGATAAATATGGATAAATACAAAGAAAACAATACTTAAATACAAAGAAAACATCCATAAATCAGGAACAAATATCTGCGATCAACACGCAAATAAATGCCCTGACCAGGATTCGAACCCGGGACCTCCTGCTTCGTAGGCAGGGTCACTACCGACAGGGCTAGGAGATCGTCAAATAAAGAATAAGTGATTTTTAGGGTTCCGTAGCCAAATGGCAAAAAACGGAACCCTTATGGATTCGTCACGTCTGTCTGTATGTCTGCCCGTCCGTATGTCACAGCCATTTTACTCGGAAACTATACGACGTATCTGAATAAAATTTACACATAAGGTGTATTCTGTATGCCGCTACTTAGTTATGTATTTAAATTAAAAAAAAAATTTTAAGGGGGGGCGCTCCATACATGTATCTAAATTTCAAAAAAATTGTTTTTACCATATATCAACATGTGATACATCAATCGATAGGTCTTTAAAAATAATATTGAAGTTTTTTTGATCATTTTGTGATTAAGTAAATATTTTTTGATATAATCGCTTCGAAAGTCAGAAAAATTTTGTAGCCCCCCCTGTAACTTTTGAACCGTAAGTCCAAAAAATATGAAAAAATTTGAGAAGATGCGCCTTATTATATACTTGCTACGAAAATTGTTTTGAACATTATCGGTTTAGCCATTTTTGAGCCATTTCCAAAAAACTTCTTCCATAGGCATCAGATACGACCTTTTGCTATTAGTTTGGTTCTTATTCCATTGAAGGTACGGAACCCTCCTATGCGTGGTCCGACACGCACTTGGCCGGTTTTTTAAACTTTTCACTTAAACAACAGTCGTTTTTATTAAGCATACCTACCGGAAGAAACATTTAAGTAAAATGTTAATGTACCTGAAAAAAGCGGCATCGCCATTATATCAAAATGCAACTAGGTACAGGTACACAATAGTGTTGGAGGATGTGTGGTTTGTATTTGCAACTAAAGGATAATTTTCCAGATAGGTAATTGAATTATCCGATGTTCTCCCGATGCGGTCTTATCCCAACGCACTTTACCGTCCTCATTGAAAGTGATTTTGACCATCTCTAATTTCGTTATAGATACTAAAAACCTGGATTTTTCAGAGCAGAAGAGGACATAGAACAAATTAGTTACAAATAATATTATCTTCAGTTAAGTACATTTTATTTGAACTTTTATTTTGAAAGACTTGACACGTACTTGACACATAGAAATATAACCGCCATGATGAATGCTTATTTTGGATATTTAGAATAAAACATTATAATTGTGCGATTATGATACTGTAGGTAATGGCGTGCCTTGGTCAAGTAGTTTTATATTATAGGTAACTTTAATTATTTCGTCATTGATTACCTACATACAATAGTAACTTTAATTAAGTAAGTACACATAAAATGGAATCATTACCAAAGCGCCATCTTACTGTAAAAGACCGCGATTGCTTGACTATTTAAACATGTCAACATTGAATTGTCATAGTTCATCTCAAGTATACTAGATGGCAGAAGCGGAAGCTGCGATTATAAAAACGCAAAATGCAGTCGTCAACCGCGATACCCGTCACCTTAATGATACATTAAGTAGCACTGGAGATAATGCTCACCTGCCGCGTCCCACGAGTGTTACAGAAACACCACAACACACCTTGTTGGCAGATTCACTGGATACTTGTAGTCCTTCGCTATTGGATGTTGCTAATAATGTCACAATAGAAGAGAGAGGTGTAGGGTTAGAACCGGTGTAGTTTGATTTTTTTTTCTCTTTTTATTTTGACGTGTAAAAGTGCCCTTGTGGCCTACTTACTGAATAAATGTTTGAGTTTGAGACCATGATGTCAACAAATCCCTGCCATCCACCTTGAGACAGCTAATGATTTCACCTAGCGCATTTTACTCACCGCCAAGTATTCATACTAGTGATAGTGACACGTCATTTATAGAGAATTCAGGGGTGATGGAATTGAGTCACGCCTACAACGTGTGGATTCTTCCTAGTGATGATTCCAATCTCACCGTAAAAGATCAAGTACAACTATGTTCGCTAAACGGTCTACCTAATGGAACTGACAATTCAGATATAGATAATTCGCAGATCTTGCAATCTTGCGTGCCTGCAACATACGACGTATGTGTTCCTACTAGCGACAGTGAGAAATCAAATTTCATAATGGATAATAACCAGGGATCAAACAAACTTCATGAACTTACAACTGTTCCAATAGAAGAAGAAAAAATAATACGTCGGTCTCCAACTTTTACTCCTCCACCGATAACATCAAATTCCTCGACTACTCACAATGAAAATATGATTCCCTTAAGTCAAGAACATTTAAAATCACGTTCGCTGTCCCCGCGTTTAAACTGCACTACTGGAAAAGCAGATTTAGATTATTCTGTTGGTTCCGCCTCTGAATGTTATGATAGCGATAGAGATGCAACTTTTAATCCTGAATTTGAAAAGTCATCATCATCAAGCAGCTCAAGTGATGAAGATGAAACGACCGAAGATATGGAGCACGCTGAGTTTCAAACTTTAAAAGAATCCTAGGTGAAATAACATTTTTACTAGTAATTATCAGCACTATCAGCTGTTAACCCTTATACTTCTTACTACTTCACTGTCACATCGTGAGAGTTCTCTAATATTACGTAGCATATTATGACCATTTTTTAAATGTTATTTCATAATCATTGTTAGGTGTTTTCTTATGATAGTTATGAATCAGAAAAATTACCATATGATAACTTCTTTTCTGTCTGCTATTTTATGTATGTATACTTCAGTTAAGGTAAGTTTCATTTTAGGCAACATCAAATAATAAAGCTAGTAAACAAAAACACAAAGTTTAGAAGTCGTCTCGTGACTCATCTGACGAAGAAGCAATAAATAACAATAATGGCGAAGAGCAGCTTGACATCTCTGAAGAGCATCAGGTGAGTTTAGTCATACTAGGTAATCTAACCTTTCAAATTTGAATTAGGTGACTAATTCAATTCAATAATATATTTTTTACATTTTAGTTTCGGCCGAGTTTTCATTCCTCAAGTAAAAGTATCCGCCAGTTAAAATTGTATTCCTTATGTTTTTCATTATCATACGTATCTACAACAAAGTCTTTACACACATCCTACTTATCCTTCCGGTTCTACTAAAATTAAAGCTCGAAATTTTGTGAGAATGTATGTATGTATGGATATTTGTTACTCTTTCACGAAAATATGGCTAAACGGAATTAGATGAAATTTGGCACACATGTAGTTTATTGTTACCTAGTTATGTAGTTCATGACACACAGAATACTTTTTGTCCCGAATAAATGTTAGATTCCCATAAGATAATATAAAGAGTCGCGGACAGAACTTAGTACATAAATATATGTGTGTAAGGGAGTGATCAAATTGATGATACAAAATGAGTGTTTCTGACTCTGTTAACGATGGGTAACATTTAGATTAACGCAATCACAGTCGACACTTATTCAACGTTTTATAAACTTTTAGGTACAAACATCAAGTACGAGTACAACAACTGATGAATATCGACAGAAGTCAGCTCGCATCAGGACCAAGGACTTTTGCTTCTTTTGTTAGACTGGAGTTTTAAACTTTGCAAGACATGTAATTCGTAACCATGCGTTGGAATCCGAGGTACAAAAAATTCTATCATACCCAAAGAAAAGTTGTACTCGCAAAAACCTTCTTACCAATTTACGTAAAAAGGGAAATTACATAGCAAATTAAGTTTAGCCTGGGCAAAATCACAACAATCAAATAATCTTAATTGTTTCGTTGAAAATCGAGTAATCTAAATACAAACTTTAACTTATACCAATGATTGGCACTAGGTTTCATCGAGAGACAATCCCACTGATCTCTTGACGAGGGGCCTACAAGCAGATAAATTGATTGAGTGACCTTCCAATCGTACCCCTACCCCTATGACGTCATTACATTACCAGGTCAGGTGACCGAAACCCATTGTAACATTGATACGAATGTACAACCAAACCTATTCATTGTGAATTTACTTCAAAGACGAAAACAAACTTATCAATTGTGTTGCGTTTATCTTTAGATTTGCGAACAATTGTTTGAATCAAAACATAAACCTTACCGGGCCCCTCTTAGTAAACGAATTAGAATTCGCATTAAATAAATTGACCGAAATTTCGCAAGTCGAAATGTTCCCAATCGAGTATAATTTACTTCAAGATAAAAAGCCATTGCTAAAATTATCAAATGTATTATCTTTAAACCCTTTTATGGAAAACAAGCTAATGAGAGTAGGAGGCCGCTTGGGTTTGTCAGCTTACGACCAATAAATAACACCCTATTATCCTATCACACAAGCATATACTAAGCAATCTCATAATGAGCTACCTCCATGTGAGACTGCTGCACGCTGGACCCCAGCTGTTGCTGTCGTCGGTTCGGGAAAAATTTTGGCCGATAAACGGTAGGAGTCTAGGAAATAAAATAGTTGAAAAATGCGTAACCTGCTTCAGAGCCAAACCAAGAAATAAAATGAAATGAAAAATTTATTGTATAGTTACAGGTCGTTTTGTAACCAACATTGGTTGTTAATACTATAAAATAAATCATACATCAATTATGTCATATTACAATATTTACCAATATTACAATAGTTATAATTGTATATTACTATTATATGTATTATTATACTATTTATTTACAATTTAATACAATTACTTGTATTCTATAAGGTAGTGGCAGGTCAAAAAATTCGTTATAATTGGGTACTTTCCTGGGTAAAAAAAATATAATTCTATTTAGTCCGTCAGTTAGATTATCAAAAAATATTGGATACGTATTTTTTATTTTGGCAATCAAACAAAAATTGGTGAAGATATAGCCCGTTAAAGTTCCGCGTGACGTCACATTTCAGTACAATTTTTAGTATAATGTGACGTCACGCGGAACTGACGGACTAAAAATATTTTTTTAGGAAAGTAGCCAATTGTAATTAAACATCGGTATCAGCGTTCGAATTTCATGGCAATGTACGGTTGGCAGAAAAACAAATACAAATAAATACACTTAGTATTTTTAACCTTTATTTTATATAAATAAAAAAGACGCTAAGTATAAATGTTTTAAAGGTTAGAATAGATTACTAAAATTTATTCCATGGATTTTGCTATCAATCCTTGACGTCTGTAAGAATATATCCATTTTAAATGACTAAAAGACCTTTCCACACTGACTGAGGTTATAGGAAGGTGTGTCAAGTATTGAAAATATTGCACGCATTATATAATATTTACACTTGCTGGGATTTAAACCTCTTTGTTTTTAGATAGTTGGTTTATAATTTGTATAGTCTTATAACCAGGGTTTTTCTTTAACATATTATTTAGTTTAAGATAAACTTTTCTGCCCTTTTGATGTAATCTTAACGTTGAAATTTTTTTTTGCAAACCATGCAAATCGATATTTAAAGAAAAGTAACGAAAAGTAACTCAGCTTTTAAATTCCGGTTGCGGAATATTTTCTTCGCTTTAGCAATTGCACTTGCTTCACGCGGATTTAAGGCGTCGATGACAGATTTTACTTTATCATAATGTTTGTGATAATATGAGGCAGCATTTAACCATGTGCCCCACTTGGTTATCACCGGTCGGGGTGGAAGAGGAATACTTCCATACATTTCTCGAAATAATTTTGTCCTTGAAGGAGCGTTGCGAAATTTTTTTTTATAGACAATGAAACTGTTTGTGGCAGGGTAAAGATTTCGAATTATTTCTGCGACTCAATTAAATCCATGTGCAATGCAAGTTAAATGAGTCATATTTTCATATTGCCGAATAAGATTTTTAGCTGCTTTTACTATGTACGATCCGGCATCAGTTATAAAAAATAATAATTTATCCAAGTGTTCATTGTATTGGTTTCCCCAAAGATCTTCAAGAGTTTCGTTGACGAGTTCAGTTATTGTCGAATGGTTGGTCGCCTGTAATACTTTAGATGCAAATAGATGTGACTGGGTACTAGTTCCATCTAGAGCTCCGATTACAACATTTGCCACTTTTTTTCCTACGGAATCCGACGTTTCATCAACACTGAGATAAATCATTTTATTTTGCAGTTCTTCTCTGATTTCATTTTTATTTTTGTCATACAGTTCAGGTAAGCAATGTACTCGTATTTTTGTTTCACTCGGCACACTAATATCGTTTCCATATTTATTATTTAGAAGGTTTTCTATAAAATTTCTAAATTTAGGGTTGTCTAGTTTTGAGCAAGTTACATTCGAAGAAACCATGAATTCTGTTAAATCTTTATTGAACTGTTTTTGTGCATTATTATTGTGGGATCTGTTGTGTAAATCAGTTTACAGATGGCGGTCGATACTAGATTTAGATGGGAATAATGTCGAATGACACAATTTGCAATATAACATATCGTCTTTAATTTCGAAATCAGCGTTGCCTCGTGTTATATCCTGTAAATGGCAGGATGACTCATATAGTTTAGTTTGGTGAGACTTTGATTGTATGTGTTGATCTATGTTGTATTTTTTTTTCTTAATATTAATCTTGCAAATAATACAGCACGCACCTTCATCCATAAATATAAAATCAGGATATTGCGTTAAGTCCATTATCTCAGTCTAATACGGATTTGGGTTGGGACTTGTTAATTTTATTAATGCTAATTTCCAGTTGTGAGTGTTTCGATAAACTATTATTTGACGTTGTAGATTCAGCACATATTATTTCGCGTGACAATTAAATTGACAATCGTTACCTATTTGGCATGTATTATTTTTCGAATGTACCTAAACTGAGTATTAAGGTTCTATGACGTATTTATATATGTATATGTGACGTTTTCAATTCAAGGGTACATCATTGTCGGTTGTCAATAAGGCGTTACTGCCATACAAAAATATTTAGAAATAAACTCTATTAACACCTGACAATGATGTGCCTTTGAGTTGAAAACGTCACATATGTACAGTTTACCGCAGTATAATTGAGAAAATAAAAAATAAATTAAACAATATTATTAATAAAATATTCAAATGTATTTCTTTTTCTGCTACCCTTACCGAGTGCCATGAGTTTCGAACGTTGATACCGATGTTTAATTGTAATACATATTTTTAAGTAACCACTTTTTTAAATGAGTTTTAAATGCGGCGATGGAAGTTGCATCTGTAATAAAAACAGGTAAGCGATTATACACGGAGGGACCGAGACAATAGACCGACTTTTCTGACTTTGCTAAACTGTGCTGCTCCGCCACCATTCGGTTTGCATGTTTGTTACTCCTTAATGGGTAATTTAAGTTTATGCGATTAAATTGTTCGTTATTTACAAACGTAAAAATAGCTACCTGCTGTATAAGAATGCAGGGGAGGGGCAAGATTTTGAACTCAATGAAGAGCTCTCGGGCTGGGGCGTCGATTGGCATTCTGGCCATACGACGAAGGGCTTTTGCAGGGAAAAAACGCGGTGCCAGTCTGCGGCGCAGGCCCACAGTTCCACTCCGTATGTTAGTGCGGAGTGGACCGTTGCGAAATAACATTCACGCACCGCAGCCCTCCCCGCGGTGCGAGCTAGCCGGCCCAGAGCGAAACATGCACTGCCCAGTCGACTGCACAGCTCGTCTATGTGCTTCTCCCACGTTAACGCACTGTCGAGGTGGAATCCTAGTAAGCGCGTGCAGGACACGTGCTGTATAGGGGCGTTGTCTGCACACACTGACAAGCTTTCGC
This sequence comes from Pammene aurita, assembly GCA_947086415.1. Lineage (NCBI taxonomy): Eukaryota > Metazoa > Arthropoda > Insecta > Lepidoptera > Tortricidae > Pammene > Pammene aurita. Next base: position 32,477,824 of record OX352295.1, read on the forward strand.
AGGGGTGGCCGTTTAGTTTGACCGTCATAAAACAGGTCTTATTCTTGTTAAGTGCTAGCCCGTTTGACTTGAACCACTCATTCAGCTGTTGGATCACGCTGTTTGAAGCCGATTCAAGTTGACTCTTGTTTGGCGTACTTACAACGGCCGTCACGTCGTCGGCGTACATGAAAAGGTCGGCACCTTTTATTGCCTGCGGTAGGTCGTTCAGGAGGATGCTGAAGAGCGTATTGGATAGGCAGGATCCCTGTGGTACTCCCATCAGGTTATGGCGCACTGAGGATGTTACGCTACCTCGATCACCAACCACCCCCTGGGCCCTACCACTCATGAACGACAGGACAAGCTCTAGGGCTGGGCCACGCACCCCATAATGCTCAAGTTTGACTGCGATGAGCGCATGGTCGGCGGTGTCGAAGGCGCGCGAGAGGTCGCAGCAGATTATGGCTACATCACGCCCCGCTTCGCGTGCGCGTAGCACAGTGTGTACCACCTCTCGCACGAGGTCAGTCGTTGAACGGCCTTGCCGGTATGCGTACTGGTCATCTGACAGTACGTTTCTAGGGCACCAAAACGATAGCAGCCTAAAAAAAATTAATCCCACCTCGAAACACATGCTAAGAACCGGGTCGTTTTTGCTGCCTTTGAACAAGGGACAAATTTTAACCTTTTTTAAACACGCTGGGTACGTACCTAACCGCATGCAATTGTTTAGTAGCAGCGAGAGTACGAAACTTATGACTGGGCTGGCTTCTTTAATGAGGTTTGCAGGTAAGTCGTATACGTCGGTGCTATTTTTTGCTGCAATACATTTTGTCAAAATCGTGTTAATTTCGGCCGGGGTAAAGGGCTTCAATCTTAATGAGATGTCGCTAGGGGGCGTGCGGAAAGATAAGGTGGCTAGGCACCGCGCGCGATCGGCAGCAGGGGCGCCTCACGCGGCTCCTGCTGTGATGAACTCGTTGTTTAGTGCATCAACCAAATGTTTCTTCGATGTGATGGGTTTCCGTCGCAGTCGACGAGTAGGTGTGCTCTGGCTATTTCGCAGTTTATAGCTCCCCACATCGCCTTGCCTTTGTTTTGGCTACCGTGTATTGTGGAGTTAAAAAAATTCATCCTCTTACTATGAAGTTTGCGGTTGTAGGTTGTTAATATTTTTTCCGGAAATACGCTTACGTGTCTATTATTAGGATTAGCTTTGGATACGGCAATGACATCGAACAGTAGTAACTTAAGGTTAATAAGTTCGTAATCGATCCACGGATTTTTTTTGTGGTGTATTGTGACAACCCTAGAAGGTATGTGAATATCCAGTAGATTAGTTAAAGTCCTAATAATTTTTGTCGCGAACTACTCGCATTCGCCTTGGTGTCCAGCGACTAACTTGGGCCAGTCTATGGACTCCAACGCTCTTACGAATGAGCTCCTATTTTTATTTTTAAAAACGCGTTTCTTAATTGTTGTCGATCTCGGTAGTGAGGAATTTCGCGGGACAATAAGACGTTGCGCCATATGGTCGCTAAGGTTGGTGATAACGCAGGTCGCGGACACACGGGCGTCTCGAATATCCGAGTACGCGTGGTCCAGCAATGTTGCGCAATCGCCATCGATCCTAGTAACTTGTTTGACGTACTGATCGAAGTTATGAGCGGAAAGAGTATCGCGGAGAAGTTTTTTTGTAGTGTTGTTACTAAGAAGGTCGATGTTTATGTCACCCATAATGATCGCAGTAGTCCGCTCGTCATTTATTTTGCTTAGCAGGTTATCAAATAATTTAAGATATTCCACGTGGCTCGTTAAATTTGAGTGATATATTCCTACTATGAGCAGGTTTTCATCGAGTAAATGAATTGCGCAAATGTCAAATATTTGCTCGCGGGACAGTTCGCAGTAGTCGTGTCGGTCTATAGCTTTAACATGTTGTTTGACATAGATGCTCCTCCGCGTTCTATGTTTGTTCTACAGAAATATGATATTAGATCATAATTAGTTAGAGTGACAGATTTAATGTCGTGTTCACGTAAAAAATGTTCAGTTACAATCAGAATGTCACAGGTCAGATCTGATAATGTATGGGACCCTTTATATTTAATTTCCACACTTCTACATTTGTCTATGGTCATATCCTTTAAAAAGCGCTGTCTTTATTGTCTCTGCCTCTTTTCTCCTTGCGACTGACTGATGGCCACCACGCATATTGTAAGCATTATTTTATATCAATAAATATAGTTGAAGATCTCCAGTTTTTCTTTTAACCACACCACCACCACTGCCGGACCTCGTCAGGTTATGTGACCAGCAATTTGAAGACGGAATTCAAGAAAAGTGGTGTTGTTAATTGGATTGCGGCGTGCTCAACTCAAGGTAACCTCAAAGTTGACTCTCATATCTCCACATATCTTTCAACATGTCAGAAGAAATGCGGTTATACTCCTTCAACAAGCTGGAAGGCGTGCCTAATTACTCGACATGGAAGTTTTATATGGAAATGGCGCTCAATATTGAAGGTTTGAGCAGCTGTATTCTTGGGACTGAGATGGAGGCAACCAAAATACAGAAAGCTTTGGCAAGAATATGCTTATCTGTGAAACCGTCGTGTCTACAGTACGTGCGGAACGCTAAAACGGCACAAGAAGCATGGACGAACCTAGCCAGCGTCTTCGAAGACAAAGGTTTTTATAGACGAGTTTCATTATTGAGGCAACTTCACCGCACGCAATATACCGACTTCGCAAATATGACTGAATACATCGAGGGTGTCACCACATTGGTACAGCAATTGGCGGACATTGGCAAGAACATCGAGGATGCAGAGGTCCCCGAGCTGTTGCTAAGTGGTTTGCCTCAGGATTTTGATATACTTGTATCCAGTCTGGAGTCCGCGAATATGGCAGCCAATCTCACAAGCGACTTAGTTCGTACCCGGTTACTTCAGGAGGAGCATCGGCGTGGTGGCCAAGAAGGCTCTTCTGTGGATGCATCAGCGCTTGCTACAGGAAGTAGTAAACTAAGAAGGTGTCACTTTTGCAATAAATTGGGCCATTTAAAATCAAAATGTTATAAATATAAAAATGAGAAAAAGAAGACAAAGAAAGAAGAGGAACACATGTTCGTTGCGTTGTCATGCAGGACATTTGATGCCCATCAATTCATAATAGATTCCGGAGCAAGCTCTCACATGTGTAACCATAAAAGTGCTTTTAAAAACTTTAAGATTTTGTCTGAAAGTGTAGTAGTAGCTAACGGTCAAAGATTAACTTGCGAAGGTAGGGGTGATGTATGTTTTAAAACGAAACATGGCGCTGTCACTTTGACAGAAGTAATGTTTGTTCCGGGCCTCTCAACCAATTTAGAACTGTCATTCTAAGTGCCAGCAAAGTTAACGGGGTCTACTGTGTAGATAGTGTAGGGCTAGGCGATTCTCATGATTCACAGGTGGCAAACGTGTCGACCAGGGAGGTGCCCATAGAAGTCCTACACCGAAATAGCTCACTTAAGTTATAGAGGTATGTGCACCCTGAGAGGTATGGTTTCTGGTTTAATGTTTCAGGACACTCGCCATGATCTGCAAAGCTGTGTGTCATGTGCTGAGGGGAAGCAAAAGGTGATGGCGTTTCCCAAAGGGGAGGCTACACGTGCCAAACAACTTCTGGAGCTTGTACATTCGGATGTGTGCGGTCCGTTTCCTGTGAGCAGTCTGGGTGGATCAAGATATTTGCTGACTTTCACAGATGACCTTACAAGAAAAGTGTTTGGATACTTCTTGAAAAATAAATCTGAGGTAATGTCCAAATTTATATTATTTAAAGCTACTGTAGAAAAACAGACAGGTTGTGTTGTAAGGAGACTTCGTAGCGACAATGGCGGGGAGTACACGAGTCGGAGATTTAGGGATTATTTACAAAAAGCAGGTATAGTGCATGAGACAACAGTTCCTTATAGCCCTCAACAGAATGGTGTTAGTGAGTCTCAAAATCGCCTTCTTTTGGAAAAAGCACGGTGCATGCTTCAGGAGTCAGGCCTCGGTAAGCAATTTTGGGCTGAAGCGGTTTCGCCTGCTATCTATTTAAAAAATAGATCACCCACAAATGCTGTACCCGGTAAGACACCTGAGGAAGCGTGGTCGGGCAACAAGGTTGATTTGAGTCATCTTCGGATATTTGGCTGTAAGGCGTTGTCATTGATACATGAAAGCAAGCGTGACAAATTAGATGCTAGGTCAAAACATTGCATTTTTGTTGGCTATGCTGAACACACTAAAGGCTATATACTGTTAGATCCCTTAAATCTCAAAAGGCAATTATATCTAGATGTTGTTTTCTTGGAAAATGAGTTCTTTGATTTAAATTTAAACAAAAATAAAGTAACTGGCCCTGCCGATGTTGTCCAACTTGATCTATGTCAAACACAGTCAAGTGATATAGCTGTAAGGAATAATAATTTGTGTAAAACACAGTCAAATGATAGTAATGTAAATAAATGATAATATTTTAACCAATGACATGCAGATTAATGCTGATAAATCTAATGAGAGCAATGATGTGTTTTCAGATAAGGACTTGTCATGGAGCAGTGCAGCTGATGACAGCGGGCCTGGCCAGCCTTCACAGTCATCATCCCCTGATGCACAGATTGCTCAGGACCATGACGCCCCGTTCGAGCCGCAGCCTGAGTCTGACAGCTGGAGTGGTCATCCATCATCAGCCTCATCTTTGGACGTGCATGACGTTCGAGGGGAAGATGGACCACCAGACCAGGAACTGGCGTCGGGGAGCGAACGTCCCGTACGAAACACACGCAATAACAAAACAGTAAGGTACGATGATTATGATCTGTCAAATTCTTCTATGTTTGTTAGTTCTTATCCAGTTTATAATGAGCCTCAAACTTATGACGAAGCCATGTCAAGCCCACATAGGGAGGAATGGCAAACTGCCATGCAATCAGAATATAATTCTTTATTATACAATAATGTATGGACCCTTGTTGATAGGCCCTCTGATCAAAATGTAGTTAAGTGTAAATGGGTTTATAAAATAAAAAATGATTTTTCAGGCACGAGGGACATAAAGTATAAAGCTCGTGGTTTCTCACAAAAACAAGGTGTTGATTATGAAGATACTTTTGCGCCTTTCTTGTAGTTCGCCATTCAACCATGCGATTGTTATTTTGTATTGCTAATGAATTAGATATGGAATAGAACATGTATCTACATGTTACATCTGTAACTACTGCATTCCTCCATGGAGACCTAGCTGAAAAAATTTACATGGAACAGCCAGTAGGTTTTACTTGTAATAAAAATAAAGTTTGTCTTTTAAATAAAAGTTTGTATGGCTTGAAACAGGCTAGCAGAGTTTGGAATAGTAAAGTGCATGATGTATTAGTTAATAATGGTTACATGCAAAGCAAATGCGAACCTTGTATTTATACAAAGAGATCTAATAACAGCTTAACTATGATAGCGCTTTATGTGGATGATTTTTACATTTTTTGGAATAATCGAGATGAAAAAGACTTGCTATGTAAACTATTGCACACGGAATTTAACTCTAAACAGTTAGGGAGTTTAAAAAATTGTTTAGGTATTACAGTATTAAGAGATAGAAAGAAAGGTACATTAATGTTATCTCAGTCAGACTATATTAGAAAACTACTGTCAAAGTTTAATATGTCCAATTGTAAGAGTGTTTCGAGCCCATTAGCTAACTGTAAACTTGAGAGACCCAAAAATAGTATAGACTGTTTGTCTGAAAATGTTTATCCATATAGAGAATTGATTGGGTGTCTCGTGTACTTATCTGTATGCACGCGCCCTGATATTTCATATGCCCTATCGCAGTTAAGTCAATTTTGCAATTCATTTACAAAGGATCACTGGTTAGCAGCTAAGAGAGTATTGCGTTATCTGTCAGGGACAATTGACTATTGTCTTTTATTTGTTAAAAGTGGTAATTTTAACATTTCAGTATTCGCAGATGCTGATTTTGCTAATGATTGTGATAGAAAATCTTATAGTGGCTTTGTAATTAAAATAGGTGACTCAACTGTAAACTGGGAGTCGCGAAAGCAGCGTTGCATAGCTCTTAGTAGTACTGAAGCTGAATATCTAGCTCTGGGAGACGCTTGCCGGGAACTATGTTTTATCAGGAATTTCATGAATGTAATTTTTGAAAAACAATCTTGTTGTACACTTTATAGCGACAACCAGAGTGCATTGAGACTACTAGAAATAAGAGAATATTGTCACAAGAAAACAAAACATATCGATTTGAAATATCATTTTGTAAAGGAAGTAGTTCGAAAATGTAACATAATAACTAAATATTTGCCTACAGATAAAATGGTAGCTGATATTTTAACTAAGGGTTTATCTGGTCTTAAACACTCTAGTTTTGTATATGATTTAAATTTGAGAAATGTATAGTAATCATGTATAATAAATGTTACTTTCTTTGTGATGTAGAGTGTGAGGGGAAGTGATAATGTATGGGACCCTTTATATTTCATGTCCACACTTCTACATTTGTCTATGGTCATATCCTTTAAAAAGCGCTGTCTTTATTGTCTCTGCCTCTTTTCTCCTTGCGACTGACTGATAGCCACCACGCATATTGTAAGCATTATTTTATATCAATAAATATAGTTGAAGATCTCCAGTTTTTCTTTTAACCACACCACCACCACTGCCGGACCTCGTCAAGATCATTGCTCAATAATAGCTCTAGTTGTTTAGTTTTACCACTTAATCCTCTAATATTTTGGTAGCCAAGCGTAAGCGTAAGTGTTCGCGCCGTTCGCGGCATCTGTGTGTCACACTGGATCGCACGTGATGCCTGCGGCGGCGACCGGTTATCGTGTGTTGGCGGGGCGGCGGTCTCGGCGCCGGGGGGGAGCGCGCCCGGCGCCTACACGAAACCACTCGCTCACCACCGTCCCGGATGGCCAGATATCGGGAGACATCAGTTCTTCGTATTTACTTGATGGTACAGTTATCCCGAATGATGCGTAGTGTTCATGCTTTAGGCGTAATTTATCTACTGTACAGTTTGTGCATCCTGTTCGTTTAGCAATATAAGATCTTAAAGCTTCCGAGGTCGTGTCACTTTTGAAAAAACAAGCGTGAATCTTTTCACCTCGCTCTATAGTGTGTAGCTCGGTGTCTACTGGGCCCGTCCCTGTAAAGGAAGTGTGGGCAGTTTAGGCTTTCGGACTTAAATGCATCCGACCCCTTTTATACAACACATTCTGAAACTTATTTTCATCGGGGATTTATTATACCATCGTTTCCCTCCTCAGCCGCAGGGTTAACTGACTGCATGTTGGAGGAGCCAGGAGTCAAGGACGCAGGCGAAATAGAGGATGGGATCGCTGTCATCTTCTCGGTAGGCGGGTTCGGGTCCCGTCGGCTTACCTCGGGCGGTGTCGTAACGACAGGTGTCTGTGATTCGCGCGCGCTAATGGCGCTGGATTTTTTCAGATCACAGACTCCCATTATGGGTAACTTGCCATCGACTCCAAGATCACAGACTCCCATTATGGGTAACTTGCCACCGACGCGGGCTACTCCCTTTATGTTCACGATGTTGGATTACGGTGGTCCGTTTGGTACATGGTGAGGGATCGGATGGGACGTGGATATAAAACCTATAAATGCTGCAGCATTTTTATCGGCCTTTCACCGTTTTAGTGTCCACCGATTTACGCTAATGGAACTTCTAACGGATACGACCTTCCATGGCGCCTGTAACGACTTAGCAGAACTGCTTCTTGTGCGAAGGAAATAATTCAATGGAAATTCCTTCCACATTACACTCATCATATGGTAGGACTCCATGAGTCTGCTATTAGACGTTGTAAGTTTCATTTAAAACGAATACTAGGTTAAGCGCTATTAACCAATTTTTATCAATTGCTGTTCAAGTTGAAGGGATTTTAAATTTAAAGCTATTATGCCTATTATATACATCAACACTGACAGTCGACAGTTCTCAGACACTTGCTAGTATCAATGGTTCTTGTACTAACATGCGTTCCCGTGTTAAAATAAATAAAGTAATAATATCTACATGTGCGTCTCATTGCTGACTACACAACTTAACATGGTGTCAGAAGAGAAATAAATTGTATAACAATGTCGGATGGTGAGTCAGAGAATAAGTCCAATGGAAGTCGTCCGTTGCCGCAATCCCATGATGGCGGACAACGAGAAAATACCCTTAATAAGTTCGTAGCGGGGTCGCTGCACCCCTGGACCTAAAAAATACAAATATGCCATTACTTGGAAGAATTGGATTACCCAGCTAAAGATTTATCTGAGAGCAAACTCTGAGGCTTGGAAAATGAATCGAATAGCAGAAAAGTCGCCATCTTGTTACATTTCATCGGCACCGAAGCACTCATCATCTTCTACTTGATACAGGGAAGTTCGAGGTCCTTATAGATAAATTGACTAAATACTTCACACCACAAATCAACATAACAATGGAAAGACACAAGTTATTCAATCGGCGCCAAGGCCAAGACGAGTCCATAGATGACTACGCCACCGATTTAAGAAAAATCGGCAGGCAATGTGAGTTTTCAACGTTAGAAGACAGTCTTCTGCGCGACGTCTTCAGTTGGAATTTGCACACCAAAAACCAACATATTAAAGAAGAAATTCTTATGAAAAAGCCCGACATGGTGAGTGATGCAATCGAGTTGGCCAGGTCAATAGAAACTTCGAAGCAACAAGCGAAGACATTAGACAGCTCAACCTTTGTCGGCAGGGTTCAAGCAACAACGTCATCAAGACCGTCAAGATCAACCAGTAACAAGTCTCGTAGCAATAGCAGAGCGTACAGGTCACGACCAGCTAGAACGCCAAGCAGCGCCAGCACGGCTACCTGCGGTCGATGCGGTCAAATCCATCGTTACAAGTGTCCAGCCAAAGGCGTTAAATGTAACAATTGTGAAAGGTACAATCACTACGCCTCAGTCTGCAAAAATATCCAGGTACAACAAATTGCTATTGATTCTCAAGAGTGTGAAAACCTCTTCCTAGGGGACCCTAGGACATACATATCAATAATGTATCATCAGATGATTCATGGAAAGCTTTATTTAAAATAAACAATGTTGATGTAAGCCTTAAGTTAGACACAGGTGCAGATGCTAATCTCTTATCAGTATATACATTTAATACATTAAAGCTTTCACCTGATGTTCTTACAAAGAGGAAAAACAACTTGGCAAATTATAATAGTGATAATATACCAACCTTGGGTCAATGTACTTTGCCAATATGTCAACAATGTCAACTATGATGTTACCTTTTATGTAGTAAATATAAGAGGGCGAGATATCTTAGGTAGAGATTCTTGCAAGACTATGAAACTAGTTAAACGCATTTATAATGTATCTATAAACACATGCGATGACATTGTGTCTGCTTACTTACAGTGATCGTTTCCAAGGCTTGGGCCACCTTAAGGACCTGTGACCTAAAACTGAAACCTGATGTCATACCATCTGTCGATCCATGTCGCCGTGTACAAATGTGTAGAAGAGCCAACTGAATGGGTTAGTTCGCTTGTTCTAACTACAAAGAAAAATGGTAAGTTACGCCTTTGTATTGATCCGAGAAAACTCGACAAAGCTATACGGAGATCTCACTATATAGGTAGAAGTGAAAGGAAATATGTCTGAATAACTTCTTAAGAGTTGTTTCGATGGATTTTTTTTTTTTTTTTTTTTCTATACCACGACGGTGGCAAACAAGCATACGGCCCGCCTGATGGTAAGCAGCTACCGTAACCTATGGACGCCTGCAACTCCAAAGGAGTCACATGCGCGTTGCCGACCCTTTACAAAAAGGAGGATTCACTGTGTTGACGACTAAAGGAACAAGAAGGTCCCTCATCGTCAACACACTGGGTCCTCTTTGAGCTCTTTCTGAGCTGATTGTAGATTACCCGTGCAAATAAATCTAAATGTTATCCTATTAATTAATTAATTAATGTTATTTACTAATTAATGTTTCGCATACTTTTGTGTGAATTTTGTTTTTGTACTGGAGCCGGCCATACTATAAATTTATCAAAATTCCTACCCGTTGGCTTCCATTTAGCTTTGTAGAGGATATCTTGGAGATCAAGAAAACATTAATCTTAAAGGTCCTAAATGGTCGCTAGTAGGTATGTGCGTGAATCAACTTTTAGGACACTTATTATGTTTTACGATAGGAAAACTTCGCAGATGACTTTAGGATGATACTAATTATGAACGGGGCAACGTGCTTTGCTACGTTACGACACAAAAATAAAAAATATATATTTTGGTAAACTTGTACATGAAACGTTGGCTTGATTGTTTACTTAATAAACATGAACTTAGCCGAATTGTAAAGTATTTTAAATAGTACTGTAATCATTTCGAAATGGTAGGCTCAAAAATAAATTGAGGATTTTTTTTACTCATATCGTATTTTTAATTCAAGACAGTTATCTGACAGTTGTCTCCATACAAAGTAATTTACAATGTGGGGCAGCAGCTTTCCGATTACTGTCTTGAATTAAAAATATGATATTAGTCTTAAATCCAAACCGGCTACTAAAATGAACTTAAATTAGCTATGTAGGTATTATTACGTACCTTAAGGATGGTTTCGGTGGATTAGAGTCTTCAAGACCTTTATGAGAAAATGTGTTCATGAATAGAACGCTTCCTACGACACTAAAAATATGGAAGCCGATTGATAGGAAATTAGATAAGTTTAACACCCGTGGCTCCAATACTTGTAGACACTAGATACCATATTTAGGCAGTACATTTTGATTTAAAATTAAAGTTATGTACATGCTTCGTTAAATAAAACTGCCGAAGTTGTCTCATTTATAGAGGACGGGGCCTATATTTTAACATTAGAACAAAAAACATTGTGTATTATTTCGGAAACAGAAACAGTAGGCGACAAACTATGAATTACATTATACGTCGTTTTGGACTATTTTCTCCCATCAGAAAGTTTTCGCAATGATATAATCTAGTTATTTATACAATTTCTCATAATACCGCACTACCAGACTACTAACCCAGAACTCTAGGATTTGTATTCTTAAAGTGGTTTGCATTCTTTGACCTCCACTACTTTACAGCTGCCAGATGTCCGGATCTAATAAGCTTAGTATAGCAAACTAACGTTTCGTCGCTCTCATTATTGTGTCATATCTGACGTGGCTAGCTCTCCGTCAATTATGTTATGTTATGTTCTTGGTCCCAGGTAGGTATGACTCAAAAGTCCCGTTTAAATGTAAACAATGAGTTAAAAGAGCTGGTAGCCTGGTAAGATGTCCGATTTTCAATCCGGAGGTCTCGGATTCAAACCCCGGCTCGTACCAGTTATGAAAATTATATCACATGCACTAAATATGATTTCATATTTGACCAGTCGCTTTTCGATGAAGGAAAACAACTTGAGGAAACCATATCTATTTCCAATAAGGCCTACAGGTTTAATTGAGCTGTGGCACAAAGCCGCTAGGAAGATGAGGAGTGAAAATTGTGTAAGTTTAAGTCGGTAAACAACATTGTTTATAAGTAAGTCATTTATTTGATCAGAGTACATTTGTGCAACGATAGATTAACGTAAAGCAAACATACTCGTATAGAAGGTTCAGGCACACAATCTGCCTGGAAATCGCCAAGAGGCAAACGTAGGTTGGGTCCTCTCGCGCTTTCAATGGCTCTGTTGGGTAGGAGTTGGATGCTGTTCAGATGATGTGTTGAAGTGACGTTAGTAGCCGAGCTCGAATCAAGAGGCGTATAATGAGCTCGCAATGCCCCTTTCTAACTCTAGGGTACCATAACATAATGTATATAGCTCGCAATGCCCCTTTCTAACTCTAGGGTACCATAACATAATGTATATACGACAACAGATGAATGCGCGTATCAATTTGTACCTATAGTGACTATAGTCTGCAGACGGAGTCGTTCGACGTTCTTCACAGGTATGCATGCGTTGTGCCAATGCCCATGACCAAAAAAACTGACTTGATTTCTCTCCTCGCCAGATTATCGTATATTGCATTAAATATTTGATTATAATCTTTTGTATAAGTTAGAGAATCAAGTCTTTTAATATTAAGAAAATAGAGATTGGAATTATAATAATATTGTCATTCAAGTATTTTGACGTTAAAAGTCATGTTAAAATGTCGTAATATTGTGACCAGCGTAATAAAAATAAAGTCCAGTAAATAAAAACGAATCCAAAAACTCTTTTAATTTTAAACATGTTTTCAAGCAATTAATTATGAGGATTCCGCAGAAAAGTGTATTTTATTCAATCTTTAGTTGTATTTTTGCAGTATTATGACGTGTAATTATAAGAAATCGAATTTAATAGGACTCACGGTCTCTATTTATTTTCCCTATTTATTTTGAATCCAATCTGGCTACTGGTATCCTTTTTCGTATACGTATACGATTTTCTGTCAAAATAAATGCCAAAATGAAATGTCATGGATGAGCATCCAACAAGACGTCCGCGTTCGACGAACCCCGTCGGGCATCTGAGTCACAATGACAATTTGACTGATATGGCGAATGTATGGGAATTTTTCAAAAGTTTATATTTACGTTACAATTTCTTTGTTGTCTTTACGATGAAAAATATGAATATGCCCCGATGCACTAGTCTAGTTATCTGGCTTTCGAAATAACATAACGATTGAATTACTGTTGAAGACAAAACTGTATTGCGACGTGTTCAAACGGAACGCCAATTTTGATTTTTTGGTACTTTTGAGGTCGGTTTATAGATAATCAAAGCTAATAAAAAATTAAATATCAATTGGAGCTTCTTTATGAATAAGTAGATATTCATAATAATGTGATTACGCAGCATTAACTATACAAATTCGTTGTTCGAAGTTAGGTCTAAAACGATGTTGTCATATATCCGCCCCTTAAGGGGGCTACCATACAACAGACATGATTCTTTTCCGTTAGATAATGGTACGGAACCCTTCGTGTGCGAGTCCGACTCGCACTTGGCCGGTTTTTTATTATTATTTAAGATGCTGCATTATTTAGAAGAAATAAATTATTACGATTGAAGGCGTCGATCAGTATAGTAAAAATGCAGGTTTTTTTGTTACCACTTTAAGCGGGTTCGATTCCCGGTTCAGACAGGCGATTATTTAAAATTCTTTGAATGCGGCAGTCTTCTTTTTGTAAAATTTCCTATCTACAGTATTTAAAGTCGTGGGACGCCCTGTATAAACATAAAAGTCCTGACCGACTGACTGACTCACTTAAATGAACGCCCAGCCTGAACCATTGGACCTAGAAAGCTGAATTTTTCACAATAGGTAGTTTTTATAATGTTAGTATCCACTAAGAAGGAGTTTTTCAAAATTCATCCCCTAAGAGGGTAAAAAGAGGGTTGAAATTTTGTATGGATGGGATGTAAAATTTTGAGTTAGAGATTTAAAACTTCATACGTTTACTAATAATAAAAAAAAAACAAAGTGATTTCAGCGTTTTTCAAAATTCAACCTCTAACATGGTAAAAAAGGGGTTGAAAGTTTGTATAGAGATGAAATTTCGTTTGTAAGTTTAAAGCAAAAAAACTAATTTCAGCGATTTTCAAAATTTCACCCCAGAGGAGTTGAAACGGGGTTGAAAAGTTTACTAGAAACAAAACAAGCTAGAAAGTTGTAATTTGCAGGACGTTACATTTACAATCTGCACAACTGATAAGAAGCGATTTTGAAAAATTCAACCCCCAAAGGGGGTAAAATGGGGGATAAAAGCTTGTATCGGTGGGGTATAAAATTTAGAGTTAGAGATTTGAAACTTCGTACGTTTACTAATAATTAAAAAATAATAAACGTTTCAGCGTTTTTTAAAATTCAACCTAGAACGGGGCTAAAAAGGGGTTGAAAGTTTGTATAGAGATTTACTATTTTTAGGGTTCCGTACCTCAAAAGGAAAATACGGAACCCTTATAGGATTACTTTGTTGTCCGTCCGTCCGTCTGTCAAACCCTTTTTCTCAGGAACGCGTAGAGGTATCAAGCTGAAATTCATATCAAATACTCAGGTCTACTGTCTCTTGGAGCCGTGAAAAAAACAAACTTCTAAGCCAACTTAGCCAACGCAATAAAAAAATACAGCCGTTTATGCCGCAAATTTCCTCAAATTTTAGAAATTCGCAAGGGAATCAAAATCTACAGGCTAACAAGCAACGTGTTATAGCACAGATAAAAGAAAATTTGCGAAAACCGTAAATTTTGAGCTACATCATATAATAAAAATATTTTTAATAATTTTAAAGTTACTACCCTTAGCCTCATGAACTCGTAGAGGTATTCAATTGAAATTCATATCAAATACTCAAGTCTATAATACCTTTAAGCTGTAACAAAATCAAACTTCTATGTCAACGCAATGGATGAAATTTTACTTATATACCTACAGGTTTGTTCGGAACCCTCGGTGCGCGAGTCCGACTCGAACTTGGCCGGTTTTTTTTGTTTGAGATTTACTAGAATTATTGTTCCTATTTCCGTTTCATTTCCATGTTCCAGAGTGAGCTCTGACAATAGTTTGGTCATCGTATCACCAAATAAAACACTACTATATAGTACATACACAAAGAACTTACGCAAATAATAGGGTACATTTACGTTATTATTTGCATATTAACACTTATTTGTACCCGGGTATGTCCTTAAACTACGTCCGGGACCCGGGTATGTCCTTAAATTACGTCCAAGACCACCGGTGGACGGGCAGCAGCGTCCCTCAAATTCGGTGTACTCGACTGCGATCGCCAACCCGCCTGCCAAGCGTGGCAATTATGGCATTAACCCCCCATCATGCAGAGCACAAATAAACCACGGCCCCGAGTTTCCGGCGACCTCCGGTGCTCTGGCTATGGTAGCGGTCAGGACATCAGCGGGGTCAGGGGTGCTAAGAATCTCCGGCAAAGATCCGGCTATCCACCCCCACGACGACTGGCCCTGGTAACGCACAACATACGCACTATGAGGACTGACGAAAAGATATTCGAGCTGGAAGAGGAACTGAGCAGGTTACACAGGGACATTGTAGGGTTGTGCGAAGTTCGTAGGGAAGGGGAAGGCACGACAACCCGGAAGTCTGGTAACTTGCTCTACCACCGGGAGGGCGACCAACAGTCCCAAGGTGGTGTCGGGTTTCTCGTTCACAAGTCCCTCATAAACAACATAATAACCATCGACAGTGTATCGAGCAGGGTGGTATACCTAATACTCAGAATATACAAAAGGTATTCGTTGAAGGTCATTCAGGTTTCAGGTGTACGCACCAACCTCGTCACACTCCGATGATGAAGTAGAGGACTATGAGGCTATGCTAGGCTATGTATGCTAGGCTATGTATGAGGACGTAAGTAGGGCCATGCATACTTCTAAAACCTACTTTACTGTTGTTATGGGGGACTTCAACGCAAAGTTGGGCAAGAGAAGCGGGGATGAGTTGAGAGTGGGGCAATTTGGGTATGGGTAGGGTTGCCATATGTCAGGATTTGTCCTGACATGTCCGGACTTTTGATCATTTGTCAGGACTGCGGCCGGACTTGCCTAGTGTCAGGATTTTTAAGAAATATTAATTAAATGAACAATTAAAATTAAAGATTTATTTATTATAAAATAAAATGTACCTAATACTCAACAAAGGATAGTATTAAATTCACAATAAAATCACACTGGAACACAATTGTCAATTCTTCTTTTTATTATAACATTTAAACAAAAAATAAATTTAAGTTGTCAATAATCAACAAAAACACTAACACTTCTTTAAAATAATTGAAATTAGGATAGTTACCTATAGCTAAAGAGATCTATCATTTTCTTGCTTAATTATCTAGTTATAAGTTTCACTTTTGTTATTTGGTTTCAGTAACTATTAATCAAATTGCACAGTATAATAAATACTAGAGTCTGTTTGCAATAAAAAGGGCCGTGGTTTGTATGAGAACCAACACATTTTATGACTCTTTATATTTTATTTATTATATTTGCTCTGACCTGAAATTTGGCCTAAAATGGAGTTATAAAACTCTTCACAATCTGTACTCTTAAGGTTATACTGCACTAGCAGCAACGCGCGAACAGTTTCAACCGACAGTCTGTTTCGTTTCTTAGACCATTGAATCCCCATCATTGAAAACACTCTCTCCACGTTTGCGTTCTGGGCGGAAATGGCAAATATGTATTGACTTATTCGCAATAATTCCGGGATTCTTACAACGGCAATATTTCTGAAAATATTTACCCACAAAACGTGAAGCATCACATCGAAAAAATCACTGTTCTGTTCTCTTAGGAAAGTGTTTAAAAGCGCAATCTCATCAAACAGTTGAACGTCATTAATCAGCACACCTTTTGTGTTTAAAAATGCAATAGTTGTAGTAGTTTCATCAAAATCTAGTTGCTGTCCTTTCTTCAATTCCATCCAGCCAAATACTTTGAAGTCATTTAATGGTTCAATCCACGACAGCAAATATTCAATACACTTCTCGTACATCTCTCCTGCATTTTGCTTGAAACGCTGTTGCTTTTCAGGGTTGCATTTAGTAAGCAACTCTCTTACTTTCAAGGGTAGAAAATTTGATTCTGCTCGTGCTTTTAAAATTGTGCAAGTAGATTCTAAGATTCTTATTATGTCCAGAATCGAGTTACTTTCTTTTTCAATTTGCAGAATATGCGTCTGAAATATGTGCAAGTGAGTGAACTAGAAAGAAATAAGCTTCTCCAAGTTCATTCTCGAAAAATCTCTTAATTATTATGGGTGCCGCTGCTGCCGTCATAAAGTACTCTTTAAGAGGTACAAAGAGTTTTAGAATTCTTTCAACCGCCGGAAAGAGACTCGGCCATCTTGTTTTACTGTGGTACAATAGCTTTTCATAGTGAACGTCGACATAGTCGCATATCTCCTTCAATGCTTCAGTTCGTACTGTGTACACTGAAAATGTATTAAACATCTTCATCACTAACGATTCGATATCTACGTCGAGAAGATCAGTACCATGCTGTACGCAGTTATGCAAAACATGCGCAGGACAACCAATGCCGACCAATTCCTTTTCCAGGCTGTTTTTTAAGTTTGTCCAAACATTACGCCCTGGCTGTCGGTTCACTCCTCCAATATTGACATTAGCATTATCGGCGGTAAATGACACACACTTTTCTGTCAATTCATATTTATCTAAAGTAGATCTAACTATATTCGTTATTGTGTCCGAAGTTTCATTTGGCGTGCTTAACATATCCAACACCTTTGTTAATATACCTGCCTGCCAATCGAAAAATTGGACTAATATTGGTAATATCTTTTCTGCGCCATGATTGCTGGCATCTGTCGATACACCGATGAAACTCACACTATCGAGTTTTTTTTTTATGTCATCGATCACCCATGGACATATAACGCCGGTAACTATCGCCTCAGCCTTAGTTATTGCACAAGTAATACTTTTTGCAGTGTTCGAGTCCTTAAATATGGTTCCCATTAAATTTGATGTGCAGTTCATCGAATTAAATGATTGGTGATGTTTAACGGTGTGATACGACAATGTGGCCTCTGCTGCTTGAGTAGCTGCTGCCGAGCTCCCTGACGTTTCGGGTTTAGCGAATGCTTCCAGCTTTGTATTTGTTTTTACAATTAAAGCGTTCTTTATATGCTTGTCAGTCAGCAAATGCTTTTCAATGTCAGCAGCACCTTTATGTTTTATACTAAAATAAGCGTTACAAATTGTACACATAACCTCACTAGGCTCTTTGCCTTCTTTTATTAATGGGAATCGTTCTTGCAGCGCTGACGTAAAAGTACAAAGTCGTGGTCTTTTACTGCCTGTCGCCATTTTTATTTTAAAACGTACTTGAACCATACGACGCGACGCGAACAATGCGACGTGGCTTAACTGAACTTGTGAACTGAACTGAACGAGTGAACGCCAGCAACTAGTGAGGCGCGGCGCGGCGCGAGGCGCGGGCGGAGCGGAGGGGGCGTAAATCGTGCGGGGACCGCGGGCGCGGGGCTGAGGAAAGAGAGGGAACCTCAGGAAAGAGACTCAAGAGAGAGGGTAGATCCGTCATACAGTATACCGCGCTACCGCGTACCGCGCCGACGTTTTAGATGCGTTAGTTCAAAGTTCAAACTACCCACCCTACCTACGCCTACGCCAAATCTTGAATACAAGAAATGTCAGGACTTTTTGAGTGATGTCAGAATTTTTGTCAGGACATTTCGTTTTGCCATATGGCAACCCTAGGTATGGGCAACGGAACCCTAGGGTTAGAGGCTGGCCGACTTTCTGGAGAGAGAGGAACTCTTCATGATGAACTCTTTCTTCCAGAAGCCGCCTCACAGGAAATGGACCTGGATGAGTCCTGACGGGTCCACGAGAAACGAGATAGACTTCATCATGACCGACAAGAAACGGATATTCAGTGATGTCTCTGTGATCAATAGGATAAAGACCGGTAGTGATCACCGAATCGTAAGAGGCTCACTGAATATCAATATTAAACTTGAAAGGTCCAGCCTGATGAAGTCTACGCTCCGACCTACTCGAGCCCATGTTCAAAACCCCGAAAGCTTTCAACTCGAGCTCTCTAACCGCTTTGCTTGCCTAGATAACTTGGCTTCAGTGGACGAAATCAACGACGGGCTAGTGGAAACTGTCCACACAGTAGGGTCTAAGCTTTTTAGACCCCGCCGTCAAGATAGACCTCAGAAAGTCTCTTGAATACTAACCGTATTAAAGAGACTATTGAGCGAAAACAAGGCTCCAAAGTGTTCGCAAAGGACAAGTCTATTGGGCAAAGCCAGATGACAAAGCTGAAACGGGAAGATGGCAGCATAGCGTCGAGCAAAGCAGAGGTTTTAGGCGAGATCGAGAGGTTCAATGGACAGTTATACACTCCGACCGCAAAGCCCGTTGACAGCTTGGGAGGAGACCCAAGAGCCAAGCTGTCCCGACATTATACCGAAGATATCCCGGACATCAGTCTGTACGAGATTAGGATGGCCCTGAAGCAGCTTAAGAACAACAAGGCGCCGGGCAAAGACGGAATCACATCAGAGCTTCTGAGAGTGGGTGGAACACCGGTACTTAAAGTCCTCCAGAATCTCTTTAGTTCCGTCTTGTCCGAGGGCATAACGCCTGAAACATGGAATAGAGGCGAGGTGGTGCTGTTTTTCGAAAAAGGCAATTTATACAGAAGACCGAAGAGTATAACTTGCCATTATGCTTAGCGTTTGTGGACTATGAAAAAACCTTCGATTCGGTGGAAACATGGGCGGTGCTTGAGTCCCTTCAGCGATGCCATATTGACTATCGGTACATCGAAGTGTTGAAGTGTTTGTATAGTAACGCCACCATGTCGGTCCGAGTGCAGGAGTAGAGTACGAAGGTGATTCCATTGCGAAGAGGCGTAAGGCAGGGAGACGTTATCTCTCCAAAACTGTTTACTGCCGTAATGGAAGACGCCTTCAAGCTCCTGGAATGGCAAGGACTTGGCATCAACATCAACGGCGAATACATCACTCACCTTCGGTTTGCCGACGATATCGTAGGCAAAGTCGATGGAGGAACTCAGCATGATGCTCGATGACCTCAACCGAGTTTCACAACGAGTGGGCTTGAAAATGAACATGGACAAGACGAAACTTATGTCAAATGCCAATGTTGTGCCCATCCCAGTCTCTGTTGGGAACTCGGTACTCGAAGTTGTTGACTCGTACATCTACCTATGACAAGTAGTTTAATTAGGTAGGTCCAACTTCGAGAAAGAGGTAAACCGCCGAATCCAACTCGGTTGGGCAGCGTTCGGGAAACTATTTAATGTCTTTTCGTCCGACATACCTCAGTGCCTCAAGACAAAAAAAGTCTTTAATCAATGTGTGTTACCAGTGATGACTTACGGCTCCGAAACGTGGTCTTTCACCATCGGCCTCATCTCAAAAATCAAAGTCGCTCAACGAGCTATGGAGAGGGCTATGCTCGGGGTTTCTCTACGTGATCGAATCAGAAATGAGGAGATTCGTAGACGAACTAAAGTCACCGACATAGCCCACTGGATTAGCAAGCTGAAGTGGCAATGGGCAGGCCACATTGCACGTAGAGAAGATGGCCGATGGGGCCGAAAAGTGCTCGAGTGGAGACCACGAACCAGCAAGCGCAGCGTAGGACGTCCACCCACAAGATGGTCAGACGATCCTGTTAAGGTCGCCGGAAGACGCTGGATGCGGGTCGCTTACAACCGGTTCGTGTGGAGGTCCAAGGGGGAGGCCTATGTTCAGCAGTGGACGTCTTACGGCTGAGATGATGATGATGATGATGACTTATTTGTAGCTGAAACTATGTCTACGTTACCCGTTTTTTCGCCAAAATAGCTATAAGTATAAATAGATTAAGAAGATGAGAAGATACAATTGGATATGAAATTCTGTATGAGGAACCGTATTAAACGCGGACGAAGTTGCAGGCGGAAAGCTAGTATATCAGATATTCCCAATAATAAGTACCAAGCAATTTATACTTCTTTCAACCTAAACATGATTATCTTCATGTAATTCAGTTAAATTGTACTTTAAAGAGCCCCTAGTGAGAAGGTTTTGGGGCAGTTCTGAATTTTTTCATTCCATATGTATTTTGGGTTGCTGAATCCGAATCTGAGGTTTTCGGATAAAATATCGTGACGCATCATTGAAAAATCGCAAAAAAAGAAAGCGGAAATTTCCAGCTTTATCCTGTTTTTTGCTTAATTAAACTCGACAATAATTAACTTTTAGTAAATGGTCTATTTACAGAAATTAAAGTACTTCAAATTCTCTACAAATACCACTATTAAGGTTTTTTTTTCAGACGAAGTTCGGTCTCAAGTGAGAGTTGAAAATTGGCAATTTTCAGCGATCACTGTTTTGTGACTGCAAATTTCTTACCTGTGAAAAAGTTATTATAGCTTCTTTAGGGGTATATAGTTATTTGTTATACAAGGGTGTAAAGTTGCATTTTAACCGCGAGTGTGGAATTGAAGCACGAGCTAGCGAATGGATTCTAGGGTTGAACTACGAGCTAGCGAATGAATTTTTTGGTTGAATCGCGAGCGAAGCGAGTGGTTCGAAAATAGAATCCTGAGCGAAACGAGTAGTTCAAAAATAGAATTCTTAGCGTAGCGAGTGTTGCAACACACGAGACGTAAAAATGACTTTACAGGCGTGTGTACCACAAATCTTTTCACCTCACTAAAGCGAGGAGCCAAAGAACGCAGTAACAAAAATACACCAAACAAAAATATAGCAACACTAAGCGAATCGAACAGCAGCATTGCTCAATAGAAAAGCAATAATGTACATCAAATAAAACTTAGTTTTTTTTCAACGCCTGTCGCGCGCTTTTGTACCAACGTCATATCGAAAATTGTAATAGTGACTTTTCAATGAAAACAAATCTGCGAAGAAATTAAAATGTTATAAAAATTACATAGCAGATTATAGTGTCAAAATACAATAGTTGAAGTCCAGGAAGGAATGAAAAATTGATACTTACATTGATTGCTAAAATCATAAGGCCAGTCGAAGAAAACGAGTAACTATACCTATATCTACCAGATAATACAACTTTTCAGCTTAGAATGGAACAGGATTAGCTTCATTGTCTGTACGAATAAGAGAGTCATGTTAATTTACATATATTATATTATATTACTCAGTATACTTACTCCTATTTATTATGGATTCCTTTTATAATTTCGTTTGACGACTATTTTAGGTAGGTACTTATTTAATCTATTGCACAAATTGTATAATTGATTAATTAATAAACGCAAACGCACGTGAGATTTTGGTGTTTATGTATTTTATACATAAGTTAGGTATATGCAGGAAAACATTACAAAGGCTTTATAGCGTAAAAGGTGCTCGATGACTGAAATAACACAACCACACTTCTACTGTAATAGTAGACTTTATTTTCCAAGCTTAATGCAACAGGGCACGTAATAAATAGGTACTCAATCATGAACAACTTAGAAACCTAATCATATAATTCCAATCCTTTGACGTGAAGGAAATTCCTCCGACACTTTCGTCTACTGTTTTTGCCATAGAGCAACAAACATTCAACTACAACCTACGGTCGTAGACCGGTCTATTAAATGCGTGGCGGTTCGCCACACCACCCCCCCACGGAGACAAATAAACCACATAAAAAATAACCTAAACATAACATAACTGTAACACAACAATTCTTGTTTAAACAACACAATGTGCATAAAGTAAAATTATAAATCTAACCTATTTCTGCATCTTACGATCCTACCTGCCCTAGTAGCTATAGGTATAGGATTAACGGCTGGTGGATTAGTAGTGGTAGGAACTGCATTGGGCACAGGGGAAGCAGGAACATCTTTTGTAGGTGCAGCAGCAGGCAACGGATTAGTACAAGCTTTATTTGGTTCCGAGGAATCTAAGTGCGCAGGTTTTACTCTGTCAATACTGACGGTGACGTCTCTACCATTTATGTCTATGGTGAGAGTTTTGTCCTGGCGTTTTTTTATTAGGTATGGACCAGTGTATGGTGGTTGTAGTGAACGCCGCACTGAATCCTCCCGAAGAAATACATGCGTCGCTACCCTCAAGTCTTTAAAAATGAAAGAGGACTGTTAAGAATGATGGGCAGCCGGAGAGGCTCGTAAACCTCTCATATGGCTCCTTAATCGTGCAACAAAGTCCGTTGTGACCTCAGGATATGCGCTCTCAGAAGCGGTGACAAGCTCGCCGGGAAGACGAAGCGGCTCGCCGTATAATATCTCAGCAGTGGATGTTTTCAAGTCTTCTTTAAGCGCAGTCCTCATGCCTAGTAACACCAGAGGTAACGCTGATGCCCAGAACTCCTCATGACACATAAAGGCCGCTTTTAATTGACGATGCATGCGTTCAACCATTCCATTGGCTTGGGGATGATAGCCTGTCGTTCGAATGCGCTTAGTACCACAAACGTCCATGAGACGGTGAAAAAGAGACGATTCAAATTGACGTCCTTGGTCAGTAGTTACCACAGAGGGTACCCTATAACGAGATATCCACTCCCGTGTAAATGTTTCCGCTACTTCTTCCGCTGTAATGCCAACCATTGGCCACGCCTCTGGCCACCGGGTAAATCTGTCAACGGCTGTTAAACAGTAATGGAAACCTTTACTATGGGGCAAGGGACCAATGATGTCGATATGCACATGGCGAAAGCGGAGCGAAGGACTGTCAAATTTCTGCAGAGGTGCGCTTACGTGTCTGGTAACCTTGCTACGTTGGCAAGCGAGACAAGAACGTGCCCATTGACGACATTCTTTCCTTATAATAGGCCAGACGAAACGATTAGCCATTAAACGAGCCGAGGCTCGAGCGCCAGGGTGGCTAAGATTGTGAATTTTCTCAAAATACTTCCGACGGAAAGCTTGCGTTAGGTATGGGCGGGGTTTATCTGTTGACACAAAACAATAGATTGATACATCAGTCCCCGGCAAATTAACCTTTACGAGTTTTAAGGAAGATTCCGTTTGCATCCTACGAAGTTCCTCGTCAGTAGCTTGAGACTCTGCTAGTTCGGCGTAATCATCCTCAATCCGGATCGCCTCAACCCTTGACATTGTGTCCGCCACAACGTTATCTTTCCCTTGTACATGCACAATGTCTGTTGTAAATTGAGATATAAAAGAAAGTTGGTTGAGCTGTACCGGAGGCAGTTTCTCCCGTCGTTGAGAAAAAGCATAGAAAAGGGGCTTATGGTCTGTATAAATGGTGGCGTGCTGTACTTCGAGCACGTGTCGAAAATGTTGCATCGCTTCATTCACCGCTAGCAATTCGCGATAGTAGGCTGGCCAGGTCGTGTGACGTGCTGGAAGTTTCTTACTAAAGAAAGCGAGAGGTTGCCAGTTGTTATTCACTCTCTGTTGCAAACAAGCCCCTATGTGGGTTGATGATGCGTCAGTAAAGAGTCCAAGAGACGCATTATCGATAGGATGAGCTAAGAGAGTAGCAGTGGCAAGGTGTTCTTTGCATTTATTGAACGCGAGCTCGAGTTCAGGCGTCCAGGGCACTGGTTTTGGTCATTTTAGTTGAGAGGATGCAAACACGTTTATAAGCGGTGCTTGAAGCTCAGCTGCTTTAGGAAGGAAGCGGCGATAAAAGTTTACCATGCCTAAGAATCTACGCAGGCCTTCAACCGTCTTGGGTAGAGGAAAACTACGCAGGGATTCAATTCCCTCTGGAGGCGGGCGGGAACCATTTTTATTAATACGATATCCAAGAAATGTCACCTCCTCTGTAGTTAGCATACACTTAGAGGGGTTGACGACGACTCCATACTTGGACAACCTCTGGAAAAGAGCGCGAAGATGTCGGGCGTGCTCTTCAGGGGTCCTGGAAAATATAAGGACATCGTCAATGTACGGGTAACAGAAATCGAGCCCCCTCACAACCTCATCCATAAAGCGCTGGAAGGACTGTCCCGCGTTGCGCAACCCGAAGGCCATGAATGGGAATTCAAACAGCCCAAAGGGGGTTGTAACGCATTCTTACAGATATCAGCGTCATGAACTGGTATTTGATTATATGCTTTTACCAGATTTATTGTACAAAAAAATTGTAGAGCCCGCTAGATTGTGTGCAAAGTCCCCAATGTGACGCACAGGATAACGATCTGGAACAGTTCTCGAATTTAATAAGCGGTAGTCGCCACACGGACGCCACCCATGCTCACCTTTTCGTGGCATATGAAGGGGAGAGGCCCAAGGGCTACTCGATGGGCGAGCAGTTCCACACTTCAACATCTCATCGAATTCTTTTTTTGCTGCTAGAAGTTTTTGTGGTGCAAATCTTCGTGGGCGGCACGACACAGGTGGTCCATCTGTGGTGATGATATGATGCTCGGTGGAGTGTTTCACAGTCCGTGGGAGACCCGGCGGTCGTAGGATTTCGGGAAATTCTAATAAGATTTTTGCAAATGGTGATTCGGCAACGATTGTCTTGATACTTGGCTGATTTATTTGGGAGATGGTGGCTGATGCGAACTTCCTCGTGTTACCATCTATAAGCCGACGGTTGTGACAATCTGGTATCAAATAATATTCAGCTAGCAAGTCTGAGCCAATGATTGGTGCACTAACATCTGCAATCACAAAATGCCATTTTATGAATCTGTTCAAAGATAAGTCCAACTGCAAGGGAAGGGTGCCATAAGTCTTTATAGCACTTCCATTAGCCGCCCGAACGTCGTATGTCGTGGGAATATATCTTTAAGCAGGTTACGTGGGAAACAGCTGAGGTCTGACCCAGTATCAATTAAGAATTGATGGCCTGTGTTATAATCCCTGACAAATAAACGGCGGCCGGGATTAGAGCAATCAGATGCCGCGCCTACTGATTGCTTTGAAAGTTTCCCTCGTGACGAGGTTTCCATGCGCAAGGAGGGATGCATTTAGAGGCTCTCTTACCATATCGCTTGTGGTACCAGCACCAACGTCCTCCAGGTTTAAGTTGTGCCTGTGGACGAGACGACGACAAGCTTCCAGTGTTAAGAGCTTCAACATTCATTGATAAATCCTCAATGCAACGCATGAGAGTACTTATTTCTGGAAGAGTAGGACTATTGTTGGTGACTGCAAAAGTAGCTGACGGAGGGGTAGGATGAGTTGCTTCCAGAAGAGCATCAGCAATCTCGGCTATGCTATCCTATTCCATGTCCTTATGTCCAATGATAATTCTTTGCACCTCCAGTGGTAGATGACGTAGCCATAATTCTCTTAGGATGCCCTCGTCTCCCATCGAAGACCCTGCCAAAGAACGGAGATGTTGCAGAAACACTGTAGGTTTGCGGTCGCCCAATTCTTCTCCGTCAAGCAGTTGGCGTATTTCTTGAGGTCTAGAAATGGAAAACTTCTTAATCAATTCACCTTTTATTTTAGTATATTTATTGTCCGATGGCGGATTTAAAATACAATCTTCGACTAACTTGGCTGTGGTAGAATCAAGCATTGACAAAACGTAGCCATATTTAGCTCCGTCCGACTTAATGCCGGCACCGTCAAATTGAGATTCTGCCTGGGCAAACCAAAGTTTGGGTTGGTGAGTCCAAAAGCTGAGGAGTTTAACCTTGATCGCGTTGACTTGTGGAGTAGGAGCAATTCCGAGAAGTGACGCACGTTGTTGTAGTTCTTCAAATCTCCTTAAAATCTCTGCATTTGCCTCTGTGCCCATGATTGCAGCAATAAAAACTTATTTTCAAGAAATGAAATATTAGAAATATACGTATAGGCACTTGGCAGGTAACAAATACACAATAAGAAAAAGAAAATGTCTGATGGATAAACGCCAATACCAAAAATCTTACGGAGTACAGTTTTTAACTAAATTACAACATGCAAGTGTAAGTATTAGTGACACAAAACAACAAAAATTAATAAATAAAAACCTTTTGAAAGAAACGTAATTCAATAAAAGAACTGTTACGTTATTACTAAGTTCGTAAGCTCAATTCACTTACTACTTATACGAAACAAAAATATAATGAAACGTTTTATCTTGTATACGAAACAAAAATATAATGAAACGTTTTATCTTTTATAGTAATTGAACAGTGTTTGAAAATAAACGTTAAAGTTAATAGAAGACGAGTGAAACGAAAAGTTCAGTAAAGTTAATAAGTATAGTCCCATCACCAGCTAAATAATTCTTCAAACACCAAAATAATTTAGAAAGACTTACAGTTGTTCAGGTTCTAAATACTTGCACAGTTGAATACTTGCGGCATGGCGGAAACGTTCTCGGTTCACCTGACGGCAGTGACAGTTGTAAGAATATCTCCGTTTTCGATTAATTTCGCTGTACCAGCGTGAATGAGAACAAGTATGGTTGCCGCCTTTGAAAAAGTTCGGCCGAATTTGATAAGTATAGGTCCCTTATTGAGATAATAAGGCGACAACTGGAAGTCATAACGTTCACCAATATAATTCTAGTAGCACCTACATACATCTGTGGTGCCCCTTTATATAGTACCAGCGTGAAGACGTACAACACCATGCTATATAATGATGTCAATGCTCATAAATACGGCTACTTTCTTGATCCTAACCAGATATTATCTTTTAGTCATTTTTGTCACACGTCAGGAAAATTAAACAAAAGTGGAGTACAAAAAATACTACAAAACATTATTGAATACATGAGTACTAAAGAACTAAGTAGTAATCATAGCAGTCCACCACAAAATTTACCTTGCAATGAGAGCGAAGTCAACGAGCGCCAGTTTTTTCGTGAATAATAGTAAAAAACGCAAGATACCGCAGCTGAACACGATCGGCATCCTCACCAACCCATGTCCAGTCCAAAAAAACAATCACGGAACTGATCAACTTCCTCCATCCAGAGAGACACAGAAAAAATACGGTTTAAAATCTACTAGTCATAAGGTATGCTCCACCGAATTTACGGTGATACATCAAAACATAAATCGATTAAAAAATAAAACCTATAAACTAGAATGTGAACTTCAACTCCACAATAACATAGACGTGTTATGCCTATCGGAGCATTGGCTTTCATCTGATAACCTTGCGGCTACTAATATAATGAATTATAAACTCAGTGCTAAGTACTGCAGGTCAAAACGTCAAGGCGGAGGTGTCTGCATCTATTCAAAATCAACCTTAACAACCATTGAACGTAGTGATGTGTCTGCCCTTTCAAAAGAACAAATACTAGAGATCTGTGCAACGGAATATATTGGTGTAGGTGTGATAGTGATATGTGTCTATAAACCCCCACCACAACCAGGTCAAAGCAATAATTTTAATGAATTTATTAACATTTTTAGCAAACTACTAGAATCTCCCTTATTAGAACAATACAAAATAATAATACTAGGTGATTTTAACGTAGATATTCTAGCCAATAGTCGTGAAAAGAAAAAATTAATCGACCTTTTAAAATCGGTTGGATTACGATGTCTTATATCATCAGCGACTCGCATTTGCAAAACAACAAAGACATGTATCGATCATGCCTACACCAACATACCTAAGAACTTAATACGTTGCGATAAACCATTCAATATGAACTTATCTGATCACTTGTGTGTAAGTGTCCGCTTATCCATTGAAAAAACATTACAATGTAATAATGTAATCTGGAAGAGACTATTCTCGGAAAAAAACATATATGAATTCACTTACAGTTTGTTTAACTATGACTGGAACTCATTACTATGTAAAAATATCTGTCCAAGTCACATATTAGACTCAGTTCTCACTGTAATAACACATCTATATGACACTCATTTTCCACTAAAGAAATATCCCTCGTTAAATAAGAATAAATTATGGGTAAGCAACCAGGTCAAAAATATCCGCAATCAGATGCGCAAAGAGAAATTAATTTTGTCTCGCGATTGTCTCCATGCTAATACCGGCGATATATTAGACGCACACAAATTAACTAGTACTATAGTTGAGCTGGAGAAAAAATATGGGAACACACTTCATCAAACACGTAGGGAATTTATTAACCAGTCGATTGCAAACAGTGATAATATTTGCAAAACTACCTGGCGGGTAATTTCAACCGAGACATGCAGACGCGACGATAAGAGGAACGCGCTAAACGTACTGATAAGCAAGGCGCCGGGAACGTCCATTGATCAGCAGGCGGCCGAAACTGCAGCGAAGCTAAACCGGTTTTATGTTGAATCTATTAAATATGCTATTAATTATGTCGACAGCTCGGTCGCGCTCAACTTTTTATCTAGGTATATAAATAAGCATGTAAACACTATCAGCTCTGCCCCATATACGTTGCAAGAAATAGTAAAAATGTTTAAAAAAATAAAACGAAAAGGCTCAAAAGACATTAACGACATGTCGACACGACTATTCGATTTACTCCCTGGTTTTATCATAGAAATACTGTGTAATTTATTTAATGAATGCATTAATGTTGGTAAATATCCGTCTAATCTTAAAAGGGTCAAAGTCCAACCGATATATAAAGGCAAAGGTGAGATGCATTCCCTACAGAACTTTAGGCCTATTTCACTAATACCGATATTTTCCAAAATTTGCGAGGGCTTATTAAGTGAAAGACTGATGTCTCACTTTAAAAAAGGTGGAATGTTAAACAAGCAGCAATATGCCTACCAGTGTGGTCGCTCGACTACAGACGCGGCCCGCGACGTCGTAACGAGGGTGTTGGATCACTTAGAGGGGCACAGGCAGGTTGCAGCTGTATTCTGTGATTTGTCGCGCGCCTTCGAGCTGGTGAGTCACTCCCTGGTGTTGGCCAAACTTAACCACTACGGCGTTACGGGCAGCTTTCGCGACACTATAGCATCCTTTCTCCAAAACAGGCAACAACTGACCTCCGTATGCGGTGCTAGGTCCGATGTTCTGGATCTGGGTGAGCGTTCAGTGCCTCAAGGATCGAGTATGGGTAACAACCTATTCTTGATACTAATGAACGATATTACAACTGCAAGCGACCAGGCTGAGTTTGTCCTGTTCGCCGATGATGGGTGCGTGATCGTAGCTGCCGAAAACCACGACCAACTTAAAACAAAGCTTAACACCGTCATGATTCAAGTAGCAGCATGGTTCACGGCTAATGGAATGAAATTGAATATAGAAAAAACAAATATAATCCATTTCGGGCTCCGTGGCAGGAAGGATAACAATTTAAATATTGTCTGCAACGGACAGCCTGTACCGCAGGTAGACGAGGTGAAATATCTCGGCTTCACTATCGATTCCGGTCTTACATGGGGATCTCACATTAACTCTCTCTGTAGCAGACTTGCATCTGCATGTTTTGCGCTTGGTAGACTACGCCCTTGTATGTGTACAGATAACGTAAAAAAAGCCTACTACGGCTACTTTCACTCACTCCTAGCCTACGGAATCGACCTTTGGGGTGATGCTGCAGGACGAGAAAGGGTGTTCGGGCTACAGAGACGAGCGATTCGCGCCGTTGCTGGTGCTGCGTATGACAGTGATGCAAAAATCCTGTTCCAGGAGTACAAAATACTGACCCTACCGGGTTTGTACATCCTTGAAATTGCAAAACAGGTTAGAGGGAACATCAATAACTTCTCGACATTTGGAGACGTCCATGACCGCAACACTAGGCAGCGTCATTTGTTAAAATCACCGTTCACGCGACTAAATAAATCAAAAAAACTTCTGCACACGATCGGCCCGAAAATATATAACGCTATACCTGATGATATAAAAAAAACATCTAGTTACCAATCGTTCGTTAGTAAACTCAAGACGAAGTTGGTTTCCGATGCGCTCTATAAAATAGAGGATTTCTTTAAGCCTTCTGGACCTACTGGATTGCTTGCCCAAATATATTAGTAATATCACGTACCGTAATATTAAATAAATAGTATTACTAATATAATGTATTATGCATATTTATATAAGAATGTAAATGAATGTATTTTAAAATACCTATGACTAATATTAACAATGTAATATCCTAGCAAGTAAGTTTATAATGTTGACGTATAAAATATTTTTATTTTTATCAATAAACAAATTGAATTGAATTGAATTGATATGACGAAAACTGGTTGTAGTTACTATGCACTTCAGCGCTATTTTACACTTCACTTTTTACTTCCTATACAGCGATGCTAGCGATAGCGACGACAGAAGCAAGTCGCTCCGAGCGATGAGCATGCCGAATTCTCGGAAAATGACTTCAAATCCAACGGAGTCTTAGGGTCACCAGCATAGCGTGAAAGGTGCTCGATGACTGAAATAACACAACCACACTTCTACTGTAATAGTACACTTTATTTTGCCAAGCTTGATGCAACAGGGCACGTAATAAATAGGTACTCAATCATGAACAACTTAGACACCTAATCATACAATTCCAATCCTTTAATGTGAAGGAAATTCCTCCGACACTTTCGTCTACTGTTTTTGCCATAGAGCAACAAACATCCAACTACAACCTACGGTCGTAGACCGGTCTATTAAATGCGTGGCGATTCGCCACAGCTTGATAAAAGTCTGTTGTAGGTAGCGGGATGCTTGGTGCTGTAACCTGTAAAATTTAACTGCTTTCTTGCTTTGTGACTCTATGCAGCACTTGCTCCTATGCAACAAACGATCTTCGACTTCATTTGGCACTAGTTTTCGCTTCAATTATTCGATTTAAGTCGCTAGGCGCTGATTGTGGCTAACAACTGTTACTTTCTAAGGCCCGAGTTCACCAACTACAACATAAACATTGATTACGTAATCGCTCCTTTAAAATTTAACAGTTGGTTAAACGATACACGTTCTTTTTATTTTTACCACCCATTTTTAACAAACGGTTAACCAACCAAACGTTTTCGAATGACTGAGTTATGGATGGTACAAGGAGGATCGATCTTTCTTATAGGAAAACGGTCGAAAAAGTGTCCAGCGGTAAGCACTAAACAATAGTTCCAAATATCTCCGGGTGGCGCTAGGTATAAGTAGTATTCAGCATTTGAAATGAATTACCGGTATTTAATACTTATATGACATTCTAAATAAAATTCATATTCAGTGTTTTTCTTCTCCGCAAATAATTATATTGTAAATATGTTTGGATTTGATTTTTTAATATCAAAATTAATTTAATCAAATTTAATATCACTGTGGCGCCATCAGTTTATCGCCTTTTGACGGACATTTTTGTAACATAGAGATTTATATCCTTCTTGTACCATCCATAGAATGAGTCGTAAATGAATGAGTGGTATAGTATTACTATGTGAAGATGTCAGTGTATCTCCATACATTTGCTTTTTCCCCAGTGACATTCAGAAATGGTAGGGTAACATTATTGTTTGACGAAATATTATTACCTGTTTTGGCAATGCCATTTATTTATTTATTTTATTTACAAGAACGGTTAAAACCAATTACACTTGTAATTTTACATTTCACAAATTACATATCACATTAGGTAGGTAAATAATTGTATATCTCTTCATTCATTCCCTCATTCGCACTGCATTACAGTAAGAAAGGCATCTGGACGTAAGTTGAGCCCAACTGTCAGTAAAAATGTCTACCTGCGTATCAGTACGTAGGAGCCCGTTAAGTAATGTGATCATGTCGCATAGTGGTGAATGGCGGCGGGCAGAAGTCGCGCGCGGTCCAGAGCCGTCGGAAAGCTGCAGGTATGGGCGCCTGCGGGATTTATTAGGAGGAACAATGATGCTGTTGAGAACATTGTGCAGTTCTATGCTGTTGATTTTATTTCGCAGCACCTTGCACGCTGTCATCAACCGATCACTATTTCTGCGTACCTCAAGTGAGTTAAAGCCCAGGACACCAAGTAAAAACTGTGATGGGTACATATATGGGTAATATCCATATAATTTCTTATATAAGAATCGTAAGAACACTTTTTGTGCCTTTTCCAGCATCAGTTTATACTTGGCCTCGCTAGGGCTCAAAACACAAGCACTGGTCTCTAATTTGCTCCGAACTAGAGCCGTATACAGTAGTTTTATGACTCCCGGGTTACTGAAATCCTTGACGTTTCTCATTACAAAACCCAGTCTACGATACGCCATGTCCATAACGGGAACGTCTTTGTTATTTAGCATCCTTTTCAAATCTCTTGTCAATGCCAATGTTACTTTTTCGCTGTTTTCCGTCAAGTGTTGTGGTGTGAATTGAATTTTGAATACAAAATTAACATTACAGTCCTAGATAAAAGATAATGGAAGATAAACGCAAGCGTACGATAAATTTTACAAGTGACGAGAAATCGTTGTTAACCGAACTCGTTTCAAAATATAAAGCTGTAGTAGAAAATAAAAAATCAGACGCGACAACAAACGCCGATAAAGCAAGGGGTTGGAAGCATTTATCCCAAGAACTTAATGCTCTTAGCACATACTGCTCCCGCCCTCCCGAAAGTTTAAAGACTTTAAAGAAGTTTAAAGAAGATTGATATTCGAAATATTTATAATATATTCTATTTAGGTGGTGGCAGACCCCCTCCACCGTCTCCTGGTACTGGAGCAGACCGTATCGTGGAAGATATATTGGGGCCTGCTTTGGAAGGAATTGAAAATTAATATGATAGTGATGCTTTACTATATGATGATGTAAGTACAGAGAAACTTATACCTATACTCTAATTTACTTGTACATACATTCTCTTATCTCATCAATGCATGTAAAATAACTAATATTGTCTTTCAATGTATTTTCAGTGTAATAAAGATACGACAAAAATGTGCTCTGACACCGAGGAGATAGGTACGGATAATGAAGTTATTCAGGCCATAATTGTGGAGAACGAGGACGAACCTTCATGTTCACTTACTTTTCCCATAGCTGAGATAAATTCTGACAATAAGGTAATACGAGTACATATATCATATAAATGTATAAATATTATAGGACATCTTACACAAATCAACCTAGTCCCACGGTAAGCACATTAAGGCTTGTGTTGTGGTTACTAGACGACGATAAATATAATAGATATCATATAGATAAATACTTATATACATAGAAACATCCATGACTCGGGAACAAATATTTGTGATAAGTACACAAATAAATGCCCATACCGGGATTCAAACCCAGGACCTCCAGCTTAGTAGACAGAGTCACTACCAACTAAGCTAAAGAGGTTGTCGATATATCATATGTTAAATCTATTTATTAATTTATATAAAAACCATACAGCTAACCTTGCACAAATAACCTTTTTTATTTAGGTTGACATATAGTCATAGCCCGGACAACTCATGGCAAAAACACCAGCATTTTTGCAATGAACAGTCCGAGCTATGCATGTATAATAATGAAATGTAAAAGTAACTCTGTCTGTGGAACATATGTGACTGCAATGATGAAAAATACATATCTAATAGATTACATTGCTTTTATAATTGGTATATAATAAAATTATTGTTATTTGTTTATAGGACAATAATCCGAAATGGGAGGGCTGGACACCAAACTCTTTAAAAAGACCCATTTCCGATGTTTTAAAATCTTCCAAGGACTCCAAAGTCAACCATAGTTGGTTGAAAAGAAGGAGACGCAACCAGCAAAATTTAGGTGACCAGCTTGTGCAAGAAAAAATAAATTTGGTCAAAACATTAATAGAAAATGCACGGGAGGAGTCCAGAAGAATTTTAATTTTAGATGAACAACTAAAGCAGGAGAAAATTAAAACACAAAAAATATTACAATAAAATGTATTTTGTTTCTTTTATAACCATTTTTAGTGTTTCGTACCAAGTTTACGAAACACTTATGGGATCACTCCGGTCGCCGAAATCGGTAAAACGCGCCTTTTTCGGAAAGGGTTTAACATAGAAAGCTGAAATTTGGAATAGGTATAGAAAATGTTGGCTGTAATAAGGTACCGAGGCTTTAACTGCTTAAATTAAATTTTATGAGGAAGTTTAGGGGTATTAAGGGGGAAAGTGAATTTTATTTTTCATTTGTAAGAATCGTGTGGGGTACCAATAGAAAGCCTGCAAAAAGTTAGGACAGCTGACTGATTTTGACTTCATTTTACGAGCAGAAGTTTTGATAAAAAACGCATTTGAAAATGCAGTTTTTCATACAAAAATTACGGCTCTGTCCCCGCGTTTTTTTCAGAAACTATAGCTAACTAGGAACTGAGAACTGAACAGTCCACTAAATAGACCCTGCAGATGACGGCATAATTATTTGGTAGACCTATCTTTAACAGTTTTCAGACCACGGATTGACCTTAGGTTACTATAGGACTCGATATGTACCTACAGTCAATTTACAGTGGTAATTTCCTATGATTTGTATATTAAAAGCATAAGAGAAAAATTGTACATACAAAATTGAACTTTACTCAACGGTTATACACTTATAAATATCGAACGAGCCTTCCTACCCAAGGAAAATTATTTTGAAGTTTGTCGAACAACTATTTTCTTGTTTTTATGAGATAGTAGGTAGATAATATAAGTTTAAATTTCAAACAGGCCTTCAAAGCAGCGCACGTCGTCGGGTGACAAAAAAATTCACTAATTACCTACTACCACAAGTTTATAGCCGTAATGATCCGTATTGGTAACAAAACAAGGCGGATTTTAGTTACTTATTTTTTTTGCAATTTTTGAGATTTATCGACAAAGTTAAGTGAGTGACAAGTTTAAGACGGGAGAAAAATAATGTTGACAGAGTTTACTACATGTTAGGCGGGAAAAGGGGGGGGGGGGGGGGCACAAAGAAAATACACAATAAACGATATTAATTCATACCAAAAATGGTAAGGTTGATCCTTTAAGACGGGAGAAAAAGAATGTTGATAGAGACGACTACATGTCAGGTGGTAAAAGGGGGGCTCAAAGCAAAGACACACTACTCGATTTGTATTCATACCATAAATGTTTAAGACGGGAGCAAAACGAGTATCGATCAAGTTAACTGAGTGTCAAGCGTAAGAGGGGCTCGGGGGGCTGAGCCCCCCGCACAAAGAAAAAGTACACTGAACTACATTAATTCAGACCAAACATGGTTAGGTTGAATGTTTAAGACGGGAGAAAAAGATGTTGACAGAATTTACTACATGATAGACGGTAAAAGGGGGGTTCGGGGGGTGGAGCCCCTCGCACAAAGAAAATACACATTAAACGATTTGTATTCATACCATAAATTATAATGTTAAATGTTTAAGACGGGAGCAAAACGAGTATCGAGAAAGTTAACTGAGTGACAAGTGTAAGAGGGGGGCTCAGGGGCGGAGCCCCCCACACAAAGAAAAAATACACAAAACGATATTAATTTATACCAAAAATGGTAAGGTTGATCCTTTAAGACGGGAGAAAAAGAATGTTGTAGTCTTTAGATTGTCTCTTTTTTAAAGAAACTAAATAGTATTTTCAATGTACGTTAAAATCCTTCTAATTGACATTGCTTGTCAGTCTTGTCACCTTACAGACATAATCAATTTCGCAATACATTGCGTGTTCGAATAAACTTTAAAGTGTACTAAAAATTAAACTACAAGTTATTTTTCTCGTAAGGAAAAAACGGAACCCTTATAGGATCACTTTGTTGTCCGTCTGTCTGTCTGTCTGTCTGTCTGTCAAGACCATTATTCTCAGGAACCCGTGGAGGTATCAAGCTGAAATTTATACCAAATACTCAGGTCTATTGTCCCTTGGAGCTGTCAAAAAATCAAACTTAAAACCCAACGCAATCAAAAGATACAGTCGTTTATGCTGCAAATTTTAGAGTTTCGGCACTAGCAAAACCTACGGGGTACTTTCCGTGAACTCAGAAACTTGAAATTTGGCACGAAGCAACGTCATATAGAATAGATAAAGGAAAAATTACAAAAAGTAGACATTTTTAGTAAAATCATGCAAAAACATATTTTTTAAATTTTAAACTTACTACGTTTTTCCTCGTAAACGCGTGGAGGTATTAAATTGAAATTCAAGTCAAATACTTAGAGCTATAGGACCTTTCAGATGTAGCAAAACCAAACTTTTATGTCAACGCAATCAAAAGAAATAGCAATTTAAGTCGCATATTTTGAAACTGAGTACTCGCAAGAAACTCAAAACCTAAAGGGTACTTCCCGTAAACTCAGAAACTTGAAACTTGGCACGAAGAAACTTCATATAGCACAGACAAAGGAAAAATTACGAAAACCAGACATTTTTAGTAAAATCATACAAAAAATTTTTTTTTTTAATTTTAAACTTTCTACCTTTTTCCTCGTACACGCGTAGAGGTATTAAATTGAAATTCATATCAAAGACTCAGGTCTATAATACCTTTAAGTTGTAAAGGTTTGTACGGAACCCTCGGTGCGCGAGTCCGACTCGCACTTGGCCGGTTTTTTTCTACATAACATCTAGTTCAATGATTGCGCTCGAACTCAATCAAACAAGTGGAGATTTTGTTAAGAACATTCAAATCAGCTTTTAGTAGAGCTGTGCCTCGTTTATATTGCACAATATGACTCAGCAGCCGAAATATTTCTGAACTTGTGGAGAACTATGTATTTAAGAATTAATTTTTTCACCTAACTTCTAGATCGATGATTGGGGTCGCACTAAAAACGTCTAATTGATCATCTAATAGGCTACATAAATCAGCTACAAACAGAGCTGTACCTCGTTAAGTTTGGACGTTATGACTCAGCAGCTGAAATATTTCTGAACTTGAGATCTTGTTCAGTTTTCTTTTTTCATCTAACTTCTAGATCAATGATTGGGGTCGCACTATATAAGACTCATAAACCATCTAATAGGCTACTAAAATTAACTTTTAGTAGAGCTGTACCTCGTTTAGTTTGGACGCTATGAGTCAGCGGCCGAAATATTTCTGAACTTGTGGAGATCTTGTTAAGATTAAATTTTTTTCATTTAACTTCTAGACCGATGATTGGGGTCGCAATACAAACATATAATTGAACATCTAATAGGCTACTTAAATCAGCTTTTAGTAAAGCTGTACCTCGTTTAGTTTGGACGTTATGACTCAGCGGCCGAAATATTTCTGAACATGTGGAGATTTTGTTAAGATTTTTTTTTTTTTACCTGACTTCTAGATCGATGATTGGGGATGCACTTAGGGTTGCCATATGGAAAAATGAAATGTCCTGACAAAAATCCTGACATCACTCAAAAAGTCCTGACATTTCTTGTATTCAAGATTTGGCGTAGGCGTAGGTAGGGTAGGTAGTTTGAACTTTGAACTAACGCATCTAAAACGTCGGCGCGGTGCGCGGTAGCGCGGTATACTGTATGACGGATCTACCCGTCTCTTTCCCGAGGTTCCCTCTCTTTCCTCAGCCCCGCGCCCGCAGTCCCCGCACGATTTACGCCCCCTCCGCTCCGCCCGCGCCTCGCGCCGCGCCGCGCCACGCCTCACTAGTTGCTGGCGTTCACTCGTTCAGTTCAGTTCACAAGTTCAGTTAAGTCACGTCGCATTGTTCGCGTCGCGTCGTATGGTTCAAGTACGTTTTTGCGTTTTAAAATAAAAATGGCGACAGGCAGTAAAAGACCACGACTTTGTACTTTTACGTCAGCGCTGCAAGAACCATTCCCATTAATAAAAGAAGGCAAAGAGTCTAGTGAGGGTATGTGTACAATTTGTAACGCTTATTTTAGTATAAAACATAAAGGTGCTGCTGACATTGAAAAGCATTTGCTGACTGACAAGCATAAAAAGAACGCTTTAATTGTAAAAACAAATACAAAGCTGGAAGCATTCGCTAAACCCGAAACGTCAGGGAGCTCGGCAGCAGCTACTCAAGCAGCAGAGGCCACATTGTCGTATCACACCGTTAAACATCACCAATCATTTAATTCGATGAACTGCACATCAAATTTAATGGGAACCATATTTAAGGACTCGAACACTGCAAAAAGTATTACTTGTGCAAGAACTAAGGCCGAGGCGATAGTTACCGGCGTTATATGTCCATGGGTGATCGATGACATAAAAAAAAACTCGATAGTGTGAGTTTCATCGGTGTATCGACAGATGCCAGCAATCATGGCGCAGAAAAGATATTTCCAATATTAGTCCAATTTTTCGATTGGCAGGCAGGTATATTAACAAAGGTGTTGGATGTGTTAAGCACGCCAAATGAAACTTCGGACACAATAACGAATATAGTTAGATCTACTTTAGATAAATATGAATTGACAGAAAAGTGTGTGTCATTTACCGCCGATAATGCTAATGTCAATATTGGAGGAGTGAACCGACAGCCAGGGCGTAATGTTTGGACAAACTTAAAAAACAGCCTGGAAAAGGAATTGGTCGGCATTGGTTGTCCTGCGCATGTTTTGCATAACTGCGTACAGCATGGTACTGATCTTCTCGACGTAGATATCGAATCGTTAGTGATGAAGATGTTTAATACATTTTCAGTGTACACAGTACGAACTGGAGCATTGAAGGAGATATGCGACTATGTCGACGTTCACTATGAAAAGCTATTGTACCACAGTAAAACAAGATGGCTGAGTCTCTTTCCGGCGGTTGAAAGAATTCTAAAACTCTTTGTACCTCTTAAAGAGTACTTTATGACGGCAGCAGCAGCACCCATAACAATTAAGAGATTTTTCGAGAATGAACTTGGAGAAGCTTATTTCTTTCTAGTTCACTCACTTATGCACATATTTCAAACGCATATTCTGCAAATTGAAAAAGAAAGTAACTCGATTCTGGACATAATAAGAATCTTAAAATCTACTTGCACAATTTTAAAAGCACGAGCAGAATCAAATTTTCTACCCTTGAAAGTAAGAGAGTTGCTTACTAAATGCAACCCTGAAAAGCAACAGCATTTCAAGCAAAATGCAGGAGAGATGTACGAGAAGTGTATTGAATATTTGATGTCGTGGATTGAACCATTAAATAAATAAATAAATAAATATTATACGACAATCTTACACAAATCGACCTAGGCCCACAGCAAGCTCAATAAGGCTTGTGTTATGGGTACTAGACGACGATATATATAATAGATAAATATGGATAAATACTGAAATACATAGAAAACATCCATAACTCAGGAACAAATATCTGTGATAAACACACAAATAAATGCCCTGACCAGGATTCGAACCCGGGACCTCCTGCTTCATAGGCAGGGTCACTACCGACTGGGCTAGGAGGCCGTTAAATTAAATGACTTCAAAGTATTTGGCTGGATGGAATTGAAGAAAGGACAGCAACTAGATTTTGATGAAACTACTACAACTATTGCATTTTTAAACACAAAAGGTGTGCTGATTAATGACGTTCAACTGTTTGATGAGATTGCGCTTTTAAACACTTTCCTAAGAGAACAGAACAGTGATTTTTTCGATGTGATGCTTCACGTTCTGTGGGTAAATATTTTCAGAAATATTGGCGTTGTAAGAATCCCGGAATTATTGCGAATAAGTCAATACATATTTGCCATTTCCGCCCAGAACGCAAACGTGGAGAGAGTGTTTTCAATGATGGCGATTCAATGGTCTAAGGAACGAAACAGACTGTCGGTTGAAACTGTTCGCGCGTTGCTGCTAGTGCAGTATAACCTTAAGAGTACAGATTGTGAAGAGTTTTATAACTCCATTAAGCACGATAAAAGCTTTTTAGGCCAAATTTCAGGTCAGAGCAAATATAATAAATAAAATATAAAGAGTCATAAAATATGTTGGTTCTCATACAAACCTCGGCCCTTTTTATTGCAAACAGACTCTAGTATTTATTATACTGTGCAATTTTATTAATGTTTACTGAAACCAAATAACAAAAGTGAATTACTTATAACTAGATAATTAAGCAAGAAAATGATAGATCTCTATAGCTATAGGTAACTATCCTAATTTCAATTACTTTAAAGAAGTGTTAGTGTTTTTGTTGATTATTTACAACTTAAATTTATTTTTTGTTTAAATGTTATAATAAAAAGAAGAATAAACAATTGTGTTCCAGTGTGATTTTATTGTGAATTTAATACTATCCTTTGTTGAATATTAGGTACATTTTATTTTATAATAAATAAATCTTTAATTTTAATTGTTCATTTAATGAATATTTCTTAAAAATCCTGACACTGGGCAAGTCCGGCCGCAGTCCTGACAAATGATCAAAAGTCCTGACATGTCAGGACAAATCCTGACATATGGCAACCCTAGATGCACTATATACGTCTCAGAAAACATCTAATAGGTTACTAAAATTAATTTTTAGTAGAGCTGTACCTCGTTTAGTTTGGACGCTATGAGTCAGCAGCCGAAATATTTCTGAACTTGTGGAGATCTTGTTAAGATTTAATTTTTTCCACCTAACATCTCGACCGATGATTGCGGTCGGACTATATACGTATAATTGAAGATCTAATAGGCTACTAAAACCAAATTTTAGTAGAGCTGTACCTCGTTT
This sequence comes from Pammene aurita, assembly GCA_947086415.1. Taxonomy (NCBI): domain Eukaryota; kingdom Metazoa; phylum Arthropoda; class Insecta; order Lepidoptera; family Tortricidae; genus Pammene; species Pammene aurita. The sequence continues at coordinate 32,518,814 of OX352295.1, forward strand.
AGTTTGGACGTTATGACTCAGCAGCCGAAATATTTCTGAACTTGTGAAGTACTATGTATTTAAGATTATTTTTTTCTCCTAACTTCTAGATTGATGATTGGGGTCGCACTAACATCGTCTAATTCATCATCTAATAGGCTACATAAATCACCTTTAAATAGAGCTGTACCTTGTTTAGTTTGGACGTTATGACTCAGCAGCTGAAATATTTCTGAACTTGAGACATTGTTCAGATTTAATTTTTTTTCATTTAATTTTTAGATCGATGATTGGGGTCCCACTATATACGTCTCATAAACCATCTAATAGGTTGCTAAAATAAACTTTTAGCAGAGCTCTACCTCGTTTAGTTTGAACGCAATGAGTCAGCGGCCGAAATATTTATGAACTTGTGGCGATCTTGTTAAGATTTTTTTTTTTTCACCTACCTTCTCGACCGATGATTGGAGTCGCACTATAAAGGTCTAAATTTACATGTAATAGGCTACTTAAATCAGCTATTACGAGTAGTATAACTGTACCTCGTTTAGTTTGAACGCTACGAGTCAGCAGCGAAATATTACTGAACTTGTGGAGAACTATGTATTTATGAATTCTTTTTTTCACCTAACTTCTAGATCGATGATTGCGGTCACACTAAATACGTATAATTGAAAATCTAATAGGCTACTAAAATCAACTGTTATTAGACCTGTACTTCGTTTTGTTTGGACGTTATGACTCAGCAGCCGAAATATTTCTGAACTTTGAAGTACTATGTATTTAAGATTTAATTATTTTCATCTAACTTCTAGATCGATGATTGGGGTCGCACTATATACGTCTCATAAACCATCTAATAGGCTACTAAAATTAACTTTTAGTAGAGCTGTACCTCGTTTAGTTTGGACGCTATGAGTCAGCGGCCAAAATATTTCTGAACTTGTGGAGATCTTGTTAAGATTTAATTTTTTTTACCTACCTTCTCGATCGATGATTGGAGTCGTACTATAAAAGTCTAAATTTACATATAATAGGCTAATTAAATCAGCTATTAGTATAACTGTACCTTGTTTAGTTTGAACGCTACGAGTCAGCAGCGAAATATTACTGAACTTGTGGAGAACTATGTATTTAAGAATTAATTTTTTCACCTAACTTCTATATCGATGATTGGGGTCTCACTAAAAACGTCTAATTGATCATCTAATTAGGCTACATAAATCAGCTTCAAATAGAGCTGTACCTCGTTTAGTTTGGACGTTATGACTCAGCAGCTGAAATAATTCTGAACTTGAGATCTTGTTCAGATTTAATCTTTTTCACCTAACTTCTCGACCGATGATTGCGGTCGAGAAGTTAGGTGACGTCATATTATTTCAGTCGCTAATTACAAGATAGTTACTTGTTTTTGGTCTTTTTTGATTAGGTACTGTGTCAGCTACATTTCTACTTTCCAAGGATTACCTTTTCCATTAGTCTATCGAAAATATAAATTGTTAGTCGTTTGGTCTCGTTTGAAAATTGTGCCCAGTCTATCGAAAAGAAAAATGTACTTACCATAAACTGGTTATATCTAAAAATTGCGTGCAAGTCTATCGGAAATAAAAATTATTGAATGTCTGATTTTGTTTGAAAATTGTGTTCAGTCTATCGAAAATAAAAATTATTTGTAGTTTGGTCTCGTTCGAAAATTGTTCCCAGTCTAAGAAAATAAAAATTGTCAATTAACTGGTCTTGTCTGAAAATTGCGTCCAGTCTCTATCGAAAATAAAAAAGGTCGTCTTTCTGGTCTCGTTTAAAAAAATTGTAGTCTCTATCGAAAATTAAAAATATTGGTTTATTATGTACATATCATCCCATCATTGTAAATATTTTGGTGTATTATTTTGGTTGTTTCTATAATATCTGTGCGTTACTTCAAAAATATATAGTTCAAAAAGAAGCGCCTTTAAACAAATATCATCTGAGCTGCACAACCTTCGACCTCAGCTCGAAGAAAATGAAAAGGTTACAGTCGACGATTGTAAGAAGCTTTCCTTAGCTTTGATGGGTTGCAAGTACAAATCTTATACACACCTTTTCAAAATTATTAATGAAAATTCTAATTTTCGCAAATTTCATTTTTATAATCCAGAATATCCAGATACTGCGCTCACATCTGACGGTTTAAAATTGGCGATAGCCAAATTTAACCTGTGCTCCAAGCCAGACTCTCCCACACCATCGTCTCACGTTAGTAGCGAACTGTTAGGTATGTGACCATTTCCAAATGTCCAACACAATACGAAATCGTACAAGGATATACAAGATTTGGTTGAAGGTACACAAAGATGCCGCCAAATCGTCAATGTATAGTCAATGTGACATTTATCTTCCCACCAATTCACCGACATATGACGATATCCAGGCTCCTTATATTGGTCCTTTGAGCCCAACGGAAATATGTAAAAGCGTTGATGGTGAACTTGACAAGGATGACGTCAAGTTATCGCCTTCCTTGGCTGAGTTAGATATTGAAAGTGTCGAACAGGCTCAATCAACCCAGCATTGTTGTGAATATGATGACTTCATTTGCATGGACGTAACAACTGACGTCTGCAATCGAGTCTCCGATATTGCCACTACTAAAGTATCACCTGACATACTTTAGTAGTTTACATACAAAAAGCCGTTCTGAATATCTCAAGCCCAGATATTTCTGCGAGTATACTCCCTATTGGCTCTGAAAATGTGGACAACCTCACACGTGATGACATTATTGAGGGATCGTTCACAATTGACGAAAAACTGTAGAACGAAATGTTTATAGATGGCAAATTAAATACTTTTATATATCCTTACATCCTGAAAAGTCAATTGAAAAATATGTAAATAATACATGCACCATAAATATAAACCATAAAAAATAAATACTTAAAAGAAAACAAAATCATAATATCAGCGTCATGCACTCACCCGAAATGTAAATTGTTCAAAATCATACTTTCGGACCGTGTCGTGACTGTGCGTAGTACTAATCGAAATTTTTGCCATAGTCAATATTTAACCAGTCAATTGCGCGGCCTTGAAAGGAAACTAGAAAAAAAAAAACTAACGAAGACAAAACCCCTTGCTCTTAAAAAGGAACGTTTACTAAATTTGGACCAGGCATGTTTAAAGCAAACGAAAAATCTTAAATCCGTAAAATCCGACTCAACCATCAGAAAAGTGAGATCTGAAGCCATGGGTACGAACGATCGATCAAAAAATGATATTCTGGATTTATATCTATATCAAAAAGATCACCCGGACTATATGCAGGAATTGTCATTGCCTTTAGTCGTGAAGCTGTTCAGTGACGAACAGTTAAAAGTAATTAAGATTACTAAAAAACCCCTGTTGCACTTTGACGCAACAGGTGGAGTGTGCAGGCCACCTAACGGAGACAAATCTATTAAAAGGATATTTTTATATAGCGGTGTTATCCAACTTCAATCGACAGCGTGTATTTTCCGTCTTCTCTATGATCTCCTCGATGCACGACGCGAATACAATTTTCAAATTGTTAAACGACTTTAGAGTCTTTTGTGAGACGAATAACAGTTGTAGTCGGTGGTGTACACTTATTTATACGGAAAATGATGATGATGGAATTTCCATTTGCAAAGCTACTCCTTTAGGCTCTAAGATTAATTTAAGAAGGGGAGCCAATTAAATTTTTGATGCAAATTTTTGACGAAGTGGGGGGTGCCCCCCAAAATTAATGAAAATAAAATAGAGCTATATAGTCAAGTTTGATATCATTTTCATGTAAAACAAGGATGCCGAATTCATTTTTGGTATTTTATTTATACCTTTCCATATAAGAAAACTGAGAAAACAAAAATAATATGAAATCAACGTATGATATTTTTTTGAATAAATGCCTATATTTTTTTTATTTATGGTCGTAACATGAAAAATATATTTTCATGATAAAGCTCTGTTATTCCCCTTTATAAAAAGTATATAAATCCTATATTGGTTATAATATCTTTAACGAAAGAAATTATAATAATCGGCCTATTATCAACCACAATCTAATTATGTAGGAAAAACGATGTGGTTTGAGCTCTAATGCTTGCTTAATTATATCTTTCACAACTAAATGGACGTCAACCATTTCAAACGCTATTATTTACCTTGCCTTTGTATGCTTGTTATAATCCGTAAGTGGAATTAAGAGTTCGTTTAGAAGATACCGGAACCGGTTACCAATAAAGGGGTATTAGATCAAGTAAGTATTTGGTAGGGTAGTTTTAAAAAACTATCAATTTTTTAAAACTACCCCAGGAGAGCAGAAGGTCGAGCACAGTGGCGTGCCATGGGAGAGGCCTATGTCCAGCAGTGGACTGATACTGGCTGCTGCTGCTGCTACTGATAATAATAATGTAGCGCTTACCGAAATGAAAATCCAAAATGACGTTTACCTATTTAGCTAATTTTATCTCTATTGCTAAGACATAAGACAGGGACATAACATTGAATATAGGGTAACCATATAATTTTGTAACCAAATAATAGCGTTATCAAATAGAGGGGTTCTCCAGTCCCTGTTATCTAGTGACGTTTTCAAGTAAAAGGTACATCATTGCGGGTTATCAATAAGGGCCCGTTCAGTTTTTTAGAGAGAAAACTTAAGCGGTAGGTATACATCTTCAACTGAGGACAGTCTGTTGGCGAATAGTGCGCTCTAAAATAAAAATAACAATTCTGTGTTATACCTACTTAGACATTACACAAACTTATATGGAAATTTGTTAATTTATTATAACTAATATTTACATAACTAAATGCAAGTCTGCATATCTACAGCTACATGCTTTATCCCACATCTCCAAAATTTTGTAGTTGAAATTATACCCTAGTTCTGTTGTCAAATTGATCCGATATCTGGTGCACACCTTAAGTTCTAATGACAATTACAATTTAATAGATTCAGTATCATTGTAAATCCAAGATAGCTGCCGCTACAGAATGCCGCGTATTTTGTATTTCCTAACAGACCTCTCAATCAAGTATAAAATGAAAAATTTATTAGTAGAACACAGTGCATTGCGGATCATAAAGTAAGCGTAGTTTAGACAGTTTTAGTAACATAACAAGAAAATAAGTATTGTTCAGGTAAATTCAAAAGCTTTTATTGAAAATAAACAATGATATAGATAATGTACAAAAAGCTATAAAAATAATTCGGTAGGTTATAGGTACCAGTCATCATACCACTTTTCTCGTCAATGTAGCTAGAGCATTGAAAAGACTAAAAACTAAAATCGTGGGGCGCTTGAATCTTTTATCAACGGACAACGCCTTATATCATTATAATATATATGAACTTAGGTTAGTTACGCTACGCTAGTGGTGTGATGAGTGGTACCTAGGACCTATCGATTATTTTAGCCTTGAGTACATTACCTGCATCATTGTTATCAATTAAACCGTTTAATATAAGATTTTTAACACACTAATTTAACTACTATTGGAAACGGGGTGTTTACCTAACTCAAATATACATGGTAAATACTATACCAATAATAATATTTTAATAGTATCTAGTCAAAACGGAAAATATTTTCTTACTTATTTTATTTATGGCCTGGATACGAGACTTTCAAGCCAAATCTTTATTAAATAACTCTGCACTATAATGTGTCACAAATATAACAATTGTTTTCCCCACTTCCCACAAAAGTAGGAACATTCATATATTTTTTGCAAAAACGGTTGAAGTTACCACAAAACCTTCAATAAAGGAAATATTCTTCATAAAATTCTCTACAATTCTTGCCTTTGAAGTATGTTGCTAAGACTTATAGTTTTCAATCTATGTGTCGCGAAAATTTTAACCCCCCCTTTTTACCCCCACCGCACCATAAATTTAGGTGGCTCTGCTTCCTAAAATGGCCTATGGGTCCTAAAGTCTCACTATGCAAAAGGTGATCCCATCATCACTAAAATCCGTATAATGCCCTTTGTTTTCGTGTGCACCACCGACTATTGGCCCTCATTTTTGGGTGTCGTAACAGATTTCAGTTTTGCGCTCATTAATGCGGCGTGCAAGTCGTTCAATAATTGCACATTACCTGATTATTTAAAACTGTGCTACAACAATATGATAAGAAGCGATTGCCACACACCGATATTTTTATGCTGCGCTCATCTTGTAAAATGCATTTGCAATGATGTGAATAAATCAGAGGTGAGGGAAAAAACACAATTAAAGACTTTTTTATAAGCGTAATATTGATGGACGATTTAGCGACGGTTGACGCATTCATTGCGGATTCTTGTATTTTATTTCATACGAAATATTTCACACGAGCGGTTGCAAATGCACATAATAGACTAGTCGCACTTTGTCGTAACCAAAATGAAAATATAAATTTAATAGAAGCTTTACATAAAATGGAATGCACTTCATCCAACGTGTTCAGTGACTCGAACACTAAAAAGGAGACAATATATGCTGGTAGCCCATATTACACGAGGTGTAAAGCCATTCAAGAGGAAATAAAAATCGAATCCTCGGGTCACACGATCAATAAGTACTACGATCCCACGCTGTATACCACTTTTATGTCGAAATACGTTGCATATTTACCATTGTGGTGTAATTTATTAAAAGATGTGCGCACGAGCAATTCGGCCGTGGAAAATGACTTTGGCCAATTAAAACATCATGTCTTGAAAGGCCAAAGTAATTTAAAATGCACTCAGTTGATACGGAAATTGAGGTCGGAGGTATTATCACTGTCCACAGAGATCTTACATGATATCCCCAAAAAAAAACTGAGCAAAATACAAAAGTAGATACACAGGAACAAGAAATGTGGCAAAAGAGAAAAAAACCTTTTCAGATACTCAGGCAGATTTCTCAAAGTGATGAAATTACAGAGCAAATTCCTCGAATTTAATGAGAGTACATTCTGCAAATATTGTAAACGAGGCACAAACAAAGAGGAAGTTACAACGTCGTGGGTTGCATGCAATATATGCAATGACTGGGTGCATCAGTCGTGTGCACGGCCAGAGGGATACGAGAATTGTTATTTACAGATTCCGAAGAGTTTGTGTGTGAATACTGCCATACCAGTTCACATTTGACCAGACTTACACCCGAACGTGTAAAGCCAAAATCTTCCCCAAGCCTTGATGGACAAACCCTTGAAGTATTCCGAAACGGTTTAGTGACTGATGTTAACTATTATACCCGCCTCGACCGGGGATACGACGTTACCAAAATGGGCTCGTTGAGCTTCTCAGTGAACTTCTTGCGAGATGACGACTATGCAACTCTGCAGCCGGAACAATACTTGTCCGGTTTTGTTGTGGAACATGCATGCCATATAAATAACGAAGACAAATATAATATTATAAATGTGGAGAAATCGACATTTATTTTTGGAGTTGGAGTCCGCAACGAAGGTTTCTTAGAAAATCTAAAGATAACTACCGAAGTTGATACCGTATTTTTAATATGCCTTTACCAACACATCACAATGGTTTTATTGTCAATCCAACAAAAGACAATAACAGTCATCGATCCGTTAGGACGTGAAAAGTCTCTTAGCAAAAAATATTTAGCAGAAGTGAATAAACTTCTAAAAGAGAAGAATTTCAATTTCAGTATTTCTGAAATCAACACTGTGCAACACACAACACAAAAAGATATGTATAATTGTGGTCCCTTGTTAAATTTTTTTTCTCGTGCCTTGTCAAAGGAACGTCGTTGGTCAATGAAAATTTAGATTTTAATGGCTACAGGGAAGAATTAAAATACATGATCTTGCAGAAAAGTGACCGGATGGACGAATTGTGCTTTTTCTGTTCAAGAAATACACAAGACATGAATAGTTGCTTTCAATGTCATTCCTGTTGTAGAAAAATTCATTTAAGAACTACTTGCATTATGTCAGCCGCAGAAAAACGAGCGGAATGTGACGATAACAGAAAAACTGAAATCCCTAAATAACATGTGTCCGTTGTGCACCGTTTATTTGGGCAATTCAAAACCAATGTAATGATTTAAAGAAACTATGGTATACCTATTGTCTAACAAGCAAACCCCGTATCAGTGTTGCAAATTGATCCATTAAAACATTTAAAACTAAGTCACAGGTTTGGTTGTCGTACATTATTTATTTCGCTGTCAATGTGACCTATTGGTATATAAAAAGTTTTTGTTAGATTTATTTAATAGGTAAAGCAACATATTTGTGTGCATTAATTAATTTTCTGCTTAAATTATTAAGTGTTTCTAGAAAAGTTGTCATTAAATTTTGTCGTCTATTACTGTAGATCCGTTTCCGCGTCGCATTCGTTTTACTTCCAATTCTGCCATCAGCTCTGTGTTAAACAGGGAACACTCAGCGAGATCAAAGTATAAACGATATAAATTATCATCATGTCAGTCGAAAGACGTCCACTGCTGGACATAGGCCTACCCCAAATAGTGCCACAATGACCGGTCGGTCCTGCGCCACCCGCATCCAGTGGACTCCCGCGACCTTAATCATTTTTGAAAAATATTTGACACAATCACCTACAGATCAATTCATCGATCTAGAAATATTGAAGAAAAAATGATTTACAAATAGCAACTTGGAATAATTTTGGCTGGTTAGTCATTACGCCCAAACAAAACGAGGTCCCGCTCTATTAAAAGCTGATCTGAATAGGTTTTTTAATGCGTTATAGGATGCTTTAACTAAAATTCCATTCATAGATCTAGAAATATTGAAGAAAAAATGATATGTAAATAGTAACTTGGAATAATTTCGGCTGGTTAGTTATTACGCCCAAACTAAACGAGGTCCAGCTCTACTAAAAGCAGATCTGAATAGGTTTTTAAATGCGTTATCGTATGCGCTTACTTAAATCCCATTCATCGATCTAGAAATATAGAAGAAAAAATTATTTGTAAATAGCGACTTGGAATAATTTTGGCTGGTAAGTCATAACGTCCAAACTAAACGAGGTACAGCTCTATTTGAAGCGGATTTATGTAGCCTACTAAATGATCAATTAGACGTTTTTAGTGAGACCCCAATCATCGATCTAGAAGTTCGGTGAAAAAATTAATTCTTAAATACATAGTTCTCCACAAGTTCAGTAATATTTCGCTGCTGACTCGTAGCGTTCAAACTAAACAAGGTACAGTTATACTAATAGCTGATTTAATTAGCCTATTACATGTTAATTTTGACTTTTATAGTACGACTCCAATCATCGATCGAGAAGGTAGGTAAAAAAAATTAAATCTTAACAAGATCTCCACAAGTTCAGAAATATTTTGGCCGCTGACTCATAGCGTCCAAACTAAACGAGGTACACCTCTACTAAAAGTTAATTTTAGTAGCCTATTAGATGGTTTATGAGACGTATATAGTGCGACCCCAATCATCGATCTAGAAGTTAGATGAAAATAATTAAATCTTAAATACATAGTACTTCAAAGTTCAGAAATATTTCGGCTGCTGAGTCATAACGTCCAAACTAAACGAGGTACAGCTCTATTTGAAGGTAATTTATGTAGCCTATTAGATGCTGAATTAGACGTTGTTAGTGCGACCCCAATCATCAATCTAGAAGTTAGGTGAAAAAAAATAATCTTAAATACATAGTACTTCACAAGTTCAGAAATATTTCGGCTGCTGAGTCATAACGTCCAAACTAAACGAGGTACAGCTCTACTAAAAGTTGGTTTTAGTAGCCTATTAGATCTTCAATTATACGTATATAGTCCGACCGCAATCATCGGTCGAGAAGTTAGGTGAAAAAAATTAAATCTTAACAAGATCTCCACAAGTTCAGAAATATTTCAGCCGCTGACTCACAGCGTCCAAACTAAACGAGGTATAGCTCTACTAAAAGTTAATTTTAGTAACCTATTAGATGTTTTATGAGACGTATATAGTGCATCCCCAATCATCGATCTAGAAGTTAGGTAAAAAAAATTAAATCTTAACAAAATCTCCACATATTAAGAAATATTTCGGCCGCTGAGTCATAACGTCAAAACTAAACGAGGGACAGCTCTACTAAAAGCTGATTTAAGTAGCCTATTAGATGTTTAATTATACGTATATAGTGCGACCCCAATCATCGATCTAGAAGTTAGATGAAAAAGATTAAATCTGAACAAGATCTCAAGTTCAGAATTATTTCAGCTGCTGAGTCATAACATCCAAACTAAAAGAGGTACAGCTTTATTTGAAGCTGATTTATGTAGCCTATTAGATGATCAATTAGACGTTTTTAGTGTAAAATAAATTTGAATGTCAATGGTTTCCAAATACAAGTTTCGTAGTTCGTATTGAATTTATGGAATACTATATTTGAGTAATGATCATTTGGAAATATTTATTGTAGTGTAACGTAACTTAGTGGTTAATACGCTCATCTCATACGAGTGCTAGATATGTCCCACATGTGTACAAATGGACATATATTCCACCATGTGTCTTACTTATCAGTGCACCTATTGCAAGGAACCTTACATAAACCGAAATTCAGTGTATTTACGAAACGGTCCAGTTCTTGGTAACACCTTTAAATAAAACTGAAATTACTCTTAACATAGTGTACGCAGTGCATGTAGCACATGTTATTTACGCTTTACTTAAAATATAAATATCTTGAATAAAGATGAAACATAAATAATGAAGTTAAAACTAAACAAAGGAATATTAAATGTGACGAATAATAGGTTCTCATAAGTTGAGGTAATGCGACGTAAACAAATACGCAAATCTTACGTTCTACCCACTTTCTCAATCTATTTGATTTGGAGTACTTTACATGGCATAATTTGTACCATGATTTTGTGTAATAGAAACATTTTATCCATATTTGTATAAATCTGCAAATATAAGTTTGTAGAAGTTAAAATATTTCATGATACAATTATAAGGTGCTCACAAGTTAAACCTCAATGTAAGATCCGTGCCTATACGAGTAGGTGCATGAAATGATATACGGGTAAATTTAAAGATTCTGTTCTTTATCTCCCGTTGGTTCTAGAAAACTTACCTCAGACCGAAATATTAACCAGTTGTTGATTAACCAAATGTGGTTTTGTTATAAACGATTTAAGTTAAAAGAACATGGTTAGAGATGTCCTAATAACTACCATTAACTTCGGTAACTGATAATCAATGTTTCGAGTGTTTTGACATTTACTAACAAAAATCGTTCGGGTACCTACTGTTAGTATATGGCTACATAGGCACGAGTACACACAGCTCAGACATAGCTCAGAGAGTGTTTTGACATTTACTAAAAATCGTTCGGGTACCTACTGTTAGTATATGGCTACATGTAGGCACGAGTACACACAGCTCAGACATAGCTCAGAGTGTTTTGACATTTGTAGGATTTGAAAAGGATAAAACTACGGACGATTCGTTATTTCCCATCATAGCAACAAGCATAGTTCATATTGAAGTGAAGTGTTGATAAAGTTATTTTATAATTAAGTAAGATTATATTTTCTGCGTAACTCAGAAAGGGGAGGTCATTGTGACAATCTGGTTTGACCTTGACACGTAATATTCAGAAATTAAATATGAATAGTATGTATACTGTTACTTGTCTCCATTTCCCACAACGCGAGTAGAAGAGGGAGAAGAAGTATTCGAAACACATATAATACAAAAATACCTTTTGAAATTAAATAGTTAAAATAAAATAAAATCTAAACTTGTGTTTGAACGTGTGACCGTAGGTTAAATTCTTTGAAGAATAGAAAAACATTTTAAATCCACCTACTATATGCCAGGATGCATACCACCTTGTAACACCGTAAGGATGTTGGTTAATAAATGGTGATGACCGTAGTCCATAGAAAAGACGCTCAGACCATCAAAATATAAAAGGGTAGGTCCTCCTCCTAACAAAGATCATTCTAAGTTGGTCACGCGAGTAGTGATTTAGTCTGTCACTTCAAAATATTACTATTTTGAGTAACCGGTAATTAGAACGCCTATAAAGTACATCCTCATGTTCGAAAGTTTTCCTCTCATTTTCATAACATCATAACGAACAGGGTTTTGGTATTTAGATAATCAATGATGATTCAAGGGAATTGCACGCACGAAAGGGATTAGTTCAATACACTTGGTGTTGAACTTAAAAAAATTGGTTTCGTGGGGGTAAAAGAAATATTATCCGGGCACTATGACCTCAAAGAATTTCACAAGATATTCAAGCGCAATAACGACACGCGTCTGAGAGGCCATCACTTGAAGTTAGATAGCCAAAGGTCCCACAGTAACCCATACAGACATTTCCTGAGCAACCGAGTGGTATGGGCCTGGAATAAAGTACCAGAGGATGTGGTATCAGCTCAAAATGTCAACCAATTCAAGAACAGATTAGATAAGCACTTATATATTACTCGCCATTGATCATTTGTCGTATTAACTGGATACAGGCAAAATCAGTAGTACAACTGCCTGTCTGCTTATAAATATGGCTTGTGATTAGATGCACATTTATCGCAGAGAAACGTCCGCGTCAAGCCTACTCAGTGGTAGATTTATATATCTCAGATGCAAGCAACGTTTAATAAATAAAGATGATCATAAAGGTGTGATAGTCTGATAATGCAGGTAGCCGCGTGAAAATGTATGTATATAGGTACTTAAATACTATTAAAATCAATCATACATTAATTCTTGAAAGTGTTTTTAGGAAAACACCGTGCGACTGTAAATACCACGTATGTATATTGATTGATTCTATAAAGGTACAATAATAAGTAGGTGTATGTACCTACATGCAAGCGGATATTTACGGTATGTGTATGAAATTTAGTGTCGAGAAGTAGTTGATATTGGAAATAAATTGGAGCACAGTTATAATAAAAACGCACACATAATAATGGTGTCACGAAATAAGTACCTACCAAAATAATTTAAAAACAACTTTGTTGGCGGTTGATAAGTTCTTGGCCATAAAAACGAATTCAAATATCATAAAGTCTCGCTCACGCTTACGATATATTTACGTACTACAGTGTTTAACTACAAAAATGGTTTGTATAGGAATCGACCGTGTCAGTATATTTGACAAATAATTATCTTAGCTGTCAGATATCTGTGCTAATAGCGTTGGGGCACAGGTCGATACTTTTATAGATATTTCAATTAGATAATCTGAATAATCATTATAATCAATCGGCAGTAATATTAATAACGAGTATTTGTGGAACTTTGGCATGATACTTTGAAACTGATAGACCACCCTCAGCCTAAACCGAAAATAGGACCTAGAAAAATGACACGAGTTTCGTAGAATTCGCCTCTGAATCGTACATCTCATATCGACATGCCGCCATTCAATGTGACACATCACTCTTTGTACTGCAGTTTCGAATAATTCTCAATATTATTCTTGTAAGCTATTTTTGGTATAATACGCTCGTATATGTTACCATTCCGCATTTTCTTTAATTATTGCACCTATTCATGACACAAAATGGTGTTTCGAATCCATTTTATGATAATGTTAACTCCGCAAATCTCAAACTGTCACTGAAGCTAACCGGGCGCAAAGCGAAAGAGTGATACAATCTTCTTAGGTCAAACATGAAATCTAGTCCTATGGCTCGCACATGCGCATTGCTTATCTGTGGTTATTCACAATAGAGTTCACATTACATATTTATTGATTCAATTGTTTACTGATACTGATTAAACTAATCTGATTTTAATGTTCCTATAATTTTATTTTTCTTAAGGGGCGGGAGTGTCGCGAATATCGCGAAGCAGTTCGTGCTTGCCGGTTTTTCGGATAGATGGCGGTGGCAGTCACGTTCGATCTCTATATCGCTTTTAGTATGGACGGATTTTTTATGGGTGGGTTGTAGGGTAGATACACGGACGACGGGAGGAGAGAAGGTTGTGCGCGAACAAATCAATGGTAAGCGCTTTAATATTTATCTTTCTACGCGTATCAGTTCATGGACTTTCTTACTGTGTTATTATGATGATCATGTGTCTTGTGTTATTTACCAGCGTGTATCAGTGCTCAGAGAGATCTTTGATCCCAGTTGTCAATGGTTATGAACTCAGGGTAACCATAGTGTGAGGAACGGGGTCGCTGTAAGGGGAGGTGGAGGCGACTATTTAGCCCAAGATTCCAGATGGATAATCACGGGAGGCTCATGTCCGTAGTAGTAATCAAAGGAGATATCGTCAGCTCACACCATCAACGTCCAGGCCGTGTCTACGTATAGTACCTGCGTGTCCGTTAGCATATTTATATCATTCGTATTCTCTAGTCAGTAAACGCATCGGCACAGTATACCAGAAAAACATGGTGAAGCTGATGACATTTAGTGAGACCCCAATCATCGATCTAGAAGTTAGGTGAAAAAATTAATTCTTAAATACATAGTTCTCCACAAGTTCAGTAATATTTCGCTGCTGACTCGTAGCGTTCAAACTAAACAAGGTACAGTTATACTAATAGCCGATTTAATTAGCCTATTACATGTAAATTTAGACTTATAGTACGACTCCAATCGTCGATCGAGAAGGTAGGTAAAAAAAATTAAATCTTAACAAGATCTCCACAAGAACGTCCAAACAAAACGAGGTACAGCTCTAATAAAAGTTGATTTTAGTAGCCTATTAGATGTTCAATTATACGTATTTAGTGCGACCCCAATCATCGATCTAGAAGTTAGGTGAAAAAATTAATTCTTAAATACATAGTTCTCCACAAGTTCAGTAATATTTCGCTGCTGACTCGTAGCGTTCAAACTAAACGAGGTACAGTTATACTAATAGCTGATTTAAGTAGCCTATTACATGTAAATTTAGACCTTTATAGTGCGACTCCAATCATCGGTCGAAAAGGTAGGTGAAAAAAAAAATCTTAACAAGATCGCCACAAGTTCATAAATATTTCGGCCGCTGACTCATTGCGTTCAAACTAAACGAGGTAGAGCTCTGCTAAAAGTTTATTTTAGCAACCTATTAGATGGTTTATAAGACGTATATAGTGGGACCCCAATCATCGATCTAGAAATTAGATGAAAAAAATTAAATCTGAACAAGGTCTCAAGTTCAGAAATATTTCGGCTGCTGAGTCATAACGTCCAAACTAAACGAGGTACAGCTCTATTTGAAGGTGATTTATGTATCCTATTAGATGATGAATTAGACGTTGTTAGTGCGATCCCAATCATCAATCTAGAAGTTAGGTGAAAAAAAAAAAATCTTAAATACATAGTACTTCACAAGTTCAGAAATATTTCGGCTGCTGAGTCATAACGTCCAAACTAAACGAGGTACAGCTCTACCAAAAGTTGGTTTTAGTAGCCTATTAAATCTTCAATTATACGTATATAGTCCGACCGCAATCATCGGTCGAGAAGTTAGGTGAAAAAAATTAAATCTTAACAAGATCTCCACAAGTTCAGAAATATTTCGGCCGCTGACTCATAGCGTCCAAACTAAACGAGGTACAGCTCTACTAAAAGTTAATTTTAGTAACCTATTAGATGTTTTATGAGACTTATATAGTGCGACCCCAATCATCGATCTAGAAGTTAGATGAAAAAAATTAAATCTGAACCAGATCTCAAGTTCAGAAATATTTCAGCTGCTGAGTCATAACGTCCAAACTTAACGAGGTACAGCTCTATTTGTAGCTGATTTATGTAGCCTATTAGATGATCAATTAGACGATTTTTAGTGCGACCCCAATCATCGATCTAGAAGTTAGGTGAAAAAATTAATTCTTAAATACATAGTTCTCCACAAGTTCAGAAATATTTCGGCTGCTGAGTCATATCGTGCAATCTAAACGAGGCACAGCTCTACTAAAAGCTGATTTGAATGTTCTTTTAGATGCCTAATAACTTGTTTGATTGAGTTCGAGCGCAATCATTGAACTAGATGTTATGTAGAAAAAACGAAATATACCGGGTGTTGCCTGTAACATGAGCAATAAATTAAAATGTAGATTCTACTCCTCAAAGTAAACAACCTTTGTTTAGCTACTTTGAAAAATAACTTGTGGTTTAATTTTTAGTACACTTTAAAGTTTATTCGAACACGCAATGTATTGCGAAATTGATTATGTCTGTAAGGTGACAAGACTGACAAGCAATGTCAATTAGAAGGATTTTCACGTACATTGAAAATACTATTTAGTTTCTTTAAAAAAGAGACAATCTAAAGACTACATATTTTTTAAAAGTTGTTGAACAAAAGTTGTATTGTTTGAGGAGTAGAATCTATGTTTTAATTTATTGCTCGTGTTACATGCAACACCCGGTATAATAGTCGGATGGTATGATTATCGGTAAGAAAATATGCTATAGTTTTTAGTTGGATACTTTACCTTAACGTTGAGTAAATATCTATTTTTGTATATTAATTTTTGTTTCACCCCATTTCTGTTATATATGGAGATATTTATTACGGACTTCTTAATTTGGTAGGTTTATTTTAGTGTGAAGTTGGCGGCCGCCAACATTTGGCTGCCAACTTTTGGCCGCTAACTTCACACCGGTGTTGGATGTCAATGTGACGTCGAAACGACGAGATTATATTAACGTCAGTTGGATGACTTCGGCGGCGCGACTCTGCCGCGCTGCCTCCGCGAATCTGGCAGTGTACGCAGATCAATTTGGTTTGTGTAGAAAAATATAAGATAGGGCTGACGCAGGGTATGGTGATGTTAATTTAATCAATCAATCATTTATTTCTAAGAATATGGTACAAGGTTGGTTAGTAAAAAGTGTTAGGTCAACATAATCTGCCGGCATGCATCGGCGTAGAAATATTTACATGAGGAGTCAGCATAAATTAACAATACTATTATTATCATTTTAAAAATTCTGCTACAGAATAACAACATTTATCGAGTAACCAATTAAACATTTTTTTTTCAAAAAGACATGTCGGTAGAGTTTTAATGTCGTCTGGCACTCTATTAAATATTGTTATAGCCATATGGTATGAATTCTTCTTGGACATTTTCAGCCTTTGCCAAGGTTGATATAACTGAAGTGGATTCCTGCTAGGCCTTTCTTTATTTATCACTAAATCGTGAAGTGGAAAAAGGTATGGGTGTTTTTTAACAAACTTGGTGATTTCTAATATGTATAGACAGGGTAGTGGTAGGATTTTCAGTTCTTTAAATATTGGTTTACAATGAGCGAGATATTCTCTGCCATATATAGCTCTGACACATTGTTTTTGAGTCAAAAATGCTCTTAGACTGTCAGTGCTATTGCCCCAGAGATACGCCCATATCGTAAAACTGAACCGATATAACCATGATAGGCAGACATTGCAGCCTCTCTTGATACTACTGATCTAAGTCGCCGCAACGCAAAAACAAATCTGTCTAATCTAGAACATACATTCTCAACATGTGCTCTCCAATCTAAATGTTCATCAAGAGTAATACCGAGGAAGGTGGTTGAGGTAACAAGTTCCACATAGGAATCATCGTAATGGACCTTAAGGCTAATCGTGGATGGATTACAAGTTTTAAAGCTAATCATTTTAGTTTTGGCTAAATTTAATTTAAGACAGTTTTCTTCCAACCATCTCGCTGTCCTTTGTAGTTCACTAACGGCTTCATTCTCTAAGTCATTACTATTACTAGATTTTATAATTAGAGTAACGTCATCTGCAAACATAATACATGTGTGTTTAAGTTTGATTGGCAAGTCATTATCATTAATATACGTCAAAAATAACAGAGGACCAAGAACGCTTCCCTGGGGGACACCACAATTATTAGTATTTGACGAAGATTTGAAGGTTTTTTCTTTTTATTAACTATTTTAGTTATTTCTGTATATTGTTTTCGCTCAGAAAGGTAGCTTTTGAGCCAATCATTAGCCTTTCCCCTAATGCCGTACTTTTCTAATTTTGTCAGAAGAATATTGTGGCAGACGCTATCGAAGGCTTTACTCATATCTAGAAAAACTGCTAAGTTAAGTTGTCATTAAGTGATTTTGTAATATGTCTAATCAAAGAAAAGCAAGCACTGGATGTAGAACTATTCTTCCTAAAGCCAAACAGATTTGGATGAATAACACTAGCTTTATCGAAGAAATTATTCATTTTATTGTACATAGCTTTTTCGAAGACCTTTGATAAAACAGGTGTCAGTGCAATCGGGCGATGGTTACTTATCATACTCGGGTCTTCTTTTTTGAAAAGCGGTTTCACAATGGTCAATTTAAGACGGTCAGGGAAGCAGCCTTGTTCAAAAGATAAGTTAATTAAGAAGGTGAGGGGTTATTTGGTCTGTGCATTTTTTGAGTATTTTTGTTGGTATTTTTACTACGTCATATTGATCTAAGGGCGAGAGGAAAATGGTGTTATCGACAGTTTTTAGGAATGAATTATTATTATTATATTTTTTTATATATGAGTGATTAGTGTAAAAGTCGTTAAATATCTCGCACATTTTCAAAGGGTCAACTACTACTTTGCCATTTATATTAATGTTTTTTTATTTCTGATTTATTAATATTTAAGTTTACATTGTTTTTTATTACGTCCCATGTTGCTGTACTTTTGTTTTTTGATTTATTTATGTGAGATATATTGCTTAGTTGCTGTGCCTTGAGAATACATTTCTTTAGGAGCTTCGAATATTCTAAGTACCTGTGTTTGTTATGTTTTTTGTTTGCATCTTCTTTATGGTATTTAAAATATAATTGTCTTTTTTTGATACATGATTGCTTTAGCCCTCTCGAAATACATTTATTTTTTATGGGTTTGTTCTTAACTTTCGCATTAATCATTGGAAAGCATAAGTTGAAAAACAAAATTATTAAATCATGAAACTCTTCGAATGCTGTATTCAAATCTGCTGCTTGAAAAACTTAGTTAAACGAAAGGCACGAAATGTGCTTACAAAATTTATCTACATTTTCTGGACTATAATCTCTCCTTTGTTCGGTATATTCTATACACTGTCTGGGTTTGAAGTGTTCAGAAATCGGGAAGGATATAGATTGTCCAGTTTCATGATCAGATAGGGCTAGGTTGTGTATGTTACATAGTACATTTGACATGTCAAAGTTTGAGACTATTAAATCAATACAAGACTTCTTTCGTGTTGGCGACTTTACATGAATGTTTAGTCCAAAATTTTCTAACAGAGATATTAGTTCATTTGTTTGCTTACATTTTTTTAGAATATCAATGTTCCAATCACCGCAAAATATCATTTTCTTATTTTTTTTGCGTATAAGACTATTGAACAGTTGTTTAAATTTATGAATAAAGAGATCTATGTTATGACTAGGTATTCTATAGATGCATATTATAATTAAATCAAAATTGGTTAATTCAACACCACAACATTCAAAGTAGTATGGGGCACATAGTTTCGCAGTGATTTTTAGTGGAGTATATTCTAGACCGTGCTCCAGCAATATACACGAACCACCCCGCCGTTGGTGTTTCCTTGAAAAATATGATGCTAAATTATAGTTGGGTATTTTCAAGTTACTTTCAGATCCAAACTTTATAAAAGTTTCAGTAAGGCAAATGCAATTTATTTCACCAATTTGTTTAGAGAGTTCTGACATAGTTATTTCGAATAATTCTTTTTTATTGAGTATACCTGCCACATTTTGATGAAATAGCTGCAGGTTAGAGGAATGTGTTATATCATTCTCGAAAAAACTCTTTATCCATTATTTTATTGGGCCTCGGTGGTGCCGTTTCCGTATTTATTATATTTATATTACTTGAGGTATTTATTTTCTGTAGTATAAACTCATTCAGACTCGAAAATGCGGATCTCATGCCAAAATGGGTCAATTTGCCCGAGTTATACGAAAACATATCCAGAGTTTTAAGTCTCTATTGGTGTCAAATAAATATGCGTAATTATTGCTTTGCAGGTCCATTGCTAAAAGGTTTCCAAATAATTCTACCCTATAATTGTACATAAGAGATCCACATATGTATGTAGGCAGGCAAATTATTTTGTTAGTGTGTGTAATTTTCTTTAAGGTCTCCCGGAGATAATTAACAAATTGAATACTATCTACATCTTCACTTAAGTCCTGCTCACCGATGTAAATCACGCAACAGTCGTCCATAGTAAACTTATCTAATTTTTTTTCTAAGTTAGTTAACAACTCAGTTATGCTACCATTTGGGATGGTATTGTGACAATACCTAGCATTGCTTTCAAAGGCATATTCGACAGCTTTTAAAATATTATTATTTTTTTGGTTACTTAAAAAATGGGTCAATTTGCCCGAGTTATACGAAAACATATCCAGAGTTTTAAGTCTCTATTGGTGTCAAATAAATATGCGTAATTATTGCTTTGCAGGTCCATTGCTAAAAGGTTTCCAAATAATTCTACCCTATAATTGTACATAAGAGATCCACATATGTATGTAGGCAGGCAAATTATTTTGTTAGTGTGTGTAATTTTCTTTAAGGTCTCCCGGAGATAATTAACAAATTGAATACTATCTACATCTTCACTTAAGTCCTGCTCACCGATGTAAATCACGCAACAGTCGTCCATAGTAAACTTATCTAATTTTTTTTCTAAGTTAGTTAACAACTCAGTTATGCTACCATTTGGGATGGTATTGTGACAATACCTAGCATTGCTTTCAAAGGCATATTCGACAGCTTTTAAAATATTATTATTTTTTTGGTTACTTAAAAAATGGGTCAATTTGCCCGAGTTATACGAAAACATATCCAGAGTTTTAAGTCTCTATTGGTGTCAAATAAATATGCGTAATTATTGCTTTGCAGGTCCATTGCTAAAAGGTTTCCAAATAATTCTACCCTATAATTGTACATAAGAGACCCACATATTTTTTTTTTTTTTTTTTTTTTTTTTTATACTACGACGGTGGCAAACAAGCATACGGCCTGCCTGATGGTAAGCAGCTACCGTAACCTATGGACGCCTGTAACTCCACAGGAGTCACATGCGCGTTGCCGACCCTTTACAAAAAGGAGGATTCACTGTGTTGACGGCTAAAGGAACAATAGGGTCCCTCATCGTCAACACACTGGGTCCTCTTTGAGCTCTTTGGCAACCTTACTCACCAGCAGGAACACAACACTATGAGTAGGGTCTAGTGCTATTTGGCTGTGGTTTTCTGTAAGGTGGAGGTACTTCCCCAGTCGGGCTCTGCTCCAACACATATGTCTGTAGGCAGGCAAATTATTTTGTTAGTGTGTGTAATTTTCTTTAAGGTCTCCCGGAGATAATTAACAAATTGAATACTATCTACATCTTCACTTAAGTCCTGCTCACCGATGTAAATCACGCAACAGTCGTCCATAGTAAACTTATCTAATTTTTTTTCTAAGTTAGTTAACAATTGCATGTTTGACTCGTTACATGCCGTGGTAGGTAATTTCGGAATAGAGGTGCGGTCGCGGGGAGTAGAGTCCTTATTAGCTATTTGATCCACTCGCTGGTGTAGCCGCGGAGTCTCTTCAAGCTCTTCATGGCGACTGGTGTCCTTGCCGGATATAGAGCTACTAATCTGTAGAGGTACTTGACACGTCGTCTGTGGAGCCCGTAGAGAATGTGTGGTGGTGGGCGACAGATCCATGTGTGACATGTTATTTTCCTGCAAGTTCGTTCTATTCACATCATATGTTAGACTATTCTGCTTCTTCTTCGGCGATTTGTTTTTTGCTTTTTTAGACGTAGACGTGCATATGCGGGTTAGGTTGCTAATAGTATATTCGTTATCTTGTATTTGTCTTTTTAAAGTGCCATTTTCTAAGATAAGATTTTCAATTTCATGTTCTGCCGCCTGTAATCTCAATTGTAAACTAAGTATTTTATTTTTATATTCTATCAGCGTCTCCTCAGTTGTAGCTCGGATATCGGGACAACTTCTGTTTAAATTCTCCAATATAGTTTCAGAGTCCAGATCTTCAGAGTCGTTACTTCGAATAGAGCCCACAGAAATGTCGGTAGCACATAAAACTTCTGGTGTTCGAGGCTGGCTAAGCTGTACCGGCCTTCGGTGTGTTACATTATCTAGTGATGGTGTACTTATAGCACTATGGTAGGGACTCGATGGACTCGGCGCGTCCTGAATGGTTGGGTCATTATGCAGTGGTAAATGTACGTTTCCACGAACGCTTAAGACCTGGATGTACGTTTCATTTTTTAATAAGGTCTGGCATTTTCATACGGTTATTGTCAATACTATACTGGTAACTTAAATACATTTGTAATCATTTTATTGCACTGAGAAATTATTTGTAAGGTTAGACATATTTAAAAAATATTTTTAAAGGTTTTTAGTCCGCCTTACTTGATTTGTACCATTAAGCGAACTAAGAAACATGATTTGCATATATTACCGAATCCGGTGACCACTTTACCGAACTAGAAGAAAAATGTATGGGAATTTGGTGTTGTGCGATTCTCAAACTTAAACAGTCTCACTGTTTAGATAATGTCTCTAACTGCGCTAAATTTGCGTCTCCATACAATACTGAATTACTTCATACAAAACAAAAGTAACCTTATTTTTTTTATATTTATTCAAAATACCTAACCATTATTTTTATATATTACATAAACATCATCATCGTTTTTTGGGGTGTTTACGTAATAGAAGTTTTTACAATATTAATTCAAAAGTTAAATTTTATCTAAAAATATAAAAAACACAATTTAATATTTTATTTTATTATTATACAATTTCTCTTTATACAAAACGACCTATTAACAGCAGGCCCATGAACATGTTTAAATGTTTAGAAGCGCTGGCCTTTATAAATAGGCAGAAAAAATAATACATTTTAATGTCGACCTAGCTGTGAGAGAAATAAGGATGATATTTTAATGTCTATCGAATACAAACGAGGCCGAGGCAGATACGAATTCGGTAGCAGAGACTATGGGCACGATTTACTGAACGCGCGTTCGGTAAATAAACCATACAAAATATGTGGAACCTAATACGCGAACAAATTTTGAAAATAGTACCTAAATTGCAACAATTGTGACATAACCACAAATTTAACATTGAAACTAATAATTAGAAGGATTACGAATCCGTTCATGTATTTAGTCTTCACTAATATTGCCGTAAAATAACTATAAAAAAATATTAAAGATAGCTTTGTCGAAAGGCTTATTTTTAACTCAAAAAGTCGTAAAACTATAAGATTTCAAACGCGGATTTACTATAGTCTTTGCTGTCTACAGATGTTCGGTAAATGCTCATAAAATTACAAATACTTTTCATTATTTGAAAAGTCAACAAGTTTATATTAATAGCTTATAATAAATCAGTAAAAAAATAATTTCAAAGACATACGCTTTCCCTGATTCCGTAGGCTGTTCGGTTAAACCATCCAGTCAAAAAGTTGGGTCACACATCACCGGATTCACATTTATCTCAAATTCTGAGAATATAACTGCACTAAATTCACTTAAAATACCAAAATACATAAACTTATTAAATAACACCACTCTAAATCCACAATTTGGAACCCACATATAGTTTTAAACGATTCTATGACCTTAAGAAGTGCACGCGATTTCTTAACGATTTTGTTAAGGGCGCCCATACAAAGTGGCACTCGACCGACTAGATCAGTTGTCATGTCGCAACTGAGCCCCAACATGGCCGTCTCTGACGCGTATTCGTAGGGGTAGGTATGTAGCTCACAGAAAAAAATATCACAACGTAGTATCTGCTGTAAGTAATCGACTTATAGCTTAAAATGGAATATATTCGGCGATACGGCACGTTCGCTGAAGCGTACATTTACTTAGGTTATCAGTTGGCAGTATCGATTCTTCCGACTCGCACTGATCCAGGTCCGTAATGGTACTCATCGATTTTTCGAACTCACCCAGTGAAATATCCGCACTAGGGGAGGGGGACGAGTCCTTGGTAATGGAACTAGCACTTTTCTTACTAGTTTTTGTTTTCTTGTCAGCATTTTTCTTTAATTGTGTTTTTTTTAAAGAATTTTTTTTTGGTGTACTAACGTTACTAGAGTTAGGGCGACATGATACACAAGTCCAAGTTCTTTTAGTGCCAGTAGTCGTAAGACGAAATAGTTTTAATGATCTGCCACTGCACTGAATATCGTATATCTTCTTACATTTGGAGCATTTAAGAAATTCATTATCATGTATTTCATTCTCACATTTAGTGCATACCAACGCCATCTTACGTAATTTAGTGGTAACAAATAGTAACTAGTTTTAGTAGCGCTAATCGTCGTACACGCATAACCACGAATCTTAATTAGATATGTAATGGTTTACTAGCTAGCCACTAGATGGCAGTAGGCGGTGCGGCGGCTTGTTGACAGTTTAGTTCACAGTATCAGAACGGTATCGGATGACAGATCAGCTGTCTGTTGAAATGCACTGACTTTTATAGTTGTTTACTTGTCATTCAAATTGACCAACGGTTTATTATAAGTGTTTTCTTGCAAGTTAATACATTTCGTTCACTAAGTATAGTCAGAATCCTTTGTTAATAATGTTTAATTGACAAACATACGTTACCGGTTCACTTAGTTCACGTTTTCACTCTAAAACTTACGGAAAATTGTGTAAAGATAATATTGTCCTTAGCTCTCAGGTAAGTGATAATAATAAGCTGTCTTCACTGTCCACACCTATTAACACTATGAGTTTCATATCAGTTCACTTGTTTTGCAAAAATATCACGTTATACTATTTTTTAACCTCAAACAAACACAGAGGCGATGTCATCTGTGGCAGTGGCGCCATTTTTCATTGTTAATGTATGTATGTATGACTTCCAGTTCAAGACAACAATAAAGAAAATCAAGATGATGTAATTAACTCTGACGACGCCGACATCGTAGAACATACAGAACATACTATCGCCTCCGCCGCGACGCCGCCGCTACTTACCTGTGTGCTATGCGCGTAATGGATGCAACTAAGGGTATGTACGCACTGTGCGGCTGCCCGCACTGCGGATGACCGCTCGGCTAACCGGAACCTCAAAATTGTATGTAAACCGTATTACCTATACGCACTGCAATCCGGCTGCCGCCCATCCGCTCCGGTCGCTCGGAGCGCTGCGGCCCGACTGGCGGACAGCCGGACGGTAGCTGTGCGCACTACGCGGATCCACTGCGGTTGCCAGTTTGCGGCTGCTCGCGCGCACGTGTACACGCTCGTACAATAAACAAATATGGATTTCGATTCAGAACGATTTATAATTGAAGTACAAGACAGACCATCAATCTGGAACACGAAATCCGCAGAATATTCTGATAGAAATGCACGTCAAAAAGCTTGGGAACAGTTGGTGGATATCTATGGAGCTGATTTATCACAGGATGCAAAGAAAAAACTCGGTAAGTAACAATAACTTTATTTGAATGATGATAGTGTTAAATGTAATTATTTTGCCAGCTTACCCTCCCTTCATTCATGAAATAAGTAGCGAATAATTCTCGATATCTCAATGCAGTTGTGTTGTTTCTGCGCACACTATCTCGAGCAATAGTGTCAATCAGTGGATTATTTAGTGAGTCTTCAAAAGAATATCCATCTCTGTCTCTCACAAAGTTATGTAAAATGCACGCCGACTTAATAATATCATTAATTAAATCCGTATTGACATTAATGGGTCTGTGGAAAATGCGCCACTTATTGGCAAGTATACCAAAAGTACATTCAACGTAACGTCTAGCTCTGGAGAGCCTATAATTAAACGTTTTTCTTGTAAGATCTAAATCACGTCTTGGATATGGGCGCATCATGGTTGTACTTAAGGCGAATGCCTCATCCCCTACAAAGACGTAGGGGAAAGCATTGAGATTAGAATCTGAAATTGGTGCTGGTTCAGGAATGTTCAGGCGATTTTCCTGCAGTTTTTTATAAAAGCTCGAATTTTGAAATACTGCTGAGTCACCGAATCGACTATATGCTCCAACATCAATCAATACAAATTTGAAGTTGCTGTCACAAACCGCCATCAAAACCAGGGAAAAAAATCCTTTGTAATTAAAGCACATTGATCCACTCATGTTAGGCGCTACAATTCTTATATGTTTCCCATCACAAGCACCTATACAATGTGGAAACTGTGCTCTATTGAAGAAATCCTTTGCTATTTGAAGCCACATTACCTCTGTTGGTTCTGGTAGGCATATTTCTTTTAAGCAATTCCATATTGCGGCACATACTTCTCGAACAATTTCGGCGATGGTGCTTATTCCAATCCGAAAGACGTAGTGCAATTCAGCGAATGAGCACCCTGTTGCTAAATATCTGAAACAGTTATTAATTATTATTTAATGATTAATTATTTACAGGTTTGGATCTTCAAAAAAAGTGGAGAAACATTCGCGACGCTTTTGTGAAGGCCCATAAAGCAAAAGAGAGCAAAAGCGGGTCTGCGGCAAAAAAGAAGGTTCCATATGTATTCTACGATAATCTTTTATTTTTAAAAGATACAGTAAGTGTTAATCACACAGACGGTAATACTACAATAAATGAAGAAGTAAACACGGCTACACAGAATGCAGACGATCTTTCATTAAATACTCCGTCGCCAATGCCACCAGCAAAGAGAAGTAAGAAAAATAATAAAGATGATGACCTCGTCGGTGCACAGCTAGTCGGAGTGTTAACAAAAAATTTAGAAAGGAAGAATTTGGAAGAAGATGCTGATCGCCATTTTTTCTTGTCACTGATAAAGGAATTTAAGAAAATACCAGAACACATGCAAATGCAAACAAAGTTAGATATTTTAAAGTTGATTAATGATGCACAACAGTTCCACGACTATCCGTCCACATCGTGGAGTGGTGGAAGACCCAATACCAATCGTGGATATCAAACGGCCCATTATTCAAGATATAATCCCTACACTCAGCCTACGCAATCATCGGCTGCTAGACGACCACCTTCTCATGGCTCTGCGTCTGCAGGGAGTTCGTTGCCAACTATGGAAGACCAATCGCCAATATCAAGTCAAAGTCATGAGTCTCAGCACTCATCTTACATGGAACTTTTTAATTCTATGCATTATGATGATAATGACCCTACTTGTGACTAACTAATAAATGTTTAATGATAATGATTTTATTTCACTTACCTTAGCACTACAGTTAATTTAAGTTCCGGCTTGATGCACTTGCGAAATTGTGTGTCTGCCTTTGTTATATTCGATTTTAAAATGCTTAAAAGTTCTTCAAACGATTTTTGGCTCATTCTAGTGTATCTAAAAAACTTATCGTCGTACTGTTTAAGCTCTTTAAAGAATGTTTCAAAATGTTCGGTCTCATCTCGTGTTAGCAAATAAGGATGCACCCAGAATCTATGTCTCTGTTTCTTTTTTTTTATGTAACGCGCGTAAATATAATAAATAGCTACGACTTCATCGACGTCCATTTTGGAAATGACCTGACTCAACCGCGCGGTCGCTGTACGCATTATGCGGCTGGCCGCGCTACGGCTGGCCGTCCGGTTGGCCGCAACTGCATCCGCAACCCGCGGTCAGCAGGACGGCCAGCCGCATTACGGCCAACCGCTAAGTGCGTATGTAGCCTAAGACTATTTTATTTTATTTATTGATAACACAGTCACACAAAATATATAGATCTAATAGATTTGTTACAAAATAGACCTGGAGGATGTTTGTAGCACAACTTTATGTATATAACTTTTGTACTAATTTTTTTCCTATCTGTATTACTGAGATTCTTATGAAGGTCGTAATTGTAGTATTTTGATTTGAAACATGTTTGTCGTACTCAGCTTTACATTGGTCGTTTGCAAAAGCACGTGCATGACGGTCGTTCTGGCCCGCGTGTTTTCTAGACCGCATGCTTTCCAGGCCGCATGCTTAATCCGTTTACATTAGTCGTACGGTCGTTTTGGGAGTTAAGGATAAACAGTACCCTCACGTGGCTCCCTCATCTATTAATTGCAACAAAGCTACAGAAGATAGACAACTATACATTAATACGGTGTTTTAGGAGTTTTTACTTTCTATGAAAAGATTGTGTGGTAGTTATGTACAGTACTGGACATATTAAATCATACAGTACTGAAAAATGAGCAATACCGCTTGTGACTAATTAGTTTGCAACATATCGAAACTTTTTACTTGTGAATAACATTGTTCAATTTCTAGTCTTTCAAACCCATAAAAAATAAAAAGTCACAATGTTATTCATTTTTCAAAAAATGGTCGTTGCCTCAAGCGTTTGTCAATTAGCTTGGACAGTATAAATAATACGTCCAGATTTCTATGAGCTTATTCTATTGTAGAAGCTTGTGTTATCAATATTATTGTCAAATATAGTATATTTGTGAGCTAGCACATATTCACTGCGTGGTAAAAGTATATTATTTAACTACACCGCATGTTTTACCCCTTTAATTATGGCAGGAAAGCAAATTTCAGTTGATGTTTGAAAACTTATCATTCGCGTTAGAAAAAAGGGAGATTCCTTTAGAAATATAGCTAATAACTACGAAGTATCCATTGGTGCAGTACAACACATTTGCAAAAAAATTAAAACAATCGGAATCATTGAAAATTTGTCTGGAAAAGGTCGGAAACGCATAACTACTCCTCGTGATGATATGAAAATAACAATATTGGCCAAGCAAAACCCAAAGCTGTCATCAAGAAATATTAAAGAAACGACTGGTCTTACTATCAGTACTCGTACTATTCGCCGCCGGTTGAAAGATTCGGGTTTAAAAAGTTGTTTGGCATCGAAGCGGCCTCACATCAGTAAGAAAAACAAAGATAAAAGATTCATATTTGCAAAAAAATATGCAACGAAGTCTCTAGCCTTTTGGAAACAAGTACTATGGTCTGATGAAAGCAAGTTTGAGTTGTTCGGTCAAAAACGACGGTCTAGAGTATGGCGAAAATCTGGCGATGCTCTCAAGGAACTGAACATTCAAAAAACTGTGAAACACGGAGGAGGTAACGTCATGGTGTGGGTTTGTTTTGCTTGGTCTGGTGTGGGAAATTTAGTCAGAATAGAAGGCATTATGAATGCAGATGGGTATATCGATATAATACGTGAAAATCTCGAAGATTCTATTTTAAAAACAGAATTAGAAGGCAAGTACACCTTTCAACAAGACAACGATCCGAAGCATAAGGCGAAGAGGACGACTGCTTTTTTCAAATCCAATCGAATTAAAGTGCTAGAGTGGCCGGCTCAATCTCCTGATTTGAACCCGATCGAAAATCTTTGGGGCTACTTGGACGGAAAAGTAGATAAAACAAATGTCACAAACAAAGCGTCATACTTTGCAGCTCTCCAGGATGCATGGAATCAGATTGATTCTGAATATCTTCAAACGTTGGTAGAGAGTATGCCTCGCCGCCTTCTAGCGGTATACAAAGCCAAAGGAGGCCACACGAAGGATTTAGCTACTGTTAGTTCACTATTTTGTATGTGTATGATTAATTTTGTCCAATGAAAAATGTTACCTGTATCAAAAATAAAGTCATAACAAAGTAATAAAAGCGTATTATTTGATTTGATTATGCGTTAAAGTAAATACTCATATAAGGTCAAATTATAGTGCAGTATCTAATTAAATCGTTTTCTATAAAT
Organism: Pammene aurita; assembly: GCA_947086415.1. NCBI lineage: Eukaryota > Metazoa > Arthropoda > Insecta > Lepidoptera > Tortricidae > Pammene > Pammene aurita. The sequence continues at coordinate 32,548,408 of OX352295.1, forward strand.
ATGTTTTATATGCTTCTTGAAGCAATCTATGTAGGTGTATGATTTAATATGTCCAGTACTGTATGTCATTTCTGAAAAAAGTGGTCACTTTTAACAAAAAACGACATACGTAAGTACCACAAAATCTTTTTAGAGAAAGTGAAAACTCCTAAAACACTGTATTTGCATGGTTGTCATTAAAAAGTTACCATCTTCTGTAGCTTTGTTGCAATTAATTAAAAACCGATGAGGGAGCCACGTAGGTACTGTTTAACCTTAATTGGCGCGTGCTTTTCGCCGCATGCTTCTTATCGACGAAGCTCAATGACCCGTCGTCGTTTACATGATGCCTTTAGAAGCAGTGCTATGCCTAAGATTTATGAAGCATATACTTGCTGTCGACTGTTTAAACGACTTACGTAATTGCCCCTCTTTTGTATTAAACTTTTACCTATCTGAATCACTGATTGATGCTTATAAAGGTCGTAATTGTAGTATTACGAGTATAATTTGAAACATTCCCATTATGATTATTGAATAACGATGTTTGTAGCACAACTTTATGAATGTAACTTTTGTACTTTTACCTATTTAAATCACTGTTTGATTCTATATGACTAGGTCGTAATTGTCGTATTGTAATTTGAAACATTCCCATTATGTGATCATTATGATTATTGAATAACGATTTTCCTATAAAAACAAAGCGCGATGTAAAGCTGCATTTTTGGTATGTTATGTGGGTCCCTAAGGGGAATATGAAACTGTGTTTTGCAAGCAAAAAAAAATTGTGCTCCCTGCGTAATACGCAAAAACTGCGAAATGTTCGCCCTTTTTATAGTTTCTCCACTTTCATTAAAAATCTGCATGTTTTTCGGAATTAGTTGCTTATCAAAGATTAAAGTTTATTAAATTAGAAATCATTTGAGCCCACTGACAGTATCCTAGGCATAATAGTTAATGATATATGAAGCTTCAAAAACTGCAATTTTGAGTTTTGTTCATGTTTACAGCTAAATATCGCTACAACCGCGCGTGCTAAGAGTAAAATACGAGAATTATTATTAGGTCATTTATAAACCTTTCATTTAAGCCCGAAACGGGGTCTATAAACCTTTTAGTCCTCTTATAATCGTTAAAAAAATAATTGCTATAATTGATGTCTTGAAATATGGGACTAAACTAACATCAAAAATTTAAATAACTCAAATTAAAGAAACAAAGTATACGCAAGTTACAAACAGAAAAGTAGAGGTAAAACAATTGGCGGTCTTATCGCTAAAGAGCGATCTCTTCGAGACAACCTTTGGGAACTGGAAACCTTTGTAAATTAACAGAAAAGTAGGTGTTGCAAAAGCAAATAAACCAAACATTTATAAACTTACACATATAAAAAAAAAGAAAAATAAATAAATAAACTAACATAGCTCATATATATAAAATAAATAAATAAATAAATATTATAGGACAATCTTACACAAACCGACCTAGGCCCACAGTAAGCTCAATAAGGCTTGTGTTGTGGGTACTAGACGACGATATATATAATAAATAGATGTAGATTAATACTTAAATACATAGGAAACATCCATAACTCAGGTACAAATATCTGTGATAACCACACAAATAAATGCCCTGACCAGGATTCGAACCCGGGACCTCCTGCTTCGTAAGCAGTGTCACTACCGACTGGGCTAGGAGGCCGTTAAAATATATACATACCTATATATTAAATATATATAATAAAATAAGAAAATATAAACTCGGACCAAACACACTACATGCCACGGGTTGTTATTGGAGTTGCATGGGAGCGACAATTAATGTTCTTTAGGTTGTTTCTTAAACACAGCAAGAGATTTAGCACGCCTTAATTCTAACAGTTAATAGTTCCAAAGTCTTATAGCCTGAAAAGGAAAACAACAATTAAAAAATTTAGAAGAGGACGGGACATTAAGTAGCAATTTTTGAGCTATGATCTTTTGAGATCTGGCCGAAAGCGTAACGTTCTGATGAAAAACGAAGTCCAACGTGGGTCAATTCGGTTTACACAGGGCGGTTCCACAACACGTAGGGAGCTTAAATACCGCGAGCCATACGGTTGCCTCTCGGATACTGTAAGTACTTAACTATAAGTATTTGAAGGTGTTTTCACTGAACCAGTACTCTTTCAGACAAATGATCTGAAATTAATGACAGAAAAAAGTCCTGATGATTTGAGCAACTCATAAGGGAGTCGAAATGTTACCCTTCTGTACGACTCCTACTCCCCTGTAGGATGCCGAAATAGTCGAACTAATATAATGTATACTTTAGCATGTGACTAATTTACCATACCTTAATCTAACGCTTTTGATCATTTTTAACGAAGATAAATATTTCGATCGGCTGCCCTTACATACAATGCTAATGACAGTAGATATACTGAAAGGTCCCACCTTATATTAATCTACCGCGCTCGAGTAAAATCCAAAAATCCCCTCTTTGTCTCCCCAAGGTACTATTAGTTAAATATAAAAATGTGGGGTTAGTCACCAAACGAACATTTTTAGGTTAAATCCTTGAAATTTTTAAACAAAAACAATAATATGTATGGTGATGATTCGTGAAAAATATAACAAACCCAATAAATATTCTAAAAGGGATGTGTTCCTGAAAATGTGCAAAACGTTTCAATCTGTAAATTCGGTCTGGGCATGGAAATTAATTAGTCTGAGGAAATTGTTTTCCTAAAATATTTTTTGGAACTGAAAAAGACTTCATACTTTACTTCAGGCATTCCACAATTCATTGCAGAATATCTTAAATACCTATCTACCAAAGAGACGCATTAAATTACTATCGACAACCCATAATACTTGTAAATCATGGCTAACTAACGGCTTAAAGCTAGCATGCCAACACAAAAGACAACTAAAAACTTTCGTTAACACTACGAGTAACTCAATACTACACGACCACTACAAAAAATATGAGAAAATCCTTAAAAAATGCGTAAAACAATCATAAAAATTAAATCACATTAACAAAATAAAAAATAAAGTTAAGACAATGTGGACACTAATAAACAAGATAACGCACAGACATAAAAAACGAAATCGCAAAAATATTACATTAAAAACGGACAATAATATTATAGAATTGCCCGAACGAATAGCGAACCTGCTGAACGAGCACTTCGCAGCGGTGGGTGAGTCATCGGCACCTGCGCCGGCGCCGTGCTACCGGCCACAGGAGCGATAAGGCCGCGACTCGGACGACCAGTAATAAACCCCACTTCTCATTCCATTTATATTAGCCCAGTCAATGAAAATGAGATTAGTAAATTAATAAGTCAATTAAAAAATAAAAAAAGTTTCGGAACTGACGACATTCCTACCATTCTAATAAAAAAATGCGCGATTGAACTAGCAACTCCGCTAACTCGATTAGTAAACCAATCTTTTCAAGAAGGAACTTACCCGGAATTACTAAAAATATAAAAAATTTGACGTAATTTAAAACCAGGCGGTACTGCAAACGACCCAAACCAATATCGACCAATTGCTCTGCTCCCAAGTATATCAAAAAATTTTGAAAAATCTATGACAACCGGTTATATAACTTTCTCGAAAAATATAATATCTTAGACCCCACTCAACACGGATTTAGGAAACACCATTCAACAACACTCGCTGTATACAAATATATTACACAGACATTAGAGTACTTAAACAAAAAAAAAAAGGAAAAATTACATCTGTAGTTTTGGTAGTGTAGGATTACTTCTGGACATGACTAAAGCATACGACAAAGTATCTCATGATATCCTGCTTTCCAAACTGTATGGGATGGGAGTACGCGGTGTAGCCCACAAGTGGTTCAAATCATATCTATATAACCGAAAACAATACGTCCAAATTGATTACTATGACAACCAGTGCCGAGAACTAACGGCTGTTGACTCCCAACTACGCCAGACCACTTGCTCACTTCCTCAAGGAAGTATTTTGGCATGTACCCTATTCTTAGCGTATATTAACGATCTGCCAAAAATCCTAGATACGAATATAAAATGTATAATGTTCGCAGACGACATTTCCTTGCAATTTAGCACCACAACCAGTACGGAGTCTAACTTGATACTCTCTAACCTTTTACATACAGTCAAAACATGGCTGGGCGAGCACAACCTAGATAATAATCTTACAAAAACAAAAATCATACAATTTAAACCTACACAGAGGAAAGCTCTAGAGCTAGATTTAAAAATAGACAATAATATTATAGAAGAGGTGAATGATTTTAAACTACTGGGCATTACTGTAGATTCTAGCTTAAATTGGAAACCCACAGCGTTAAAATAAACATAGCCAGAATTACCTACGCACTCGGTGTACTAAAGGTGAACACGGATTTTGAGTCAACTTTATCAGTATATTACGCATATAAATATTCAAGCCTCCGATATGGCGTACTTCTTTGGGGTAATAGCACTGACGCCAAAAAAAAATTTCTTATGCAAAAAGATTGCGTACGAATCTCGGCGAACGTATGCATACCTAACAGCTGCCGTCCTCATTTTATTAAATATAAACTACTAACGTTACCCTCAATATACATAATGGAGGCTGCAATCTTTGTTCGGCAACACCCAGAACTATTTCCATTAAAAATCGATACGTACAAAACTAGAAGCCAGTATAGGAATAAGTTATTTCTGCCTAAAGCTAATTTGGAAATGCATAAAGAAGGGCCACGGTACAACTGTATACAGATTTATAACAAAATTCCTAATGCTATCAAATCGTATCAAATGCATGAAGTCGAAGCCGCTGTTTTACGCCTCAAAGACAAAGCTTGTGGTGGGGATGGGGTATCTGCGCAAATGCTCAAATGGCTAGGTCCGGAGGGCATGCAAGCTCTACATCTCATATGCCAGAAAGTTTGGAGAACTGGCCAGTGGCCCGAGGACTGGATGGAATCCGTAGTCGTTCCGCTACACAAGAAAGGCTCCACTAGGAAATGCGAGAATTACCGCACTATCTCTCTCATATCACATGCCAGTAAAGTTCTACTCCATGTCCTCAACAGAAGATTGGAGAACTTCATTAGTGGACAGATAGCAAAGGAGCAGGCAGGCTTTGTCAAGGGTGGAGGCACACGGGAGCAAATAATGAACATGAGGCAGCTGATTGAGAAGGCCAGAGAGTTCAATGTTCCCATGGCTCTGTGCTTCATTGATTATGCCAAAGCATTTGACTGCATCAGCTGGAAGATAATGTTCGAGGTCATGTCATGAGAGAGATGGGTATACCGGAACACCTGATCATCCTCATACAAAATCTGTATCTTGATGGCTGCTCGAAGGTAAAGATTGGAGACTCAGGGCGCTTTCGGACAACTCGTGGGGTCAGACAGGGGTGTATTCTATCGCCGCAACTGTTCAATCTCGTAGGTGAACACATCATGAGAAGAGTTTTGGAGGGATGGGATGGTGGTATACGTATAGGCGGACTCCTTATCAATAATTTACGCTTTGCAGATGATACTACCATTATAGGCAGCAACGAAACTGAACTTGCCGTGCTTCTGCAAAGGGTACAAAAAGTGAGCGCGGAATATGGCCTCCATATTATTATTAATATTATTATTATAGCCTTTTTATTCTTTAATAAACAAACAGTATTTTTACATATTAGTTCGTAATTACATAATTGTATAAAATTAAATTATTATTTCATTTCTGCATTATTTTTTATATACTTAATATATTTTACGCTATCATTTAATTTACTTTATTTTATCAGTTTTTCATGCATTAATAGATTCATATAGCACTAAAAATAGATGTCATATACTTCAGAAAAAGTGACCAAACCCTCCGGTGTCCGAGGCCAGATCTGGCCTCGGACACCGGAGGGTTTGGTCACTTTTTCTGAAGTATATGACATCTATTTTCAGTTTATATATAGTAGTGTAACTACTTAAAAATTGCAAATCAAAAAATATTGAACAAAATAATTTGATTTGCTTCAAGATTCATATAGCACTATTTTATAAATTACACTTTCTTCTTTTTTAATTTATTATTAAGGACCTCTCAACGAGTAAAGGCCTCCTCCATATCCTTCCATGTATCTTTATCCATTGCCTTTGTATTCCAGTCCTTTCCAGCAGTTCTAACTATCTCGTCTAACCACCTTTCTTTCGGTTTTCCTTTACCGCGCTTACCGAGTGGTCCTGGCCACATAGTTATTTTCTTTGCCCATTTTTCCTTGCTCATACGTGCCACGTGACCTGTCCACTTCCATTTTAGTTTTTTACAGTGTTGTAAGGCGTCGATTACGTTTGTTGTCTTCCTTATATCCGTATTTCGTATTCTGTCCCTCCTCTTTACTTTTAAAATGCTTCTCTCCATGGCTCTTTGACATGTTTGTATTCTATTTGTTGTATAGTTACTATATATCCATGTTTGACTGCCGTATGACAGGCATGGGAGTATACAGGAGTCTAGAACCTTTTTCTTGAGTTTGACAGGAAGGTTTGACTTTAAGATTTCTTTAAAGCTCCAGAATTTGCTTCATGTTAAGCTTATTCTTCTGTTTATTTCGTCTTTGTGTCTGGCCTCCATATTAATCGGACCAATACCAAATTGATGTTCGTGTAACGGAGAGGCCCAATAAACCGAACGGGAAAGTTAGCTGATCTGGACACCGTGCACGACTTCATTTATCTCGGATCGTTAATCACCGCGGACGGCGAATGTATGAGGGAGGTTGTAAGAAGAGCCCAGATCGCGAAAGCAGGAGTAAAGAGGTTAGAGAAGATCTGGAGGAATAGAGGAATCAGCAAAGCAACCAAAACCAAGCTAATGGTCTTCTCTATATTTCTATATGCTTCGGAAACCTGGACTCTGAAAGCAAACATTCGGAGCAGAATTGTCGCATTTGAAATGTGGTGCTGGCGCACTCAATCCTAGCGGAATTAAAAGTCCAGTGCCGCTTGTCAACCATCTGCCACCAGCGAATCCTCCAGTTCTTCGGACACGTGACCAGACGGAAGCAAAACAATTTTGAAAAACGCATTGTGCTTGGCCGCGTGGATGGAGGACGGGGGAGTGGACATCCACCGACCTACCATACCTATCATACCTATTGGAGTGCCTTGGTTACGAGAGCAACGAATTCATCTGATCGCGACCCTCAGCCATGAGGAAACGAGGAAGAAGAAGAAGACAATATAAGGCAAGCCTCAAGCAAGTTTGCTTTTAAGCGGATGCTACATATTTAAGCACCTGCTAAAGCAAGAATTCGAATAGTATCCATACATAGTAGTATATTTATCTATATATATTCCTAGTATTTTATTTGTGTATTTTTATGTAGATTATAAAACTTCTTTTTTTAACTAAGCTTTTAATGAGTTTAATTGACTATTCTCTTACTTTTCTCTGCTCCGTTTTGTCATTTCTCTGTTTAGCCCAATGGTTGACTGGTAGAGAATGCCTTTAGGCATTAAGTCCGCCATTTGTACATTTTTCTGTTGTGTGCAATAACGTTGAAATAAATAAATAAGTCAATGGGAGGAGTAGATAAGAAAGATCAATACCCGTCTGCTTATCCTTTATAAAGATATAAAAACAAAGTTTGGTACAAAAAGCTTTTCCGTCGCATGTTAAATGCGGTCATATTTAACTGATTTGTCATATTTGCTACATCAAATCCAAAATAAACCATCGATAATTTAGAAAAATGCTAGCAGAGGACCTACTGAAAATACATCGGCAAATTTACTTGACTGACGAAAAGAGACTTATAACTAGAAGGTCAGGACATCTACTATAAGACCAAAAACCCACCAAAGGCCTCAACTCGAGCACCCGCACTTCCCAACACGTACTGGCTTTAAACTAAGTCGGTGTTGGAAGTGTGCCCAACGCAAGGTGACCGCCAGAACTGTTTGGAAATGCATTGAATGCGATGTCAACCTTTGCATCGCTCACTGTTTTATGAATTATCACATTAAACCAGTGATCGATACCACTTTTCAATGTCTAGGACCTATGTATGTGTAATGTGATAATTCATGTCCTATTAATAAAAAATAAATATGTATGTAGCGTTTTCTTCAATAAAACCAACTTTCCCAATACAAATTTGTTTTTCGCAAACCCATACCAGATAATATTTAATTACAAGAAAATAGTAAGAGCTTAATCCATATTCCCTCCTTCTTCCCGAAGGAGAGGCCATTTCTATGAAAATATGTGTAATATGCAAACAAACTGAAATATGGATAAAAACTATTATAAATAATATTGTAAAATGTGAATACTAAAAATAAATGGCTATTCTGATTCTGAATCCACATTCAAGTACACGTCTAATCGCCATATGCAACATCTCAGTCTCTCTCACTCAGTCCTCCGGTCACTCCGTTCATATCATACATTCGGTCATCAATCAGTTAGCGGTTCCATCCATTCCTACATGTACAGTCACAGTGTCAGTTTGCATTTTTCGCTTTATTACAATGCAATAAGGTCCAAGGGTGCAAACATCTCTTTGACGTTGACCGTACCAACAGAGTGTATTTTCGTTTACCTGAGTGAAAACCCCGTAATATGATTTCTTTAATAAGTACGTTCCTTTTTTTTCTAGAGAATGTTTAAATGAATGTCAAAAAATAAACAAACTTTCAAAAATGTCAAATATAAAAATAGGATACAGTAGGATTTCATTCATACAAGTAATTAAAGCAATCCTGTAAAAACATTGAAACAAGAAAGGAATAATTTTATTTGTAGTTAGTTTTTGGCATGAAGTACCAAAGCTAATATTTTGAATTTAATATATGTAGTAGGTATATTATAGATGGGCAATTCATAAAATAAAAACTGTAGGTGCCGCTATACCAGAACACCAAAAAAAAATTGACAAATTATAGTTTCCATTATTTTGACATATATTTGAATTCAAGTTTCAGACAATATTTTTTTCTAGTGATGAGTTTTAATATGTAGTATAGCCTACCAAAATAAATCGCAAACACCAAATTGGAGAAAAAAATTAAAAAGTGAAAAAACAAACCGCCATATTACGAAAACTGACAAGTGTACATGGTTCTTCTTTTGGGAACAGAGCTTTGCCTACAAGGAGTATCTAAAAATAAAATAACTAGAACATTTGATAGAAAGGCTAATTTTGTATAGAAATACGGCTACAGCCTTTACGGTTTTCGCAATTTTCCTGTATCTGTGCTGTAAGACGTTGCTTCGTACCAAATTTCAAGATTCTGAGTTCACGGGAAGTACCCTGTAGGTTTTGATTCCCTTGCGAGTTTCGAAAATTTGCGGCATAAACGGCTGTATCTTTTGATTGCGTTGGCTTAGAATTAGATGTTTGATTTTTTCACAGCTCCAAGGTACAGTAGGTCGGAGTATTTGATATAAATTTCAGCTTGATACCTCCACGCGTTCCTGAGAAAAAGGGTATTGACAGACGGTCGGACGGACGGACGGACGGACGGAAAACAAAGTGATCCTATAAGGGTTCCGTTTTTTCCTTTCGAGGTACGGAACCCTAAAAAAGGGGGTCATCGCTCAATATTTCCTGTAATTAGTCGTTAAATAAAAACTTTTAGCAATTTTTACCAATTTCATAAGTTTAACCTTGATTATAGTCAATAATCATGGATATTTTTAGTATAACTATGAAAGTACTTCAACAATTGAACGTTCATTTATGCCTCAGTATTTTTTCTTTATTTTAGCTTGTGTAGTTTACAAGATACAGACGTTTTTGTAGAAAGTTGTGGATGCGCAGCGCAGGGCGTGCGTCGCAAAAAAAACCCGGACGGTTGAGAGGAAAACAGTCTCGCGGGCCGGACGGTCAAGTGGTTAATAAAATGGCTGTGACATACGGATGGACGGACGGACACACGTTTCAAGAAACTTTTAAGGGTCCAATTTTTGCCATTATTGCTACGGAACCCTAAGAAGTTTTTTCTCTGTGTTATATTTTAAAGATCTAAATTGAATGGTTTTACAGCCCTCATGACAATTGTATGACGATTTCGTGGACAAATGCCGCTCCTTACATGTGCATTATATAGTATTCGTAACAACCTTAGTTTTTAAAAAATTTCGGAATTATATAAGTGGTTTTTACGGTTAATATTTAAAATCGCAACATAAAAATAACCACCCATTGAACTTACTTGCATAGCAATCTAAATTCACAATGAAAACATCGCTTTGATGTGCATTCAGTTTTTCTTCTGTGCAAGTCAGTATTTTTTTTCTGATATGCACAATATTTTTAACCATATTTCGTCAATTCATAAATATTTTGCCGCTGACTGTACTTCAAATTCAAAATATAGGTTTTATTTCATTACATCAAAATCTACTAGTCGAGATCGTTATTACTTATCTTATTTAATAGGTAAGTAGCATTCCTACAAATATCACCATTGCAATAGTTACGAGTAATACCACTGCAGCATTTGTGGGATAAACACTTTATAGTCTAATAAGTATAAAATAAATGATGGTCTCGCAAAACTTTGCGCCATAATGGGAAAAATCTAACCTGGGGCTACAGATGCTGTGAAAAAAAAAAGATAAACGTGCTCAGATTAAATTATAGGTAATTATAGGTTTGTTTTGGTTGACGTTTGTAGTTATTAGTTTTATGAGGTTTTAATATTGTGTAGTTTTGGTCTTTGTTCGTTGTTGTTTTTGGGTTTATTTTGGGGTTTTAAATTGTTTTTAGTAGTTTCTTTGTCAGGGGTTTCATTCTGGCGCGGAATTTCTCATTATGGAATTTCGCGTCAGCAATCAACACTGAGGAAGCTGCAATTAACGCAGCCAAAAAATGGCTGCTAATACCCGAAGTCGTGCCAAAATGTACTGAATGCGCCGATCGGATGTACGCCGACAATAAACCCACCTATAAGCTGGGTTTTCGTTGGCGCTGCTCGAAACGACGCTGCAGGAAAACTTTCACGCTCCTAAAAAACACCTTTTTCGAGCGTAGCCAGGTGTCAATCCTGGCTACGTTACCATTAAAGGCTCGAACAGATAGCACCGTCGCGGTCGCGCGGCCTGCGCGCGACGGGCGCGTAGCGCGATAATTCCATACAAACCGCTAGCGTGGTCAAACAGGCTGCGCCCCGCCGGCATCGCGCCCCGCTTCTGTCGCGTCCCGCCAGCGCAGCCCGTCGCGCGCAGGCCGCGCGCCCGCGACGGGCGCGCCGCGCGAATGTTAGTGTGACGTCAGACAGCGCAGGGCGCGGTTGGGTGTGGTATTTTATAATATACGTTTGATTGATATTAAAAATGGACACGGAAAGACTAATAAATTTAGTGAAAGACCAGAAAGTAATTTATGATTTATCCAAGAAACACTACAAAAATGTGCAAATTAAGGAGATGATTTGGCTAAACATAGCGGCAGAGTTGAATCAAACCAGTAAGTATTTATGTTTTCATTATAATTTAATAATTTTCAAAGTAGGCTACAAATTTGTTGCGAACCTCAAAGGCTTATAAATTATTAACTTCCCTACGTAGGAACAGCCGCCATCAGATATATCGGAGCGGCCAGGGTACTCAAGAATATCTGAACATGTACTTTATCGCCTTGACAATAGAGGCGTTGTTCAGATGTTTGTGACCACCTTGGCCGCTCCGATATATCTGATGGCGACTGACAGTCGCCAAGGTACTCAAAAATATCTGAACATGTACTTAATCGGAGCAGCCAAGGTACTCAAAAATATCTGAACATACACTTTATCGCCTTGACAATAGAGGCGTTGTTCAGATATTTGTGACCACCTTGGCCGCTCAGATATATCTGATGGCGACTGTACCTACCTACTTAAGTTTAGGTACCCCGTAGCAACTCTGTGTTCATTAGCAACTTTACCGTCTAAAGAACAAGGGTCAAATATTATGTCATATTATAATTATGTCATTGTCATACATAACATTATGGCATTTGGCAAAATCAGTAGCAATAGGTACGGTCAGCATCAAAAATATGTAAACATTTCGGCACTTATGTCTGTGGGATAAGACTCAATTCGTATACATATTATTGATGTTGACTGTACCTACATTTCAAATTATTTTTTCAAGTATAGATGCCTTCCAACTAATTTACATAAACTTTATTTTAAGCCGGTAAATGAAATTTAAAAAAAATGTAAGTAGGTATAACGCGCGAAGTCGCTTTCGTCAAAGAGTTCGCTCGCCGTTCGAGGGCGCGCGGTTCCTTTGTCGGCATTTACTTTGAAAGCGCGTAGCGCGGTGACTGTTTACCGCGGTTCTTACCTAAACTGCGAATTTTAAAAGTTAATTATTTTGCTAAATTTGTTTATTATAAATCTATAAATGATTAGATTTTTAACAAAAATGTATTATATTTTAGGTGAAGCCGTAAAGAGAAGATGGAAAACTGTTAGAGATGGATATTTCAAAAATAAGAGGCTTTCCTTCGTCAGATAACAACTCACAGCACAGCCTATTATATTCACCGTATCCCAGTCTTTTCTGGTTTATAGGATGACTGTCTTTTACGCTTCCTAGAAGCGGCTGCCAATAATAACAGCACATCCTCTACGTCAGATCGTCAGATTCATTTGAAATTCTTGACAACCTGATAGCGACATTCCCGTAACGATGCTTCGAAACGAATGACCAAACCACAGCGAGCGAACGGGTGAGCGCGATGCGGGCGGGACCCGCGCGTGATGCGGGCGCGTTGCTGGCGGGTTGATGGCGCGAGGCCAGCGCGATGCGCGCTTGTTCTGTTTGACCGGGCATCCCGCCGGCATCACGCCCTCATCAAGCCCCGCTACCGTCCCGCTGGCAGTCTGTTCGAGCCTTAACACTGCATTTTTTGAGGGGCGACAAAGTGACACAGTCGGCTATCGACGTTGGTGTGAGTGTTGTGACGGCGATACAAGTCTTCTACTTTTTACGCGAAGTGTGTGAAGTAGCCGAAGGTTAAGCCCACGACAGGCAAAAAATAGGCGGCCCCGATGATGTGGTGGAGGTGGACGAAAGCCACCTCTATACCAGGAAATACCATAGGGGACGCCTACTGCGTAGCCAGACGTGGGCTTTCGGCTGCATAAGCCGCTTAACTAAACGAGTCCACGTCCAGTTAATTCCCAATAAAACGCGACAGACGCTGGACCCGATCATCGAATCGGCAGTCGCAGAGGACTCCTATATAATTTCCGATATGCATCGGGCATATGCAGGAGTCCACTTGCGACTAGGAATGCGTGACCACGCAACAGTAGGGGAGCGGGCCCCAATATGGGATGGTTTCCCAATTTGGGATAGCGAAGTATTTCTGTCTACAAGCAGCGCCATCTCACGACCACGCCGTGAAATACTGCCACCAGTTGTACGGACGCCATTTTGGAACGCTCACGTGTCACTCGCCATTCGGCTAGACGGGAGGTATGTTTAGGTGGGAATTTTATAAAAGAGTTTTTGTAATGGCATAGTTAGAAGTTTAGTTTTCTTAAGGTAAGTTTGATTTTTTGTTTTTGTTTGTGGTTCTGCATCATATAATAACGTTTACGTCACACCTGGCCATAATGTGAGTTTTACCGCACGCTACGCGTACAGTAAAACTCGCATTATGGCCAGGTGGAGACGTAAAATTGTGTACTCACCACGGGCTGTAAAAAAGAAAGCCCTCTATCGCATATTTACAACCCTCGCCTGCGGCTCGGGTTATAAATACTGGCGATTTCGGGTTTTCTTTCTTTTACAGTCCTTGGTAAGTAATGTACTATTGTGTTGGTGCGTGTGTTATTTCTTGCTGCATTTCAATAAGTTTTTGGTTTACGACCATATGTTGGCAAAATACGTAAGCGTCCTAATATGGGATACCAGGGTGTGCCTAATACGGGATATCTCATATTGAGGTACACACATAGTATACTAAATATTATGGGATTTGTAATCCTAAGTTCATTTTCTTATTAAAAATTCATGCATAACCTTAATTGGTAGGTTCATGCAGAACACGGTTTACAAAGGAAGAACCTGTCAAAAAAAGAAATTTGTACGAAACTTGTAAGCTAGAGTCAAGTCTGGGAAAGGGCCGTTATTTTTATACAGGGTGTCCCAAAACTTTGCCACACGGAGGAAATTTTACTGAAAGAAGACTTCATTTTGATTTTAAAAACAAATAAAACTGCATTCAAGCATTTTTGAAAAATCACCTGCCTTACCAGGAATCTAATCCACCATTTCTTTACGAAAGGGTTACGCACTAGGATTATTTTTTCTTAAATATCACAGCCATCTTAAACAAAAGGAAGACCATTTTCCTAAAACCCTTTCGTAAAAAAAGTCGGTTCGATTCCTGGTTAAGGCAGGCGATTTTCAAATAAAATGTTTGAATGCAGTTCCAATTGTTTTCAAAAATTTCTTTCAGTTAAATTTCCAATCTTCAATATTTAAGGCACTTTCCCTCCATGTGGCAAAGTTTTGGGACACCTGTATATCTATTTTTCTTATATGATATTCATTATTATCTATAACGTATCTACTACCAGTCCACTCAGTCAAGTCCAAACTTTTAATAATATTTATTACTAGCTTTTGCCCGCGGCTTCGCTCGCATTAAATTCGGGGTAACACGATTCCCCTTTGCCCTCAGTAATGCTCCATACAAACTTCCACCCCCCATTTTAGGGAAGTGGGGGGTTAGAAAGAGACAAAAAGTAGCCTATGTCACTCTCCATCCTTTCAACTATCACCACTTAAAAAATCACGTCAATTCGTCGCCCCGTTTTGCCGTAAAAGACGGACAAACAAACAAACCCACACACTTTCCCATTTATAATATTAGTATCCCAAGTAACACATCAAAGCAGTATAACGGCCGTCTTACAGCATATCTGTATGCTTTTAGCATTTAGAGTTCGTTTTATAGTAGCATTATAAACGTTTATAGTGCTGATATAGGTCTTAAATGGGCACAAATTACCCAGCTTGAGATCCTATACAGGTCATTTAATAGCATTGCAGGCGCATCATGTCTGCGCTATTAGCATTATCGTTGTCATGGAAAGTGCCAATCGCCTCAAAGAAGCATTAGTACGCTCTATTAAGTTGCCGACTGCATTAAAGAAGCCTTAAAACGGCCAAAAAACTTGCTAATCGCAGTAAAGAAGCATAAGTACTCTCGATTAACTTGCCAATCGCAATACAAACGCATTATACTAGCATAAGAGTGTAGTAAAATGAACCTTACGTCAATGCAAAAACGTCTCTAATACCGACGGAACAAATGTTATAATACAATGAACGTTGAATGAACTACTTTGTCTCGCAATATAAAATGGACGAAGACGGTACAAAAAACTGAATGAGTGACACGTCATATTTGTTTGCATCCTAACAAAATTTATAAAAGTTTTTGACACTTATACGTTATTATATCCTTCAAATATGACTGCGCAATGTAGTTTACTGTAAATGTGTATATAAGTTTCATTGAAAATTTTCACGCGCCTTTGATTTATTGTGGTTTTTCTATAAAATATTATAAAAAGATATGCGTCAAATAAACAAAACAATTGTGTAATCCTCGTATAGAACGAGTTTTGCATTATTAACACAATAGTGTTGGTTGAGCAGTCTTAAATTAAGTAATTTCTTTATTATATAGGTATTTTCCTTGTATAAATAGGTCCGCATGATTTTATTTTTAGGTTATTAATTATTTACAAAATGGCGTTGGTCTATATAGACGGAGAGCTAGCCACGTCCACGTCGGATATGACAATAATGAGAGCAACCAAACCCCTCTAGTCAGTTTGGTATATTATGCTTATTTCTAGATCTGGACATCTGGCAGCTTTAAAGTAGTGGAGGTCAAAGAATGCAAACCATTTCAAGAAAATAAATCCTAGAGATCTGGGTTTGATGCAATATTATAAAAAACTATACAAATACTATACAATATTAAGAGAAATTATACAAAAATTTATGTTGGGAGAAAGTAGTGCCAAACGATGTATAATAATATAGTTCATAGTTTTCGCCTACTGTTTTTGTTTCCGTAATAATCATATATCGGGGTTTTCGGTGCGGGAACGATTTGAGAAAGAGTAGAGATAAACAGATAGGTTGAGAGTTAGTCTGAGAAAATATCATATTATGCTTAATGAATAACTACCTCTCTGTGAATAGCTTACACACTATGATACGAGCTTTTTTTTCTTAGAGGCATGTTTGTATTGACTAGAGGCATGTTATATACTTAGTATTTTAAAAATGCAATTGCATATCCGAAATTTATTAACTAGATCTACCTAAGACAAAGACACGGTATAGTAAGTGTCAAATATTAATCTTGACGTCAGATATTTATGAACTATTTGATTAACTGAAGAGGTTGACAATGATCAGTCACTACATGAATTAATAAAAAAATACTTGAAAAAATCATAGGTATATGTACCTACAATATATATACATAATAGTCAGCTATTTCATATAAATTGTATATACCTATGATTTTTTCGATCAATTATTCATTAGGTAGAAACGTGCTAGAGTACATTCTGTTTTTTAAGTTAATGCCTACTCTTTGGCTAATGTCAAACATTCCCGCACCGAAAACCCCGATGTATGGTAAGAATACACAATATTTTTTGGTCTAACGTTTTTTTTTATCGATTTTTGACCAGTTTTGAGTCGATATTCCAACATATTCACTATAGATAGAATTATAAGGCAAACGACTATCAGTTTTTGAATCTTTTATCTCCATTCTGTAGAGCCGGATCTTGAAATAAATGAGCCGTTATTTTTTTATGATATTTTTAAAATATGGTCTAAAAAAACACTTTTATCGATATTCGAATGGTGTAAAGAATCTTACATATACGTAATCTACATATTAGGGTTCCTCTTTGATGTCTCTAAAAACTGTAGAGAGATTTTAATTTTTAACTAATTAAAACAAAATTTATGACCATAAACCACTTTTTTAGCCTAAATCGGTTCGACTTTGATGTCAAATATCTCGAAGACAATGAATATTGAAGTAAATATAGGATACTATATTGTTTAAAGCCGTTACTGATAATATGATAAGCTATATAAATAATTAGAAAACTAAGGGAATCAGATCTAAGGTCGTTGGCGCCAGGGAGCCCCTTAAAATATAGGCCTTGTCCTTTATAACTGAGACAACTTCGGCAATTTTTACCTAGTTTGGTATTACTATTTTCCAATTAAAACATTTTGCTAGTCTGTCACTGTGACCTCCACCCATTAAAAGCTGCCAGATGCCAGGATCTAGCAATAAGAATAGTATGGCAATCTAACCAGACGGGTTTTGTTGCTCTCATTATTGTGTCATATCTGACGTGGCTAGCTCTTAGTCCAATAGCAGCTCAGTGACCCTTAAAAAATGCCTTATTTATGCCTACAGCATTACACGTGAATAATTATGCTACTAAACAACATTAAGCATTTATTTATGCTATTGTAGAACCTAAGGCACTAAAACCGCTAAAAGCTGTATAGGGGCTGTTCATGAATTACGTCATCAATTTTTGATAGTAAAGCTGCCAAATAAAGTGACGTCATTAAAAAAAATGCGTTTTAAGCTTAATTGTAAAATAAAAAATTATTTAGTAGATAATATTTTATAGCATTAAAAGTTTATAGAAACACGACTTTCATTCCTTTTTTACACATTGATGATGTGATCTTCGGAATGACCGCCCCCTCCCCCCTCCTACGTCATGCTACCATCATCCGATGTCCAGACCCCCCCCCATTTGAAATGACGTAATTTATGAACAGCCCCTTATAGTGAATTACTTGGCTTTATAATGGTTTATATTATTGCTATTATACTGCATTAGGAACGTATTACCTACTTATAAATGCTATTGTACACCCTAAGGCATTAAAAATAGCTGAAAGCTGGATAGCGAATTTACGTGGCATTATAATGGCTAATATCCATGCTCTTAAACAGCATTAAGCATTTATTTATGCTATTGTAGAACCTAAGGCACTAAACCAAACCGAAGCATTAGTGTAGCAAACCAAAACGCAACTGTACAGCATTCAGCTGTACAGTTGCATGTTGTTCGCTGCACTAAAAGTAATGGCTAAACAAAAGCATTTACATATGCCATTATACAACCGTTATACAGCGTAAAGCATCATAAAATGCTATTGTAGAACCTAAAGCACTAAAAACAGCTGAAAGCTGTATACCGGATTTACGTGGCATTATAATGGGTAATATTCATGCACATAACCAGCATTAAGCATTTATTTATGCTATTGTAGAACCTAAGGCACTAAACCACACCGAAGCATTAGTGTAGCAAACCAAAACGCAACTGTACAGCATTCAGCTGTACAGTTGCATTTTGGTTCGCTGCACTAAAACTAAAGGCTTTAAAAAAGCATTTATACATGCCATTATACAACCGTTATACAGCTTAAAGCATTATATAATGCTATTGTAGAACCTAAAGCGCTTAAGTGCTTTTAAACAGTCGAAAGCTGTACAGTTGCGTTGTGGTTTGCTGCACTAAAGCTAAAGGCTTTACAAAAGCATTTAGATATGCCATTATACAACCGTTATACAGCTCAAAGCATCATATAATGCGACAAGTTGCTCGGTGAACGTATATAAGAGTTTATACGGTCCTTAAGTTCGAAATAAGTTAACTATTCATATGTTATAATGCTTCCTGTGTTACTTGGGATGGATATGGATTAGAATTTTTATTTTATTTTCCATGTTTCTTTTTGTTTTAGATGAGTACTACAGAAAAAAAAACGTAAGCTATGGGACGCTGACCAGATGGTGCGTGCGTACAACGCTGTAAAGAATAAAGGAATGGGTTACCTCAAGGCACCCCAAGTTTTTAATGTACCAAAGTCAACGTTGGAGCGGTATAGCAAAAATCAAACCCATACAGTAGCACAACTAAATTCCATGAAAATGGGCCGAAAGCCTACTTTTTCGCCTGATATGGAAAAAGAGCTTGTCGATTACTCCTTAACAATCTTTTCGGACCCGGGGTATGTCCTTAAACTACGTCCGGACTTGGGTATGTCCTTAAACTATGCCAAAAAGAGAGGTATGGGCACTGCGAATGGCATCTCGCTTAGTGTGGTAGGGCACGTTCAGTGAATGTCATCTCGCTCAAATCTGGAGCAGAGCCCGACTGGGGAAGTACCTCCACCTTACAGAAAACCACAGCCAAATAGCACTAGACCCTACTCATAGTGTTGTGTTCCTGCTGGTGAGTAAGGTTGCCAAAGAGCTCAAAGAGGACCCAGTGTGTTGACGATGAGGGACCCTATTGTTCCTTTAGCCGTCAACACAGTGAATCCTCCTTTTTGTAAAGGGTCGGCAACGCGCATGTGACTCCTGTGGAGTTACAGGCGTCCATAGGTTACGGTAGCTGCTTACCATCAGGCAGGCCGTATGCTTGTTTGCCACCGTCGTAGTATAAAAAAAAAAAAAAAAAAACAATGGTTTCAAGATTTTATGGATTACGAGGTTCTGACATTCGTGGTTTGGCGTTCCAATTGGCAATAAAGAATGGACTGCCCCATCAGTTTAATGCGGAGAGGAAGATTGCAGGCCGGAAGTGGATGAAGAAATTCCTAAAAAGGAATCCCTGTTTGTCTTTTAGGACACCTCAAGCTACATCTGCTAATCGAGCCAAAGGGTTTTCAAAAGAGAAAGTGGACGAGTTTAACGACATCTTGGAGGCCGAATTGCCTAAAATTAATATCGATCCAACAAAAATATACAACGTTGACGAGACAGGTGTGACTGTTGTTCAACATAAAATGGAGAAAGTTTTATCTCTAAAAGGACAGAAGCAAGTTGGCGGAATTTCGTCGGCGGAGCGGGGAGCCCTAATAACTCTAGTCACGTGTATGAGTGCATACGGTTTCTTTGTTCCACCCTTATTCATTTTTCCCAGAGTCAACCATCGACATATAATATCAAGACGAGTAAAGGCAAGCAAATTTCGTGTGAAAACACGACCCATTTTCACGTTTACAAAACTAAAATGTCTTATGTCTTATTAACCAATCGAGTACTCATTCTTTAAGCATATTTTTTGTGTTAACCTTAATTCCGCAAAGGTTTCATGCCATTTCACCAATAAGAAGAGTGGCCTTGTTGCGAGTGGTCAAAATCAATTTGACAATGAGGTTTAATTGGACAGGAGATACTCAAATGAAATAACTGAAATGTCAAGTTAACGTATAATAAATACACCTACGTTTGACGTGGATGGGTTCACGTAATAAATAATAATGCTATCAATTAACAATTTATTTTTTAGTGGAATAAGGAATAATATGAAAGCCTTCTATTCATCAGTCATTTATTTAATAAAAGTGCTTAATTACAATATAGGGACTTACATACTACAAAATAAGCATGAATTAACATAAAATAGTAAAGATTTTGAACTTTTTTACAATTTTATAAATCCGTTACATTAGGGAGACCCTCTTGGTCTCAACCAACATAATGGTAAGCAATTAAGGTTGATTATGGCAAAAAAAACGATTATTTTTTAACTTTATTTATGACCAGACTAGAAAATATAGTCTGGCCAGCCAACGAACGCAGTAGCAATGTGCAGCGAACAGAAGTATGACAACACTAAGAATCAGTGAAAAAAGCAGCACTGATCATTGAATTCTATGTTTTTAATTTTAGTTGGTATTTCCGTCCCTTTCATTCAATTAGGTGACATGTACTGTGTGTAAAAAGGAGACGGATATATTTCGTCGGATCTGTCATCAACTGCAACAGATAATCTAGTAGAGGCAATTGACATATGCCTTAAAAATGAATTTAAATTCAATTTAGAACGTTGCAGGAGTTCTGTCTCACTCGCGCTTAAGATGAGAGAGTGAAATACACTAGAAACAAATTCAATGTAAAAGAAATGTGAATTGAATTGTTCGTCACGAATACGGTGTCTCATCACAAAGGGTTGCCACATGTACATATTTTGAATTTGCCGCGTTTTTCTACTGACAGAAATGGTTTGCCAGACTATAATAGCATACCTTCAATATAAATAGTTAAAATTCTCTTTGCTTCCTTGTTATTTAGAACTAAAAAAAATTACGGATGAGTTAATTTATGTGTACTATTTATTTTAGCAGGCTTAGGGAAATATAAAGATAAATTTACATTTTGTATCCATTTTGACGTGACAACGTCTTATAATTCGATGGAGCCGGCTGCACGCACGAAAAAACATGACTCATGCGGCGTTACCTCGCTCTGAGGCGTTCCATTTAAGGCTTGAAGTGCAAGCTAGAGCGCGGAACGAGCGACAAAGAGGCACAATCGGCCTTCGCGTTCGGCAGCGTTCGACATCTGTCTCTCTCCTACTTGAGTGAGCGATGCGTCCGCGTGGACAGCTGCTATACAATAATACATTAACATGTTTACGTCAAGTATGAAGTGCAGTGAAATTAAAATTTTCTTTTGAAAAATGCAACCATTCCATCAGTATTTTCTTATGACGTTGTCACGTTCAACTATCGTCAGTAAACCGACTTTACAGACAACCGATTTTTTTATACTACAACGGTAGCAAACAGTCATACGGCTCACCTGATGGTAAGCAGCTACCTTAGCCTATGGATGCCTGTAAATCCAGAGGTGTCTCATGTGCGTTGCCGACGCTTTTATATCAAAGAGGATTCACTGTGTTGACAGCTAAAGGCACAAGAGGATTCCCCGTCGTCAACACACTGCATCCTCTGAGCTCTCTGGCAACCTTACTCACCGGCAGGAACACAACACTATGAGTAGGGTCTAGTGCTAATTGGCTGTGGTTTTCTGTAAGGTAGAGGTTCCCCAGTCGGGGTCTGCTCTAGATTTGATAATTAAAGACTAATGCTATGAAGTTATAGCATTCATTATTAATGAAAAATAAGAGTCAATTGTACTAGAAATGGCACGGCCAGAATAGTATGATTTTACCAGAGTAAGTACCTACTATGGTACTAATTCGAAGGGTTTTGTTTTGTCGATTTATTACTACTATATATAATATACTTATACTATAATATAATATTTAATATAGTATATATATATATATACTATACTTATAAATGAACATTCATTTTCCTCAAACGAGTTATGTTTACTTTTCCAAAACTTATATTGCATAACATCGACCGAATCCGTACTGTATGAGAATATCTATGCGTGATTTACTTACCGATGAAAAGAAATATCACCATCTTTGGCGTCTGTGTGGCTCCTGCACCAATGCACGGCACAAGCCGGCATTTTAATATCGGTATATTACCGAAATTTCATGGGCCGAAAAAACTAATATTTTGACGACATGACAATTTCAAAATGTTTGACATGACATTAGGGCACCGCTGTCACAAGCTCCGCCCACTTTGGCACCAGGAAAGTGGAACAGATTTTGAGCGTTGATTACGCTTCCTTACTTATTGTTCTTCCAAGGAGTCAACATGAAAGAAGAGTTAAAAAATGGTGCTCCACCTGGATCTCAGTTTGCGTGTCACAAATCGGGCTGGATACAAACCCACATATTTACGCAATGGATAGTTCATTTCATCAACACTATCCATCCATCTAAAGAGAGTCCAGTCATATTGATCTTAGATGGCCACTTCACCCATACGCGAAATATTGATGTTATCGACAAATGTCGGGATAATGGTGTAATTCTGATATGCCTCCCACCACATTCGTCTCACCGAATGCAGCCTTTGGATGTATCGTTTATGAGTCCATTCAAAACGTACTATGCCAAGGAAATCGATACATGGCTAAAAAATCATCCAGGCCGCGTGGTGACTGCGTTTCAAGTAGCCGAATTAGTGGGGAAGGCGTACATGAGGGCTGATACATTAGAGGTCGCCGTTAATGGGTTCCGTAAAAGCGGAATATTTCCATTCGACCGCAATAATTTCGGAGACCACGATTTCGTTATGCAAAACGACGACGATGTTGAAAACAATAGGGATGGTAATGAACCAGCGCATCTTCTATTACCATGTGCTTCCGATGTACAGAACGACGAAGATGGTAACCTGAGTGTGGATGAGGAATCATCTCCAGCTCCAGTTATATCCCCGATCGTTTCAGCTACTGAATCAGCTATGCTCCTGACGACAAAAAGTGCTGAACCGGCGTACCTCCCATTACCACCTGTTTTAACTGGCACACAAACCACACCACCATCAAATTCTCGTGCTGTACAGAACGACGAAGATGATGACCTGAGTGCGGATGAGGAATCATCTCCAGCTCCAGTGATATCCCCGATCGTTTCAGCTACTGAATCAGCTATGCTCCTGGTGACAACAATTGCTGAACCGGCGCACCTCCTATTACCACCTTTTTTAACTGACAAACAAACCACACCACCATTAAATTCTGGTGCTGAAATATCTCCACAGCTAGTCCCATCCCCTTCAGGTTCGGCTCCATTGAGTCTAGGATCACTTGTCTTGACTGCATTACAATCTGTACTCTCATGGGATTCAGGTGCTGAATCAACTCCACTTCCAGTCGAACCCCATACTGAATCAGCAACGCCACCGTCGACTTAAAATAATAAATTAGTTCATTCTTCAGACTCATCCACTTTAACAGGGGCATATATTATACGCTTGTCGATTTCAAAATTTTGCGTCAAACCGGCTGAAATCAGTCCCTTACCCAAGTTTCAGTCAAAAGGCAAGAAACCAGATCAAGTAACGCAGCTCCGAGGTGGAAAACCTTTATTGGTGACCAGTTCACCATACAAAAATGAATTACGAGAACAGCTGACCAAAAAACAAGCAATACCAGAGACCTCGAAAAGTAAGACGAAAAAGATGATGCCTGATAAAAAGAAAACTACAGAGATTGTACAAAAGACCAAAAATATTAAGAAAAAGAAGACTTCTGCTAAAGAAAATGAAGAAAAGAAGATACCTGCTAAAAAAAATGAAGCGGAGAAGATACCTGAAGAAAAAAAGAGGATACCTGTTAAAGAAAATGAAAAAAGATGATAGCTGTAAAGATGAAGATTTTACAAAGTTCATCTAGTGAGAGTGACGAGGAAGAACCTGTAAAAATAAAGATACCTGTTAAAAAAAAATGAAAAAAAGAGGATAGCTGTAAAGAAGAAGATTTTACAAAGTTCATCTAGTGAGAGTGACGAGGAAGAGCCGCCATTAATGAGCTCCGACGATAGCGACACTGCTGAAGAAGAGTGCATTTATTGCCTTAGTCAATATTCAAATGAAAAGAGAAAAGTGGATACAGTGTACTAAATGTTTTCGGTGGTGTCACGAGTTGTGTGCTGGTGTAGAGCCGCATAGCAAAACATTTTTTTGTGATCTTTACAAAGATTAGGTTTAAGATTTTATAGTAATCCTAATAAATATTTTAAATAAGTAGGATTTATTTCATTTGTCTATTAGGGATGAAATCCCATACTTACTCGTACATCCCCAATATCAATATAGGATATAACATTCGAATATATTAACCTCAAATCACGAATTTAGTCTCAATATCTACATATTCCCAAGAAATATAAAGAAAAATTAGAAATTCGTGATCTCTACTTTACTGTCGTCAATTTCCTATCTTCAATATTTAAGGCACTTTCCCCCGTGTGGCAAAGTTTTGGGACACCCTGTATATCTATTTTGATAACGTTATCCGTTTGTGAGTTTTTGCTGAACAAGAGTTATAGCTCCATTTTTATTTATTGCCAGCAAAATTTTTGTATGCTGCCCTAATGATTTAATGGCTATTTTTTTTTTGCGAATCAGTTTTAAAAACGGCAGATCATTTAATTACTTCCCATAATAATATAATGTCAAACCCCTGCTTAGCACAAAATAAACTAAAAGCATCAATCCTATCCTACCATGTCTCTCGCATGGGCGTACTTCCCGGTGTCCCCGTAGATTGGTCGATATAAGAGTTTGTTCTACACAGATGTAACGTGAAAAATACTAAAAGCCCGACGACTTCAACGTAAGGTTATGCAAGAAAATAACGTGCCATCATGGGTTCCAACTCAGGCTGTAGTCATCACAATCACTATTGAGGGACAAACCCTTCCATCAAAGATATATGCATGCTACACCTCTTTAAATGTGTTCGGTTTGACCATATCAAAATTCAATGCAGATCAGATGCCCGATGCTATAGGTGCAGCAAAAACACCCTGGTGACACTGGCAACATAGCTCCAGAACATTATTATTGCCTCTTCTGCTCAGACCGCCATTGTGCCACAGATAAACATTGCCCAGAATTTAGTAGGCAAAACAAAAAAAAGTTATTGATGTCAGAACTCAGAATTTCATACCAAGAGGCAGCAGCCCGTACTCCTGCTGTGCGTACGACTTATGCTGACATGATGGCAAACACTGTATTTCTGTATTTGTCTCAGTTGCCTCTGAAGCCCCACGCCGTCCTCCCTCAGGTTCAGCTCCTGTATCTTACCGCTAGACAGTATTTCTACCAATCCGAGAAAGGAGACCATATTGTTTCCACCCCTCCTTCTCACCACTGTTGCTGTGTTTAGTTTTACCGCTGTTTATATAAGAACTAAACTATTTCTAAATAAATTCTCGATAAATGAAAAAATACATTCTGTTTAATTCTAATGTCACAACTCACGATTTGCGCAGTACGAAACATAATGGGTTAAATTCTATTTTTTTATTTATTTCCGTGTGTGATGCTTTTCTTGTAATTATAGTCTGGCAAACCATTTCTGTCAGTAGAATAGCGCGGCAAATTTGAAAAATCGCGGGTTGGCAACACCTATCTTTGAATAATTCGATAATTGTGCATAATTTGTGTTTTATCTGTGGTATGTAACTTTTTAAATTTAAAAAAGTTAGTTTTGTTTACTTTCATTTTAACGTTTCAGATTGCCGTTTCCATTATTTACTTATTAATGTAATATCTGCCACCACTGTTCAATAAATTAATGTACTTACTGAGGAATCTCAGCTAGGATATTAATGTAGGTAGTGTACCTTAAATACCTTATGCAGGTGATAAATGTGGCTTTGAGGTTATGCAGACTTTTGAATTTAATTAGCATTTGAAGTTCTTTCTTTCAGTGTAAATCGGATAATTAAAGTGAAAACTGGTGCCAAATTAAGTCCTAGAACGTTTGGTGCTCAATATTGTAAAGGGAAAGCAAGGGGTAAAAATCAGGTTTGACAAGCAGTACCTACCTACATTCCGATACCTATGATGGCTACCTTCCGATATTTTAACAAGTCTTTGTAATGTTTTCCCTTGATAATATATCTTTGCAATGTGTACAATGAACAAACACCAAAATCTCGCGTGTTTTATTATAGTAGTTTATGCAACAGTTGTATAAGAGGGGTCAAAAAAGGTGAGTGGTGTGGGTAACAATTTGAGCCGTAGGCGAAAATTGTTAAGAAAAACGCCACGAACATTTTTTGACCTACTTATACGACGTTGCATACAATACTTTTTCTACGACTACACTTACTTTTACATAAAATGCGAAATTGAAAACTTCATGGATATCGCCGTTATTTTGTCAATATAATCAACAATCATTTAAGTTTTACCTTTTAAAACACTATTTTTCAAGAATACTAACATTACTAACACAAATACACACGTCGTTATTTGATCAATGATTGAGCTACAGAGATTAGTAAAAATACCTAAATTACTTTCAAAGTTTACAGTTTGCCCCAACAAACGAACGGGAAACGTAAAATAAAAACTGCAAAGTATCTGTGGTTCTTTTCATTTTTTCTTTTTTAAAGTTTTTTTTTCTAAAAACGCTGCGTTTATTTAGGTTTTTTAGGTTGGCAGTAATTTATTTTGTCCTATATTAAAGTGCTTGCACGCGATTACACGATACTATTTTGGAGCTTTTATAGAACAAGTGTTATTTTGGGCAATAGACTAGATAGACTTTTCTTCTAGTATATTATCTATGTTCTTATAAAGGTGTTGACGAATATATAAATGACAGATAAAAGTGCAGGAGTAGAAAAATTTATTAATGATACACTTCGTACCATAGGTAAATACCTAAAAAAGTCTTAAAACAATGAAAGGATATCGTAATGATACTGAGTAATATGCATTATGCAGCTAAGTAAACTTATTCCATTCTAAGCTGAAAAGTTGTATTTTCTAGTAGATATGCTCGTTTTCCTCGACTGGCCTTATGATTTTCGCAATCAATGTTTGTTTCCTTGCTGGGTTTCAACACTTTTAGCTATTGTATTTTGACCGCATAATTTCCACCTCCGATCTTCTGTCCTTTTTAGATGTTGGTTATTTCAATTTCTTCGCACATTTTAAGTCATACATAATAATAGGTATATCATGTATCAGACTCAGAGTTATCAAATTATTTTATACAATGCAGAGTTAAAATTCTCCACAAACTTCACTGACATATGACTGACGTACCTAATAGACGGAGAGCTCGCCACGTCATGACACAATTATGAGAGCAACGAAACCCCGCTAGTTAGTTTGCTATACTATGCTTATTTCTATATATACTCTGTATCTTTAGGTATTTAAATAAAAGTAAATAAGATCTACCCTCAAATGGCTCCTTAAGCCAGTTGAGGGTAGATGAAAACATTACACGATCAAATAATATTGGTTAAAGCCAGGTCGTTAAGTGACAGATCCAGGCAGTTTTGTACAGTCGCCATCAGATATATCGGAGCGGCCAAGGTGTCCAAATATTTCTGAGCAAGACTAAATTTCTATAAATTCTGCACTCTCCAAATGCCATTTATATCGCAACTACTGCAATGCCATAAACATCTGAGCATGCTGTTTTTCAATGATTTCTTTGCATACGTCCTGTCTAAAATATCTGATCGAACAAAATGCCAAACGTATCTAAGCAACAAAGACGTTCACAAATATCTGTTCATTTAAGCAAAATATAGCTTAAGCATATTAGCATTGAGGTTACATTTTCAACACTTTTTGTCTTTATCTTGGTCTTTGTTAAGAATGTGATGCGATATTTGTCATAATAGTATACCTATTCACAAAACATATTTAATACCGAGTGCCAGTGTCAGGTATAAAATGGACCCTTGAAGCGTTACAGTTATCTATGGGTTGGATGTCAAGTTCACTGGTTAGCAATTAACGATGTTAAAAGTAGACATTGCGAATAGGCCGCCGAAACAAGTAGTAGTGTGTGAATTTCGTATTTCAAATTTTGATAATTCACGAGAAGAGTAACGTAATGTCAAACAATATATTTGTCCCTTTCTAAAAGTCGTGTATTTTTTGCATTTCTGTTGCATTTAATAGTGGGAGAATAAGCGAAATGTCAGTTATTCAGATTGCTTGGTTGTTGTCACCGAGTCACGTCGTGGTAGGCAACTAGTATAAGCCTGGCCTCCAATTAGGTATAATTGCAAAGAAAATTGGGGTCAAAATGTATTACTTAGTACTAGTTTGACAGTCATCTACAAGATGTGCTGTGAATATACAGACGCAGCTTTGTCCGCGATTTCGTGAATGTAACATGCAGACTTCCTCATTACCTTCATTATAATTTCAGCTGATAATTTTCCATTGCTGGTCCTCCAAAGATTGCTAAAACGATCGGCCCTGCACTTGCATGTTGCTTTCTGTTACTCCCCCCTTACTCCGTTTAATATTGACTAAAAAGTACAAGATGGACTTAAAATTACTGTAGGGTAAGTTGTTCATCAATGGAACACCCAAATTTCGAGCCTTCTAGCTCTGCCGTTTTTAAAGATAAGCACGGTGTTTTCAGTTAGAACAAAGTAGCGAATATATGAACTCGGATAGGCTTCGGTGAATCAACTACAGATGGCTATACAGTATCATGTGTGAATGTTCATAAATGATGTGGCCTGGTTCAGTTTGCTCAGACCTTTGCAATGGCGATATAAAATCATTAAATTTAATAAGCCCGCCATTGCTATTATAGCTGTATACGTAGCTATAAATGTATATACCGATGAAAAGTTGCGGTGAACTTTTTATAGATGGCGCGGCATCCGAAAGTCTTGACTGATATCTCTATACCCCACTATTCAATATACTCTGTGAAGATAAGTACGAGCTTTATATTTGGTACGAAGATAAACAATTTATTTGACTACCGTATGGCATTCAAGGTTTTTGCTTCACTTAAGATATGTTTTGTATTCTAAACATTCCTTGTGCACCTTTCCTATGAAACACGGGTTTTTTTCACATTGAAACAGGGATAATAATCATGATCTACATTGAAACAGGTGTAATCAACATTGAAACGGTATTACTTATAAGTGACGTTTATGCGTACGATTTTAACCAATTATGATGGCAGATCCTATCTCTGTTATCTCGAATGATAAGTCTAATATTTTATAATAGGATGGGGATTTAGTCAAGTAAGGCATTATCATTAAAAATATTGAACTCATTTTCGCAACTTTTTACTTAAAAAATAAACAGGAATTATTTATTAAAAGTGCTTATGTTTCATTGTGTCCACATTTATTTTGTTCAATGAAACACGTGAGTTTTTGCTATTCCGTTTCATTATTTACAAAAGATACACAGATAACCGACATTGAAACTATGTTACTAAATAGAAATAGGTATTATCAGGAAATAATAAAGTTAGAGTATTTCAATGAAAAAAATATATTTTAATAGGAAAAAAAGTCAAAACAAAGCAAGGGTAATACTTATCAAAATTGACTTAAAAAATGAAAATCAACATTTCAGGTTTTTGTAAAGATATCCTAAAGTCAGCTAATAGAAGACTAGGGCAATGATTGGGAACCGGTAAGCGCTTATTAAGTTAAATAATAACGTATCTAAGAATATTTGCACACTGATTGCCAAAAACTGCAAATAAAAGGGGTAATATTTTTTATGTTAATGGAAACATTCCTGGTATCTGTGTTTATAAAAAATAACAAATAAGCACTGTCTGGTATAAAAATGCATATTAAGAGTCCGGTAAAGTTTTTTTTTCGATTTCGCTCAACTTTTTGATGCTATTATGCAGTAACTAACATAACCTCTATAATTTTGTATACATATTATGAAAGATCGTTTCTTTTTGAATGAAATAAATACAACGATTTTTTAATTTTATGCTTCATTTATAAATAATTCACCCTAATCTAACACCTGTTTCGCGATTTTTGCTTGGAGAGGTGAAAAGAGTAAGGTTTTTATTGATTAAAATTAAGTTATACAAGTACGTAAAATATATAAAAACATTGGAAAATGAGTCGCCTTAGGAATAAATGTATATTTTTCATATATATTTTTTAAAGGAGAGTATGTTTTGCTAGAGCAATTTTGCTAAAAATTGCCGAAGTTTAGGTGATATTTTCGGAATGATATTGAATAATTTTACAAATATAAAAATACAAAAATAAACTGCACTTCATGCTTTATTCAGATAATACAAAACATATTAGGGTCCATAACAAATAATAATTAAACATCATACGACAAAATTGCATGAATCAACGTCCTCACTAAACAAGCTCTGTAAGAATTGAGTTTTAAGGTATTAAGTATTAATATATATCGACCTAAAGTACTTTTTTGCAATAACAAGACTTCAAGCTATCTTACCAAATGCAATTCATGTGCATAATGTCATTATTAGCGATTTTCGTTTTCAAATCGATACCGGACTCTTAATGCATACGCTGAAAAAAAATCTCATGAAATTGTTATCCTGTCCTAATTTGCCACCCAGCCTTCAATGAAACAGTATTCTATACAATGAAAAATGCACCGTTTCATTGAATGCCATTAAATATTGTTTCACTGTGAACCAATAGGGTACTTTTATAAAATTATTTAGAAAAATATATAAATAAGCGACCGTTTCTTAGTAATAACTAGCTTCAGATATGGTTTAAAACACAAGGAACATAATCCAAAGTTGAATTATAAGAATTTACTCACTGTATCATGCTAAAAAAATCGAGAAACAAATTTAAAAAATCTTGCTTTTGCTTCACAAATTCAAATACGAGTATGCTCCCAGGTACGAGTTCCTTGCACGGAGCGCGCGCGCAACAAGACAGGCCCGGGGGGGGCCCTTGAGCATGTCCTTGGGTGACAGTCGGCACTATAGTACCGGAGCCGACGGGACTGTTAATTTATCAAATTTATTTACGCTTACGATGATTGCCTATCAGCTGGGCTGGGTCGTGCGCTTGTTTTCCACCAGTAGTAGTATAGAAATCGCCTAGTTATTTTTAACGTATTTTAATGTATTTTTAGGTTCCGTTTTGCAATTTATGCTACGGTACCCTAAAAACAGGAAAAATTAGTTTCAGAAAAATATGATGCTCTGGCGGGAAAGACCGGATCTGCGGTTGGTTTTTGAAAAAGCTGTAGGTATAATTTAGTTACTCAAACTCAACATGCCAAGCAGTTCTTAACAAAAAAGCTACTATTGGGAGTAATTATTACGTTGAATGGTATGTGGTCAGGAAACATTGGTTGGGGCAGTTTCCTGCAATTAACCATGTCAAAACTATGAATGTACGAAGTAGGTATTCGTTGTTTATTTCATCTTATCTGAAAAGACACTTGAAAATCGTGTCTAATCAACACATTTCTGTGACTATGCTCTACTATAAGTGCTACTTTAATAACACCTAAGTTTCAGCGGTCAGCATTTGATTTATACAGGATGGAAAGATAAGTCGGGCCCTGGAAGGAAACTACCTTAAAACGTTGAGATAGAAATTCACTGAAAGGAAACATTCTTTTATTTTGCCTAAAAAGTAAAACTACATTCACAGTTTTTTTTCTAATTTTCCCTTTTTTCCATGCTAAAATTGTATGTTTTTTTTTCATTATTTATGGCTTCTCTTGTGACGTAAATTTGGTTTGTATTAAGAAGTTTGTAGTCTTGTTGGAAATATGATCGATTCCCATCAATTGTCATAAAAAAATTTTTGACAAAAATTACAAAAGGCGTAGTTTTTTTGTGAACTGTACATTTTCTCGAAAATATGTAAATGCAGATATGTCTCTTTTTAAAAACAAAATAATGTTTCCTTTTAGTTAATTGAGCTATCTCAACGTTTTAGGGTAGTTTCCCTCTAGGGCCCGACTTATCTTTCCACCCTGTATAGTTGACTTAACCAACAGAAGTGGTATAGTTGACTTAACCAATGGAAGACTGTTAGTAATTTGTCTTTGATTTGCAAACTCCTTTGCATTCTCATACTCTTAATAGTCTAATCTATTTTCCATATTTAATATTTTTGACGTTTGACAATTTCATTCAATTGTCTTCTTCCATTTCTGTAGATTTCATTATTCTGCAGCTTTTGTGAAATACATTTGCGATTTTAAATTAAATAATGGCATATCCGTATCGTATTGACAACGACGTTAAAAAGAAAATAATAGATTTGAAAAATGGTGGCTTACCCGTTACTGATATTGCCAACGAACTCGGAATAGCAGTAAGTACTTTGAAATCCTTTTCTATTTTATCTACCGCTATAAAGGAGTCGTGTATTAAAAATATGTTTTTTTTACAGAGAAACACCGTATATTTATGGTTAGAAAGGTGGGAGCAGGAAGCTGGACTAAACAACCACGTGTCATTTGGGCGTCCAAGGTCAACAACGAATCTCCAAGACGCAAATATATTAGAAAAGGCCCGGAACGAACGTTTCATTAATACCACCCATTTTTCTGGTGAATTAAATGTCTCAAGTAGTACAATACGAAGACGTCTTAAAGAAGGAGGCTTACAAAACCGAGTGCCTGCGCGGAAGCCAGCTCTTACCCAAAGACATATGGATGAAAGGCTGCAGTTTGCAGTCTCTAATCGCAATAAAAACTTCGATGATGTTCTTTTTATGGACGAAAAGGTGTTTTGTTCGTCTGACAATGGTAGGTTAACACTATGGAGGCCAGATAACACTCGATACCATGCACGACATGTAGTGCCTGTTAGACGTAGCGGACGGATAACTATTGGCTTCTGGGGTTGGATGTCAAAGGAAGGACCCGGAGAGCTTGTAGAAATAACTGGGCGGATGAATGCCAAGGATTATGTCGAAATACTGGAAGATTCATTCCTGCCCAGTGTAGACATATGTTATCCGAACCGTCGTGTGACATTTATGCAAGACAATAGCTCTGTTCACAACTCTCGGCTAGTGCAAGCATGGCTTCATGAACACAGAGATACTCTTACACGAATCAAAATGCCCGCGAAAAGTCCGGATCTCAACCCGATCGAAAATTTGTGGGGCAAAATGGTCCAGGAGTGGGATACGGACCAGTGTAGGACGAAAGAACAGTTAAGACGACATGCAATCGCTGTGTGGGAGTCTTTCAGGGGCCGCGATTACTGTGCGAAACTTGTGGGCTCCATGCAACACCGGCTGAGGGCGGTGAGGAATGCTGATGGTGGTTACACTAAATACTGAAGACAATTTTAATAAAATATGTATACATTAAGTTTAGTACTCGGTACATAGAAATTCTCTTATTATAATAAAATTGATTCAATAAAATTCATTGATAGTTTTCAATAAAATTCATTGTTAGTGTTTCAACGTTAGTTGGTCTTGACCAACCCTTAACCCTTGGCTTAGGAGATTCAAAATGTAAAGTGGTATCGAGTATAGTGCGAAACCAAGACAATTTAAATACTACTCCCTTATAAAGGTGCCTGTCCACTGCATTCGAGTGATGAAAATAACCAATCGAATACAATGCAAATATTATTTACGAGCAGCCCGTCCCGCTACGCAGGGTTCACGGCAATTTTTGGTACGGATCCCGTTACCTGCAAAGAGTGTAGATTACCAACGGTGAAAGAATTTTTCAAATTGAAATCGGAGCGGCCAAGGTGCTCAAAAATATCTGAACATACACTTTATTGCCTTGACAATAGAGGCGTTGCTCAGATATTTTTGACCTCCTTTCCCGCTCCGATATATCTGATGGCGACTGTACATACAGTAGTTACAAATATAAAAAATAGAATCACATGGCACCCTGGTAAGGTATGGCAAGTAATCTTGCTATAGTTGGTCTTGTATTTTCGGAGCCTATTCAATACAAACAAACAAACAAATCTTTCCTCTTTCTAATATTAGTATATAGGTACATATAGTACTAGCGGCCCGTCCCGGCGTCGCACGGATCGCAGCTTTCAAATGGTGAAAGAGTTTTTGAAATTGGCACAGCAGTTTTTAAATTTATTCATTACAAACGTACTTAAACATCCAAAAATACAAATCTTTCCTCTTTATTATAGTAGTAAAGATAGATTGCACATAATATACTCGTACAGTACACATTTTAAAAGCAAAAACAACAAAAGGAGCGCACTTTAAATAAGGTAAAAGTAAGTAGATTTTCCTGACTTCTTAAGCCCTTTCTTTCATGCATGACAGGAAGCTTGTCTATGGTTGCGAATAATAATATGATAATAATAGTTTACCTTTTGTCAAAATTTGGCGGGTGGCGGGTCAGAACGACGATGGGCCTTACCCAAACAATTATACGACGTAAGGCATATAATATACAGTATATTCTTCTCAAATGAATAGATATTTGTGAACTCCTTTGTTGCTTAGATACGTTTGGCATTTTGTTCGATCAGATATTTTCGACAGGACGTATGCAAATAAATCATTGAAAAACAGCATGCTCAGATGTTTATGGCATTGCAGTAGTTGCGATATAAATGGCATTTGGAGAGTGCAGAATTTATAGAAATTTAGTCTTGCTCAGAAATATTTGGACACCTTGGCCGCTCCGATATATCTGATGGCGACTGTATTTGATTGGTTAACCAATAAAAGTTATAACTACCTGAAAATGTAAAAATTGTTTGTTTACTTTTATTTAAATACCTAAAGACATATTCATAAAAAAACCTTAATCGGCGTCTAATCGTCGAACCCGTTAGCTCCGTATACTCCGATTAGCCTTAATTGGGGTTTTTAAAAATTCTTGATTTATAAACACAAATTATCCTGCTCATATCTGATCTACCTCTTATTGATAGATTAGACGCGTTATGATGGCACTTCTGGAAAAACATAGACAAAATCCTGTCCTCATCGCAATTAAAAAAAAAGTTTGACAGTCGTGACAGCGAATTGGCGGTAAATCGCAAACATTACCAAACAAAATTGAAGTGCATCATATTTAAATATATTAATAAAAAATGAATCCCGATAAAAAAAGGAGCGAAAACTGGACAGCGGAGGATAAAGTAAGAAAAGCGATTTCATTTATTATACGAACATTTTATCATTGCTTGTGTTTAGAGTTCTTAATGAGTCTAATTATCGATACGTCCTCCTCAGATGTTGCTGCAGGACTTAGTGAAGGAGAGGGTTTTAGTCATCGAAAACAAGAATACGGACACTAACACTAAATACCCGTAAGGTCGCTGCGTGGGCGGATCTACTTACAAGGTAGGCTAAGTCAGAGATTTTCAGGGAGAGTTGTAACTCACAATATTATAGTAATTGTCATTGCGAACTTAATTACATTACATATCGCTTTCAGTTTCAATGCGAAGTGGTGGTGAACGAACGGTTGCGCAGCTTAGGGTTCAGTGGGGTTCTCTGAAAGCTGCGGAAAAAAGAAAAATAACCGTCGAAAGGAAGTCGAGGCAAGCGACTGGTGGCGGTCCACCTCCACCAGAAACCCCCACTGACTACAGTAATATACAAGTCTGGCTCCCGCAGGAGTTTGTGACGGACAAAAACGAATTCGACTCCGACTCTATAACTCAGGTGGGTACTCAAAGTTCATTCCTCCATGAGGGCCTTTAAATAATGTAAACAAATAGGACCATGTGACTTGATTGTTCCGCCAATGAGGTATAGTCACGGACTTTAATTGTTGAGCTATTTACCGTTCAAGCTTTTTTCCTTTGTTTCATACTTACTCTATGAAATGTTCAATATAAACATAAAGGGACCTGAATGGGGAATGGACTGGCTCAACTATTAAAGTTCGTGACCGTACATTTTATATCTACGAGTATCTTACTCTACCATTATTATCGCGAGATTGAAGTACATTATTTTAAAAACCAAAAATAACCTATACTTAGGTACCTAAGTAGATATTAGGTAGGTGTGGTTTTTTATAGGTATATTGTTCAATAAGGATTGTGTTATAGTTAAGCTTGATATCAAAAACGCATTTAACTCTGTAGAGCGTGATGTTTCACTGTCGGAGGTTAAGGACCTTCGCTCTATCCCTTCCTTTTTCAAGTTTACTCCTCCCCTTCAAATCTTTTCTATAACGGCTCTGCCGTCCTTTCCCAGGTCGGCGCGCAGCAGGGGGATCCTCTAGCTAGGCTAAGGAAGAGCTGTGTAAAACTGCATAAGCCAGCCAAAAGCAAATTAAAAGCTGCTTAATAGCTGCATAAAAGAGTTTCACCGTGCGAGTTTTGTGAAATTGTATATGAACAGCAAATATTAATCAATAAAAGTGTACACAAAGTGTTTAAGGAGAATTGTAATGTCCTAATAATAAAGAGACTATAAAAGTAAAAGGTAAGTCCATGTTTACATATAGGTAATGGAGTGTAGTTTGACTTGCGACGGTAAGTTTATTGTGAATGTGAATAAGTTTAGTCTTAAATTTTTAACGCGCCAAGAAAATAACGTGATTTGAGTAATTTTTAGGTTAAAAATAAGGTGTAAACAAACATTGTGATATTAAATTTCTTCGATTTTAGGTCTCAACTTTCATTTAAGTTGTTACTTTTACTGTTCAAATGCAGTAAATCAGTAAGGCAATGATTTTAACGGTAGTTCCGAAAAAAAAAACATACATTTATAAATAATATTGTAATTTATTTAGTTAATGCGTAATGTCGTATTTTTTATACAGCGTTAGGAAGTCAGTACTGCACTTTTCACACCACCTGCTCGACAATGCTAAATTATATATCACGCAAACCTGACCGAAAGCAAATCATTATAGCCCTTGGCTTTAGCCGGGTTATAATGTTGTACTAAATCTCATTATAACCCGCTGGTTAATGTGATTTCACTTCCCATAGTTCTTATTGTTATGTGCTTAAAGTCTAATTTCGTAAAGTCCGCACGGTGCACGGCCCCGCGCCGCCGCGTCGTCGAACTGATTTGAAACTCGCGCTGGCCACCTCAATTTTAAATACCAAAAACAAATGCCGCGAGTGTCATATGAGCTGCAGTATACGGAGTAAAACTGCAGGTTCTATAAAAATAGAAGATAAAATTCGAATAAAATGGACTAATGTATCAAGAATCAATTTATACTTTTGATTTACTTTAAAAAACCGGCCAAGTGCGTGTTGGACCACGCATAGGAGGAATCCGTACATTCAATGGAACAAGAACCAAACTAATACCAAAAGGTCGTATCTGATGCCTATGGAGGAAGTTTCTTGGAGATAACTCAAAAATGGCTGAACCGATAATGTTCAAAACAATTTTCGTAGAAAGTATGATAAGGCGCATTTCCTCAAATTTCTTCATATTTTTTGGACTTACGGTTCAAAAGTTACAGGGGGGGGGACACAATTTTTCTGGCTGTCGAAGCGATTATTTCAGAAAATATTCACTTAATCAAAAAATGGTCAAAGAAATCTCAATGTTATTTTTAAAGACCTATCGATTGATGTGTCACATGTTGATATTTGGTTAAATTTTTTTCATTTTTTATTTAGTTACATGTATGGAGCCCCCCTCCCCCTAAAATGTTTGTTTTTTCAAATTTAACTACATAACTAAGTAGCGGCATACAAAATACACCTTATGTGTAAATTTTATTCAGATACGTCTTATAGTTTCCAAGTAAAATGGCTGTGACATACGGACGGACAGACAGACAGACATGACAAATAATAAGGGTTCCGTTTTTTGCCATTTGGCTACGGGACCCTAATAAAAATCCGTTTCTAGTAGTAGCCTTAACTATTTTATTGTCTCGCAAGAGGTGAGAAAAGTAGAGTATACTCCTCGGGGATAAAGCTGTTTTTGTCACGGGCGCGCTTGAACCCCTCACTGCACTCAGGACTCAGTCTTAATTCCCTCGCTACGCTCGGGAATTAACTCATAACCCCCTCGCTGCGCTCGGGAGTAAAGTCTGGATTCCTTCGTTCCGTTCGGGATTCAATATCGCGCCCGTGACATAAAACAGTGCTTTATCCCCTTGGTGTACAATCTACTATAAACTTTTTCCTCTGTAAATAGGTCTCTAATTGTTCTATTATACAGCACATGCTACTATATCTGCTGTATTACAGTGTTGTAAGCAGCTTTAAGCTGCATATTTCGTATGTTATGTTGCTCTTAAACAGCTTTAAGATGCACAACTTGACAGACATTTAGGGTTCAATGAGTAAAATAATGATACAATTATACACGATGATTTTTATTTCGTGAACAGGAGTGGAATAATATTAAAATTTAGCCCAAATTAAACTTATTCGGCGAGGTCTCGCGTTATTTCTTCACTGTTTCATTAATTAAAAGTGAAAAAATAGTTAAAACAAGTAACCATTGAATACATGGTCATCCTACAGTATAATAAAGTTTAAATACGTCAAGTGCCATCAGTATGGCGGGAAATTTGATGGATCTTATGTCAATAAATACTTCTATGTACTTGTAATCTTATCAGTGCTGCACTGATAACGACGAAAATAATTGGTAGGTGATTAACATAAAGTGCATTACCTAAACTTTTATTTGCAAGCTACTTAACAAGTTAAATTTTGAACAAGTAAAACGATTTGTTTTTAAACTGTACAATTTAATAAATAAATACAAAACAATAAAAGCAACTGCATACCTGACCAACTAAAACATAAAAAATATTATTTTAAACATAATTTAACAGGTGTTCAAAATGACCACCGTGTTGTTCTTGACACAGCTCCGCTCGACGCCTGTGATTATTTTTAATTCTGCGAAGAGAATTGCTAGCCCTTATTTCGTCAAATGCGTTGCATATTCTTTGGCGGAGTTCTAGTACAGTATTGGACTCTTGTTCATAAACAATTCGTTTTACGTCACTCCAAAGGTAAAAATCCAATGGAGTGAGATCTGGACTGCGTGGAGGCCATGCGATAGGGCCGCCGCGGCCGATCCACCGCCCAGGGAATTCCGCGTTCAGGTAGTCGCGAACCCTATGTACAAAATGTGCAGGGGCACCATCATGCTGGAAATACAGGTTATTCAAATTCCGCAGTGGCACTTCATCCAACAGCTCTGTTACCATATGCCTTAGCAAATTTAGGTAGTTTTCTCCATTAAATCCCTCTTCTATGAATATGGGTCCAATTAATGTCTCATTAACTAGTAGTCCGCCTCGAACTCAGAACCCGCGATTTTCTTGCAAACGAAATGACCAATATAACAAGACCCTTCTGAAAAAAATTTTCGCCTTCTAGCTTCACAACCCCTTGTACGATTCTGCTCATATACGAACTCACAAATTATATGTATCTCTGCTACAACCCCAACAAATTTCATAAAGAATATAAACACGTTACTAAAGTTATCGCGGAACAAACTCTTAAAATCAAAAAGCCATTGAAATGCCGAGACGTCCCACTAGCCAGAAGTTGTTTGTAAGAACTCACTTCGCTCGTTCGATTATCCCTGCCCACACATTTACCGAGAAACGCACTTGAAAGGCGTTTCTTCTTCGGGTGAGCCGAGGATTTTCGGCAGCCCAAAAGTGTTCATTATGGACAATAAATTGACCGACACGCGTGAAGGTCGATTCATCCGACCACAAGATATTGGTTTCGATGTTTCTCTCGAACCACTGACAGAAAGCAACCCTCCCTGCAAAATCTTGGTAGAATATCTTGCACAGGTCGAAAATGAAAGGGATGTAAATCGGACAAGTTAAGCAACCGCCACACGAAGGATTGACTCACTCGAAATCTTCTCGCTGCTTGCCTAGTGCTCCTTCGAGGATCCCGAGCAAAGAATCTTAAGATTCGTCGATCCAGATCGTCAGGATGACGACGAGGTCGTCCGGGTGCTTGAGCATGTTGCGGCAAACTGTCCGAAGTCACGTAGGTTTTGGTGCATGCGGTTTATCAATTTGTGTCTGGGAATCGGGACGTTTGGATGAAGTTCGTGAAATAACTGTTGGGTTCGTCTTGTGCTGTTCGTTTGTATCGACAAACGTACAATGTCGTATAACGCTCGATTGGAGGCATGATTTTTGGAAAATTTGTTATAATTTTCTCATTCAATATCCACGACTCTGACTTTATGCGTATGACAAAAGTGATTGACAATGTCAAGGGCAGGGTTTACTCATAAATTGTCAATTGCTAATAAGTTTGTAAAGAGGTTACAAACTCATTAAAACCGATAAGGTAGTAGAGTGACAAGGATTTTAGGATAAAATTTAACTGAAAATTAAAATTATGATGATTAAAAAAAAACCGGCCAAGTGCGAGTCGGACTCGCGCACCGAGGGTTCCGTACAAACCTATAACAAGCAACCTGAGTATTTGATATGAATACCTCTACGCGTTTACGAGGAAAAATGTAGTAAGTTTAAAATAAAAAAAAATATTTTTTGTATGATTTTACTAAAAATGTCTACCTTTCGTAATTTTTCCTTTGTCTGTGCTATATGAAGTTTCTTCGTGCCAAGTTTCAAGTGTCTGAGTTTACGGGAAATACCCTTTAGGTTTTAAGTTTCTTGCGAGTACTCAGTTTCAAAATATGGGACTTAAATTGCTATTTCTTTTGATTGCGTTGACATAAAAGTTTGGTTTTGCTACATCTGAAAGGTCCTGAGTATTTGATATGAATTTCAATTTAATACCTCCACGCGTTTACGAGGAAAAAGGTAGTAAGTTTAAAATTAAAAAAAAAAATTGTATGATTTTACTAAAAATTTCTATTTTTCGTAATTTTTTCTTTGTCTGTGCTATATGAAGTTTCTTCGTGCCAAGTTTCAAGTTTCTGAGTTCACGGGAAATACCCTTTAGGTTTTGAGTTTCTTACGAGTACTCAGTTTCAAAATATGCGACTTAAATTGCTATTTCTTTTGATTGCGTCGACATAAAAGTTTGGTTTTGCTACATCTGAAAGGTCCTATAGCTTTGATTATTTGACATGAATTTCAGTTTAATACCGCTACGCGTTTACAAGGAAAAAGGTAGTAAGTTTAAAATTAAAAAAATATTTTTAGTATGATTTTACAAAAAATTTCTACTTTTTGTAATTTTTCCATTCTCTATGCTATATGACGTTGCTTCGTGCCAAATTTCAAGTTTCTGAGTTCACGGGAAGTACCCCGTAGGTTTTGCGAGTGCCGAAAACTCTAAAATTTGCAGCATAAACGACTGTATCTTTTGATTGCGTTGGCTTTTAAGTTTGATTTCTTCACAGTTCCAAGGGACAATAGACCTGAGTATATGATGAAATTTCAGCTTGATACCTCCACGCGTTCCTGAGGAAAATGGTCTTGACAGACAGACAGACAGACAGACAGACAGACAGACAGACAGACAGACAGACAGACAGACAGACAGACAGACAGACAGACAGACAGACAGACAGACGGACAACAAAGTGATCCTATAAGGGTTCCGTTTTTTCTTTTCGAGGTACGGAACCCTAAAAACAAGTTTGTTTCCACGTAATTACTACTTTAACGTAATCTCCATCAATTACTGAGTTAGAAAAGATGGTTCCTGTTCACGGATTAAGAATCATCGTGTATTTGTATCACGACTAGCTTTGTAGCTGCAACGTCGTCCACTAAAATATCTTATCGTTTTTAGAGTACGTAATTACCTTATTCTACCTAGGTATATGATTGATTTCCGAGTAATTTCTTCTTAGTGAGTGATGATGTAGCTTTTACCCAGTTTTTTTTGTAGTTTCAATTGTAGCAGAGGCCCATATTAAACTCTTTCGTGTGCTTGCAAAGTACCAACCTTTCGGATACATTTGCTAATAGGTATAGTGATACTTTATACCCAAATTTACTTCATGCTGGTCGCGAAAGAAATGGCAAACGGTACAAACGTCACATCACAACCATATGTAGTAGAAAGACGGCAAAGTATGTTATCTTCATACAACGCACCGCGCGCGGCTTGTATCTTAATCTTGTATCTTAAATACTTTTTGTTATAGTTATCTTTTATCTTATATTTAGATACAATCGAATAGTATCGTAGTATTTTGTTAATACGTTTATGCTAAGATACTTTTATGAACGCTCCCCTAACGTCACGTCATACGGCGATGAGTTGTCACTGTCAGTTACTGTCATTGTCAGTGTCACTGTCATCCGCTAAGGCGCGCTTGCATAACGGCTTTGTTCTGATCTGGTTAGGTTGTGGCTCTTTGAGTTGTGGTGGTTGACATTGGCAAAATCATCATATATTTGATCAATTTTATGGAAGCCATATTTTAAAAGAAGAAGAAGAGTTGTGGTTGGAACGCGTCAGTCACAAATCCATGCAAAAGGCCAAAATAAAGGATTGAAGTGAAACAAATAAGTATCGCATCATGGATGTTGTGGAAGCGTAAGTTTTATTTAGTTGTTCGAAGTATATTTACTTACTTAGTTGTATTGTAAAATATTTTTCGAATACTCGACATGTCAGCGATAGCACGTTTTACTTGCGGTTTGGTATGGTGTGGGGGTGGTGTGTCAATCGGTAAATGGTTATGTTATGTTATAATGAAATACAGTTACAATTATCAGTTATTAGTCATAACATAGATGTAAGGTACTTTAAGAAGCTAACACACCTATGAAGTCCTTTGTTTGTGCTTCGAAATAAAGATATTTTGATTTGATTTGATTATCGAATTATCTATTTTGTTTAAACTAATCTAATCACTACATTAAACACTAAAAACACAATAAAGTATTTATATGATTAATAAAGTGTTGTGTTTGTTTTTTTTAGACAGTTTTGTTTGTATGTTTTTATTTTTGTTTGATTTTGTTTTGAATTATATTATATCGTATATCACTATTTGTTTTCATTTTCAGAGATGAAGAAAATAGTAGTAATTCTACTAAGACTGCCGACACAG
The DNA here is from genome assembly GCA_947086415.1 of Pammene aurita. Taxonomy (NCBI): domain Eukaryota; kingdom Metazoa; phylum Arthropoda; class Insecta; order Lepidoptera; family Tortricidae; genus Pammene; species Pammene aurita. The sequence continues at coordinate 32,591,551 of OX352295.1, forward strand.
CAGCGAACAGTAACATTTGTAGCTTAACTAAGTTACCACTGATTTTAAGACAATGCTTCAAACAAGTAAAACAAGTTGATCAAAGTGATGTTAATGTTAGCGCAGTTTGCAATATGTGCTCAAAAGTCATAAAAGGAAGTGTGACATCAACTACTAACTTCCTCAAGCATTTAAAGGTATGTTTAATTCTAATATTATTATTTTTTTGTAAAAGATTAATGTGATTGATTAGTGATTATTAGGCATTAACACCTTAAACAATTGTTTATTGGTTTTTTAGGGTTCCGTAGCCAAAATTGCAAAAACGGAACCCTTATAGTTTCGTCATGTCCGTCTGTCCGTCCGTCCGTCCGTATGTCACAGCCATTTTACTCGGAAACTATAAGACGTATCTTAATAAAATTTTGACATGAGGTGTATTTTGTATGCCGCTATTTAGTTATGTATAGGTGAACCAGGATCTATTGAGGGTGCGCCATGTTACGGAAATTTGTTGGTACTAATTTCTAGCAATGGCAACAATTTTAATAATAGACAACATCTACCCTCTATGATAGTTGTCAATATTGACAATGTAAACATTGCTTTGTCTAGTTTCGTGTGAATGAGTTTTAGATATTACAGAGAAATAAGTTGTAAATAGTGTATATAGTTATTTATTGAGAAAAAAAAACGTGCGGGAGAGAAATTTCTTCCATTAGAAAACATAACGAAATTAGCATCTGAATTGACGGGTAAGTTTCAAACTTATGGACAAATGTCACTATAGTCAGGTCGTCACGATTTGGTTGATGTCTTGTAATAATTTTATTTGTGTATTAGGTGTATCGCATGCATCGGTATCACGGATTGCTAGCGAAGGGCGTAAGGGCGGAATTAAACGACCAAACCTAAAAAAAGGAAACCAAAAAAAGAAAATAGATTTGGGTGATTTTGATTTATGTGTCATACGTCGTAAAATTCACGAATTTTATAGCGTAAAAAACGAAATACCGACAATAAACAAATTGTGGACTGTTTTAAAAGAAGACATAAATTACCCAGGGGTTAGAGAATCATTAAGACTGTTATTGCACAAGATGGGGTACAAATTCAAAAAATGCCGAAGCCAGAGACAAAGGGTTTAGCAGGCTAGGAAGGACGTGTGGCCCCTGTGAGGAATAGTTGAATTGGTAAATGTCAATTGTTTGTCGCCTCATAACTAGTAATCACTTCAACTTTCAGCCCTCTATCTTGAACTGTCACAGAGATAATGTCAAAAATGAATTTTCTTAACATTTTTTTTTAAACCCGTATATCTCTTAATCCATAGCAGCTAAAGCATCGAAACAAAATCACAGCAACGTAGTTTGAGTGGGAGTATACCCTATAATTTTATTAATATTTTATACGTGAAAAATAAAAGAAAAAAATGTCAATTTATTTTTTGACAGCTCTTTCCAACACGTTTTTTTTAAAGTACAATTATGAAAAAAATCATGTAAATTGCTTATATTATTAGCTACTAGCATACAAAAAATCAATTGATTATATTTGGTGCAACATACTGAAAAAAAACTAACGAAAGTATTCAAGTATCAAAAGAGTCTCGCGTTCTGAGTTTATATGATATTTCCTGTGTACCTAAAACAATAAATTTCCACTACAGATACCTATACCTATAAAACTTAAAAACGATCTTTCAGTTCAGAAGCCTACTCTTGATACTTGAATACTTTCGTTAGTTTTTTTTACAGTATGTTGCACCAAATATAATCAATTGATTTTTTGTATGCTAATAGCTAATACTATAAGCAATTTACATGATTTTTTTCATAATTGTACTTTCAAAAAAACGTGTTGGAAAGAGCTGTCAAAAAATTAATTGACATTTATTTCTATTATTTTTCACGTATCAAATATTAATAAAATTATAGGATATACTTCAACTCAAACTACGTTGCTGTGATTTTGTTTTGATGCTTTAGCTGCTATGGATTAGGAGATATACGAGTTTGAAAAAAAATGTTAAGAAAATACATTTTTGACATTATCTCTTTGACAGTTCAAGATAGAGAGCTGAAAGTTGGAGTGATTACTAGTTATGAGGCGACAAACAATTGACATTTACCAATTCAGCTATTCCTCACAGGGGCCACACGTCCTTCCTTAGCCTGCTACACCCTTTAATAGAAAGATTTGATATTGTTGCTTGGCGTGAAAAATACTTAACTGAAATTGACAGCATTCGACGAAAAAACCGACCTATAATATATTTAGATGAATCATTTATACATACGTCTATAAATTATAACAAATGCTGGCAAAGTAATGAGGAACCGGGTGTGGCAGAAACTGTATCGACAGGAAAAAGATTTATAATGGTACATGCTGGAGGAGCCCCAGGTTTTGTTCCAAACGCATTGTTGTTATAATAATGACAAAGAAAAAAAAAGGGACTACCACGAGTCCATGAATAAAGATAATTTTAAAAAGTGGGTCAAAGAAAAACTTATTCCCAATCTCGACAAAAAATCCTGTGTTGTCATGGACAACGCAAGATATCATTCTTTTCAGGTCAAGAAAGCACCTAACACTCAATGGAAGAAGGGAACAATTGTCAAATGGCTCGATGACAATAATATTAGTTATCCGCGAAAAGCAACTATAGCCACTTTGCTAGTTATCGTGAGGAAAAATAAGCCCGATCCTAAATATGAAATAGACGAACTATTAAAGGCTCACGGCCATACTGTGATTCGATTACCACCGTATCATTGTGACTTCAACCCCATCGAAATAATATGGGGCATAGTCAAAAATAAAGTTGCATCGAAAAATGTCGCACACGGCGGAGAAGGTTTTTCAGATTTAGTGAAAAGCAGTTTTCACATTAAATGTAGGCATTAAGTACTTACTATGCTAGCTTAGTAATCGGGACATGATAGCTAGCCATACACGCACGGATTTGTCCGCCAGATGTGTCCGACAGATCTGTCCGGCGGACACATCCGTCCATGTGTGGCGAGAATTGAGCACGGATTTGTCTGCCAGACGTCCGTCCGCTGTCCGTACTCAATACTCCGCCGCCCATCCGCCGCCGTGTGTGGGTGATCGCGGATCAGATCTGACATGTGTCCGCCGGACAAATCCCTGCGTGTATGGCAGGCTAATCTTAGCATCCTAAACCAGAAATAGTGCCACACTTCGCTATTCTGATACTACTTACGCCAGCCGGTTAGACTTTTAACGGTTTCATCATTTACGAGTATAACGGCATAAACGGCGACCAATGCGTCGGTTTCTTTTAGACGCACCTAATGACTTTTTTAACTGCACGATTGTTTCGCATCCTTAATAACTTTTAAAAGTGCTTTTCTTTTTAAGGAAATAACTGCTGAAACATGGAAAAAATGTTGCAATCATGTAATAAAAGTCGAAAATGACTACAGGAAGTCAGATCATGCAATTGATTCCTTTATAGAATCTTTTTTTATTGAGGTTGGGTCTGATTCTAGCAGCGAGTCTAGTCAGTCAGAGTCAGAATACGAGTCAGATTTCTTAATGACTGAAGAATATTTAGATCCCGATTTCAACTATGCTGAATAGAACATATTTGGTACGTTAAATCATTTTATTTGTAAAATTATCTATACAAATACTTACTTATAACTCTTGCGTTACTTATTGACTTTACGCTATTCATTTTATCTAAATCGAGTCAGCCATATAAGCGTAAAAACCGAAGAAATATCCAAACATCAAACTTCGCACTTATTAAAGTTGTCGGAATAAAACAAAAATCATCTGCAAATTTCCATTGTCCCCACTATACAAATTGTTGCTACAGATGTAGTGAATAATCCTTTCCTATCGGCAAAACTCGGAACAACGATAACACCCGAATGGTGCCGATGTGTCTATGAATTACTGTATTATTAAATTACGTGTAGGTATCAAATAAATCGCATACTTTATTTATCAATGTCAAATGTCAAACTGCCCGTTTGACGTATATGAGATGTTAAAACCACCACGATTCTATCATATAAAGAATTCGTTAGGTAAACAAAAATATAACTAGTTACCGAGGACGTTTTATTTCAATAAAACGCACTGATAAAAACCAAATTCCGGTTGGGATGATCTAATGATTCTATAAGGATTGGAACCCCAAAAGTCTAACTATAAGTCAAAACTACAGTAGGATTTTGCAGACCTTTTTTATAACAATAAATTTTTGTAATTAATTAAAAATACTATTACATAACAAAAAAGACACCTCAACATAAAACAAAACAAACCAGCAGAGAAATTAATATAAATAAATATGATTTTCTGATTGGATGAACGACTTCGATTATGACAGCGGGATAAGAGGAGGAGGAGCGGGGTGGACAGTGTGATGCGAAACAATACTTCCAACTTCCATATCACAGTCAGAATCAGAACTATTTTCTGGTGTATCATCGTCAGAGTTTTCATGAACGGTGATTACAAAACTAGCCATATAATTTTCCAACTCAGGTTCGTGTTTTCGGTACTCGTTTTCGCATTTGATGGCGTGGTCACATACTTTGGCCCAAACATCGGAACCAATCATATTAACCTTTTCCTGTACCAATTGTTTCACAGTAGTCATATTCATACTGATGTTTCTTTTGGATACGTATCCCTTTATTTGAGACCATATGTTTTCAATCGGATTGAAATCAGGATGATATGGTGGCAATCTTAGTACGCTGTGTCCATATTCGTTCATAAGTTTATCTATAGAGTATTCTACAAAGTCTTGTTTGTACTTGCAAATAATTTCATATATTTCAAGTTTTGTTAATGACGGATCAATCGGAACGTTATGTTTGGAAAGCCAATCAATCATGTCTTGCTTACGGGTATTTGAATTAGGAGGTTTTTCTACGTACTTATTATGATATGCAGCATTATCTACTACTAGTACCGAATGTGGAGCTAAGTTTGGAATGAGTTGATTACGAAGCCATTTTTCATAGTTTTCATTGTTCATCGCGTTGTGATAGTCACCTGTTTTATCAGTAGACTGATACATTAACAATGCCCCAGGTATAAACCCCTTTCTACTACCAGCGTGCACTATTATAAGACGTTGTCCTTTAGAAATTAACTGTTTCACTCCGTTTTCTGACGAGTCAGCCCAGCTTTTACCTGCCAAATGTGAGGTATGGATGTATGTTTCATCCATATAAACAATCTCTCTCCCTTGCAATCTGTACTTTTTTATCGCGGCTAAAAACTTTACTCTTTTTAAACGAACATCATCTTTCTCGATAAGTAATTTTCTGTTGTTTTCAACTTTTTTATACCGAAATCCCATTTTTCTAAGAATTTTTCTTAGCGTAAAGTCACATCCCTTAAAATTTATGGCTTCGGATAACTTGGACTTCAGGGCTTTAATTGTAGGTACTTGTTTGTATATCAAATGGAAATTATACACTAATCGGCGTATAACGTTGTAGTCAAAATCGTCAAGACCTAGACAAAATAATTTATTTGGTCTACCCAACTTTGCCGACTTCGGACTATTGGAGGTAGATTGATTTATGTATTCTTTTTGCAATATTTTATTTACTGTTCGTTGAGAAATTCCACTGGCCTCCGAAACTCGTTTTTGGACTTTACAAAAGTAAGCAGTATAGTTGGTATGTTTGAATTTATCATTTTCAGTTAAGAAATATAAATAAATATTGAAAATAACTTCGCAGGCTTGCCGATCTAAACGTTTCCCTTTTCTTAGTGCTTTCGGCATGTCTGTTATAAATTGGTAATGTGGATCGAATAAAATCAATGTTTATTATTTACGAAAATGACAGACAAGAGTGACATGTAAAAAGTCTATCAAAATATAGGTGGCCTGCATTAATACACGAGTCCATGAAGTTTATCACAAAATCTAACATAAATATCAACAAAATATTTCTGTGGTATTAACCATTTCGACGCATATTGCCAGAAACGCAAATTACCTGGCCTGCATTAATACACGAGTCCATGAAGTTTATCACAAAATCTAACATAAATATCAACAAAATATTTCTGTGGTATTAACCATTTCGACGCATATTGCCAGAAACGCAAATTACCTGATACTCACATGACCATGATTATATACGCGTATTACCATCTACGCAAAATACCATAATTTCATTTCGCAAATGACCGGATACTCAAATTACCAGACCGATCAATCTACGCATAGTACCAGAAACTCAAACTACCCGATACGCACATGACCATGATAGAGGAAGGTTAGGTCGTGGGCAACCCTACCTTATCGAGTAGCAGAATTCGGCCTATTATAAGGGGAAAGTACGTTAATACTTTCAGTTCCAAGAACTCCCCAAAGGAGTTCTCGGTAATTTGGTTTACATGCCGCATAACTCCCAAGGGAAGTTCATTATATCTAGCTAGCTAAAGGCGACTAGAGGCTATGCCAACCGACTCTCCTAGCCAGCCCTTTCGGAGCATAGAGATAAATGAACTCCCCAGGCTCCCCTGGGGAGTTCATTTTTTCTAGGAGTGCAGTCTTGTTTTGAGTTATCGCAATATCCAGCCCTCCTCCCCGACCGCAGTTGCCCTCCTTCCCGACCGTTCGCACAATCGAGTTGGCCATGGCGGTCCAATGGCGGTCATTGAGAGTGTACAGCCGCTATAAACGTTTAAACCAATACTCAGTGTGACAAATGAGGAAATGACAAATCCGCGGAAATTCACATCCATGCATACTCGGCGTCATCAGTTGCCGAATATACTACAATATATTTTTTGTTGGTACAGTCGCCATCAAATATATCGGAGCGGCTAAGGTACTCAAAAATATCTGAACATGCACCATATCGCCTTGACAATAGAGGCGTTGTTCAGATATGTGTAACCACCTTGGCCGCTCCGATATATCTGACGGCGACTGTACATCAAACCAAAGTCGGTTTTTTAGTCATTTAGTCCTTAGAGAATTCAACCCGGATAGAGTAGCCATGTCTGTCATTTTCTATACAAAAGTATGACGATTTTTGCGGGGGAGGGAAACGTCAAATGTATGGCTATTCGTACGTAACGTACAAATAGCTACGTCAGATAAACGTCAGTCCAGGATACATGTGTATGACCACTGGTCATATGTTTTCGGCAGAGGGGAACGTCTGTCAATGGCGACTCCGGGTGGTTGAATTCTCTAAGATTTAGTCAGTACCGAGGCGTTTCCATAGAAATCGGCCTCCACCGATTTTCTTCATTTCGAAACAATGTACGAGTACAAACTTATTTTAAAACCGTGGAGCTACACATAACTTATTTTATCTACACCCGTATCATAAATCCTATTTTCTGCGTTCGGAAACCGTATATAATCACCACCATTATTGCATTATCTGTGCCAGTGTTGTAACAATGTATAAAAATTCATTACCACATGGATATCGGTAACGTAATCAAAATCCAGTCCTCCTCCCCGACCGCAGTTAACCTCCTCCCCAACCGCCCGTACAATCCAGTTGGCCACGGCGGTGCAATGGCGGTCATTCTAATGGTTTCAGAACAAGTCATTTAGGATTTATAACGTGTGTAGAACTATAGATAAAGTAATATATGCAACTGTCACAAACACACTCGCAAATTTAAGGGTCCTTATTACGTAAGAGCTACATTTGTGTAACAGGTCTTTCGCGAATAAAGTCTAGGGCGTTTGCGTATCTGGTCTTTCGCGAAAGAAAGTCAGGTCATTTGCGTATCGGGTCTATTGCGTATAAGGTACTTCACGAATGAACCCATGGTCATGTGCGTATCAGGTAATTTGCGTTTCTGGCAATATGCGTCGAAATGGTATTAACTACTCTATATAGATACTTCCTCTTGCAATGCGACCGTTCCCTACGTTGTCTCGATGGGTACTGAGTGCGAGTGAAGTAGTAAGACAAAAACGAACATTTCCGAGAAAATACGAAAGGAAAGGATTATTCACTACATCTGTATATAAAATTCAAAACGAGCGCCCTCTTGACTGAATATTTTCAGAAATAATCCCTTCGAAAGTCAAAAAAATAGCGTTTAACTTTTGAACTGCAAGTCAAAAAAATATGAAAAAATTTGAGAAAATGCGCGTTATCACATACTTTCTATGAAAATTGTTTTGAACTTTATCGGTTAAGCCATTTTTGAGTAATTTCCAAAAAACTTCTTGAATAGGCATCAGATACGACCTTTTGGCATTAGTTTGGTTCTTATTCCTTGAATCTACGAAACCCTCCATTATGCGTGGTCCGACACGCACTTGGCCGGTTTTTATTTATTTACGTTCTCTAAGTCAAGTTGGATTGATAGACATATTAAACTTTCTTTTTTTTTGCAGATGCTGACGTTTTAGAAAATCTCTGGAATTGGAAAAGGTTGCAGCATCAGCATTTCATCATCTTCCTTGTCTTCATCTTCATTAAAATCTTCAGTTTCACCCTCACCAAATGTCCCGAATGTTAGGTTTTCATTTTCAAATGTTTCAGCATCAGATTTCCCGAAAACGTCGAATGCCTTAACCATATTGGACCCATTATCTGTAATGGTTTTGACAATTTTAGACAGCTTCAGGTCATACTCTGAATGTATATCTGATAACAATTCTGCTACTTTGTCAAAAGTGTGAGAGCCTATGAAGCGTCTGCATGCGATTGCAGCACTGCCTCTATCAAAAGTCCCATTGTCAATCCAGTAGGCAGTAACTCCCAAATAACTCCGTTTGGAGGAAGACCATACGTCACAGGTGTTACAGACAAAATCGACAGTTTTCAATTCATTCTTAATTTTTTCTTTATATTCACAGAACTCTTCACTGATCTTTTTATTGGTTGTGCGACGGCACATTATTTTAGGAGGCTTTGTCAACTGTTGTGCACCTTCTAGTAAGGCTTTAAATGATTTGTGTTCTACTATTGCTACTGGTGACATTGTTCCAACTACAAATTTCACAATTAATTTGTCTTATTGGCTGGTTCTTCCTGGACATAAACGCATATTGCTTGTGTCAGCGACAACCTATGTGTATATAGACTAGTTTCCTTTAATAAACAACGATTATTACCTAACACTGACGACGTGCATTATCATTATACTATCCGTCGCCCCGACGCCGCCCGTCCTACGCTCCGTACCTACTTAATTAATAACAGATCGATCCAGTTATTGCATGGCGACCCGTGCCTGAGAACCCTTAGGTATCTTCTGATCAAGCAGCAGATTCCAATCGGATTATTCCAAGCGCAAGAGGACCATAAAGAAAAAAATGCAGTCCATCAAAATAACAGTACGAGGAACACACGTGGAGCTTGTCGGACCGATTCAGGTCCTAAGCAGCCTGCGCGTAACGATAACAAACGGAGCAAGGTCGGTGCAAGAGGCGACCAACGCCGTGATAACGGTGTCCGCTGCGGCACCTACAACAACCACGGCACCAGGAGCAGCGCAGCACCAATGCCCCGCCGCGACACAAAGAGCGAAGAAACAAGCATACTGCCAGCAACGCCGACAACAACAGGAGACGCCCTGCAAACAACGGCGACACGACCGCCGAGAGCGCCGCTACAGCCAGGAGCAGCCCGCTTCGCACGCCAGCGACGCCCAGCCAGCTACCAAACAGTAACCCAGGACCCGGCAACGTCAAGAGGGATGCCACCATTGGACGACATCGCCAGGCCAACAACGAGGGTAACGGCCCGGATCCACGGGGCAAGAGAACCTCCAAACACTCCGCCACTACGTCTACCAAAAACGTTCTCCAGGCTAGGACGAGGACGCGGATACAGACGCAGAGAAGTCACGGAATTATAAGCAACCGGACTTACGCTAGGTAATACCATTCTTTCCCATTGTTGTCATATTTTTTATTATTATTTCATAACTTTAATTTTGTGTTTTTGCTCATAAGGTCATAAGTATTTAAAAAGCAAAAATAACACTCTCTAAACGGTTGTCGCTAACCTATATAAAATACCATGACATGATTCTATAAAATAATAGAAGCCATAATTCCATATGTAAATGTAAATGAACAGTAGTGTCCTCAATTAATTATTTCGCAATTTCCTGCACGCGCTCGACTTGCGCGCGCGTCAGCAGAAACATAGCTAGGTCGCGAGACCTTGCCGCGAATTACAATATTCAGGAGATGAATATTGTTATCGCTGGCCGATAACATGCTGTTTCTCTCTGAAACGTAGTGGCTCGCAAGGATAGAATATCTTCTCGTTTTATACACAACCATTATTTATCCAACCCAATATTTATATACTATAATATTTATCTGTTATGCAGTTATTATTTAATCACGCGGGTCGATTCGACATTTAAAATGAAATGTATTCAGCGTTGTATAGGAATATCCTGTCTGCACTTTCATGACTCAGTCATTCTGATGTTGTAAGGCAAAGACAACATACTAGCTTATATTCAATAGACAATATGCTAGGGATTACCGTTCCGGTTCCCTTCCTATTATTAAGACAGCTATAATCGCAGCCCAGGAAACATAACACAATTTTAATTAACTCACACTATAATATTGTTGTTTATTTCCCATATATGATAAATATCAAATTACAATGCAACTGTTACCTTGATGTTCAATTTATATAATGTAAAATAGAAATATCAAATAAATATCTGCCGAACTAAACGCATATCGGTGTAGGGATTTTGACTGTATTTAATAGTAGTTTATGTAACTGTTTCGATTGTGCCGGCGGTCGGGGAGGCGCGTGCCGTTGGTCAGGAAGGAGCACAGGATTTACATTATGTTATCAAATTCGATGTTTGGAATTTTAAACTCATAACGTATCAATACATGAGCATGTAAAGTTAAAATTACGTTACTGCCACAGATAAAAAGCTTATCATAGTAAAATCGGTTGTGGTAATGCTAGCCATTGCCTACCGTTTTTGAACACGTTTTAGAGGACTTACAGTGTGAGTGTAGATAATAGTAGTTTATGTAACTGTTACGTAATAAGGCCTAATTACGTACAGTCGGTACAGTTGCATACACTGCTTTATCTACACTCATATTATATATATTAAATTAAGTGTTCGGAAACCATAGAATGACCGCCATTGCACCGCCATGGCCAACTCGATTGTGCCGGCGGTCGGGGAGGCGCGTGTCGTTGGTCAGGAAGGAGCACAGGATTTACATTATGTTATCAAATTCGATGTTTGGAATTTTAAACTCATAACGTATCAATACATGAGCATGTAAAGTTAAAATTACGTTACTGCCACAGATAAAAAGCTTATCATAGTAAAATCGGTTGTGGTAATGCTAGCCATTGCCTACCGTTTTTGAACACGTTTTAGAGGACTTACAGTGTGAGTGTAGATAAAATATATTTATTACACAACCATGCATGTAATAAAGCACCAGGACAATAAATATTAAACGTTAGACTGTTTCTATTTTATAAATCATATAGAACTACTTATAAAGAGTAACTAGACCGTGATGTCATTTTGTAATGTTTCATATAAATTTCATAGTGGGATATCGTTTTGACAGTTCGAAAAAAGAAACTGGTTTAATGACTATAATAGTCAGATGCCCTATTTTTAGGTGTTACCCAACTAGCAAAAATATGTCATATAAAGGTTTATAAAGAAAAAAAAGTTTTCCTCATACAAGTCACATAAACGTTTATAAGAGTGGAATTGGGCCCATTTTATAAGTAAGTATCTATATAATAAAATTGAAAATGCCAGAAAAGGAAAAAAATGAGGGAAAAAACGAGATGGCGCCTTACCAAATTTTAAGAACTTTCTTGACACGTTTCTCGAATACAACGCACGTATCTAAAGAAAAAAGTATTCAAATCTATTGTCCAGGCAAGAGAATAGAACAAGAGCATAAAATTTATCGTTTTCGTTTTGTATTTAATTCACAATCAGCTAAAGAAATTTTCATAAAATTTTTCAATTCTCGCTTTCGGTAATCTTCGGCAAACACTCGGCAACTCTCGGTTCGTTCGAGACTCAGAGTACCAATTTGACAGAGCAGCTAACGAGTATCCATGTCTTATGTTTTTGTTATATTGGTACAACTCCAATTATATCGGTGTTTAATTCATTTGAAGTGAAAAAAAAAACATTTCGTTGTCGTTGTATCGGAAAGTGCTGTCAACTACAGTCGATGCCCATAGAAAAAAAAGTGACTACAGGTGACTTATGACAGTGCAGTTTCATTCTGTATTTGAACACAATAAAATTCAATGGTGATGCCTAGAATTGTGAGTATTTTGTGTGTTAAATTTGTGATTGAGTTTTATTTAAATAAGTATAAGTTTATTTTCAGATAGATTTTCACGGCTACGGAAAGCACTGCCATTCATGTGGCACTTGGATGCCGCGAAGGGCACTTCGGAAAGAAAGTAAGATGGCGTAAAATTTTATAATTTAAAAATTTTTTTTGTCAAATCTGCTGTAACTTTTCGATTTTTTGTAGGCACATGTCCATCATGCCACCAATTAATTATTGCAAGACAACACTTACATTGTTACGCATCGCGATGCATCGAATGTGATGCCGTCGTATTAGGTGAGTAGGTACCTACGCTAACGCGGCTATATTAGCGAATAAATCAGCATAGATAGTTTTTTGTGTGGATAATAATTTAAACTATTATTACAGATTTATTTATGTTTTGTGAACTTTGTGGTCTTGAAACTGCTAATGGCTTAAAAAGACAACAGAAAATTAAAAAGGCTAAGGAATTATCTGCAAAAGCTAAAAAGAAACCTGTCTCACAGCAGTCACAGCAGACTTCACAAGAGGAGTTAGACTGTTCTATTTTTTCAGAGGATTCTTTTCTCGAAGAATTCTCTGTGTGTGAAACGGCACTACCCATTAATGGTTAATATTTTTGGTTTTGTTTTAATATAGACCGGCAACGATAGGAGTTTTAGTCTAGCTTTCATGATAAGAATCAGACCACATTAGTGGCCGGCTACACATAGGACTATAGCCCATCTTAAGTCCCATTACGGGATATTTTTGTTGATTGCTAACCAATTTTATTTTATTTTAATCTCCATATTATAGAAGGTGTATTGTACATAATTTAATGTTTGAATGTTTACAGAGGATCTGAACAAGCAGCGGGATATCGTCGCGGCTGCTATAAAACAGGCAGAGATTAATGGTTAATATTTTTTACTTTTGTTATTCATTTTTATCCACCTTCAAAAACTATTAAGAATCAGACAGCAATAGTTGCCGGCTACACATTTGACTAAAAATATAGCCTATCTAGAAGCCCGATCACGCCCAATATTTTAATATTTTATACTGTACCTTAATTCATATTTGACCATTTACAGAGGACCCGAATAAACAGCAGGATACGGTCGCAGCTACTATGGAACAATCAAAGCTTAATGGTTAGTACTTTTTACTTTTGTTATTCATTTTTAGCCACCTTCAGAAAATATTAAGAATCAGACAGCAATAGTTGCCGGCTACACAATGAGTTTCATGGTTAAAACTTATTACTTTTTGTTGGAACTACCTATAGCATAGAGTTCCCATATGTACCAATACAAACTGGCTGTTTCGGTTTAAATTTTTCAAGACGTCGGTGTCACTGTGTATCCTATTCCTTGCCTTTCAGCACACGAGTGCATAATATATTTTTAGGAACTATTTAATATGGTGCTTTTATTTATCCACTCGGAAATCTCCAATACTTTGTTTAATCTGCAAATAGTATATGAGTGTTTGTATGTTTACAGAGGACCCTAAACAACAGGATGCGATGGAGCCTGTTACAAAACAAGTGTTGCTTGAAGATGGAGACCTAAGCTCTCCCAAACATGTCGGGCGTGGTGACTAAACACAAGTGAGTAAAGAATGATTCTCAGTGCACCATACCGTATCCGTTCCGGGCATCCATATAGGGGAAAAGATCACGTAAATGTAAATGTAAATATTCTTTATTGCACGTAACTCCTGTCAAACGCCTGTACGGAAGCCACGGAACGGATACGGTATGGAGTCACTGTGAGTCATCCCTAAAGCTGGCAGATTTATATAATTTTGGTTTTAGTTTTTATATGTTTGTGTTTCTGTTTTATTTGAATGAGTAGCTGTCATCAAATAAATTGATGCATCTACAACTAATTAAATATTACGAATTATTAATTTGTCTTAAAGTCTGTTACCTTTTTTGGGCTAAAAAGCTAAATTCTAGCCAGATTTTTATGTTACACATATATTTATGTGATATCCCTCAACTTCATATACGTATCTGTTTGGTTTCATCCTAATCTTTCAATTCATAGTAGTTATTGTAATTTTTACAGAGGATGCAGCATGAAGCCGGCCCAGCCTCGGGGACCGGGTAGAAGATCCTGATATGCGAAAAGTTTGTTTAATTAATAGTGCCTTAATAACACGATGCCACGGTCTCTCAGATCGATAAACAAAAACAGAAGAAAGGTAAAAGCTGTGTCTGTCCAGTCTGTTTCCCAGAATAATATAAGTAATAATGTAAACAATACAAACGTAAGCAAATTTAAATTTTTTCTTATATAGTACCGAAAAATTCAAACTTTTGGGTACTCGAGTTTTATTTAGGATCAATGAATGTTAAATGTAAAATGTGCAATTCACTTAATTTTAAGTCAGAATTAGGCAATAACAATGCTGGCACTTATTGCTGCCACAAAGGTCAAATTAAATTGGAGCGGCCTCCATATCCTGAAATATTAAAAAATCTTTTAACCAACACCGACCCTGTTGCAATAAACTTTAAAACTAACATTAGATCTTATAATAGCTCATTAGCATTTGCATCTATGGGAGCACAGCTTGCTCCGGTGTCAGTTAAGGGGCCTTATTGTTTTAAAATACATGGACAAGTATACCACATTACGTCGAAAGGTCTGTACCCTGAACCATCATCACAACCCAAGTACGCCCAGTTGTATATTTTAGATGTACGTGATGCCGTTGCTGAGAGAATGAATAATTCCGGTAACTGTAACTGTCTCACATCTACAATGACAACTCTGTCAGAATTTTTTTTACAACATAATGTTTTAGCAAAATGTTATAAAATGATACACGAGGTTGAAAAACAATACATATCAACAGGTAACCCTGTGATTCCGCTGACCCTTATTTTTAAAACATTACCAGGTAGTGACCAAAGACGTTATAATGTTCCAGCTTCAAATGAAATAGCATTTGTTTTTGAAGGAGACGATGGTGCTCCGCCACTTAACAGGGATATACAAGTTTATTGCAAGTCAACCAATGAAACTCAACAGATTTCGATGTTAAATCCGAAGCTAGAAGCTTTTGTTTACCCCATTTTGTTGCCATACGGAAGTGACAGTTGGCATCCCGGATTACGTTCTCTAAATTCTAATAAAAAAGTTACTCAGATGCAGTACTATGGCTACCATCTAGCTATTCGTGATGATTTCAATCAGTATTTAGCTGCTGGCAAACTAAGTCAACAATTTATAGTAGATGCATATTTAAAAACTGAAGGTAACCGTCTTAACTTTTTACGCTTAAATCAACGTAAATTACGCGTCGAAAGTTATTCGGGATTACAAGATCACCTTCAAAACGATGATGAGGATTCTCCGTCTAAAGTTGGTAAAAGAGTTATATTGCCGTCAACGTTTCAAGGGTGTCCCCGAAACATGCAACAAAATTATCAAGATGCAATGAGTATCGTTCGCAGGTATGGTAAGCCTGATATTTTCCTGACAATGACCTGTAATCCCAAGTGGGCGGAAATCAGTGAAAACCTAAATGGAGAATCTTCCGAAAACAGACCGGACCTTACAGCAAAAGTTTTTAATTTAAAATTATCTGAGCTACTTAGAGACATTATCAAAAATAGTATATTCGGAAATGTTATTGCTTACATGTATACAATCGAATTTCAAAAACGGGGCTTACCTCATGCTCATATCTTAATTATATTAAGTCCACAGAATAAACTCAACGGGCAAGAAGAAATTGATCAGTTAGTTTGGGCTGAAATACCCGATAAAGACAAATACCCCGATTTACATAATATTGTACTAAAGCATTTGATACATGGCCCTTGTGGCATTCTTTACCCGAAATCGCCTTGCATGGTCGACGGAAAGTGCTCTAAAAGCTTTCCTAAAAATTATGCAAGTAACACAACAGTTACTTCTGGCTATCCTGTTTACCAAAGAAGAAACCAAGGTTCTGTTGTCTATAATAACAAAGTTATAGATAATAAATGGGTGGTCCCTTATAATCCATATCTTTTGCAGAAGTATAACTGTCACATTAATGTTGAAATTTGCTCCTCGGTCAAGTCTATTAAGTACATATATAAATACATTTATAAAGGCTATGACAGTGCTAATATAGAAATCAGCGGTGTTCAGGATAGAGACGAAATAAAACAGTTTATTGATTCACGTTACATTAGTGCACCAGAAGCAATGTGGCGTCTTAACGGATATAAAATGCATAACCATTCTCATAGCATTATAAGATTAGCCGTTCATCTACCTGACATGCAGTCAGTATATTTTCTAGAAGGAGAAGAAAATCAAGCGTTAGATCGGTGCAAAGATTCAACATTGACTGCTTGGTTCAAACTTAATCAAAGTCAAAGTTCTGCTAGACAGTATTTGTACAGTGACATACCATATCACTACGTATTTTCACCAAATAAAACGTGGCAACCCCGAAAAAAACATCTTCAAATTATCTCAAGAATGTATACTGTCGCCCCTGGCGATAATGAAAGATATTTTTTGCGATTGTTATTGTTACATGTTAAGGGTGCACAGTCGTTTATTGAACTTAGAACGTTCGATGGTTCAATATACGAATCATTTAAAGAAGCTGCGATCTCCAGAAACCTGATTTTAAATGATCAAGAGTGGGACAAAGCTTTATCTCAATCAGAGTTTACAGACATGCCGAGTCAGATGCGGATGTTATTTGTTTTTATATGCATATTTGGAAATGCTACTAATATGCAATCATTGTGGACAAAGTATAAGGACGGCTTATCCGAGGATTACTTTCGTGCTGGAAATCCGAATCACTATTTAAAAGCCCTGCAAGAAATTCAAGCTCATTTATTAACATATGGGAAGAAATGCTCAGATTTTAATATTGATGACCCTCCCGATAATAGTTTAGTTTTAAATAATTATAACATCAGTACTATTTCAGGCGACGAATGGGAGTCTCTTTATGCGAAATTAAATGAAGAACAGAAACATGTTTTTGACGCTGTAGTACGCTCTATTAACAATGAAACCAGTGAACATTTATTTTTCGTTGATGGCCCAGGAGGTACAGGAAAAACGTTTTTATACAATGTCTTAATTTCCTATTGTATTCAAAATGGAAAACGTATTATTCACGTAGCTTCAACCGGGATAGCAGCTACTCTTTTGAATGGTGGCACGACTTATCACTCAAAATTTAAACTACCAATCCCACTTAATGAAACATCCGTCTCAAATATTAAGTTACAGTCAATACAAGCTAATCAGATTAAAGAATCATCTATTATTATATGGGATGAAGTGAGCATGACACCTAGATACGCGCTGGCTGCTGTCGATAGGCTCTTAAAGGATATTTGCGATAAGAATATGAGTTTTGGTGGTAAAACTGTCTTATTTGGTGGTGACTTTCGACAAATTTTACCTGTGGTACATCGAGGAGGCAAAATTGAGATTTTAGAAACCTGTGTAAAAAGCAGCCCTCTATGGAGACATGTAAAGAGTTTCTTTTTGACAGAAAATATGCGCACACCTGAAAAGGATTTTGCTCAATGGCTTCTTGATATCGGAGAGGGTAAAAAAATGAATAACAATGGATTAGAACCTGATTTGGTAGAAATTCCAAAGGAATTAATAACTACAACCTGTTTAGTGTCTGAAATTTTTGGGACGTCGTTTTCAGCTACAGACGTCAGATCATTTGGAGAAAGGATCATACTTTGTCCCAGAAATGAAGATACTTATGAAATAAATAATCAAGTTTTGTCACGACTCGAAGGCCAAGAAAAAGTGTACTATTCTATAGATACAATTGAGTGTGATGATGAGTCAGAGGTAGGTGATTTCCCAACAGAGTTTTTGAATTCCTTAACACCGTCAGGAATGCCATTATATGAGCTTAGGTTGAAAGTAGGTGCAATAATTATGTTGTTGAGGAATTTGAATACTAAAGTAGGATTATGTAACGGTACTCGGTTAATTATAAATGAAATGAAAGATAATGTTTTGGTTGCTGAGATAATAACTGGCAGTCACAAGGGAAATGTTATTTTAATTCCTCGAATTGACCTTGCTCCATCAGATCCTAACCTTCCGTTTGTATTGCGTAGACGACAGTTTCCTATTAGAGTCGCGTTTGCTATGACCGTAAATAAAGCCCAGGGACAATCATTTCAGTATTGTGGTCTGTTTTTATCACAGCCAGTTTTTACCCATGGGCAGCTGTATGTAGCGTTATCAAGGGCTGTATCCAAAGCCAGAATAAAAATAAAAGTTAATAATTGTAATGAGCAAGGAAATTTGCTAAAAAAATGTGATATAGTTTTTGCCAAAAATGTGGTTTACGCTGAGATATTTAGTATGTAAGTAATTCTTTGACTGCATTTTCTTCCAAAGTAAAATGTTTATAATTATTAAGTGGTGCTGAATGTACCTAAGTACATTCAGCGTCAAATAGTTAGAAGCAACCAAAGTAGCCAAATATATCGGTATAGATCTTTATTTGTATGGCATTGGCAGCAAGGATGTGTTACGATATATTTGACCATTTAGACTGCTACAACTAACTATATGACGCTGAGTGTACAAAATTGAAAAAAATTATATTAACACCTTTAGTAGATTGCAAATAAGCTTAGGACAATAAAAAGTAACAAATAATTTTCCTCTCATTTATAGTTTTTTTTTGTAATTTTAATGCAAAACCACCATTGCACTTAATATTTTTTAAGTAAGTAGGTAAATTTAACTCTCTCTGGCAATCCCAAATAAGGAAAACGACAAAAATAAGAAAATTCAGTATCTTTATTAGTAGGCAATTATTTAAATCAGCCATACTTTTGCACTTACTGGCGAAACTGTGAAAAGTAGTTGTAGCGACATTGAACACTTTCGCAACCAAGGTCTACGTAGCGCTACGGAGTTTCCTCTACAGAGCGGAAAAACCAAGTAATCGGCTACGCGCCTACGAGCAGAGCGCCCGGTAGTCGGGTTCTTGGTTGCTAAAGTGTTAATGATTATTTCGATAGGTACCTTAATTATCAGAAACTTATTCATGATCTACCAAGGTGGTAATATGATGTTGACTCAGTTTTGCACCTAATGGATAGTTTGCTGTAGAAGTGAATCAATGATTTCGAAGAATTTTTATTATAATTTAACTTCGTTCGTAGTTGTAATGATTGATATTTAATTAAATGGCATAAGTTGTCACTTTTTTTTCACAAAATATCTTTATAGGAGGCATTTTACATAAATATAATTTTGGTTAGCAAATGTTATTGTTATTTTATTACTTACTCAAATGCTTTCAACCTATGATTACTTACTTAAATATCCGACTATAGCTCAATATCCACTCACGTGCTTCGGATTTCCAGTTGTACTCTACTATGTGAAATAAGAACGATGACATGTAGCTACGGCTAAATAAAGCATGTGAGTGGATATTTATTAATGGTTGGGTCGCACAAACGTTCATGAACGTTACTTTTCCATTAAAAGTAATCATTATGGCATTAATGTAAAGTTTTAAATAATATGTGGATCAATAAAAATACAATCTTTTATTTTTCAATATTAGTCATTATTGATAAATTTGTAAACTAAGTTACAAAGGTAGGTATAAAAATGTTACAAATAAGAAGTATCACAGTTATGAGACCTGGCAGGGTTTAATGCTGAAGGTTAATAATGACAGATGAGTCGTATGTATTTCAGTTACGCGAGCGGAGCTGCGGGCACGTCTAGTACCTTATGATTACCATATTGTAGCTTTATTATTTGCTATTTTTTCTTATACTAGACGTATAACGGCTAGCAATAAATATGATTCCCATATAACTGCCAATTTTAATTCCTTTATATGTTCAAAGTCCTTATAGTTGAATTTTATAAACCTTGCTTAAGTAGAATTAACTTATAATTGCTATATAAACTCCATTCGTAGGAACATGTTTTTGTAACCGCTATGTAAGAATCGCTTAAAAGGTAATTTAACTTAAAAACGTCGCAGCAATCCTACAACAAGAATAATTGCGCAAGTGTTTCTAAAAAATGACATATTTTTTTATTCATCAACCATTTTGAAAAACGTAAGTCTGTTTCCATATTTCTAACTTTGATTCTGTCTCTTTAATATTTGAAACTAAGTGGCAACTCGTTTTAGTGAGGATATGGGGTATGGTTTTCAATTCATTTTCAACGCCCCCATTAATTGACAATGTTTTGTGGTGAAAAAAAGTTTGAATCATTTTTCATTCCTTCGTTATTGCCTCAATAAGTCTTCAAGAAATTAACAAAACCTCTATAAGGTGTTTACAAGGGAAAACGTTTATAGTGGTTATGTTGTGAGCTAAGCGTTCTCCATCTTGATACATTTTAGGGTTCAGTAATGACTAAATAAAACTCTTTTATCCTAGATCTGCCGAACTGACTACTACGAGTATGGTTATTTTCATTGATGTGGACCGATTTCTAAGAAGAGAAGATTTATTTTTCGTTCATACTGCAAATTGGCCTTGGCAAAAGACACATTTCGTAAAGAGAGACAATTGTTATAATTGTAAACGAACTACTTCGACCCACATACCATCACATTTCTTTATTAATCGAGAACAAATTCAATGCTTATTGTATTTTACATTTATTTGGTGTCGACATTGTCAATACATGATTTATGATCATTTCCCGGATGATGAATGCGAATTATGTCACTCTTCAAGTAAGTTTATTGATATCATATCTAGGTATGCATAAACACTTCACACACCAAAGCGCGCGGCTGTGGCGGCGCGGGCGCATCGCGCTGTATAATGGATCAATGTTATCTGAAAATAAATGATTAATAATAACTAAATTATACAATGTGTTTCATAATCATGACCCATTGAAAATCTTAAAAATATTTTGTTCGAAATCACGATTAAAATCGATTTTATTAGGTATCGTTTAAAGCAGGTTGTATTCGTTTTTTAATTTCATGAAATTCAATTTTAATCTTTTATTTAGTCTAAAACTTTCAAACAAAACGTCAACGTATGACAGATAACAAACAACGGCTGTAGAGTTTTTACCTAATCTACTAGAATAATGGAAAATACATATATATCTTTTGCAATAATTGTCGGATTTAAAAATAAACACTTAGGAATAGTTTTTAATATATTTTTTTTGTTTTCTTTTAATGTTTAAGATACTATTTTCAGTGTGTTTAGTAACACGTAGGCTGAATAAAAATAAACAGTTTTCAATACTTGATGCAACACGTTGTATACGGTGATAGGCACCCACCGACACCCACCACGCCGTCGCGCCGCTCCGCGCTCGCGTCGCCCAATGTAGCCCCGTGATTTGATGTCTGGGCCTCTACCACAAAACATCGAAATCGTGATTTCGAAAGAACTTTCTATGAGAGTGACAGAGACAAATGCTTCGCACATGCTCGCAATTTGCTGAGAGTGACAGGGACAAATCCTCGAAGTTTCGTTTTCGAGCTTTCGGAGTACTAGCCCTGGCTGCCCGTACACGTACAATTTTATACTAACCATACCAGTAATGACAAAACCGTTTTTATATAGATATTGACAGCAATATCGTCCGCACACTTGTAATATTATTAACAATAGTATTGCAACTTTGCGGACGGTATGACAATATCCATATTTTGGACGACGGGTTGGCCTAGTTGGTAGTGACCCTGCCTGCGAAGCCGTTGGTCCTGGGTTCGAATCCCAGTATGGGCAGTGTGATGAACACAGATATTTGTTCCTCAGTAATGGATGTTTTCTATGTATTTAAGTATTTGTTATTATATATATCGTTGTCTGAGTACCCGCAACACAAGCCTTCTTGAGCTTACTGTGGGACTTAGTCAATCTGTGTAATTATGTTCTATAATATTTATTTATTTATTTTATATTAAATCGATATTGACAATAGGTACCAGTATTGCCAATAGCTTATGGAAAGCTACCCCACCGCTACCCGCGCCGCGACCGCTCCGCGCTTTGATCTATGGAAAGTTACCCCACTGAATTTCGAGATAAAAAGTAAAAACTAATTTTTTTGATACGAGTAAAAAAAAATCACTCTTTATATATTCATAAACTTTTATTAAACAAAACTAGAATATCTATAAAAACATAAACCTAACTAAAAACTTATAAATAAAAAATCTGCCCCAGGTCCATGTCATGCATGAGGTAGAGTGCCCAGAAGGCTGGCCGCATTTCCGCGCTGGATAGCTATGCTGATCCGTTGACCAAAATAGTGGCCAGCCCTCTGGTCACCAGAGGCCTCAATAAGGCGCGCCGAAATCTCTTTATAGAGGCGACGCGCATTTGGTCCCCATGGACCCAGGGTTTCGACTCCAAAAGCCGCAAACATGTAACTACTGCCAAGGGCAGCATACTTGCGACGCTTGAGGCTCTCGGCTGAGGATGCTGCCGCACCAGCATCAACTTTGGTGCCCGGAATATGGGACGGCGCCAGGGTGTCTACACATGTAGCATCCCAGACAAGGGGCCGACCCATACTCCACGGCACCAAAGTCATGCCATTCATAAACTAATATCACATAATAGTACGAATAAAGTAATACCTGACCGATACTTTAACGATAAGTCTGTTTCAACTACTTAACAATGGATTCAAAGTCCGAAATAAATGATTTGTATTAACTAACTAGCGGCGTTATATTACTTAAGTACTTACTAAATATTTTGTTTATTCTATGAAATTGACAATTAAAGCGCTCGCCTTTTGCGCTCTGCCGCCATAAGAATCAGTACCTACTTTTAGATCTTCCTCGCCGGTAGGCCGGTACGCAAGTGAAGACAAGTTTAAGTTAGTCGGCTTTGCTCCGTGATAGAATGCGCGCGCGTGTGACGGTACTCCCTCGAGCCGCAGCCGCAGTTTACGTTGTTTAGTACCTACTCGTTAATTGATAGTAAGTGTTTTATTTATGCGAAATTACCCATGTTTAGGTATACATGTAGTGATGTTACTGACAACCTTAATTACCTTAAATACCCACGATATAAAACTGAACGTGGTAAGGTTTTTTTAAACATAAGTTATGTTATATTATAAATATTATAATATAACGTGTGTAGTAACACTTCTCCGACCGTCATTTTGCCGAACATTTAAAGGTTATATTAGGTTTAAAACTACGTATGTAAAAACTGTTAACATAAACAGTGTAAAAACTGTGTGTGTATAAATATAAATTGTATAGGGACAATATTAACGATATCAATATATATTCTCCTCCTAATTTTTAAAAACTTGGCATAGGTCCTGAAAGTGTGCTTTTCAATGATATAGGTAAACACACAGAGTAGTCACTTAAAGCCAATGCTAAGTTTTTATGGATAATGGGTTCTATGTTTATGAACGGTTATTGTACAGTCAGCAGCAGAAGTAGCTAAGCGGGTGAGGTGTTCACAATGATCTTGGCACGACTTTATTGTTAAGAAAACAAGAGTGCGTGAAGGTCATTTTGAACACCTCACCCGCTTAGCAACTATTGCTGCTTAACAACCGTTATAGTAATTTTTTAGTTATTTTTTTAATTTCAGATTAATACAATATGTCTTACAAAATAGTAAGCACGATTGAAAATGAGAAAACTGTCCTTACAGCCGTACCCAGTGGTTGGGAGAAAGGTGGATTTTTATATTGGCCACCCAAAGGCCACGAAAAATTACGCAAAAATGGAAATTCATGCGCAGAATCAAACTGGAAACCTTTTAGGTGTACAGTTAAAAGATTAAATATGGCTACTTTCATTGAAGCAGAACGTGAAATCAGTAGAATGTGCAACGTTTCAGAAACTGAAACCGACAACGACGACTATTCTTCACGAAAAGTATTAAAACTACCTAACCGCAACGAACGGACCTTTGATGACATTGTGCAAGAATGTATTTCGGTAATCAAGCTCTTAAAACTATTAAAATTTAATTAAAATACTAACTTTTATAATTACATTCTTTACATATAATCTTAAACATACACACATAGATTTTCTTCTCTTACTGTAATGTAAAATCCATCATACACATTTTATTACATCATCAATTATTCATCATAACCGTAGCTAAATTACACTTCTCTTACTTAATCTCTCAGGGATATGGATAAGTTCGCTTTGTAAATTTGTCCCTGTTTTCATTGTGCAATAGACTGTTTACGTACATACATGCATATTACGAAGACGCTGTTTAAGTTTCCATGTTCTTTCATCCGTTTGAACATTAGTAGTATAGTTAATGTTCATACGAATTATAAATTATAGCTGTTTGTTTGTTAAATCGGACATCATGCTAAACCAGTTATAGTGATCACAACGTAAGTTGCTACTTTTGACGTTTGGCGCTAGTAGTAGTCATACAAAAATTGACATAGTAACGATTTTTCTATGACTATTAACATAAGCGCCAAACGCCATGTGTCAAAAGTAGTGACCACTATAGTTTAATAGTTTCCGGCCACCAACGCTGGTGCTCCCAGTAAGTGCAAACATATATGTGTGATGAGCACGGATATTTGTTTCTGAGTTATGGACAATTTATATGGCATCATCTATCTACATAAGTATGTATATCGTCGCCCCGCCAATAGCATAAGCTTTGCTTAGTTTAAAGCTCTATCTGTATAAAAACATCTCCAATATATTTATTTATTTACAGATGAATGAAATGCCTCAAACACAAAATTTGGAAAATGCGGTGATTATTTTACAACAAAGTCCGCCTGAAGAAAGCTCAAATATAAACGACGACCATAATGTTACCGGTGAGACTTCAGGAATAAATTTCGAAGAGCATAATGTGACGGTGGAAACCGAAGGACAGCTCGACTTATCTGAAATATTTAATATATTACTTTCAAAAATGGATGCTGTTAGTGAGAATTTAAATACTATAGGTACAAATTGTAAGAACCCTACAGGAAAACCAGAAAATAATATTAGAAAGTCAACAGGCATTCATGTTAAATTTATCAAAATTAAGCGTTCAATTTGAACAGATAGTAAAATGTTACTCTCGGCCTATGAATAATAATGAAACTACTGAATCTATACAACCTATAACTTGTCTTGAAGATCTAATTAAAATGGAAAAATCGTTAGACAATCCAGATTCACTAGTAGAATTGAAGAAACGATTTTCAATCATTTGCGGTAAAGGTAAAGGGAGAGGCATCAACAATGCATATTTGTTAATTGATGTCATGTTTGACAGAAATTTTCTCAAAAAATGTTCATGGGCCGGAGGTTCTCGCACTTCTCAAGAAAAAATTTCCTTCCGAAGTCATACAGGAATAATTAACTTCTTTTTTAATTTGGTTCACGACTCCGATAGTCTCTTCACTTTAGTGGAGTGCCATAATTTTTTTAAAAACATCCTAAAAAACTCCCAACAAAGGAGTGGCAGTAAAAAAATGCGGACATCGGCTACAAAAAACAGACCTAAATTAAAAAAAAAACAAACTGTGAACCTTGCAGGCCTAGAAATGCCTAATAGTTCTGACAAAGAAAACAATGAAACATCTTCCCCGGCAAACCACCTTGCAGACCAAGAAATGCCTAATAGTTCTGACAAAGAAAACAATGAAACATCTTCCCCGGCAAACCACCTTGCAGGCCTAGAAATGCCTTATAGTTCTAACAAAGAAAACAATGAAACCTCTTCCCTGAAAAACCGCCTGGAAACACTTGTTTAATGTTAGGAAAAAATTACATTACGTATGATGCTTCTGTTTTCTCAATGCGTCACAGCTGCCATCGTTTTCCGAATATTAACGATTGCTTATCTCTGTGAGTATTATAGGTTAGCTCGGTTAGCAGTTCGTTGATATTCGGAAATACGATGGCTGCCGAGATACATTAAGAAAATGTCGCACTGTAAAGATTTGATTTTTTACTTTATTCAATGTACCTAAATCTTGATTGTTAATACTCGTATTATAAAGTTCCTTTTTATGTAACTTTTGGTTCCTACTTAGTAAGTAAGTACCTAGCATATGCTAACACTGAGTTATAGTGGCGCTCTCATCACATTTTTGATTTATTACTTTTAATAACACGTAGATATATATATATGTGTATATATATCTTAATAATCTAATTCACTAAGCTAGTTTCAATTTTCACACTGTAATTTTCATTCTATAAATCAAATAATAATAAGGGTGTCACTATAGCCTGGCCACTCAACTCGGTCCTCGCCTGATTGGTACAGGTGTAGCGAAGAAAGACGCATAACGGGGAAAGAAAGACTCTTAGTCGTCTCTTAGGCCGAAAGAAAGACTCTTAGGCCGATCCCACATTGGAACGGAATCCGCATGTCGTTCCGTTTTGGGAGCGGCATAGCGCTATACACGTATATAGAGCTGTCCCGCTCCCACAACGGAACGACATGCGGTTCCCGTTCGAGTGTGGGATCGGCCTTACCCCGGCGCCTCCGTACCGCGCAGACGAGGACCGAGATCAGTGGTCGCTCTATATAGTCTATAGACGTAGTTTTTATCCATAACGGAACTTTGTTTCGTATAAGAAAATGTACCTTTTTTGATTATTTTCGTTAAATTTTGCTAGTTTCACTGTTTCGTAATTTTAAATGAAAAATATTTAGTTATACTGCAAATTAATATGAAAAATAAAACATAATTTCGAGCTCCGCCAGAACCGAGTTCAGTGGTCGCTCTATAGACGTAGTTTTTATCAATAACGAAACCTTTGTTTCGTGTAAGAAAATATACGTATTTTGATTATTTTTGTTAACTTTTGAAAGTTTAATTGCTTCTTCATTTTAATTGAAAAATATTGAGTTATACTGCAAATTATTGTGGAAAATAAAACATAATTTCTTTATAATTTACTGTTTTATTTATATAAAGTGTGTATCAAAGGTATAAAATAAACTTCAGAATCATATTTAATACAAACTAATTTACATTTTATATCACCAACCATAAACTCGCTAATATTGCTTGACCTAGAAACAATATAATCTATGCACATATAAATATTAATTATAGATGATTTTATGGGATAGTCAAAGGCGTCGTTTAAATTATTTACAATGTATCCAGTCAGTTTTATTCCTTCAGCTTCACTGTAAGGAATTGATTTAGTTTCTATAACCCTATTGTCAGTTGTTAAAAACCATTTATCGCATTCTTGAGTTGAAATAATGAAACATTCTAAATGAAGAACAAAAATTCTCCCATTCTTGCTTCTTTGCTCTTTTACGAAAGGATATACTAAGTTTTGATTATAATTGTCAATTTCAACTTGATGTCTTTCTTGCAATCTTCTTGCAACTTGTGCTAGGGGACTATGGCCTTGTCTTATTAAGTGTTTTATCGTTTGGAGCTTATTTTCGAAGGGATAAGCGTTAAAAGTCTGCAATATTCCAAACTTTCTTACTTCATCCACAAGATGACACAAATTATGCACATTACTAGTGATGTATTCTTTGCCATAAAAGTGTCGGTAATTCAATACAAAAGAATTTAACAATTCCTGTGCCAGTCTCAAAAAAATAAAATAGCTTTTATTCGAACAAATTGTTATAGCACAAAAAAAAAGACATGTAATGGTTGTAAGCATCGGGCTTCATTACATATTTTAAAATTACTATGCCCAGATATAGTAAAAAAGTGCGAAATTCCGAAGCCTTCCAATGCGCTAAAACGTCGACTTTTCGCACCGCTCTATGAATTTCCTTGGGAAGACGTATTGTGGATAAAAATGTATTAACTTTTTCTATATCCTGACTACACCATTTAGTGACCCGTTTAATGAAATTCCCATCTCGCCAGCCAACTAACAAACGCTTCATTATTCCCAAGTCTATGAGGTGTAGAGAGTCAGATACGGGGATGTTTTCAATCATATCAATTTTTAATCTTAGCAGTGGTGAATCAACCTTATGATGTTGTCCGTACTTTTTTGCACGAAAATCTTCATCGTTTCTCTTACAGCAATCAATTTTCGGGAAGATTACAGTATGTGACAGATGACTGTATTCACCAATAACTGTACATTTTTGGCAACCATGCTTACTGTTGAAGTTCGAAACACCTGCAAAAAAAAATAGTTGTATATTTATTACTGACTTGTAAATTACCTAAACAACCAGCAAACGAAATGTATTACTTATGTAGTGTCCTTCATAATATAATTACTTACTAAAATAAAGGTTTACCTTTTACTAAAGCTCTTGCCGGTGAATCACATATAAACGCTCTGATGCTAACTTCAATGCTCATTTCCTTCCTTGTCGAAGTAAAGACCCTCAAACCATTTTGTAGTTGAAGCATTTCATTAATAAATGGATTCAAGTATAAGTTCAGATCAGATGGCTTTGTTTTTCCTTCATATATGCCCACCACAAAGGGAGATATATTTTTTATTTCAGCGATGTTGCACAATATTGGCCATAGTTGAATATTTGAGCTTTTATAAATTGGTAACCCATCTATATTGACATTTAAAGAGATTTTAGTTGGAAGATCATTGATTTTTGATAGCGTTTTCTCTAATTGAGTAATTAGACTGTTGTGCCAGTAACGACCAGTTCCTATCTCTGTAATACATAAGTTTCCGTCATTTGTTTTAAGCAACGTCCGCGCATCTAATGGCAAAGTGTACGGCAATGCGTCATTCACAATTTGAGATAACTCATTTATAGCTATATGTGGAATGTTATATTTGACAGCCCAATTTCGGAGGTTCTTACGTAAGTTGTCTTTTTTAAACTCAACACTTTCTTCTAGGTCGTAATTACTACTGTCACTGTCAAATTCCAAATTTTCACTAACATGTTCCGAACTTTGAAAGCCGTAAGCCGAACTCTCTAAGTTAAAATTTTGTACGGAACCACTTGCACTTTCGGATGTTTTGTCCTTGACAAAAGAAGTGTTGTTGACATAAGTAGAAGTCGTAGTTTTACTAATATCATTATTCATTTGGTCGTACATCTTTTTCACTTTCCTCTTGTAACTACCACTTTTTTTGAACTTTTTCCATTCTTCCGAATTCATCTTTTATAATTTTATTTAAGCAAACTTAATTCGTGTAATGGCTGTCTTTGTCGTATAAACAAAAGTTTTATGACAATAATAAGGATTACACGCTTATAATTACTATATACCTGACTAACCAAGATCTGAACTCTTTTGAAAGTCATATAAATGACATGTATTCCATTGCTGTATAGACGCTTACTTTCTGACTTCTATAAGATAGAGTGCTTTATAACGATCCTGTGTATTTCTTTTACAAGATAAAAAGCCTCCATGATAGCCTTTATGTGTCTTTTAATAGTATTTGGCTAAAAGCCCGTATAATTAGCCATTTTAAGGTAATTAATATTTATAGTCTTATAGTGGCCATATAATTTGGTTTTATTGACGATTACCGAACCCAATTATAAAGGTTGTAACCTTATAAGTAAAGGTTTTATTGTAGTCATATAATTTAGGTTTGTAAACGTTTACCTGACCTTATTATAAAGTCTGTAGCCATATTAGCTTAATCCTCTTGTAAAAAGCTTTTATACGGTATGTTGACATAAAGGATGCCTTTAAATGACGTTTATAAGAGTTTTAGCCATATAAGCCTTTCTTTATAAGGTTATTTTGCTAGTTGGGTAAACGTTAATAAAATACCAATAAAACAAGTGTTTTTAAGATTGATTTTATTTTAATTTGCCCTATTTATTTCTACTATAATATTTGATATTACCCGTATCCATTTATCAATAATTCTGAACTTAATAATATACGTATTCTAGCAAAAATAAAACCAAAAAGATTCCAACGCTTTAAACGGTCTCAAACCGGGTATCTTAGGATCATTTGTCCGCGTATGAAACCACACAGCTACGCAAACATTAAGTGTGTTGACGAAATTATTGTACAGTTTCTATACTGCCATTAGAGGGGGTCACGTCTCTCTGACGCTGACTGTACATGGACGTGTAAGTCATATATTTTAATTAGGATAGCTTAGTTATACGGCAATTACGGAAAACATTTCGCTCTATCTAAACCTTTTCTGCGCTCCCGTGCGTGCGTCGTGCGTCGGTATGGACCGGGCTGCCATAGTATGATCACTTATCTTATCGAGGAGCAGTTTGGAACTGTATTCATCAAAATGCAAAAGTTTAATAGGTCACAAATCACTTGGTCAGACAGCCCTCAGCCTGGGGGCCGATTTTTGACTTTCGAGCGCTCGAATTCGAAAAACTTAACCTGGGATAAAATCGCACACAAAAGTTTGTCGCCATTATTTATGCATGAAATTAATAGTATAAATTATCGTGATTTTAAATTACTACAGCTGTTATTTTTAAAACGTTGTTTCTTTGTTTAATTCAGAGTTTTAAATATCAGATTCGACCGTCCGAGTCTCAAAAATCGCCACCCTGGTCCGTTCCGTTTTCGGACACTTTAGTGGTGCAATTTTTGGGGTATTTTTACCTCATTGAGTAGCAGGACGAAACGAACCTCATTTGATAACTAACGTGATGCTCTTTCAATATTTTTTGTTCGGACAGCCCTCAGCCTGGTCCGTTCCGTTTTCGGACACTTTTAGTGGTGCAATTTTTGGGGTGCTTTTTCTGTCTGTAGCCGAAATTTACGGCCCTATATTAATTAAGTTTGGTGTTTGAGTGGCTTTTATAACTCGCCATATATTGAAGCATAAGAATTATTTTAAAAATTATTATTTAAGGGGGCACTCGATGAGGTAAGTGACCACTGATCATACCTATTGTGGCCGTCCGGTCCATTACGCGGATTCAGTGTAGTGAGCCTTCCTATAAATACGTGCACACAATGATACAAGTTACGCAACAAACAGTAAATAGTAGATTATGTAACTGTTACGTAATAAGGGTCCTGAAAACATGAGTGTGGTTTTATGAAATGAGCCGCAGGCGAATTTCATAATAAGATCACACGAGTGTTTTAAGGCCTAATTACGTACAGTTGCATACACTGCTTTATCTACACTCATATTATTTATTCTAAATGCCTTATTTGGAAACCATAGAATGGCCGCCATTGCACCGCCACCATGGCCAACTCGATTGTGCCGGCGGTCGCGCGGGCGCGTGTCGGGCTGTCGGCGGATCCCCGGGAGGGTGCAGGTGTACATTATGTTATCAAAACTCATAGCACATCAATAATTGAGCATGAAAAGTTAAAATTACGTTACTGCTACGGATAAAAAGCTTATCATAGTAAAATCGGTCGTGGTAATGCTAGCCATTGCCTACCGTTTTCGAACACGTTTTAGAGAACTTACAATATGAGTGTAGATAAAATTGCTTTTCACCATTCCACCTCGGAAACGCGCTCGCGCTTCGATTTTTTATAGCTTATATTTTTTCTGAGGCGGTGTGGTGAAAAAAATTGTATTATACTCGGCAGGAAAGTTTGTTCAACCCCTCTTGCCTTGAGGCCCTCGTACGCTCAAGATTCCATTATTTGAATAACTCGCTTCGCTCGTGGCTCAATTTTGGAATCTTTCGCTGGAAAACATCAACTTGGCCCCCTTGTATAACAAATAACTATTATCTATGGTGTCAGTGCAAATTCGAGCACAGGCTTCATTCACATTAGATTAGACATGAGTAGTTCGCGAATGAGTGATTCAAATGAAGTACTTCACTTGGTGTCACTCTTTCGTTCACTAGTTCAGTTCGGATTCTTATAGTTCAATACTTCAATATATCAGTTCATAAAATCGTTTACCTACTCACTCGCTCCGAGCGAGAGTGAGTGAAATGGAATGGACGGACACCGCACCACATCTCGTCGTCATGACCTCGAATGGAACCGAACGCGGCCGAAAGCGACCGAAAGATGTTGGTCTACCTACTCACACATACCACTGGAGCGATATTCCGTTTCACTCGACACTGGCCTATACTTAGGAAACTATAATGTTATGAGACACGAAACTACGTAACCGTACATTGATTGCTATACTTGTTCAACACAGAGTGAATGATTTCATCTCCAACAGAACACGCAATGTATATCGAATGATTCGATAATATTCGATATCATGCATTCCAATCACATTATTATTGAGTATGAAGTAATGTTTTGGAGAATTGGTAAAGATTTAAAAAAGCGAAATATTCAAACGGAAATGATATTTAATTTAAGTGATTATGGCACAATTTGGTTTATTTTGCAAAAATAAATTAATTTAAGATGGTTTTTGGAAATTCCTTGTTTATATGATATTTTTTTCATTTTTTACTTAGTTTTGAATGCGAT
This sequence comes from Pammene aurita, assembly GCA_947086415.1. Classification (NCBI taxonomy): domain Eukaryota; kingdom Metazoa; phylum Arthropoda; class Insecta; order Lepidoptera; family Tortricidae; genus Pammene; species Pammene aurita. Next base: position 32,624,146 of record OX352295.1, read on the forward strand.
GTCATTGCGTCATTACGTGCGTTACATTGCAGCCATTACGAACACATAATTACGAACTTTCGTTTCAATTAGGTTTAGGTATTAGATACCTACTATACGAAATGTCTTCTAGAAAACGGAGTACTGTGTGGGATCACTTTACAGAAGTGGATCCGAAAAGAGCAAGATGTTCTTATTGTTCCAACATTTTATGTATTTCTGGCGGAAATGTGGAAAATTTAGGTAGGCATTTAAAAACTAAGCACCCGAAAGTGCCTAAAATTGTTGAACGACAAGTTATGCCTAATGCTGCCCTTGCCACCTCTAACCTGGAACCAGAATGTCCATCAATTTCACCACATGTCCCAGTCACTGTTACTGAAGATCCACACGAACCCACCCAATCTAAGAATTCTAAGAGTACATTACCTAGATCCTCCGCTCAGCCTTTGATGCGCGACTATGTTAATAGTACGAAACCTTTAGGACCAAAGCGTGCAGACAAACTAGATGAACAGTTGATCCGAATGATAGCTAAAGGCCACCATCCATTTTCTATCGTAGATGAACCCGAGTTCAAAACATTCGTGTCTATGTTGTGTCCAGGGTATTCTTTGCCCACTAGGAAAACCCTTTCAGAGAGCCTGTTACCAAAAATGTACGAGTGAGAAGTGGAGAAGACAAAAACTAAACTGGCAGCTGGGCAGGCAGTGTGCCTTACCACGGACGGGTGGACAACAATGATAGTTTTATTGCTGTTACAGCGCACTATATTGTCAATTCGAAATTGGAATCATCAATGCTAGGATGTGTAGAGTACGCCGAACGCCACACGGCAGCAAACTTGACAGAGTTTCTAAAAAAAAATTACGAGAGAATGGGACATCGAATACAAGGTCACCGCGGTGGCTAGTGACAACGCGGCTAATGTGACCGCTGCCATCAAAGCAGGAGATTGGCGTCACGTTCCCTGCTTCGCACACTCACTGAACCTATGCGTCCAGACCGCGCTGGCAGCGATTTCGGAAACAACTGGTCGAGTAAAGCAAGTCGTCGAATACTTTAAAAGAAGCTCGCAGGCCCAAGCCAAACTACGAGTCATGCAACAGCAATTACGTGTACCGTTGTTAAAATTAAAGCAAGACGTGATAACAAGGTGGAATTCCACCTATAAAATGCTTCGCCGCATCTTGCTGATCAAGGACGCTGTCTGTGCTACCTTGGGAGTAACAAGACCGGATTTAATTTTATGCGGTATCGACTGGATGATTATGGAAGCTGCCGTGCCTATACTTAAAATTTTCTTCCATGTAACGGCCGAAATTAGTGCGGAAAAAAATGTGACACTTTCAAAAGTTATCCCATTGTGCTCAATTTTGATTAGTAAAGCCAAGCAACAACTCGGCGAGCAGCAGCCAATGTTGGAGCTTAACATGATGGTGGAGATCCTGGAAGGAGAGCTCCAAAGAAGGTTTAATTTCATCGAGCATTCGGAGCTGTATGCTGAAGCGGCACTCCTGGATCCTCGCTTCAAATCTGTTGGATTTAGAGATAAAGCACTTGCCGAGAGAGCAACAAATAATCTAAAACTTAAAGTTGGTCGCCAGCGCCCACCACCAACACCTCAGTTTGACTCGCCGTCAACTTCGAGCGCCACCTACCTCGCCGTCAGCGTCGACCCACGAGCAGAACAATCGTCTTCAGTGTGGGCACAATTCGATCAGCAAGTGCAGAACTTGACGCCAACCAATCCGACAGCAGCTGGCATCATAGAATTTGAGAAATACATGCAAGAACCGATGCTGGCTCGCACAAGTGACCCGTTCGTGTGGTGGCAAGAACGCCGTTCTGTATACCCATTGTTATATAACTTCATGTTAAAAAGGTTGAATATTGTCGCCACTTCAGTTCCCTGCGAACGTATTTTCTCGAAAGCGGGGAACATACTTACAGAGCGACGAAGAAGACTGACAACAAAAAAGTTGTCGCAACTTCTTTTTATTAGCTGCAATACATAATACAGCTAATTGTCCATAAAATGAAAATTGTATATAAATGTAAATTGGTTCCAGAAATATAAGTAGTAGTATGAAACCATAAAAAAAAACAAAAAAAAAACAAAAAACAAAAAAAAAAATTGTAAATTCGAATCATTGTACATATCGCAGATTTTTAAATACACCAATCTAGAATCTAGTTTAACCTTAATGATACAGTAGACTTTCATTTCGGTACTTAATTCCTTTATTTCCTTTCAAACTAGATTGTCAGTCCTAAGCCTGATCAAGTATGAAGGGAAATCTGTGGTACCCACTTACTTAATGTTTAATGTAAAAGCACGTAGTTAAGGGAAGATTTTATAATTGGATGGATAAGAACGATATTCTCGTTAGAATAAGGTTTACTTTTTAATGTCTAGAAAAAACCTTAGTGTGATCAATGGCCAAACTTATAAGCAACGAAATTTAAAAAAAACTCATCAACACTAATGAAATGGCTGAACCGATATTGATAAAACATTTTAAGAACCAAAGTTAGAAAACATAATTTCAAATAAATAAAAAACCGCTTCCAATCCAAGTCGGTTCACCCGTTTAAGACAGACACACACACACACATACCTACATTGTGTCGGGGGTTAAAATCATCTTTGCCAGATTGTAACGAGCCTAAAGCGTTTCCGTGTTTCTTTTTTCCGCTAGACTAGGTATTATAGTCAAAGTACATTTACAATACCTAATTCATATAGGTACGTAACGTCTTAAAAACTATCCGAAAATTTTAGATTTAGAAAATTCGTAGTTAATTCTGCCTATTCATTGTTGAATATGATTCGATTCGATGATATGAGTGATTTCATGTCATTTTAATTTTAAATACGGCAAGTACGAGTAACTCAATAGTTCATTGAAAGATACGCGTACGACTGATCGGACTGACAATCTAATCTAAGATGTACATCTAGAGCTACTGAACTAAATTGAACTAGTGAACTAAAAGAGTGATATACTTCACAGCGAACGAAACATGCATATCAATCTTTTCTTTTAAGTGACACATTTTGCGCATGACTAATTCACATGTTTTATTCCGATACCATAGTTTCCCTTTCCCTTAAAATCTTTTTGTAATCACCGGCCAAGAGCATCTCGGACCATGACTAATGTAGGGTTCCGTAGCTGCGGGCCCGTCCCGTCACAATATTTACACCTATTCATAATAGTAGTTTATGTAACTGTTACGTAATAAGGGTCCTTAAAACATGAGTGTGGTTTTATGAAACGAGCCGCAGGTGAGTTTCATAATAAGATCACACGAGTGTTTTAAGGCCTAATTACGTACAGTTGCATACACAGCTTTATCTACACTCATATTATTTATTCTAAATGCCGTATTCGGAAACCATAGAATGGCCGCCATTGCACCGCCATGGCCAACTCGATTGTGCCGGCGGTCGGGGAGGCGCGTGTCGGGCTGTCGGCGGATGCGCGGGAGGGTGCAGGTGTACATTATGTTATCAAAACTCATATCACATCAATAGTTGAGCATGAACTCAAACTCAACTCAAACTCAAACATTTATTCAGTAAGTAGGCCACAAGGGCACTTTTACACGTCAAAGTAAAAGTGAGAAAAAAAAAATCAAACTACACCGGTTCTAACCCTACACCTCTGACCCGAGAAGAATTATGTCCGGCAAGAAACTCGGCGGGACTTTTCAAAACAACAGTACATCAAAACTAAACAATACATATAAGTGCGTTGTTCTATAAGAAAACATATCAAACCAAGGTTAGATTAACCAACAATAGGTTATAGTTTAAGAAAAATACCAAAGAAAAAAGATGAGTCCAAATCTGACTATTGAAAATGAATTACATACAAGTTTGATATACTTTCTTACCTGAACTGTGTCTTCTAAATAAATTTCCAAATTATAATAATCCATCATCAACAGTTACAAAAAAAAAATTTTTGAATTTAAATAAAAAAAAGTAAGTGATTCTAGTATCATCATCATCATCATGATTAGTCCAAATCTGACTATTGAAAATGAATTACATACAAGTTTGATATACTTTCTTACCTGAACTGTGTCTTCTAAATAAATTTCCAAATTATAATAATCCATCATCAACAGTTAGAAACAAAATAATTTTGAATTTAAATAAAAAAAAAGTAAGTGATTCTAGTATACAATAAACATACTATTTCTTAATTATCCTTAGAGATGTATAAGGTCTCCAAGTGTCTTGATCTATATATTCTATATAATAATAAAAAATATGGATAATCAAGCACCGAATGTTGTGTCTAAAGCCAATTAAACTAAAATTAAATATGATTAATAAAAAGTTACGTAAATGTGTTGCCCCAGTTTGCCTAAACAGAGCTGTCTCCACAAACAGCACCCGTTCACGAGTCGCCTTCCTCAACCTTTCTTCGGGAAAGTGGCGACCCGATCAACGACGCCACCATAAGCAGATTAATTAATAAAAACTAGCCATGTTTAGTCTGGTGAGAAACAATATTCTGTGCTCGTATTTTACATGCGTGAACTAAATTACAATATAAAAGTGACATAGAGATGTACATGTCTCTAAGCGTCAGGATCATTAAATATATATCTATACATATAAATATTTGCGAATGCAAGACTTAGAGATGTATAACGTCTCTAAGTGTCCAAATGATAAATAAAAACAAAAAAAATAAAAACGAAAAACAGGTAATACTGGACACTAGTAAAGCTGCTTCATAGAGTAATGTACCTAACAATTTCTAAATTTTTATTGTACTAACCATATCAAGCTACAGGCTTAAAGGCATCGTTATCCTCAATGAATTCCTTTAAGGCCCTACTTTGACTGCAAAATACCTATTCCTAAACCCGCCTACGGGGCCCCACCCTTCAAATTAACACGCACACATAAAAAGGTCCGCCGCGCTTGGAAAAATAAAGCTCCATCTAGCGTTATACTTGTTAACTACCACTGGATTCAATCGGCTACAAAGTTAATATGAACCAAGCACCGTCAGATGGCGCTGTTCTTAAAATGTTTATTGTTCTGTCCTATTTAAGTATTATTTAAATGGAATAATAATATAGTTCCGGTTGTCATAAAAATCTATAGGACTACGTGCTTATCCTTATTTTAGTTTTTCGGAAGAAATTAGCTGCATAATGATTTAGAAAAGGAATTTTCTTCTTAACCCCATATTTCTAAGTATTGTTTTTATAAGTACCGATAAAACATAATAAAAACCTTAAAAATAACTTAAGAACAAGTTTAGCAAGATAGTTTCTAGATTATGAAGGAGGAGATTATCAATTCATCGGGTTTTTTTTTTGTTTTTTTTTTATGCTCACCGATCATTCGAAGACGGCTCAACCGATTTAGGAAATTGTTGTTGTGTTTTAAAGAGTATACTCTACGATTGGTCCCATTGTCACCAGGTCAGGTTCTGATTATGGGATCCTGGACAAATCGAAGGAAAATCTTCAAATATTATATGATGATTTTAGTGTTTTTTACAGTAGCCCGGGAATTTGCTTTTGGAAAGGCGGAGAATAAGTGAAGTCTGTTCTTTTTTGTTTAAAATTATTTTTTATTATATTTGAAATGGCTAAACTGATTCTGATGCGGTTTTCAGCAAAGTATTTGTTATAGTCTGGAAAATTTTTTTAGTATAGGGTCAGATAGTCGTCAGTGAGACACTTTTTTTTGTGGCCATAACCAATGACCATAAGAGGTTATATCGAGAAGGATAGCATACTTAATTTAATGTAGTTTTTGTTTGGTTTTGATTTTTTTCAGTTTTTATTGAATCATATTTGTCAGTCGCGACAAATCCCACTAACATCATACAAGAAACATCATTTACAAGCTTAGCAAGATATTTAGGGTGGATCATTCCACCTCCATCCCCCACTACTTAGCCAGGCCGTTGGGTTATTTTTCTGACAGATATAGTAAGATTAAAATCGAAACAATACGAACCGTATACAGATATCAAGCAGTTAAAACACAAACTCACGCGGGTGAAGTCACAGGTAAAATTTGTTTCTGATTATTTTTTACTAATAACAAGTAGATATTATATATAATAACATGTTAAAAAAGACAAGAAACAAAAAATATTAATACGTTATTTCTCTTCAATAATCAATATTAAAAAAATAATGATGAAACCACAATACAACTAAAATGCCATTATTATCGATCTTTATACTACTGAACTGAACGAGAACAAAATAAATGTAAACTTTATATAATAATAAAGCCAAAGAGATAAGAGTTTTCAACCTTACTTACCTACTATTTCTACCCTGATGGAATTTTCTACTTCCATAAAAATATAAAAATATGAGTTTATAAAAGGTGAAATCTGGGTCGTGATCCTGAACCACTTTTTATGACTTTGTAACTGATCACCATAATATATATTATTACATATTATTATATCAAGATCTTTGAATATTTTTCCACGAAAATTATTTTGAACATTATCGGTTCAGACGTTTTTGAAATATCTCCAAAAAAACTACGTGCATAGGCAGATACGACCTTGCAATATTAATTTTTTCGATAGCCGGTACGGAACTCTCCACTATGCGTGGTCCGACTCGCACTTAGACGGTTTTTTCAGAATCGACACGCTCGAAACCTCAGGAACATAATAAAAGTAAAGTGTACGTGATTAAGTCACGTTTTTGTCAAAATCATGCCAATATGAATGAACTTTACATCAATGTCATCAATAAAATTCACAACAGGGTCTCACAAGGACATAAGGCTTTATTTAGGACCGAGCTTGATGTTTTAAATCCGTTATCGATTGTGAGCTGATGACTTGATGACTTATTAGATTATTTATTAGTTATGTTAAGGTGAACCAACAGCTTTTAAGTCACAGTTATACAATTAAATACACAGAAAGCCAATTAAAGGAACTCACAAGTAATAACAATATAGTCTAAATTAAACTAATGCTAGGCTGCTAACGCATACACACATGCGAACAAGAAGAGAAAATTCGATAACATACTAATTCTAATATAAAAGTATGAAAACATTAGTTCTATTAGTATTATTGATTATCATCATCTTATTAGGCCCGATGTGCAGGAGCGTTGAATACCGAAATACTTTCATTTCAACAGAAAATACAAATTTTAACGAGCCAGTTGGATATGGACTACAATATGAAGAAAGAAACCAATAGAAGAAGCGAAAACATAACAGACATAATGAAATAGATAAGAGTGGCGTTTGAAAATAGGTACTCATCGTCATCATCATCAGCTATTTATCGCCCACTGCTGAGCATAGGCCTCTAATAGGAAAATAGATAGGACGCCTGCAACCCCCGAGGATTCACATGCGCGTTGCCTACCCTTTAAGAACCTATACACTCCTTTTATGAAGAACCTCATACTGTAGCCCGCTGAGAAAACCTCGGCAGGGAGTTCATTCCACAGTCGCAGCGTTCGTGGGAGGAAATTCCTCTTAAATCATACAGTGCGCGACCTATTGCTCCGGGGTGTGAGGATGAACACTCTGCCGGCGGCGAGCGGTGCGGTGATAAAAAGCTGCCGATTAATTAAGTTCTTTCACTAATTTCCCGCTCCAGAGAGACAGTGAAGTGGTTTGGTGGTGGCACTGACTTCAAAAAATAAATTATAAATTTTCTTACTATTATGTATTAATTACTTTCTGGCAGAAATTTGCTTTACAGGGTAAAAATAGAGACGGGATAGGGACTGGATAAAGATAGGGGTGAGATACTTATATAAAAAATATTTTGTGCTCTTCAGATCATTGCTTTTTAGAAGACGGTTCCCATTTTTAAAAAAGAAATTAAATTAAACTATCATATTAGTTTCAGTTTTTGTTTTGTTTTTTTTTTTACAAGTTTTTGTGTTGTTTATTTATTTAAACTTTTTATTTTTTTATTTCATAATTTTTTGTGATATGTACATTGGGTAAGTACTTCGTTTATTTTACAACAATTATTATATACTTAAAACTAGTTAAAACACATAAAATTAATATGCTATCCTTTTTAATAGCAACCACCTAATGTATGATCATATTGATCATTGGTTTCGGACTACTAAAAAAAAGTGTTACACTGTCGACCACCTGACCTTATACCAAAATCTTGTCCAGAATGTAACAAATACTTTTCTGAAAACTGCATCAAAACCGGTTTAGCATACTTACATACATACACACATATGTACATACATACAAACATATGGGTCAGTCGTTTTGACATGATATGACATATTAGTTTAACTCGATCATAAATAGCATATAAATTTTATGTGTTTTAAGTATATATTGTTGTAAAATAAACGAAGTTGCAGTCACTAAAAAGTATAAAATAAAAAACAAAAATCTGTATTACCTAGGTATGTAATATTGATACATCACATCATTGGCATAATTTGTGTTGATTTGCTAGACACCATATAAAATGAAAAATTTGCATAAATATGTATATTGCTTATTTTATTTATAAAGTTGTTTATAAAATATTACCAAACTTTAGATTTTTCTACGAGTATAATTGCTTAAAAAACTGAAGTTTTATATTTAGACTGAACATATTAAAAAAAAAAATGAAAAAAGTTTTCAATACTGAGATTTGATCCACCGACACCGGATTGATTCTTTATTCACTTACTACCAAAGCCACGAACCACGAGGCTACCATTACATTGCATTTGATAACGAAATTTTCCATCCTTTTGTAATTGTTAGATGTGGGTGAAGCAACCAAAATACGCACGCAAGCGTATCGCATAGTCTCGTAAACACTGCCCAATTTTAGAAGACCTCCGGATCCAATTGTAATGAACGGAGCCGTAGGTCATCGTTTATTTGATATTTAATTTTTACGTAAATCAGACGGGAGCTCAAGCGGCAAACGTCTGCCCTCTGTGACATTCGCCGGCGTTATGGGCTGGCCTCGCGTAAAAGACGGATTTATGACTTCGGCGCGTGAGGAAAAGAGAAGCGGAACGTGAAGTGGTGGGCGTTTGATGATGAATTCGTGAAATCAAAAATGGTAACAAATATTTGGATTTTATTATGAATACGATACGTTTTCGTTTAAGAGATATTAGAATACATGAAAACCTTTACTTTAAAGTAAATAAGACTGCATAAAGATGTTTTGTTTAGTTGAACCAAGGAAAAAAAGAAAACTGAAGACGTAACTTTGGATTTATTTTCTATCGAGGAAAGTTTAAGCATTCGTGTATCGGGTTAGTAATATGTTATATCACATAGTCAAGAAACATATATCCGAAAATCATATCTGTTAGTTTCCGATGCTTGCCACTATGACGTTTTAAAGATCGGGTTATTTTTCAAAATAGGGCCTTAAAGTATAGTACTCTCTCCTCAACAAATAGCGCTTAACATAAGACTTGAATTTATTTAGTGGCAAATTCACTACATCAGCGGGGACTTTGTTATAAAAACGTGTACAGTTCCCAGCAAAAGACGTACGAACCTTACCGAGGCGGTGGCCAGGCTCAGCAATCTTATCTTTATTTCTAGTGTTATAGTTATGGATATCACTGTTGAGCTTGAATTCATGGATGTTTTTCGCACATACATAATGTTTTCAAGTACGTATTGAGATGCTACGGTAAGAATATTTGCCTCTTCAAATTTTCCTCTTACGGATGCTCGACCGGGCATTTTATAAATGCCACATACAGCTCGTTTTTGTAGCACAAATATGGTCCCAATATCAGCCGCTTTACCCCACAACAGAATTCCATACGACATAACACTGTGAAAATAACTGAAGTATACTAGCCTGGCAGTTCCTGGCAGGTCACTGTTTGTTAGATGGCTGATTCGCCTCACGGCATAGGCTGCAGAGCTAAGTTTCCCAGCTAGGGTGGCTATATGTGGATGCCATTGTAATTTCGAGTCTAAAGTGACTCCTAAGAAAACAGTTTGCTTTTCGAATTCCATTGTTTCATCATTTATTATAATCTTGCTGCTGTTAATCTGCTTGACGTTGGGAAGTGTAAATTTGATGCACTTCGTTTTCTTGGCGTTCAAAAGTAGGTTATTAGCCGTAAACCAATTTACTACTGTGGAGAGTGCACTGTTAATACTATCGAAGCTGTTTTATTTTCCGTCCACTTTAAATATCAGAGATGTGTCATCAGCGAACAACACTATATCATGTTTATCTTGCACAATTTTAGGTAGGTCATTAATGTACACCAAAAACAGGAAGGGACCAAGTATTGAGCCTTGAGGCACTCCGAGTGCCACAGGGGACCCAGAAGATTGAGTTCCATTAATAACCACTCGTTGTGTTCTATCCGATAGGTATGATGAGACGAGGTTAAGGGCACCAGCTTTGATGCCGTAATGGCTTAGTTTTCTCTTTAGATTTTCGTGATCAACGCAATCAAATGCCTTCGATAGGTCACAAAATATTCCAACAACATCTTGTTTTTTTTCCCAAGCGGCAAAGATGTGCTTAAGAAGAACAGCACCTGCGTCAGTAGTCGAGCGACCTCCGGTAAAACCAAATTGATTTCTGGCGAACAATTCGTTTCGGTTAAAATGTGACACAAGTTGATTTAGAATTAGTTTCTCGAAAACTTTGCTCAGTGCCGGCAGTATTGAAATTGGTCTGAAATTGCTTGGTTCTGTTCTCGATCCTGATTTGAACAAGGGGATGACTTTGCTGTGCTTCATTATGTCTGGAAATATTCCTGTATCAATACATTTGTTAAATATATCAGCTAAATGTGGTGCAATCGATTCAACAATGGAATGTAGAACTTTAATAGATAGGCCCCAAAGATCTTCAGTTTTCTTTAAATTTAGGGATTTAAATGTTTTAATAATTAAGTTCGGAGTAACATATGAAAATTTAAAGATATCTGTACACTCTGCTATATTTGTTTTCAGTATTGCCTCAGCGACGTCAGGCGATGAATGAAGAGACTTTGTTGTTTCTACCGGTATATTAGAGAAGAACTGCTCAAAATGATCCGCAACTTCAAGGTCCGAACTCACTAAATTATTATTAATACGTAGGTTGTAGTGCGGATCTTTGATTTTACGTTTCCCAGTTTCATCGTTGATTACTTGCCAAACAGTTTTTACTTTATCCTTGGAATTTTGGATCTTTCTGGACAGATAATCAGCTTTAGCAGCGGCACACATCATCTTAAAAGATTTAGAAAAGTTCTGGTTTAAGACATTTATTTCTCATAACGAATTTACAAAATTCACTTACATGAGATATACTAATATGTTATACATACTTTTAAAGATAGCGTGCAGTTAACAATTTTATTTTTATACTAAAAATGCATTTATAAATACTATAATATTTGTTATACATTATAAAGTGGGTAGAAATCGTTTGTAATATTAACAACGGCTTAGAGAACGAGTTACTTCGACCCTCCTGTTCAGATGCGTCACAGTGTAGATAAGAAACAAATATTCACGAGTTATAATGACAGCGGCATGGATGGATGCGGCATAGCCGTGCACACTAATGATGTAATACATTATTTGAATTTTCACTTGGTATTATATTGTTGATTGTAACGGGTTATGACCTAAAGTTGTATTATTTATTTATTTATTTTTTTGTTTCCTATGTTATTATTTTATTATTTTTTTTTTTTTTTACTTAAAGTTTCTGTAGGTACCAATTATAGGTTGATTTAAGAAAATAAAAGAGAATGGATTTAATAGTTATTGATCGAACATAATAGGAACAGTTATATTCTTAATATTTTCCGTAATATACATATATTTGGTTTTTAAATCAAGGATCTAAGTATTTTATCTATATTATTAAATTATTACACTTAATATAACAATGTTTAATAATTTATTAAATTAAATTTATTTATTATTATTAATTTTAGTTAGGTATGCGTATATTTATTATGTATATCTAGGTGTCAAGTTTGTATATTTATAATATTTAAAGATTATAATTAATGTAATAATGGATTAGTTTCTTATTATTATTCTAGTTGTAGGTTGTTGAATATATGAAATTTTAAGTGTTTCTTGAAGGTAGTTATGGATTTAGACTCTTTAATATCTTTCGGTAATTTGTTATATATTTGAGCGCCTTCGTACACGATGCTCTTTCTCCCATAATTCGTCCGTGGTGACCGCAGTATTAAATTATTCGCACTTCGTAATTTCATCTTTTGTACTTGATGTTTTTTTGTAAAATTTATCTGTGTGTGTATATCTTTTTGAAGTATTTTACGGACCAATAAACACGTATAATAGATATATGACTGAGGTATATTAATTATTTTAAGAGTTTTGTACATTTTTTTTAGTCGGGGTTTGAAAATCGTAGTTAAAAAGGGCCTTAAGCAATTTGTTTTGGGCTATTTGTATTTTAGACAGATTGGTTTTTGCTGCAGTCCCCCAAACTTCGATTAGATAGTCGATATGTGGCTTGATTAAGGAATTATATATTAGATATTTTATCTTTTGTGGGAGACATCGGGCAATACCTCGGACAGCACCAGTTAAGGAAGTAAGTTTAGATTTTATTTCACTGATATGTGGTCTCCATGTCAATTTACTGTCGATTATTAAGCCAAGATATTTTTCGTCAGTTTTAATATTTATTTGTTGATTATTTATTGATGGTGGGGTGTAATGATTGATTTTTTTATTTTTTGCAGTAAAGATTACATAATTTGTTTTGCAACATTCATGGTAAGCAAGTTCTGTTGAAGCCATGTATTGAGAAGATCTAAATCCGTTTGTACTTCTAGCATTATGTGTTCTATGTCATGTCCATAGTAAAAAAGACTGGTATCATCGGCGTATAAAGTCAATTTGCCTTTTAACCCTATGTCTTGGATATCATTTATATATAGTAAAAACAGGAGTGGCCCCAAAATAGATCCTTGAGGTACGCCATATGATATTTGTCTAGGGTTGCTTTGGTGTTTGTCAATTTTAACTAATTGTTGGCGATTCAACTGATAAGATGTTATTATTTTATAGGCCTCTCCTGTAATTCCTATATTATGAAGTTTTTTTAGAATAATAACAGAGATTGATCGTAGGTTAGTTATATATTTTTGTTTCTTTAATAAGTATAAGGTTTAGCTATTGATAAAATTATAATGTTAAGTTGTGATTAAATATCAAGTTTTTCTACCAGCATATTACTTGCAATGTTAGTATTCTACGAAAGTTAGTTTGTCTATTTGTTCAGGACAAATCTTGCAAGCTGATTAAGAATGTTGTGTGTTGACGATGAGGGACCTTCTTGTTCCTTTAGTCGTCAACACAGTGAATCCTCCTTTTTGTAAAGGGTCGGCAACGCGCATGTGACTCCTTTGGAGTTGCAGGCGTCCATGGCTTACGGTAGCTGCTTACCATCAGGCAGGCCGTATGCTTGTTTGCCACCGTCGTGGTATAAAAAAAAAAAAAACTTTTGTATTACTTTTTTATTAATACATATTTTGATGTGTATTTGCTTTAATAGATATAATTCGTTTATTATTCCAAGTACAATACATTTCGTCAAAATAGAAACTTAACTTAAAAATACATTAATATTAGATATAAACTAAACATGGTCACAAAATAATAATAAATATCACAAAAATGCACATCAATTCACTACACCTTATCAACTAAATACAAACACATAGGTACACAAAATCACAAATAAAAAATAGGGTCTAACTCCGCCCCCGAAGGTAGTGTGCCCATTAGGCTTGCGGCATTCCCGCGCTAGATTGCGATAGCAATACGCTGAGCCAGGAATGACTCAGCCCTCCGATCACCCGTTGCGTCAACAAGCCGCTTAGCCAGCTCCCCATAAACTGTGTGGGCTCCAGGCCCCCAGGGCCCGAGCGTCTCAACCCCAAACGGCTCAAACATGTAGGCAGAATCTATGGCCGCATATTTTCGCCGCTTGAGGCGCTCAGCCGCTTCGGCGGCTGCACCAACCCTTGACGAAGTCCCTGAAAGATGGGAGGGCGCAAAGGTGTCAACACACCAAAGGCCGTCCCAGCTTCCAAGGAACGAGTGTCATGCCGTCTGGTCTCTTTCCGTCGTCCCTAGCAAGGCCCGCGGGTTCTAAAACGGCAGGCGCTCCGGCAGTGGTAAGAGCCCGACGAAGGATGTCGTTGAGGCTAGCGTGCCTCGCAATACGGCCGGCGCTCCTGCTGCACGAAAGGCCATGCCGGCCCACATCCGTAACATTTGCTCCACAGTGGCAGAGATGCGGGGCAACACACGCTACTCCCAGCCGCAGCGACACAGCGAACCTAAAAGCGTCACTGCTGAGCAGAGTCTCTAGATTCTTGGAGGGCAAAGCCTGTAACCATGCCCCCGACTCCCACTTGTAACCGGCAAGGATACGAGCGCGCACCGCGGGGCTGGTATACGTATCTAAAAGATTATCCCGCACCAGCACGCAGAGCGGCTCGTCACATTGACGTTGTGACCGAGGAATCGAAGGCAAATTAGTGTTACAGCAAATGCCCTTCCAATAATCTACGGCATCCACCAAGTACGCAATTTCTATACCATCAGCGTCCTTCAAAATTCTTTTTATCAAACTCTGAGTACCGTGTACTGAGGAAAGAAACGCGGGCAAAGAAATGGTAGTGATTTTACGGCTCCCAATACCTCCATGCCGGATAGGAAGGGAAGCTTGACACCACTGATTGTCCTCCAAATTAATGTTGTTTGCTTTTATATTTAGTGGAAAATACTACAAATTGGAAACAAATAACTATTACAATGAAACAATGAACTGCAAAGAACTCTGGAACATAACGGGAATCCAAACCCACGTGTTTAGATTACCGTTCCAATGTGCTTCCAATTACACTAGACGTTCCTCTATCCACCTCAGTGAATTTTTCACTGTAATGAACAATGATGAATCAGTCACTAGCGACATCGTGATGTTCCAGAGTCCTTCGCAGTTGATATTTTGATTGTAATGGGCATCTGTTTCCAATTTGTGTTTCTATTTCTATTATCTCTTCTTCATTTTCTATTATAAATAAAAAGTATAACATACTGCTAATGATAATATCAACATTTTGTGCTGTCCCATCACTAAAACTTACCTGTTAGGTACAGTGATACAAGAGTCAGAAATTAAAAGTGCCTATTTAAGGGGATAAGTGTGTATAACGTACCTTATAATAAATAAAGTATAATCCATACAAAATTAAAATGCTACATAAAATGTACGGTGAAAATAAAGGAACGAATTAATTTCTAAACAGGAATGTTCACGCAAAACAGCGACCTCTAGTTGAAATGCATTCAAATTTACTCAATGAATGGCTGAGTGAATGCAATCCCGCGGATCCAATCACTCCGCCTGTCATCTCGCTCTGTTCATCTGCCAGCCGCCTCGGATGCACGTGCTGTCATTAAAAGCCTAGCGGCTAGCTTTCTTTTCCCGAGGTCGCCGCCGATCCTCGGTGACCTCGAGAGGTTTAATCCGCGTCGCGAGCGGTAGATCTAATGCGCCGTGCGCGAACATTTCGTTAAGTGTCGAACCAGTTGTAATTTTAGGTTAAGTCGAGTGAAATATACGCGTAAAGTGTGCCCGTTGTTTCCCTTCGAACAACCCATCCGCCATTACCACAGCAGTTGCGGCGGCGTACCCGTCTACGTCAGACGGTGGTGGCCTTGGAACCTCTCTTCGGCGGCGTGCCGGAGCGACACGACGGCTACAGAGAAGTATGAGATGTGCTTAACCGGCCTACCGCGGCGACTGGGCTAGTTCTGCGTACAAGGAATATCGTTATTTCAAGCATCTACAAGTATATTTCACTTAAGGAGCGCCACACATTAGAGCGGAATTCAGTGCGGAATTCATCACACTAGCTGAAATTTGTCTATTAAAACGGAAATTTGTTTATGGTAGCTGTATTTTTGAGACCATAGACAAATTTCAGCTATTGTGCCGTACTACAAGCACACATACGCTGAGTTTCTTACGCTGGTTCTTCTCAGTTGGGGCTCCTTTCCGAACCAGTAGTAGTTTATTGCCCTTGCCACAATACGGTTTTAAAAAGATTTGAATTAAATACAGTTGTTAAACCAGTGTTTATGTTTTATTTCATTACCGTGCGTCCGTGTGTAATGTGCTATAGGCTAGGTTATCCTGATAGTACCAGATTTTTTGGCAGTTTTATACAGATTTTATGGATTGCGGCTGAAATGAACAGATTTTATACAGATTTTTAAAAATGATAAGTAACTTTCAAATTTTACAATGTTCCTTTCCGGCATAATTTTGTAGACTAATCACGCCACCTAACGCTGCGGGACGTAAAATAAACCAGCGATGTATCTATTGAGCATGTGAGGTGCCCTCTAGCGGTCAATGGCATTCACGGTATGGTATGGGAGTTTTTTGGCGACATACGCCATCTAACTGCGAATAAAGTAAAGTAACTGCGAATCAATAGAGTATCTCTAATTTGTACGCCATCTAACGTAGACTGGCTGAACTAAGATGGGTATATACTCGACCCGACAACTGGCCTTCGGTTTTGCTACGCGATATCGGTCCTTGCTTGCATCGATCTGCAATAAATGTCATAGGTTGTTTGTTTTGTTTCGGTTCGGATGTAAATAAGATAAAAATAGGTATTGTTCAGTGTTTTGAGTGTTAATTACAGTATTAGGATAGTGTTAGGATTTATTTGGACAGTGTTTATTAGTTATCAGTGGACAATGTCAGCCAAAACTGCCAAAAGTCCAAGAACTGCACAGTGTTTTGTTCTAAGTTGGACAACTGAAAGTTATTTTAAAGATTGGCTGCAACCAAGTAAAAAAGGAGATGAATTTGCTTACTGTAAGTTTTGCTTATGTGATTTGTCAATTGGGCGAGGCGGCAAAAATGATTTGGTGCGACATATGAAGACAACAAAACACCTGAACAATGTTCCGGCTGGCCGTTCGTCTACGCAGAGACCAGTAACAGATTTTTTCAAAAAAAATGATTTCAAAGACGCAGTAAAAAAAGGTGAAGATCTAATGACAGCTTTCATAGCAGAACATAATTTGCCGATGAGTGTTATGGACCTCCTGCCACAATTAGTTAAAAGTGTTTGCCCGGACTCGGAGAAAGCAAAAGAACTTGCCTGTGCTAGAACTAAAACCACCGCTATTTTAAAAAACGTGACAGGCGCAAAAGAAAAAGAGTTAGTTATATCTGCGCTCAAACACAACAAATTTTCATTAATGGTTGACGAAAGTACCGATAAAGGTACAATTAAACATTTATGTTTAGTGGCGAGGTACTATAAGGATACGAAAGTGAACGATGTGTTTTTGGGCTTAGTGCCCTTACAAGATGCGACAGCAGATAAGTTGTAAGATCAGTCACAAAATTATTTCACGGCTATGACATTCCATACACAGAAAATTTTATAGGATTCGCTGCCAATGGCGCGAATGCGATGATGGGTGCTCACAACTCTTTGTGCAGCCGGCTAAAATGTGACATACCACATTTATACACTGTAAAGTGCATATGTCACTCTTTTAATCTGTGCGCGTCGTACGCATGTATAAAATTGCCGCGCGAACCGGAAGGTCTCGTAAGAGATGTGTATAATTACATCAGGGGCAGCCCGAAACGTATTAGCCAATTCAAAGAATTTCAAGATTTCTTAAATTTGAAACCGCACAAGATTCTTCATGCCTGCCAAACGCGATGGCTGTCATTGAGGTCAGCCATAATTCGAATTTTAGAGCAGCTTGATGCACTGAAATTGTTCTTTACGGAGGCGGCATTCTCCGATAGACTCAATGCGGCGGATTCGATTTTAAGTATGTTAAAAAATCCATACAACAAATTATACCTGCAGTTCCTTGAGTACGCATTAGATTTTTTTATAAAATTGAATAAAACTATGCAGACGGAAAAACCCCAAGTTCACAAACTGCTCGAGACCGTGTCCAACGAATTCAGAAGTTTATTGGACTGTTATATGTCTTCCCAATATTTGGCGCGGACACCTCTAAAAATGGTGCAAGTGGATAATCCCCGCCATTTTAAAAAAATAGAAGAAATCTACTTCGGCGTCAAAGTTTCCATTAATATAAACAACAGCGACCTGAGTCCCAGTGACGTGCACACGTTTAAATTACGGTGTCTGGATTTCTACATCGAAGGCGCCAAGCAAATCAAAATGCGCTACGACTTTGACAACCCAATATTGGAAAATACGACTTTTTTGGATCCAGTGGTGGTCAAGACGGGGTCGGTGCCATCATTGTTAAGTATTGCGACCCACTTCAAATTGCTGTCGGAAGAAAATTATCAAATTCTTGACAACGAGTGGCGCCACTTAAAAAACAAGAAAGGGATCATTGAAAACGAAGAAGAAGATCTAGAAAAATTTTGGTGGAAAGTTTTTACAGCCAAAGATCCTACAGAAAAAAACGAAACTCTTCTGTACCCTGTATTAAAACAAACGCTTACAGCCCTGTTAAGCTTACCGCATTCCTCCGCTGCCGTAGAACGAATATTTTCATTGTGCAATCTAATCAAAACGAATATCAGCAACAGTCTTAATACGGATACATTGGAAGGACTGTTATTTACAAAACAACTACTGAACCATGAACCTTGTTACAAATTCAAAGTGACAGACGATTTGATTTCAAAAATGACCGCCGAAATATATAAATAATTTATACTAATTAAGTATATAATGTGATGATTCTAATGTAAAACAAGCCTATTGAACTTGGGTGTGTGTAATATTATTTACTGAATAAATAATAGTTTAGTATTTAAATCATAGAACCTTTACAAACGACACAACTTATCGCATTCAATTTACCTATATTAAATCCGAGTGTGTGAATTCAAATGCTATAATATGAGTCGTGTAACGGGTTGGCTTAAAGTAATGAGAATGTATTCGGTGGATACTGGCCGGCGAGAAAAGAGTATAAATTGATTTTCTTTTGTTTTAATATACGTCAAAAATGTCAATCTTTTTCGTTTATGACTAAAAATTAATATACTATTAGTCTATTATAAATAATGTCTGCGAGAGAGTTGTTGCGTGAACGTGTCTATCAACTTCTTGGACGACGTGAAAAATCTGAGGTGATTGCACACTTCAAAACTGAAAATGTCCCTTTGTCTACAATTTACCGCCTGATCCGCCGATGGGAACTTGGTGTTGATACAAAAGATTTGCCAAAAACAGGTAGACCTCCAATCCTTCCTACTCGTGTTCAGAAGAAAGTGGCTAAGTTTGCACAAAATAGGGTTGGCGTGTCACAAAACAAGTTAGCCATAAAGTACAAGGTGTCCCGTGGTTGTATTAGGAATATTTTAAAGAAAAATAACATTCAACATTTCAAGCGACAAAAAGCACCCAAATATTCCGATAAACAACTTGAAGAAATACCTAGCAAGTGCAGGAGATTACGAAGAAACCATTTGGGTAAAGAAATATCAATAGTAATGGATGACGAAAAGTACTTCACATTTACCAACGATAACATGCCTGGTAATGACGGATATTACACAGCCGATAAAAGTAGTGTTTCGGACAACGTTAAATTTAAATGTAAACTCAAATTTGAAAAGAAGGTACTCATCTGGGTCGTAATATCTGACAAAGGAATTTCAAAGGCAGTAATCAGAGATTCATCAAGACCAGCTATCAATGCCCAAGTATATCAGCGGGAGTGCTTGCCGATTGTGTGTAAATTTATAAATAAATACCATTCTCATGGAAAGTACATATTCTGGCCTGATTTAGCCAGCTCCCACTATGCAACAAGTACTCAGAATTGGCTGACGGAACGAGACATACATTTTGTACCCAAGGAGTCAAACCCTCCGAATGTCCCTAAAGCTCGTCCAATTGAGGATTTTTGGGCAATCCTGAGTAGATTGGTTTACAGTGATGGATGGGAAGCAAAATCACCAAAACAATTAAAACGCAGAATACAAAGTCAATTGAAAAAAGTAAAGCTGGATGTAGTCCAAAGTATGATGAGAGGGGTTAAAACCAAGTTGCGAAAAGTTGAAGATGGGGGATCCTTTTTGCATATTATAGTTAGATATTGAAATACTAGTTTTAATGGATTTTAATAAAATATTACTGTTTTCACCTATACTTACTGGGTTTATTAAAAATAATATTTAATTAAAATTCTCATTACTTTAAGCCAACCCGTTAATCCCGTTATGTATAGGTCTGTTTTTATTTTATACCTTCCACCTTTCAATTTAAAAATAAAATCGAAGTTAAGGCCCGGCCGATGTAGTCCAGGCTTTAATATCATTTCGAACGGAGTAGTGAGGTGGATTGCACGATAGAAACGCTTTATCTTTATGCTGTCATATAAAAAAAATTACGAATTTTCTAGTAAAAAAATTTTTAACTCAGATTTTATACAGATTTTCCGTCTTGCAACTACACAGATTTTATACAGATTTTTTCCACCTTGCAACACAGATTTCCTAGTTTGCCATCTGGAAGCACTGGTCCTCGACGACATATATAATTTAAAAAGCTATGCGTGGGAATGAGTTTTACCTTTAAAGTACTGACGTTAATCTTTTCATTTTTGTTAATGATTAAAAAATAATAAGTAATTTGAATAATTTAAAAGTCGATAAAAATATGTTTAGAAACAATTTAATAATAACACACACACAGACACACTGCTTTTTTAACAGAGCAATGCTTTACAATTATGGCTGTATGCCGAATGGGTCTCTGCCTAACCCAAAGGTGGCCTGAAGCGGGCACCGTGCCCAAAGAGGGCACTGGACTTAATATTGCCGTTTCAAAAAAGAGCGCATCGTTACACGTGACAGTACTCCCCGCCGCCCGCGCACCTCGCGTCATTCGTCCGGCTCATCTGCGAGCACGCCGTTACACGCTCCGTCGAAAAAATGTTTTAAAACAAACCGATTTATTTTTGATGACTCTGATTTTCTGCCAGCTTCTGTTACTGAAAATCCATTAAATCCGACCGAAACTGAACAACGAGTTGAAGCACCTTTGCTACGTGAACAACAAGCAGAAGCACCTTTGCCACTGGAAGCTAGTAGAAGTACATCTTCCCCTTCGGCACTGGATGATGTAGCAAGCACACATAATGTGTTTCCGTCTGAAACTTTAAGGGAAGAACATGTGACTCCTCCACTGACTTTAAGTGGTGCATCCCAAAATCGTCTTCCGACGCCCCCACAAATTGACCCAGGAATACAGGTAAATAATCCAGTTAATAGACATGATCTTCGTACGGTCCATCTACCAGCAACAGAGTCAACAGACATTCAGCATTCCAACGAGCACGGTCGCACATCATCTCTATCAGAGGGAACGCCATCTCCATCGGACCGTGAACAAATTAGGAACATAGATAGTCAAATAACAATCAATCAATCCATCCATCCATCCACAGACACCCTTGCTATACCTGGCCGCAGTACACACGTAAGTCCTATGGTAATAAGGCGACTTCCCAAGGTTGCTCCAAATAAAACAACCCGACGCAGAAGAGTACAAAAAGCTGAGGTATTAACTAGCACACCGATCAAAGAAGAGCAGAAACTTAAAATGGACAAAAAGAAATAAAACAACCAGAAAGAATATGTACAAAAAAAGGTGGAACCTATTAAAAGAAATATAAACGAAGAGCTGGCTATCAAAAAACCAAAGAATAAGAAAACTAAAGCAAACCCAAAGAAAACAAAAACCAAAACGAAGCCTACCGAGCAATATCGTTGTTTTGAATGCCACGAGCACTATGAAGACCCAGCCGTTGAGGACTGGATAAAATGCAATGACTGCGACTCGTGGGCTCATGAATCTTGCACTGTCAGGAAATTTAAACTAAGTTATTTAAATTAGGATATAGGTAACAGTAAGAGGCTGATTATGACTGATTATATAAGATTTTTAGTAGCTATCATTTATTATACTATTGAAGAAAACAGATCTTTATTATTTGTTTTTAATTTTTTAGAAGAAGTTATTAGTTTTATTCTGTGATTTTCCTCTGTGATTGCTGCTAACAGATTAAATACAAAATTCAATCAAGATCTTTTGTTTTTTTTTTAGTTATGGCTATCCCATTTCGGTACATTATGTGCGTGACCGCTTTACCCCAGCCCATGCCCGTTTTGCCCTAACTAGTGTCCACTTTAGGCCCCCCCCTGGGCAAAGCGGGGGTTTTGTAAATTGCATGTAATTAATTTGTTTTTCAATTTGCGATAAATTAAGCCATGCTCCATCGAAAAGTGTTTAATAATGGACCTAGAGGCAAACAAATGAATAATGTTACTAGGTTACAAACCATATTTTTTTTTAACTTTCCCTTAACGCATTTACTGCCACCGACGCATATGTGCGTCACCGTGACTTTCACGCAGTGCCTTCGACGCACAGACGCGTTCATAGTATTAAGTGACTTTCACCCAGTGCCTCCGACGCATATGTGAGTTGTAAATTTCGAAATGTTCCTCTTACGTCTAAAATGTTGCTTGTTGGGCCAGAAGATATTTTTGTACGAGTATGTATGTACATAAATTATATAAATGGTAGTAGAAAATAATAAGTAAGTAAAATATAATGCTGATGAAAAGACTATAGGTACCAGTAGCGTGGCGTGAAAGATTTCGTCGGTAAAGCCGGAGCTGCTTTTGGGCTCAATTTTGTTTGGAGTTCTTGTGCCACAAGGCAATTTTAGGCAAGCCGGAGGGAATGGAGTAGTATGGACACCACGCCACTAATAGGTACACACTTGAACAAAGAGGTTTGTTATCAATACAAACTTTAGTGTTAATAGGAAGTTGGATAAGTGGATGACATATAATTAAAACGAGTATATGATCGGTTTCCATAATTGAAAATAAACATTTGAACAAGATGCGTGATAGATGTGACAGATCTCATTCTCTCTAAATTCGTCTGTCTCTACATACATCACAGCGATCACATTGAAATAAAAAGTATTAAAGGTTGAACACGCCAAAACTTAGGCACGCAAAATTTGTTTTTAAACCAGTTTGAAAATAAATAACTAAATTATGAATACCACATTAAATGACAAATTTAATTACCTCTAAAATCACATTTTTAATTCTAATTAATGTTTACACAGTAAGCCATAAATCGAATTTTCTACGCACACGGCTCATAAGACTTTGCACCATCTCTTTAGGAAAGATTTTTGTCGCCCAGGTCCGTATTTTTTGTAGCTGAGGGACCGATTTTACTTCTCCGCCTTTCTTTTTTAGAATTCCTTTCATAATACTCCAGTACTCTTCAACAGGCCGCAGTTCTGGACTATTTGGCGGATTGCATATTTTGGGTACCACCATGATCCTGTTAGCGTTGTACCATTCCATAACTGATTTTGCGTATTAGCAACTGGCTAGATCTGGCCAAAACAGCGGTGGTGAGGCATGCTGTCTTATAAAAGGCAGCAAACGCTTCTGTAAACAATATTTCCGATAAATATCGCCGTTTATTGTCCCGGTGGTGATAAACGTGCGACTTATTTTACCACAGCTGCATATTGCCTGCCAAAGAAGGTATTTTTTGGGAATTTCACTCGTTTTTTTAATTCACAATTTTCAGGAGCATCTGTTCGCGATTTGCTAGTATAAAACTCTTGACCAAGTATTTGTTTAAACTCCGCTTTTATATACGTCTCGTCGTCCATCACCGCGCATTTAAATTTTGTAAGAAAATATTCATAGAGTTTTCGCGACCGTTTCTTTGCGGATAAGTTCTATTTTGAGTCTAGGTCTGGTGCGACCTGGGCTTTATAACTCCTCAGTCCTGCCCTCTGTTTCATTTTTTGGACAAAACACTGAGAAATTTTCACTTTTTTAGCAACATCACGAGATGAAATCGTATGATTTGAGGTAGAAATCTTTAAAATACTCTGCAACCCACCACTTCCTGGCTTTCTATCTATTGGCAAGCGGTCATGGAATGTTTTTAATACGTGACCAACCGTAGATTGTGGATATTTCAGCCTTTTCGTGATATCTTTGTAGCTTAACATGGGATTTTTTACATGTTCGTGCAGAATGCGTTCACGTTTTTGATGTTGTACGCTCGACATTTGGCCAATTAATTAATAAAAGAAAATGAAACGATCATCATTTTATAGCCCAGTTCCTTGTGAGAAAATTGTTGTTTAAAAAGTTTGAATATCTTCATTTTTCGAATAACTATAGCTATTTTTACATGCCCAAATTTTGGCGTGTTCAACCTTTAAGTACTAAATTAATAATCATGGCTCGAAGCTATGAACAGGTGCTCCGTGATATGCGGGAGATATTTGGAGAAGACGATGAAATTACAGATGATGTTACTTCTACGGACCCTCAATCAGATCACGACTTGAACCTGAGCTCTGGAACCAACAAAGAAGGCTTTACAAGGAGTTCTGAATCCGAATACAGGTAAGTAGACTTCTCAATCCGCCTTTTATGTTTACTTAGTCAAATGTGCAAGTCAAATCCCTTATGGTGTAACTTTATTGTACAGTCGAGTACATTCGGCGTATACTCGGTGCTGTCACATTATTTGGACATGTATTAAAGTAACCAAACATGGCTACTAACTTAAATGGATACATAATTTTGTAACTTCCAGGCGTATACATATCTTTGTACTCGACTGTACAGTTAGCATCAAATACTTAGCAGCAGTCGAAATAGCCAAATATTACAAGTCTTTATTACTATAAAAACAAGGAAGTGTATCGATATATTTGGCCACTTTGACTGATACTACCTATATAAAACACAGCACAGAATAATCCTTCTATCTACGTAGGTACATATTTTCACGCCTGTATTCAGTAAAAGAGCATGCAAAGCACGCGAAATTACAGTGCCACTTTTTACCCGACTACGGCGAAGCAATGGAAGGGTAATAATTGAAAACCTATGTATGTTCGACTTTAACGTCGCTACTTGTGAACCGATTTCTAGAAAATCCGATGTCTATCGGTTTATCTTTTTTTCTAGCAATTATAGGGTAATATTATCGGGTAAAAGATGAATAAAAAGTGACATTTAAGTATACGCAGCAGCAGTGAGACGTGTACGGGTAAGGGTAATTGACTGTATTTTTTCCAGTTCGGAGACTGAAACTACTTTAGAAGAGGATAGCGTAAGGATCGAAAGTACCTCACAAGAAGAGGAGTGGACAAATCATCGAGTACATACACAGCAGATGCCGACGCCACCTACTCCTGTTTTACGTATTAGCGATGCAACTAACAAAACACCATTGGATTATTTTTTGGTACTTTTTAATGACATTTTTTTTAAATATTTAGTATCATGTATCAATTGCCATGGTAATATTGTTAAAGGTAAGACGAATTCAGATCAAAGCAGAGTGAAAAAATGGAGTGATACTAACAAAACGGAGCTATTAACATTTTTAGGTATCTTGTTCTTTATGGGTTCAGTTCCGTTGAAGAAAATAAATGACGATTGGAGAAAAACTCACCTAGTTCAATTTTTCTTAGGACAGTACATGAGCAGAAATAGATTTCTACTAATTCTAAGAATGCTGTATTTTACTACTCTAGATGTAGCTGGTAATATTTACTCTGCTGTTGATCCACTTATACATACTTTCAATAATGCTATGAAAGATATCGTTTATCCAACGAAACAACTTGTAATTGATGAATCAATGGTGTTATTTAGAGGGCGATTAGGAATACGGCAATACATTAAAAATAAAAGGCACAAGCATGGTATTAAACTATACGTTCTTGCTGACCCTGAAGGCCTGGTTCATAAAGTACACATGTGCAAGGGTAAATCTGATAAAGAAGTTGGTGGCAAAGGCCATGTAAATAAAGTTGTTTTAAAATTATTAAATGGTTACCTAAATGCCGGACATTCCGTCTACATGGACAATTTTTACAATAGCATTGATTTAACTGAAGAGCTATTATTAAAAAAAAACATATTGCACTGGTACTCTTCAATCAAACAGAAAAATAATCCGGTCGTCGTAACTGGTAAAAAACTATCACGAGGTGGTAAAATCTACCGTTATAATAAAAAGGGATTTGTATATTAAAGTGGAAAGACAAAAGGGACGTTTTAACCATAAGCTCTGAACATTCACATGAAGCTCAAGTAACAGTAAACCGGCGTGGTGTCGAAGTAGAGAAACCCAACATCGTTTTACAGTATAATAAATTCATGAAAGGAGTTGACAGGCATGATCAAATGCTAGCGTATTATACATGTGAGCATAAAACTATTAGATGGTTCAAGAAAATCGGTATTCATATTTTGCAAATGATGTTTACAAATGCGTACTTTCTTTATAAACGAGGGACCGGTAAAACAATTACTCTGCAGGTTTTTCGTGAAAAAGTTCTGTTTGAAATTCTTCCGCCGCCATTATCTGATTACCAAGAACCGACCTTTGCAACTCATATGCCCATTGAGTTAGTTCGCACTGATGGAGGCGTCATAAAACGGCGTAGGTGCGTAAGATGCCGGAATTTATATAAAAAAAGAAAAGATACGACTATATTGTGCCCTGATTGCGATGTTGGACTGTGCCTTTCGTGCTACAAAAGCTATTACATTGAAAAAGGCTTACTCGTGAAAAATATCGCATAATTTGTATTATAACTTTTTGGTATGAATATATTTTTTAATTCACATCAAGTGTCCGACATGTCAAAGAAATAAAAGAAAATGTCGTTTTGAATGTCTAGGTTTGTTTATACGATCGGTTATTTTTGAAAACGCAACAAAATGAATAAAAAAAACATCATTAATAAAATCTTCTCTAAGAATCCTAATAGTCTCTATAAAATTGCAATGCAACGTACGATTAAAATCATTGCTGTACAGTATGATTTTTTTGATAATACATTGCCATTTTTCGAGCAAGTAAGTTGGTCATGTTTATTTTTGTAGAAGTTTCCTGCGATGTTGGACTGTGCCTTTCGTGCTACAAAAGCTATCACATTGAAAAAGGCTTACTCGTGAAAAATATCGCATAATTTGTATTAGAACTTTTTGGTATGAATATATTTTTTAATTCACATCAAGTGTCCGACATGTCAAAGAAATAAAAGAAAATGTCGTTTTGAATGTCTAGGTTTGTTTATACGATCGGTTATTTTTGAAAACGCAACAAAATGAATAAAAAAAACATCATTAATAAAATCTTCTCTAAGAATCCTAATAGTCTCTATAAAATTGCAATGCAACGTACGATTGAAATCATTGCTGTACAGTATGATTTTTTTGATAATACATTGCCATTTTTCGAGCAAGTAAGTTGGTCATGTTTATTTTTGTAGAAGTTTCCTGCGAAATTAGTTGTCCTTACTTAAGGCACTTAATGATCCATAAATGTTTCTATTCTATTTTTTGATTGAGGTTATGGCTTGGAAAGATATTAGTCTTGTTACCCTGTTCACATTTGGGTGTACAAATGTATACAGGGCGTCCCACGGCCATGCCACATGGAGGGAAAGTACCTTTAATAGAACATTTTACTGAAAGAAGACATTATCTAATTTTTAAAAGTTAGTAATTCTGCATTCAAAGATTTTCTAAAAATTACTTGCTTCGTCCGGGAATCGAACCGACTCACATGTGAAAAAGAAACATCCTGTATTTTTATGATCCGTATCGCAAGAATGTACAAAACTAAATCATTTTTCTAAAGTAACATGGTATCCCAAAAGAAAGGCAAATAGTAAAATCTATGATTGAAGTTTCAAGATTCAGTTCGATTCCTGACAAAGTATGAGAAATTCGATTTTTTCAAAAAAATCTATGAATGCCAAATTACTCACTTCTAAAAATTAGATATCCCCTTCATGTGGCATGGCCGTGGGACGCCCTGTATATGTGTAAAAAAACTAGATTTTACTGTTAACATGAAGGTCAGCTAAGTTCTTCGTAATTCATTATCATTATGATAACTTCTTATACTTCCGCGATTTAGTAAGTATTCATCGGAATAAAACAATTTAAACGGTTTAAATCGCGTACATTGAAACTGTGTCCAATTCCTGACGTTTCGAGCCCTTTCCAGGTCCCATGATCATGGGCAACTAAATAAAAATAATCGGGAAAGATGTCAGGAATAGAGAGTTTTAGTGTTTTAGTTTCAATATACGCGATTTAAACCGTTTTATTCCAATCACTATATAATTGTACATTTTATTATGAATTTCAAATTGCATTGTACGAGTAAATTCACAAAATGGTTGTTTGGATTTAAGGTTGAAAATATGAGTTGGACGTTGTATTGTTTAAGACTTCCACAAGTAATACATACCGATTTATTCTTTGAAGTATTGCCAAATAATACGGTATCTCTTACGGATGAGGGAATGATGGCGACAGGTTTTTGCGAAGACTGTCGTCGTCTCTATTGGAATCCTGAAGGCGTCGATGAAATAGACGCAGTTACGTTATACTGTCGGTTATGCACTAATGAGTTATTTTGTAGAAATAAAAATAAATAAGGTATTTTTAAGTTCAGTTACCCAAGAATATTTGAATATAATATTGTTTTTTTTTGTGTCAGTATGCCAATTTCTATAGTGTTCTGTTAGTCGATTCAGATGTATTAGATTTAGTTCAATTTTAGTTATAAGTATATGAAGCATAATTACAATCAATTGGTTCAATGTGATTAAAGAATATAAAACATTAATTACCGTGTTTCATTCAAAACAATGTTTCCTAGAGTTAAAATAATTATCCAGTACCAATGCGAACAAACCACTGTCAAATTAGTATGAACTCATATGTGCGGCGGAGGCACTGGGTAATAATCCGTTGAACTCACATGTGCGTTTGAGGCACCCAGCAAAGTGCGGCACCTGGCGAATGGCAAGGAAAAGAGGGTGGCAGTGAATGCGTTAAGGTGCCCTCTTTGAGCCTATTCATTGAATGCCGTTTGACGCGCGACAACTAGTTTTTTATAACCGCTATGACCAGTGGTCTTGTACTTTTGGCAGAGGGGGACGCCTGACAATTACTACTCCATTGGTTTATTTCTCTGAGATCACATTAGTAAGGAAGGTATCAAACCAAGCGACGAAAAAACGCAACTCATTTCAAACTTCCCGCTACCGAACACAGTCGAGACTATCGCTGTGACACTGCATTTTTGAATTTGTAACAAGCAACTGACTTTGTATTTTCATATGTACTTGTGAAGGCAGATTACAGTACAATTCTATTTTTTTAACAATTTTTTTATTCTGCCTGGTCCTTCTACAATTCCCCAGTCTTTGAACGCGGCTTTTAGAGTAAGTTTTTTAAACTTGTTACACAGCAATATGTTTAAGTATAGATTAAAAACAAACACACTGTTGTATAGTAAAAAAAAATACTTAAATTGAGAAGGTCTGGTCACCTGGCTAGAGGAGACAAGAAGTGGAGCAAGCGAGTAACTGAGTGGTACCCATTGGGATGCAAAAGGATGAGTGGCACACAACTCAAGAGATGGGAAGACGACATTCGCGAAGTTGCAGGAATAACCTGGCACAGAGTAGCGCAAGATAAAAACGAGTGGAGAATACTGGAGGAGGCCTTTGCCGACTGGCAAACAGACATGCAGAAGATTAGAAAGATAGACATACTAGAATACTAAAGGGAAAAAAACAATATCTTCCATGTCAAGAAAGAGGCTATAATAAAAAAAACCGGCTAAGAGCGTGTCGGGCCACGCTCACTGTAGGGTTCCGTAGTTTTCCGTCCGTCACAGTAAGTGTCCCCACTTAAGAGTTAATAACACCGCCATGTAGGATATGATATGAGAGTTCCATGTACAGCGACATCTATCGGCAAATTGAGTAAACTATTGCGCGCGAGCATAAAGTATGGAAGATGATTTTTATGGGATAATTCTTTATTGCGTGAACCGATTTTCACCGTTTTTACTTTATTTGAAAGCACGTCATTTCATTATAATTTTGTAGAAATTACAGGTACAATAAACACCTGCTTATACGGTTAAATTACAAACTTAGTTCAGAAATTATTTTGTATTTTTTTTTCAAAAACTATTCATCCTATCAAGTTCAAAATAATTTTCCAAGAAAGTTTTTATAAAGTTCTACTTTTGAGATTTTTTTCATATTTTTAAAACTTATGGTTCAAAAGTTAGAGGGGGGGGGACGCATATTTTTTTACTTCTGGAGCGATTATTTCCGAAAATATTTACATTATCGAAAAATGATTTTAGGAAACCCCAATTCATTTTTAAATACCTATCCAATAATATATCACACGTTAGGGTTGAAATGAAAAAAAAAATCACTCCCCACTTTACGTATAGGGGAGGTACCCTAATAAAAAAAAATTTTTCACTTTTTATTTTACCACTTTGTCGGCGTGATTGATATACATATTAGTACCAAATTTCAGCTTTCTAGTGCTAACGGTCACTGAGATTATCCGCGGACGGACGGACGGACGGACGGGCAGACATGGCGAAACTATAAGGGTTCCTAGTTGACTACGGAATCCTAAAAAACTGTATAGTTCCTAGAAATACGAGCGGTTTTTGATTCTTTTTATTTGATTGTTGCCTATAGATGGTTGAATTTTATGTTTGTTACTGTGATTTACTATGTGATTTTTAACAGTAGTATTCAAAAGATCTCTATGCTTATAAAACAAAGAATGTAAAGAAAAGTCTGATTACCTTAAATAATGAATATAATTATTAAAAAATAAAAAAACTATGTTGATTCTTATATTACCTATGTGTTTTTATTGTACTGTACCTACTGAGGATCTCCCCTGGTGTCCCCTAAAACGAGATTAAATAAAAGAAATGACTGATCACTTTATAATTATATTGAAATCAGCTGTCTTGATAAAAGTAATAGTCATACTTATTTAAATATCTTTTTGCTTTGCCACCACTCCATACCGATTACCTCTTAACTGAGAATCACCCATACAACACCAATCCTCCAATCAAAGTAATAAAGGACTGGCTGACGTGACTTACAATCCAACACCAATACCTACAATCCAAGAAAATAAACTGACTTTTGAACTGAAAATATACAGCAAATTAAAAGAACAAGAAAGAAAAATATTGTTGCATCATGTTGCAATGCAGGATTACATTTTTTGGTTCACTGTAGTTGCAGGTTTGCTACAAAACAGGCAATAAAATTGTAACATGACATGATCCACAACAATTTTTATCTAATCCAGCACCTCAAAGGTACTTGTATATGTTTTCAATTTAGAACAATATTGACACCATGTATAGGTCGATTCACTAAAGCTGGCACGAATGGAATGAATGAAAGTTATGTCACCTCTCACTTCGAGTGTTAGTGTGAGTGCCGTTCTTATACAGGGGCCTCTTAATATTTTGTAAACAACAACAAAATGGGTTTTTGTTATCCAAGAAAAAAAAAAAATATTATAATATAAGCATAATCTGCACAATATTTAGACTAAATAGGTAATAAATATGTCCGAAAGGTATATTTAACCGTTTGATACAAAAATATTTTACTATCATGGTGTTTTATGCAGATATCAGAGCGCTGGTGGCCTAGCGGTAAGAGCGTGCGACTTTCAATCCGAAGGTCGCGGGTTCGAACCCCGGCTCGTACCACTGAGTTTTTCTTCGGAACTTATGTATGAAATATCATTTGATATTCACCAGTCGCTTTTCGGTGAAGGTACACATCGTGAGGAAACCGGACCTAGTCCCAATAAGGCCTAGTTTCCCCTCTGGGTTGGAAGGTCAGATGGCAGTCGCTTCCGTAAAAACTAGTGCCTACGCCAATTCACGGGATTAGGTTGTCAAGCGGACCCCAGGCTCCCATGAGCCGTGGCAAACATGCCGGGATAACGCGAGGAAGAATAGAAAGGAGTTTTATGCAGACGCTAGTTTTTTGATATACTAAGATACATAAGTGTTGTAAGGCAGTGCATTTGTACATATTGCTTAATTTAGGATGTGGGGTGACACTATTCCATTGTCTCGTATGAGTTTGACCATGTGTAACTATTGCCTAATAAGTTGCCTTGTCATGTCATTCATGTAAACGATATACTATGTGCCTGACGGTTACACTTTGCTTGGTCAAGAATATAATTTCACTAAATTGTCAGTTTATTCTTCTTGTCTTCGCGGCCTGGTAAAGGGTTAGTGTCAAGAATTAATAGGTGACGGGACGGACGACTAGTTCGAATTATAAAAAAGGTTTAAAACGGTGGCAGACTAAGGAGTCCGTCGTTAACATAGATTTTATTTCATGAATATCGTTTTTCATACCGACGCAGCAATCCCCAAAATCACGACAAAAAGATGCAAAATTCTTTCGAAATTTTGCTGTTCACGGCGTCATCGTGCCTGGGAACAATGTTATATAAATAGTTTATTTATTTATTTATAAAACATACAATAAATAGGTTGGATTAGGTACGAAGTACCTAAGATCATTCATAGATACCATATTAATTGATAAACTTCTTATAACAATGACATTTCACGTAATCTTCAATGTCAATTGATCGGCAAACATTACTAATACCGTAAAGTTTTGGATCTTGTTTTCAAAATGACTTCGTCTAATCTTGGGCCAGGAATAACATTATCGGGACTAGGGATTGCAATCCGATCCGGCGGATCCGGTAATCCGGCCGGATCCGGCCCTTTTTGACAAGGACCGGATCCGGTGGTCTTGCCGGATCCGGGACCGGATGTATGCAAAACGAACTAAAACACGTATTCGCAGCCTACTACAGTATTAAAAATTCAAATTTCGTGCCAATATCTAACTGTCACTCGACGCGAGATCAGTGCGACGTTGCCGTTCGCCCCTCCCCGCATTCCCTTCCCGCCCGCTAGCCGTAGCTACTTGTTTGTTTCACTTGTTTGCTAGTTGACGCTCGTCTTCCGCGAGCACAAGGTGTGTCGTGAACTTGTGTCGTGTCAGTGTCATATTTTGTGCACCGTAAGTACTAAACCGATATATTTTTATCCCTTTAATGTGTATGGATAGTTGGCTATATTAAATTAAAAGATTCGTATTATAAAGCTAAACAAATAAAACGAAATCGCAATAGCCCACTGTTGTTACATTCGTTTAACCTAAGCCGCTTTTTATTACGTACGAAAACAAACAGTTTTTAAAAGATTTTAAAGGTTTTTATTTGAGTTTATGTTTTTTACGTACGAATTACACACTAATCCTACTATGTAAGAAGCACGATAATTGCTAACTATGCTATTAAAAAGGCAGAACATGGGTTTGTTTGAATGTATGTACGTGCACGTAAATTAACGGCTTGACTGGGTTCGGTCTACTAAAATGATAGCTATATTAACATTAACATTAAGGGTTCATCAAGGATGTGTTTGTTTTAAAGTGTTATGCATATGTTTGGTTGTTGCTATGTATTATATGGGAGGAAAAAATAGAGGTTTGTTTTTTTTGCAGGTGTAGATTAAACTGGAAGATGTCACAAAAAGGTAATAAAAGTGAAGCTGATGAGGACGAGAATAATATATGGCACTATTTTACAAAATCGGACAGCGGGAAAGACGCAAAATGCAATAAATGCACTGGCACTACTATGTTAAAAATAAGTAAAGGCTCATATAAAGGCTCATATAAGTCCTTTTTTCCGAAATCTACACCCCAGAATTAATCGGAAATGACTACCATAACGACTTTCACCAAAAAAGTGTTTGACCGCCATCTTGGATTTCTAAATAGACATTATTTTCGAAATCTGCACACCCGAATTAGTCGGAAATGACTACCATGACGATTTTGACAGAATTTTCCGTTTCCGCCATCTTTGATTTTAAAACGGTCCTTATTTTCGAAATCTACACCCCTGAATTAATCGAAAATGACTACCATAACGATTTTTACCATAAAGTGTTTGACCGCCATCTTACACATCTGAGAACAAAACATTTCATTACAGTAACTAGCAAATCTAGCAATGAAACTGCAAATAAACAGTTAAAACGTCCGTTTCCGAAATGTGTTGTCAATGCACCCACAGCACCAACAAGTGATCAACCATATTCATCAAAACATGATCAAGATCAAGCTCAAGCTGCAACATCAAGTTATGAACCAGAGCCAAGCACTTCTCAAAATATTGTTGAATTTGTTGACCTCGAAATACCAAGAAAAAAAACCAAAACACTGGACAGTTACTTTAAAAAAGAAGACAAAATGGAAAGCATGATTTCACGAATGGTTTGTAAAGACGGGTATCCTCTCAGCACGTTTTGCACATCTACGGATTTAAGGTATTTGTTTCACAAGAGCGGATTTCAACTGCCAAAATCACCAAATACAATAAGATCAATTGTTACAAACTTCGCTAATACGATCAAAGCTGACATGATCATTGAATTTGATTATCTCAAAAAACAGGGGTATAAATTTGCCTTAACATTTGATGAATGGACCAAAAAAAACCATCGATATTTAAACCTGAACGTGCACCATAAAGAACGACATTTTAATCTCGGATTGATCAGGATCCATGGTTCATGTACTGCGGAGTACAGTGTGCAAATTATAAAAGAGCGTTTGACGAGCTTTGGTCTAGACCTTTATACGGACATCGTTGGAATTACAACGGACGGCGCAACTGTGATGGTGAAAGTTGGTAAGCTTCTGCCATGTTTCCAGCAGTTGTGCCTCGCACATGGAATTCAGTTGGCTATTGTCGACGTTCTATACGCAAAAAAATAGCTGCACAACCCGCGGAAACTGCTGCTGACACTGATACAGAGGAAGATGAAGATGTCTCGGACGAAACTATCCAAGAACCTACATAGACATGTCTGTGATCATAGACTTACATTTTCCTGATAGCGTGGACTTCGAATTAGCTCCAGAGTATAATCCCTTGTTGCAGAAAATAAGAAAAGTAGTAAAAATGTTTAAGAGATCACCAACAAAATACGATTTGTACCTGCAAAAATATGTTAAAGAAGAAATAGGGAAAGAGTTGAGTCTGATTTTGGATTGCAAAACACGCTGGAGCAGCTTACTAAATATGATTGAAAGATTTCATATGCTTAAAATATGTATTGATAAATCTTTAATAGATACAAAATCACAAATAAAATTTAGCGACATTGAGTGGTTAGCAATTAAGGACTTGATTGACTGTTTGCGACCATTTAAATTAGCTGTAGAAGCTCTGTGCAGATGAGATGCGACCCTCCTTACGGCTGACACATCTTTGAAATTTGTTTTAGAGAAGCTGGACCAAAAACAATCTACTTTAAGCAATAAGTTGGCAGTTGCTTTGCGAGAAAGGATCTTGGAACGTCGAAGCACAGTAATGACTGGGATATTAGTATATCTACACAACCCACAAAAGTATGATCAAAGCATTAGGCAGTCTAATGATACATTTTTAATGCCAAAGAAAAATCTCATGCGACAAGAAATGAAAAAAATGTTAACCCAAGTTATCACAAACGAAACGGAAACTTTAGACTCACAACCAGCAGAAGAATCTTCTAATTCAGATTCAGATACGGTTCACTTGGTGCAGTCTAATTTAACGTTAAAAGAAGAACTAGAGAAACAAATTACCAAAGAAAAAAAAGCCTTAAAAAAAAACAAAAATAGACAACTGTGGCAAACTGATTATGAAAAAATCCTAAAAAAGGAAATGACAACATATGAAGTAGAAGGTACAAGAGGAAAATACTTATCTTTCATCTACAATTTCATCACTACAATTAAACCTTCGAGTGTCGAGGCTGAGAGAGCTTTCTCGGCGGCGGGTTATATTTGTAGCACTTTAAGAAGTAGGTTGGGTGATGAAACAATTAATACTATTTGTTTCCTACGATCTTTTTTTCAAACCCAATGATGTGATATGATGTTGATAACCCAAATTATTGTGGTAAATTATTGCTATTATTTTATGTTGCACTGACTTAAGTTTTGGTTTTCTTTTAAGTTTATTTTATAACAAGTTAGTTACGATGTTAATTTATTTTGATAAATTAGAGTTGTTTTAGTTGAAGTTAAGAAGAAGTTACTATTAATTATTTGTTCACAATATTCGTCATATCGATTGATACTGTAAGAGTCCTGCTTACGATGTTAATTTATTTTGATAAATTAGAGTTGTTTTAGTTGAAGTTAAGAAGAAGTTACTATTAATTATTTGTTAGCAATATTCGTCATATCGATTGATACTGTAAGAGTCCTGCTAGACTGATTTAATTATACCTCAATAAACGTTGATTTTAAATACTACTTACATAATTATCGTTTTATTACTTCATTAAAAAACAGAAACTGAAAAAAACATGATATTTGATAAATTTTAACACCGTAACACCAATCCGGCCGGATCCGGCCGGATTGAAAATCAGACCGGATTGCAATCCCTAATCGGGACAGTCTCGAGAAATAATTTTTAATGTATTTAATTATTTAAAACAAAATAATAAAAAGAAGGTGGTTTTCTGAACATTAAAAAGTTATATGAAATGACTTCTGCGGCAACTGGTACATCAATACGAAGTGTTCAGCGGATCAAGAATAGTTTCTGCAATAATGCGACAGCGGCATCGACTTCAAATGTGTTTGTAACACCCGGTAAAAAACGACCACGTTTGTCACCAAAATCAGATGTGGACAATTTTGACATAAATGTCATTAGAAGGTGTATTTATAATTTTCACTCGGTACCGTAATTCGGGGTGAGTAGGTTTCGCGGGGGGAGTTGGCTTGCGAATCCAGAATTTCTTTTTTGAGTAGTTACTTTAATTTTTGGGCTTATGTTGCTCTCAAAGTAATTTGATTATATTTTTAGACATATTTTTTCTTCTTTTCGCAACACTAAGCTCCCAAATCATACAATTTTGAAACACAAATTCACTCTCAAAGTTGATGCTCGAAATCGGCGGATTTTTAGTTGATTTTAACTTTGATTTTAAGTGATGTTTACCAAAGTAAGTGTTCATATACTATTCGGATATCGTTTATATACTTACATGGCTTATTGGAAACAGAAAAACATATGTTATATTTTCTTTATTTATAATGATTTTAACATAGAAAACAATCCAACCGCATTTGATGATTTTTATGGGGTGAGTAGGTTTGTACTGTGGGGTGAGTTGGCTCGACAACGGGGACAGTTGGCTCACGAATGGGGAGAGTTGGTGTTACGAACGGGGTGTACCGGCTTGGTAGAGGGGGGAGATGGCGTTCGTAGTTCAGGGTTGTCGATTTACATAAGTAGTCAAAAGTGTCTTACATTATAATGAAATGGTAAATATTATTTTTAAAATCATTGAAGTAGCAAAGAAATTAAATCAATTGCAAATTAAATCAATACGTTACCGTAAAATGGGGTGAGTTGGGTGAAATTTGACTTTCAAACCTCGATAAAATTTTATTTTTACATGTGAAAACTGAATGGTGTATATAATAAGTGGTTCGGACGTTTGTATTTTATTTTGGGTAGTTCCATTTCATAACTTTGACGATAAAGAGGAAAACCCACCTCACCCCGTAGTGCCTCGTATTTTTCATACAAAGGTGATTTTGGAAGATTGTTGGATCGATTTTTTTTTATTATGCGTATTACTATGGCCCCATTTTAAATTGGAATACATTATTTTTGTAGCAGTAGCCTTAAAATCCCTTCTCACCCCCCTCTCAATCCTTCTCTCCCCATTCATAACCCAACTCTCCCCGCGAAACCTACTCACCCCGTTTTACGGTATATTAAAATTTGCAATTTATTTATTTCATACAGTAATACAGGCTATTACCTACTGAGTGGTTCATCATCATCATCATCATCATATCAGCCATAAGACGTCCACTGTTGAACATAGACCTTCCTTTTAGCTTTTTTCCATATATATCGGTTGGAAGCCACCTACATTAATCGACTTTAATTCAACTCGTGAGTTTATTTATTTTTATTTTATTATTAATATTTGAAAAGCCGGCCATAAACACCTCCGATCCTTGTCACACTATTAGCCCACCTTCCCTCACCGCACTCGCCATATTTTAGTTCGCTGCTGCGCCACGATGTCGCTAGTCGTATTAAAGAAGATTTGAACGGGCATATTTTTTCTAAGTAGTGTGTAGTTAACCTTCTTCCTTAAATTCTTAGGTTGACAGTAGGTATCTAGACAGTCTTGTTTTTATTTGTTGCGGGTGACAAAATAGGGAGTAGAAGACGAATGTCGATTGTCGAATAATATTTATCGGAGTTTTCTATGTTTGGCTAATGCTGTATACGCTACTGTTTGGTATTAAATAATAGAAATAGCATAATTGTAATAAGTAATACTCGTGCACGTAATAGCTATGTCTTTTATTTGTCGACTGTAAAATGTTTTTGTTGGTTATACCTATGCGTAACATTTATATTTATACAAACAATATATTTGTAAGTTTTATTTGATTTATAATGATCAAATTTTAGAGATGATTCTTAAAACATAAAATTGAGCTTGGTATACCCAATATTTCAAGAAACGGTCATAAGTAACACTAAGCCACCTGAATTTAAAGTCGATATTTGGCTAGTACGAGTAGGTACCAAGGCAAATATCAGTCATGCCAACGTTTCATTTCAAACAAAACAGAAAGATCGCACTGCCGTTTGCAATAGGATGCCAATGGACTGATAGTGTCACATACAGGTCAAGTAAATTACAAGAGTAAATAGGGTAAAGTCGCCATTGGCCGGCCCGCACCAGTGGCCAGCCTTTTGCACCTTCTTTTGGTGTAGCAAACTCTTTCTAAATGTTATACTTTATCTATTCTTTGATTACATATTATCAAAAAACATCGTTAAAACCTTGATGAAATTGCCGATCATTTGTCAAAAATTCAGCTTAAAATAGTTCCGCGTTCAATCACGCGGAGTTGTCCCGTGCGCCATATTTTTTTCGTACTATATAATAAGTGATTCGGACGTTTGTATTTTATTTTGGGTAGTTTCATTTCATAACTTTGACGATAAAGAGGAAAACCCACCTCACCCCGCAGTGCCTCGTATTTGGGGTGAGAGGGTTTTTCATACAAAGGTGATTTTGGAAGATTGTTGGATCGATTTTTTTTTATTATGCGTATTACTATAGCCCCATTTTAAATTGGAATACATTATTTTTATAGCAGTAGCCTTAAAATCCCTTCTCACCCCCCTCTCAAACCTTCTCTCCCCATTCATAACCCAACTCTCCCCGCGAAACCTACTCACCCCGTTTTACGGTACTCGTATAAACATTTATTTTTTAATAATCTAAGTGAACTTATTGAACTCTCGCTTGAGTCAAATTTTATCGATAATATTTTTCGACATATTGCATCACTTGAAACATATCGGCTGTCCCAGATCAAAACCTAGCAAGGGACATTTTTTGTCAAAATACGTTTTATTATTAAATCTTCCCCAAATGTTGAGCTGCGTCTAATGCAAAAACACCCATATTTCTATCTACATTAGAATCAAAGTTACGGAACCTGCCAAACCTAGCAAGTGCATATCTTACATGCAAGTATCATATTCAAAATCATAGTAAGTAACATTTTCAAGCCCAAAAACCTAGTGAATGCGGCATGTACTAGGTTTTTGATTTTGTAAACGGAACACACTAGGTTTTTGAATATGGAATTGTCCCATACTAGGTTTTTGATTTTAAAAATTGCCGAACCGTTGAACAAGGAATTCAAATATAACAATAAATAAAACCTAGCAAGTCAGTAATGAGTGAAGTTTGCGTTCTAACGGTCGCCCGGCGGCGGGGGGCGGGAGCGGCTCCTGCGCCCCGCCCGCGGTTGTTCCGTTCGGGATCTGAATCGGGAACGAGTTTCAACTTGAAGTTGGTAGTTCGTCGTACTTTGCGCTGCTGCGCGGACGCATTTCACATGTAAAAATAAATTTTTATCGAGGTTTGAAAGTCAAATTTCACCCAACTCACCCCATTTTACGGTACAGATTCATTTATAATAATATTATGTTAAATGAAGTTAATACTCCATGGAGTTTTAACACTTGAAGATATTATAGAAAT
Source organism: Pammene aurita (assembly GCA_947086415.1). Lineage (NCBI taxonomy): Eukaryota > Metazoa > Arthropoda > Insecta > Lepidoptera > Tortricidae > Pammene > Pammene aurita. The sequence continues at coordinate 32,664,256 of OX352295.1, forward strand.
AGCTTTATAAACTTCTTAGTGATAGTCCTAGTTTTGAATCTTATTTTTTCTTAAAGAGAATTCAAGCTTTGTTTTCCAATAACATATTGAGAATATTTGATGGTGATAAAGTCATATCATAATAATACTCGTAAAATAAAAATTAAAAAGAGAGCTATTACCAACTTGTTTGCGCGTAAACAGCAGACTTTAATGGAAATAACGAGGAACGCGGTCGTTAGTATTTTTAATTCAAAATTACATAACTACATGGCGAACGAGTTGAAATTGTCTATTTTTGACCAGGTTAGTATTGTGTGAAGCCCAGCTGGAGATATACTTACCGTAAAACGGGGTGAGTAGGTTTCGCGGGGAGAGTTGGGTTATGAATGGGGAGAGAAGGTTTGAGAGGGGGGTGAGAAGGAATTTTAAGGCTATTGCTACAAAAATAATGTATTCCAATTTAAAATGGGGCTATAGTAATACGCATAATAAAAAAAAATCGATCCAACAATCTTCCAAAATCACCTTTGTATGAAAAACCCTCTCACCCCAAATACGAGGCACTACGGGGTGAGGTGGATTTTCCTCTTTATCGTCAAAGTTATGAAATGGAACTACCCAAAATAAAATACAAACTAAAATACAAACGTCCGAACCACTTATTATATACACCATTCAGTTTTCACATGTAATAATTTTAAACAAAAAAGAACCGACTTCACTAAGCATCCACCTTTCCAACACCAAATGCTCGATTTGCTGTAAAAAATACTCAAATCACCATAGGTGTGCCTATAATAGTTGAAGAGTTCCCTCGATTTCTCCAGGATCCCATCATCAGATCCTGACATGGTTACAATGGGACCAACTGTGAAGTATACGCTTTCCAACAAAAAAAGAATTTTTTAAATCGGTCCAGCCGTCTTCGAATAATCGGTGAACATACATAAAAAATAAAAAAAAAATAGCAAAAACAAAGATTCCGACGAATTGATAACCTCCTCCTTCGAAATCTTGAAGTCGGTTGAAAATAAAATTTTATCGAGGTTTGAAAGTCAAATTTCACCCAACTCACCCCATTTTACGGTACCTTAACAATACAAGTAGTAAACAAGTCTGACTCGCACATGAAGGGTTCCGTTTATGACGTATTAAAAAAAACTACTGTAAAAATAACTAATGTAAAAATAAATTTTTATCGAGGTTTGAAAGTCAAATTTCACCCAACTCACCCCATTTTACGGTACAGATTCATTTATAATAATATTATGTTAAATGAAGTTAATACTCCATGGAGTTTTAACACTTGAAGATATTATAGAAATAGCTTTATAAACTTCTTAGTGATAGTCCTAGTTTTGAATCTTATTTTTTCTTAAAGAGAATTCAAGCTTTGTTTTCCAATAACATATTGAGAATATTTGATGGTGATAAAGTCATATCATAATAATACTCGTAAAATAAAAATTTAAAAGAGAGCTATTACCAACTTGTTTGCGCGTAAACAGCAGACTTTAATGGAAATAACGAGGAACGCGGTCGTTAGTATTTTTAATTCAAAATTACATAACTACATGGCGAACGAGTTGAAATTGTCTATTTTTGACCAGGTTAGTATTGTGTGAAGCCCAGCTGGAGATATACTTACCGTAAAACGGGGTGAGTAGGTTTCGCGGGGAGAGTTGGGTTATGAATGGGGAGAGAAGGTTTGAGAGGGGGGTGAGAAGGAATTTTAAGGCTATTGCTACAAAAATAATGTATTCCAATTTAAAATGGGGCTATAGTAATACGCATAATAAAAAAAAATCGATCCAACAATCTTCCAAAATCACCTTTGTATGAAAAACCCTCTCACCCCAAATACGAGGCACTACGGGGTGAGGTGGATTTTCCTCTTTATCGTCAAAGTTATGAAATGGAACTACCCAAAATAAAATACAAACTAAAATACAAACGTCCGAACCACTTATTATATACACCATTCAGTTTTCACATGTAATAATTTTAAACAAAAAAGAACCGACTTCACTAAGCATCCACCTTTCCAACACCAAATGCTCGATTTGCTGTAAAAAATACTCAAATCACCATAGGTGTGCCTATAATAGTTGAAGAGTTCCCTCGATTTCTCCAGGATCCCATCATCAGATCCTGACATGGTTACAATGGGACCAACTGTGAAGTATACGCTTTCCAACAAAAAAAGAATTTTTTAAATCGGTCCAGCCGTCTTCGAATAATCGGTGAACATACATAAAAAAAAAAAAAAAAAATAGCAAAAACAAAGATTCCGACGAATTGATAACCTCCTCCTTCGAAATCTTGAAGTCGGTTGAAAATAAAATTTTATCGAGGTTTGAAAGTCAAATTTCACCCAACTCACCCCATTTTACGGTACCTTAACAATACAAGTAGTAAACAAGTCTGACTCGCACATGAAGGGTTCCGTTTATGACGTATTAAAAAAAACTACTTGCTATATCTCGTTCAAACCAATTATCGTTGGTAGTTTACGTGGTAATATACAACATATATTTTTTGTAAACTTATCATTCTCTTATTTTAGAAGTTAGAGGGGGGGACCAACATTTTCAGTAAACAGTTCTACGTATGGGGAATCCCAAAATGTTATTACTATTTTTCCATTTAGGTGTGAAAATCTTAATGCGGTTCACAGAATACATCTAGTTACCAAGTTTCAACAGTATAGGCCTTATAGTTTAGTAATAAAGTGGCTGTGATATACGGACGGACAGACAGACAGACAGACATGACGAATCTATAAGGTTTCCGTTTTTTGCCATTTGACTGTGGAACCCTAAAATTTCAGTTCCTCACTCAACATGTTGTTTTTTTTTAATTCAGGTCGATACATTTATGAACCAAGAATTGTCAAGGAGGTGTCTACCCATACATCTTTATATTGATGTTTTTTTTGAACTTATATCAGGAATAGAAATTTGGCTTCCAGGTGAAGAAATAATGCTAACTGGTAAATGCGTCGAATGTGGGACATTTAGAGACTATTGTTTGGAAAAAACGGTAGATTTAGGTAATTGTTACTGCAAAAAGTGCACCGGGAAATGTTACCTATCGATTTAATTTGAAATAAGTTGAGTTAAAATATATGTTAGCAAGTTCTTTTTCACTCGTTTTATTTAAACCCATTTGAACGTCTATCGACGTAGATGTCCTGTCGTGTCGTATTGTCAAACTACATACCGTAAAACGGGGTGAGTAGGTTTCACGGGGAGAGTTGGGTTATGAATGGGGAGAGAAGGTTTGAGAGGGGGGTGAGAAGGGATTTTAAGGCTACTGCTACAAAAATAATGTATTCCAATTTAAAATGGGGCTATAGTAATACGCATAATAAAAAAAAATCGATCCAACAATCTTCCAAAATCACCTTTGTATGAAAAACCCTCTCACCCCAAATACGAGGCACTACGGGGTGAGGTGGGTTTTCCTCTTTATCGTCAAAGTTATGAAATGGAACTACCCAAAATAAAATACAAACTAAAATACAAACGTCCGAACCACTTATTATATACACCATTCAGTTTTCACATGTAAAAATAAAATTTTATCGAGGTTTGAAAGTCAAATTTCACCGAACTCACCCCATTTTACGGTACGTATGAGAATATGACTGTGTCCTATCTCATTGCTACCCTACGTCGACAGACGTGGAGTTTTATCAACGTACCGTAAAACGGGGTGAGTAGGTTTCGCGGGGAGAGTTGGGTTATGAATGGGGAGAGACGGTTTGAGAGGGGGGTGAGAAGGGATTTTAAGGCTACTGCTACAAAAATAATGTATTCCAATTTAAAATGGGGCTATAGTAATACGCATAATAAAAAAAATCGATCCAACAATCTTCCAAAATCACCTTTGTATGAAAAACCCTCTCACCCCAAATACGAGGCACTACGGGGTGAGGTGGGTTTTCCTCTTTATCGTCAAAGTTATGGAATGGAACTACCCAAAATAAAATACAAACTAAAATACAAACGTCCGAACCACTTATTATATACACCATTCAGTTTTCACATGTAAAAATAAAATTTTATCGAGGTTTGAAAGTCAAATTTCACCCAACTCACCCCATTTTACGGTATTTGAATATTCGATTACCGTAGGCTCAAAGAGGGCTAGGGCCTACGCTAAGTGACGCGGACGCCCGCCGCGTGCGTCCGCTCGCGGGTCCCCCTCCACACTCCCGCCATACTAAAATCATAGAATTTCTTATACTCGGGACCCGCGAGCGGGCGCACGCGGCGGGCGTCCGCGCGAGGTAGCGTAGGCCCTTAGGGACAAAATCATAGACTAGTATAAGGACGGGCCCAACGGGCACTACTAAGTGAGTCAGTTTGTTGGTGTCAAAATGCGATTGATCTAAAAAACTATTTATCCTTACTAATATTATAAATGCGAAAGTGTGTGTGTGTGTGTCTGTCTGTCTGTCTGTCTGTTTGTCCTTCTTTCACCGATCAACGGAGCGACAGATTGACGTGATTTTTTAAGTGGAGATAGTTGAAGGGCTGGAGAGTGACATAGGCTACTTTTTGTCTCATTCTTACCCCCCACTTCCCTAAAAGGATGATGATGATTCCGCAATATCCAAGGTAGGAAGCTAAAAATTGGTATGCGGACTATTTGTGACTAACAAAAAAAATCGGTTGTGTTCGTTGGTTATTTTTTTGAAAACTGCCCCCAACCCTTAAAGGGGGGGTGAAATTATAACGCGAGCGAAGCCGCGGGCAAAACCTAGCACGTCATAAAAATAAGGGTCACTACTTATCGAAAACATTAAGCCGGTTCAAATAGGAGCATAAATAAAACATAAATTGGCTACATTAATAAAAAAATCTCTTGACAAGTCGAGCTATTGTCTTAATCCAAAAGTGGCAACCCTAGCAATTTTTCCAACTCACCCCTTTGGTAAGCCATCTCACCCCAACTACGGGGTGAGCTGGTTTTGCCTACTATTATGCATTTTTCGTAGAAACTATGCAATGTAACAACAAACTATCATTGACAAAATAAAATTCATACCTCCGGAACACTTTTTTTGTATATAAATCAATGTGCCACATATAAAAATAAACTTTTATCTAGGTTTGAACTTCGATTTCGCGCCAACTCACCCCGAATTACGGTACACAAAACGCTGCCTATTATTCGAAGTTTTAAAGGAATCGATAGGTTTTCCTGGTAGTGTAACTTCTTTACTTCGTCTCGGATTTAGATGGAAGAAGATTCAAAACAACAGGATGCGGCTAATAGAGAAAGACGATATTCGTTACAAAAGGTTTATGTATTTACAAAAATTATTATTAATATAAAAACGACAACCGGCCCATTGTCTATACTGATGAGACGTACGTGCATAGAGTCTGACTAGCCAAATATTTCCTTGTTGTATCACCAATTGTCTATGATTTAAAAAAAAGCTAAAAGTCTGTTGTCAATTTATGTCATTATTTCAAATTATTCACGGTTTATAAGGGGTTTATTTTAAATAATATTAAAAATAACTGTACCGAGTGGTACGCAAACTATTATTTAGGTTCGTAAATAATTACGCCGATGTGCGAAGTTGACATGAAGTGTGTTGTATAACGAAAAACTGCAATGTTTACAAGTCGTCAACAATTTTGTAGGTTGGAGCTCTATTAATATTTTGATACTTTAAGTACTAGTTCTAACATTTGCCTATAACTTTGATTAAGTACGTGAATTTATTAATACCCGAATCTCATAAAGAAACGGATAAACTAGAAGTTCTGGAAAATATCAATACAATCAAAACATTGGAACGTAAGAAGTTACTTACTCAAAACCAATATTTAGGAGAAATCTGTGGACTGACTGGTCAGTAGTAATTTTATGTAAAAATATAAATAAAAATATTTTCGCGAAACAATGCTATACACTATGTAAACCAACTAAAACCATCCCTTAAAACAAGTGAATAGAGAACACAAGTACATAGTTATTAGATTGTTTTTACTTGCTTCTGAGCATGTTTTAGGGAATTTAATTTCTGAATGTATTTCTCTTGTTGCAGTCGGTTAAAGATCTTTCTAACACCCTGTGAAGCTTGTTTACTTCGTTGACTTCTGGTTTACCTAAACCTACCTACCTACCTACCTTACGTGTGCACAGAAGTCAAAAGTATTTTCTAGTATCAAAACTATTATTACTGCTACACTAGGTGTGACCAGCCCATGATTTTTTTAATTTCCCGCCAAAAATTTGGGAAATATTTCAATAGTTAGACTCTAGCACTCACACCACACCAAACGCATGGACCGACAACAGCAATAGCGGTGTTAGAGTTCCTATATCAAAAGGGCAAAGGCTGATTTGCATGCGGTTCATGCATGTACAGAAGGTTTCGTAAAAAATGCTTTGCTGACATTCAAATCCAACCAAAAGTCCGGAGATTACCATAGTAACATGAATGCTGCAAATTATCAGAAATGGGTGAACGAATATTTGTTACCAAACTTAAAACCCAGAAGCGTCCTTGTTGTAGATAATGCTTCTTATCACAATGTTCAAGTGGATCGGGCTCCAGTAGGAAATACAAATAAAAAAGAAATGTTGGCCTGGTTAGATAAAAATAATATACCATACCCAAAAAAAATACGAAAATTGTTCTGTACAAAATAATAAAAAAACAAACAAACAAGAAAGACTTGGATATTAGATCAAATGCTGCAAGAACACGGTCATTCTGTGCTACGCCTACCACCTTACCACCCGGAATTCAACCCGATTGAGATGTTGTGGGGGATAATAAAAGGTAAAGTAGGGACGAGGAACGTAACTTTTAATATGAACGACGTTCAAAAATTATTCATCGAGGAGGTTGATGCCGTGAAAAAAGAAACATTTGAAGATATTTGGAGAAAGGTCCGAGAAACAGAGTGTTCGTACAAAACTTTGGAGTACCAGTTAGACGATCTTACTGATGGTTTTATTATTAATGTAAATGACAGCGAGGATGAAGAATCTTCAACATCCAGTTCAAGTTAAGGAGTGTCTGAGTAACAAAATTTAAAATAGATTTAGTATTCAGGCTATGTACAATCAGGGAAATGTTTTTACGTACCACCCTGAACCCTGTCGCTATTTACAGGCCATTTTCATTTAAACTCGAGTGATGTCACCTTATTGCGATAAGGTTCAGTAAACTGTTTCAGTATCGTGGTGTAGAGAGTGTATTTATCTATTTATGTTTATAATTTATATAATATGGCGTTAACTTAAAATTAAAATATTCATAAAATTAATTAGATTCCTTCTCTAGTTGTATAAAATGTAAAAAACACAGTTGTAGATTAATACCTTTGTACTTACAGATAAAGATTAAATATCCACATGATAAGTAGGTGTTTTTTAAGCTAAGACCCTGATCCAAAAACGTACGTACCCTATAGGAATATTTTATAGTATTCTTTATACTGCTGAATTTTGGCGGTTATGCATCTAGTTTGTCTACAAATATGTTTTCAATAATCACTCATTGTATCAACCTGTATGTAATCATTTTGTGACGCACACATAAATATTATCATTCACTCATTCATTCCGTTCGTGCCAGCTTTAGTGAATCGACCTATAGTCTTAAGTAACATTCAAAAGTGAGTTTCATTCACTGCAGGACTTTATTAAACATTTTTACAATTCTAGCTTATTTTCAGAAGAATACTCTTTAAGAGCCTTATTTCTTGACAAGCCGCACCAAATAGGGGAGAGTGGGGTGCATTCGTACAACGGGAGCATTCGTACTGTAGTGATATCTAAGCTATACAGCACACTGGCGTGTTCATGTTTGTGTGCGTAACTCCCACTCGGACGCATAGGCTACGCGCGGAGCGGCGGGGCAGTGCGGCTCCCGGCTTCGACACAACAGGCCCGTTCATGTTTTCGCTCCACGTAAGTAATTTTTGGATTCACTTTGAAACGTGTTTAAATGTTATTAGTTTTACTCTAGTTATAAAAGTGATTCAATTTAGTTGGTGGAATGGTATTGAGGTCTTAAATGCACGCAGTTGTTTTCTGATAACTATAACGGGTATTTTTATTTTAAATTAAATCGTTGTATTTTTGGTTTGGGGTACCTTCGTGCAGTTAGCAGTGGGGTAGATTCGTACTGTACGAATCCTCCCCACACTAACTTGCATAGCATTAAACATTTTTTTTATCGAATATATTATTATTACAGAATCTAAATGCCGCGAAAGTATGCGAAAAAAGGGACGAGAACGGGACAAGTAGACGAAGATAGCATGAAATCTGCGATAGACGAAGTTTTGAATAAAACCTTATCTATCAGAAAGGCTGCGCAAAAATATGGCGTCAAACCAACTACGCTCGAAAGTCGCTTGACGAAGTTACATAAACAAGCAGCTACTGAAGACAGACATAGTAAGGTACGTGTTTTCAGTTCCAAATACTCTTCAAACCAAGTGTTTTCTGCAGAAGAAGAGGCTCATTTAAATACGTACATAATGAAATGCTCCAAAATGCACTACGGATTGACGATTGTCCAAGTAAGAAAACTTGCGTACGAGTTTGCAAAAGCTAATAGATTACGTTATCCTTCTAATTGGGATCACAATCAAATGGCAGGAAAGGATTGGGTGGAGAGTTTTCGCAAGCGATCATTTTAAAGACCATTTTAGGGTTCATTTTAAAGACCATTTTATGGACGGTGCTCCGGAAGGTAGTCTGGGAATGGCAACAAGGAGTGGTTGGATAAATACCACTATATTTTTGGAGGTGTTGAAACATATCCAGAAGAAAACGTTGTGCTCAAAAGATAACCCTATCTTGCTACTGGTTGATAACCATGAAAGCCACGTCACAATAGAAGCAGTAGACTATGCTCGTGACAATGGCATAGTTTACCTTTCGTTCCCACCGCATACAACTCACCGTCTCCAGCCCTTAGACGTTGGTGTATTTGGACCTTTCAAGGCAAAATTGAAAGTGGCATTTAACGATTGGCATGTGAATAACCCGGGCAAAACTCTAAGCATATACAATATACCGAAGCTTGCCAAAGTAGCCTATTTTGAATCGTTCAGTGGGAGAAATATAACACGTGCCTTTGAGAAGACTGGAATCTGGCCATTTATTAGCTAGCCTTCGGAGACGACGACTTTGCAGCTGTAAGCGTATACCAATCCGGGTCCACGTCAGCTCCAGAAGAGATCGACGAGATAGGTAATGTTGAAGATGTGGAACAACAAGATTTACCACCAGGGTTGGCCCCTACATCAGCTTCTTTTCCGCCACAGTCAGAATCCGCACAAGGTGAGCAGTCTATTTCAACAGCGAGTCAAGGTGCCAATGTATCGGAAACGGAGCTTACTCAAGAAGATCTCCTAGAGAGCTTAGTTCCTGTTTCACCTTCCTTACATAGATCTACAACTCCACCGGCGACTTTACCTGCTGGAGGACTAATAACTCCAGAAGTTATCCGGCCTTACCCTATAGTAGACAGAACTGAGTCTAAAAAGTCGAGAAAAGGGAAACAGCAAGGAAAGTCGAGAATATATACAGATACTCCGGAGAAAATAAGACTAGAAGAAATAGAGAAAGCAAAACAGTTGAAGAAGCAAGAGCAAGAGATAAAACAAAAGGCTAAGGAGATGAAGCGAGCATTAAATTTAGTAACCGCCAACACCAATCCAAAAAGACAGAAGAAAACTGTAAGGACAACTAAATCAAAGAGGCAAAAGAAAACTTTCAAGCCTGTCAGTGAGGACGAGTCTGATTCTGAGGATGAAACTAATATCAGTTTAAGAGAAAGTTCTTGTTCTCCCATCGAAGAAGCGTCCGAGCAATTGGATGTTCAAGATAAAACTCCAGTTATGTCTATGAACATTAACCAAGGATGTTTCGTGCTAGTCAAATTTGCTAAAAAAAATACTGTTTTATATTATGTTGGGCAAGTGCTTATAAAGTACAGTCCTATTGAATACGTAGTTTCATTTATGAGGAAGAAGCCTGGTTCCTGGAAATTTGTTTTTCCCACCACCAAGGATGAGGGGAGTGTCAATATAACGGATGTGGTACATATACTGACACCATCAAAATCTGCTTTGACAGCGAGAACGTCCCACATTTATAGCTTCGAGAAAGACTTATCTATGTATGCTGTCGGATAGTACGTGTATTAATACTTAAGACTAAAGCTTGTTGCTGTAATGGTAGAGTTTATTATGTTGATTCATTAGGTACCTACTTATTATATTAATAAGAGAAAAGTTATGATACGTTTTTGTTACCAAGACTAAGTAGTCATTTTTAGTACTGAGGTACGTTTTTTGTTACTAAGAGTAAGTAGTTATTTGTAGTACCTGGGCCATTTTATTCAAAGTTGTACACAGCGTTTTTGGGTTGTCCCATACTTTTGACATATTATTTCGGACTTATAAAAACGTAACATATTGAAAAAAAAAATGTTATTTAAATCTACATTTAGTTTACTATCACTTAGCGCTTTAATTTTGTTGACGAATAATAGTAAAACTTTTATAAAAAAAATATTTTGTGAAAAATGATCCGCTAATTTTTGCTGTCCCAACTCAATTTTTGGTTTTCTAAGCGATCTTTCGTAAAAACTGTCGATGCTAAAGCTGGCCAACGGTAAATTATTAGAACATTGATATTGTACTTAATAATATTCTTAAATCGTTAAACATATTTAAACAACCAATTTTTGTACATTATAGAAAATACGTTGCGACGGAAATTGAATCTAGCGGAATTTTCAGTTCCGAAACCGCTATTTGCCTGTTTAATATAAAATATTATTTCAACTATTTGGTAGCATTTTACTCGTCTTGGCAACACTAATCGAAACTCCATTAAATCCGCCATGTTGGACTAGTCAGTTGACGAATACAACGCATTGAAAGTGCACGTGCGCACCGGTAACATTTTGCTGATCCGCGCTCCGCGACCAAATTTTCTGGTAAGTACGAAATAATTAACTTGTAGTGTTTAATTACTGGTATAATGTCGTATACAGAAACGAAATCATTCGATTTTGAACTAGGATTAAGATGGATTAACAAATTATTCAGAAAAACATTGCCGGAGGTAGTGTTACGTTACCTCCGTTCCGAAACCAGATTGTTGGTTTCGTATAGACGGAACAGAAAAAGTAACGGAATGGAAGTATAAAGCGGCATACACAGTACAGAATTTAAAATTGGTATATTTTAATATTGATAAAAAGGTACATTTTATTATATAAACCGTGTTTTACAGGAATATCAATAATGATTATTGACGCGGATGTGGATTGCTTCTTATCGCGGAGCAAGATAATGTCGCTGGCACCAGCAACGTGGCCATGGATTACGACCCATTTTTTATTGTCTCGCAAATGTGTTGGATGTCATTTTGATAATAGCACTGATGTTAACAAACCGCTTCATGTCGTTATTAACAAACAACAGATGAAAAATCTGTTGTTATACAATTTTTTCTGGTGCCGTGGATGCAACGTGTTTGCTGCCTATGATCATTACCCGTCAGATGAATGCGATTTCTGCACATAACATTTTCATCAATAAGCCTATAGTTTTATTTATTTACCTAGTTACCTAGGTATTACAAAACTACAGTATCGGTCATTGATATACAGCGTGTATATTTGATATAACCGCAAACTTTAGGGGGTTATAGTATAGGCATTTATAAATTGATTTAACGGTAAATTGTTTAAAATAGCAAATGTTTTTTGTTCCATATAAAAAAAATCAGCACGCAATGTATTGGTTTGTTATTGTTTGTTGACAATTAACATCGTATCGTCAGAACTGTCACAAGTGTCACTAGTGATAACTTGATAACTTTTATTTACTTTCAATAAAATACGGTATTAATGTTGTTTTTTTATTAAAAAATATTTTACATCAAATTAATCATTACGGTTCACACGCCTGAAGTAACGATTTTCAACGTGCCGTCCTTGCACGTCTATGCAGGTGTCACAACGTCGGAGAATTGATTGTCGCACATTCTCCATAGGTACTTCCCGAAGATTTTGAAATACTTCTGTTATCTTTTCCCTAAGTTGCTCAACAGACTCTCTTACTTACGCCTATTAATAATTAATTACGCCATGGTAGTTAACACTAAATTAATTATTGTCATAAATATCCCTAGTCGGTTTAGTATTGCATCATCGTTAACAACAGCGTAAACGCTATCGACAATAAGGTCCCTTTACCCAGATAATGTCTCAATTAATCATTATTGTCACCAAACCATTACAGTTACGGTTATTATTGCATTCTTTGTTGTTTCTTAATGCCTACGTATTTTGCATCAAACCCGTTTTTAAACGTTATTCTTTTAGTATTTCTACTTGGTTTAAATACTTATAAATTAGGAATGCCTTTTTTGCCACCGTCTAACACAATAATTCCATTAAATGTTCATAAATTTAAAGTTTCATCCTAACCTACACGGGGAATAAGCATGCTGCTCAATTTTCTTTCTTCTTTCTTTGGTTTTTGTTGTTCTGGGGCTTGCAAGTTATTTTCTGGTATTCTGTTTTAATTTTAGAAGCTTTGGTTAGTGGTTGAATTATTGTTTGTTTGTTTTTGTAGAAATATGCCCCTAACGCCAGCGGAGAAAATGAAAAGATACAGAGAAAAATTGAAAAAAGATCCGGAAAAGTATGAAGAATACAAAAAAAAGATCTGCTTAGGATTAAAATAAAAAAGAAAAAAATTAAAGATCTAACTGAGGCTGAAAAAGAAGCACAAAGAAAAATATGGCGAGAGCAAAAACGCAAAACTAATAAAAATAACTGTGTGAACCCTGCGGCCAATCTTCAAATCTCAAATTCAGTCCCAATTAAAGCCTCTTATGATATGAAGGCAGAGATAAGTATGCAAAAACTAAGAAAAACTGCTTATAGATGGCGTCGCACATGTTATACTATGAAGGAAAAAAATCTGACATTACAAAAAAAGATAGAAATGTTAAGGAAAAAACACTTCAGGATACAAAAAGAAAAATCGCGATTGATAACAAAATTGGAAGAAAGACTTACAAGAACGAAAATTCGTCAAGAAGTGTTAGAAGGCACACTGAAGACGATTTACGGTAAATTAAAAAAACAAAATGAAAAAATAATGTTGAAAAACCTTGCCAAAAACCAAGCGGCTCAAAGTAAAAACGCGAATGCGTACATCGGTTATGCTATGGGCTTAAAAGGGCGAATTAGGGTCAAACCAAGCCGTAAAAAAGTTCAGCACATAAAGACAAAAGAGGAGATTGAGGCATTCTATTTACGAGATGATATAAGTCGCTGTACCAGTGGCAAAAAAGAGTGCAGAACCAAATGCAAAGAAAAAAAACAAATTCGCTATTTGACAGACACATTGTATAGTGTATATAAAATTTACAAGGATGAAGGAGGAAAATACAGCTTCGGGACTTTTTATAAGTACAAGCCATTTTACATACTGTCACCATCGGTTTTAAATCGTGACACATGCTTGTGTATTAAACATAGCAATATGGAAATGCTCTTCACTGCACTATTAAAAAATGGAGTCCTCCCAATTGACATAAAATCTCTCAGTGATGTGATGTCTACTTTAGCATGTGATGTAAAATCGTTTGAATGTATGTATGGAAAATGTACGACGTGTAAAAACAAGACCATAAATTATGTAATAGAAGAATATTGCCTAGCAAAAACAGTTCAGTGGTGTCAATGGGAGCGAGCAGACCATACTTACAGTAAAGCCGAAAACGGACAATTGACGGATGTGCATACAAAAAAAACAGTCAAGAAATACAAAAACAACACAATCCAAGAACTGATCAAGACTTTCGAGACCGCAATAAAGTCCTTTCAAGTTCATTTTTTCAACTGGCAACATCAGCAGCGGGCTTATAGAGAAAAAATTAATAGTCTAGGACCAGACGAAGCAATGATTTTGTGCGATTTTAGCGAAAACTACGAATGCAAATTGAGCAGTGAAGTTCAAGCAATCCATTTTGGGGCGTCTAAACAACAAATAACTTTACACTGTGGAATGATATATTGGGCAAATCAATCGCAGTCATTTTGTACAATATCGGATAACAAATGTCACGAACCGACAGCTATTTGGGCACACTTGATGCCTATCCTCGAGTTCATAAAAAAAACAACTCCCTTAGTAAAAACGGTTCACTTTTTCTCCGATGGACCCAGCTCCCAGTACAGGCAGAAAAAAAATTTTTATTTGCTCAACAAGTTCACAACAACCCTCACACTTGATTTATGTACATGGAACTTTTCAGAAAGTGGTCACGGAAAAGGTGTGGCTGATGGAATAGGAGGTACAGTCAAAAGAACTCTAGACAAAAAAGTCGCCTATGGGCACGACATTACAAACAGCCGAGACGCGTTTGATTTGCTGACGTCAGTCCCAAAAGCAATAAAGTACTTTTTGATTCATGATTCTGACATAAACACAATAACAAAAATTTTACCTAAAGATTTACGTGTTGTGCCTGGTACAATGCAAATACATCAAATTGTTAGTCATGAAAATACAGAATACATACTACATAGAGTGTTGACCTGCTTCTGTGCCGCCCAAGATAAATTTTGCGTCTGTGATTGTTTTCTATTGACTAAACATACATTTGATAACAAAGGGAATAAACGTCTAGCTGCAACAAGATCTGTTAATGTACCGAGAAAATCTGTAAATTCAAAAGCTAGTTCAGCCACAAAAGCAAATAATAAGTCTCAAATCTTTAAAGGCGACTCAACTGCTGGTAATAGTGCAGAGAATGAAGAAGTTTTCCCAACGATTGAAGAAATCATAGCCACTGTGCCGTCCGAATCTCCAAACTCAATAACTATTGAAGTATTAAGTACGGATTCTACTGCCGGTAATAGTTTAGAGAATTACATGGTTTCTCCAATAACTGAAAGAAATATAGGAACGGATGAAATAAGCTTTGATCTACCTGATCTAGGTAAACTTCAATTATTTGACAGTGAGTCATGTTTTAATGACATCAATCTCATTAATAACCCGACAACTATTGAAAATAGTGGATCAGCATTGACCGATAAAAATATTTCAGAGTATATCAACAATGTAAGTTCGAATAAATCATCTCCATCTCAATCAAAGACAAGTGATAAAACACTACCTAGAATATTCCAGAGAGAAGTACCCAGCAAAACCAGTAATTCTATAAATAAACTTAATAACAAAAGATCAGCTCCCACTCCATGCAGAATACCACCAAAAAAGAAACTTGCGACTCAAGAAAATGATAAAACTTCTTCCAGGAAAAACCCTTCAATTCGAACGATAATTACTCGCAGCATTCAATGTTTTGCATGTAAAAAAAGTTTTCCATTCACATCTAACAATTTATCCAAGTGCATGACGTGCAAACGGTGGGTTTGTGTAGATTGTACAGACGGACTAAGCACAGTTGAATCATATAATATTTGTAGAGCATGTTTTTGTGCAAAATATTAAGAAAGCAAAGGCTTTTAAGTTACGACTGATTTAGTGGTAAAATATGAATAACAAAAATTACGTTTAATCTTTTGTGATTAGATTTATTTTACTGTCAGTCTTAAATGTGGTTATTTTTGATAAAATATTATAAAAATACTCTGATAACTATTATGATTACTAACCTACCATCTGTTGGTAGTCTGCTACTTATTTTCTGTACAGTCACGTCTGAAAACTTGTATACGAAAAACGGGCCAATAATATGTATACGCGACCTTATTGCCCACATATTAAGGTAGTGTATACATATTATTGGCACTTTTTTGTATACAAGTTTTCAGACGTGACCGTACGTGCCAAATTATTTCTACACGAATAAAAAAAAATTGAGATAGCTTATTTTAGTATATAGTTGATTTACAATCGTGATGTTTGTCATTACGTTAAAAGAAGAAAAAGTGCTAATAAACGTATTGTAAGGTTTGGAAAAAATATATAATTTTCTTGTTTTTACCTCATAGTTTTTGATAAGAATATGTTTGAGACTATTATTACAGAGGGTGGCTCATGATTAATGTGAATCCTTGAACCAGGTGATTAGGTTGGTAATATTGAACAACTCTTTCTATGGGACCAACCCTAAAATTTAAAAAAAAAATTTGACTTTCCATACATTTCGACCGACTGATAAGGACATTTTGTATGAAATCTCAAAAAAAAAGAGTTTTAATACAAAATTTCGCTATCGGTCGAAATTTATCATGAACCACCCTGTAACATATATGTTTTTATTGAAATGCTATAAAAAGATTATTATACATGTGTTACTATTATTAGTGCTTAAACTTGTATGTTGGATTAAAATTCTGTTCCTAAAAAGCGGTTAAGAAAAATAATGGCTTATTACTGTCTTTTTTAGTTTTTAATAAGAATACTTATCGTATTATTTGAGTTTTTCGTTAAAGTGTTATAAAACTAGTTACTTGAATGTATGTTTTGTATGTTGATTAGAAGTTCCGTTATGTTTATTAATGTTAAATTGCTATCAAACAATTAAGTGTTACTGACTATTAAGTCACTACGTAAGAATTAAGTGTTAATTCTTAATTAATTAATTAATACGTAAGAATTAAGTGTTAATTTAATTACTCAGTACTGAGTATTAAGTGTTTTGCCTTTAATTGTATTTTGATTGGAAGTTCCTAAAATGTGATTTAGATCCTTAATTATCCTATTTAGTTATGTTTTTTGGTACTATGACTTCATAATAACCAATCATACTTAAATAAATATGTACAATTAAAGTGCCTTGTATACGTGACTTTAGTTTTTTTTCCGTTACCACTAAAATCCGTTCCGTGACTGTCCCATAATAAAAATATTTTAAATTGCAAAATTATCATATAATTTGTAAACAAAGATACTTGTTTAATATGTTACAGAAAAATGTTTTTTTCGATAGTTTTGATAGCAATAGATCTCGTTAGTGAACTTGACATTAAACAACGGCCAAAGAGAAAATTCATATAAAATTTTTCCTGCAAGTAACGGAATGGATACTTACAAGTTTATGTTACAAAAAGTTGTTTGGTTAGATTTTTATGAAAAATATAATTGCATACTTGTCTCATTTAGTAATGAGTACAAACATAAAACAAAGTTGTAATCCTTTTATTTTATTTTTTAACGTTATTGAAACTTGGTCACGGAACGGAACACTAGCCTCCAGCCTACATGAAAAATATCTTATTTTCTTTATTTCTATTAGATAACACAGTAAACCACTTATGTTTTATGTAAATTTACAAATTAATTAATCCGTAGACACAGCTTTCATTTACTTTTCTAGTTAAAAATTTTCAACCACAATATTTCCGAGGTGTACAACCTTAAATAAAATGGCCCACCTACTGAGGTACACAAAATAATAATTGATAATTGTTCCTAAAAAAAGGCTGATTCTGTGTTCATTGTGATCTCAATAAATGATCATATTACATTGAATAGTGGTTATTTCTCTCATTGTACGAAGGTACCCCACTATGTACGAAAGCTCCCTACGCTATGTACGAACCTACCCCACGTGTGGGGTAGGTTCGTACGTTTTTCTCATTTTAGTAAAGTTGTCGTAGCATCGCCATGCTTTCTTATATCGAAACAACACATCATTCATCTTAAAGGCTGATAAGTGCGGTATGTGACAGCATTAAAGTTATTTTTAAATAATGGATAGTTTTTGTTTTATGTGGCTTAAAGTAAAAAGTGTACGAATCCTACCCACTCTCCCCTAGGCACCAAAATTTTATAGCACATGTGTTTTCTTTTTCAATGGGATTGTAACAAATTTCAACAATGAACTTTCTTAATATTCTTATAATTCTAGATAAATTTCAATATAATTGAAAATTTTTCTTAGAGGATGTTATTTGTAGACAACGCAGGACACAGGATTTTTTCTAGTTAAGTATTTAAAAAGTACTTAAATTTTATTACACATTACAGTACACATTGGATACCTCCACAGTGGGAGACATCAAACATTATTCTTTTACACAAGAAAGGCTCAAAAGAAGACATAGGCTATAGAAGACTATAGTCCCATAAGCCCTATGTCCAACCTGTATAAAATTTTCCCTAAGGTAATACTGCAACAAATAACCCAAAGACTTGATGAAAACCAACCAATGGAACAAGCCGGCTTCAGGAAAAAATTCTCAACACTGGACCACATCCATACTGTAAAGCAGATAGTGGAGAAGTATAAGGTATATAATAGAACACTATATATGGCGTTCATTGACTACAATAAGGCTTTCGACAGTATAAGCCACGAAGCAATGTGGGAAAGCTTGGTGGCCCAAGGAATACCTGCTATATACATTAACACTATCAAATCCATTTACTTAAACAGCAAGGCGAGAGTACAGCTGGAGAAAATTGGTCCAGAGTTCAGAGTAAGAAGAGGAGTCAGACAAGGCGACCCAATGTCTCCCAAGCTATTCTCCGCTGTACTTGAGAACATCTTTCGCAAATTAGACTGGACACACCTAGGCCTCAACATTGATGGAAAGAAACTTAACCACCTTAGATTCGCAGACGACATCGTTCTGTTTGAAGAAGACCCCGTGAAACTAGAGGGAATGATAAGAGCACTAAGTGAGGAAAGTGGAAAAGTTGGTTTGACAATGAACATTTCAAAAACAAAACTTATGACTAACTCGGTCAAAACAGACATAAGTGTCGGCTTACAACTGCTCGACTATGTTGACGAATATACATACTTGGGACAGCTGATCTCCCCTGAGGACCAATCAAGCAAAGAGATAAACACTAGAATAGCTAGCGGCTGGAAGAAGTTTTGGTCTCTAAAAGAAGTCATGAAATCAAACGACCTGAGCATCTCAGTAAAAAGGAAAGTATTCAACACATGCATTCTGCCTTGTATCACATACGGCTGCGAAACTTGGGCCCTGAACAAAGAACACAGAGACAAACTTCAGTACTGTCAAAGGTCAATGGAACGCAGTATGACAGGCACAAGAAAAAAGACAGAGTACGAAACGAACACCTAAGACAGAAAACTAAAGTGACCGACATAGTGACTAAAATGGACCAGCAGAAGTGGAGGTGGACTGGCCACATGCAAAGGGAGAAACAAGATAAATGGAGCAAAATATTGACTGATTGGTACCCCAGAGATTCCAAACGAAGTCAGGGAAAACCTTTAAGACGATCGGAGGACGAACTTGTACTCCCAGCGGGCCCTCGTTGGAGGGGAGCGGCCCAGGGCAGACTTCACTGGAAAGAGCTAGAGGAGGCCTTTGTCAAGCAGCACACTGAAATTAGAGATATAGGGTGATTGTGCTAGTTTTCGTCCACTCTTGTCAGTTTTCCGTCCATACTTGTTTATATGTTTATCTTCAAGTTATTCCCAAAATGAAAGCTTAAAAGTAAAAAAATCTACTAAAGAATAAACTATAAATATAAACTATGTTGACCTTAAAAAGTTTTTCCCATGTATTTGCAGTAGTTTAATAAAGTGGACGGTAAACTGGCCCTGGACGGGAAACTAGCACAATTACCCTACCCTAATCCAGAATAAAGGGCTAAATAGATAGATAGATAGAATAAATTTTATCACAGGACATCAATATTTTTTCGTTCACACATTCAACTTGATTCATCTTTTAGCAACGCAGGACACAAAAATAGCTAAATTTCTTTGCAGAACTTTTCAATATTTTCTGAACTGCTAGATTATTATCAATGCTGGATTATATTTTTTACTACAGTGAACACTCTAGGTCCAGTAAATATTAAATATTATAATATATCTTAATTTTTGACAATGCATGACACAAAATAGGCAATACAATTGTATTTTAGCTGATTATCATCACATAGGTATTTCCATAGCACTCATATTTGTTTTCAATGCAGAGCATTATTGACATCAATGAAATCTTACTCAAGTTATATTAAAAGCTTAGTTACAACGCAGGACTTTCTCAATATCTTATTCCTAAACATTTGACAATGCAGGACAATTGTGTCTTTTGTTTTGTATGTAAGCAGGATAGTATTTTTACATTCACTATTGCCACAGTCCTTTGTTCTGTTACAATACAGTACTTTCTAAATATTATTACAATTCGAGCTGATTTTCAATGCAGGGTTATATTTTTGCATTCACTAAAGCCGCAGTTCCAAAGATGACCTTATTTCGACATTGCAGGACACAAAATAGGCAATAAAATTGTAAATTAGCCATTGGATCAACAAGGGCTTCTATGAATGTTCTACTAACAGGCATTATTATTTTAATAAAATTACTATTTGTTTTTAAAAGCAAACAACACCAATAAAACCAACAGCTTTAGTATTCACTTTGGTTAGTGTGTGCTTGTGACCAAAACTCGGACGTTCTGTTAAATCCAGCACACCTTCAAATGATTACAAAATACCGAAAACGAATAATTATCACATTACAATCGAAATCGAATAAAAGAAGTGAAGTAAAATTAGTAAAAAAGCAATGCAAACACAAGGAAAGGCGTTGAACTGACAGTGACGTGACAGTGAGTCTTTTTTTTTGTGGATTTTTATGGCCTGGTTGCCCTGGTTACGAGACCTTTAAGCCAATACAGTGACAGTGACAGTCTGACACTCGTATAGTGTTGCCAATGGTTCTGAATATGAATGCTAATAATTTGATATTTAAATGACCGCTTGAGCTGCCTGAATCTAACTTCATCTGCCCAACCCTTCTATTATTTAAATACAAAACTAGATAAATATAGTAATTATCAGCGAATCTACACATTTTAACTTTTATTTTAAATAAAAAACCAGACGGAATGTGTAGCAAATGGCTAACATTATAAATAAAAAAGGTAAAATAACTCTAACGACCTCCATAAACAGCTGCGGGTGTCGGGGCACTGCCGATCGCCCCGATCGCGACTCCTACTTGGCATTTTTGTGTGTTTATTCATGCAAATAATCAGAATATTTAAATGAAATAGGAAAAAAGTAATAAAAATGAAAGATATTATGAAATCAACATTTATTTTTACGAAGTTTTTCGATATTTTTTATGTATGTTACATTATTTGACGTAACTATCTATCTTTTTTTTTTAATAAACTTTTAAGTACTTAGAACACTTTAACGTATCTAATCAAATAAAAAATTAAATAAACTTTTTCTTCTTATAATAATAAAACAGTTCTTTTAACTGCTTTTAAAACAAAACAACAACAAAAAAAAACTAATGATACTCATTAACTATTAATTATGTTGTCTATATTATTAATCTGAGATATTAGTATTAAATAAAGAAAACACCTACTGAGTACTGAGAGTTCTATTAGAGATCAATTTACAAAATTAGAGATCAATTAGCAATCTGATGAAATGCTTGTTCATGTCACATCACAATTGACACACACGCCATAATTATGTTACGGATTACTTTAAAAAAAAGCTTCTTAAAAAGCATAACGCTTTGTATGAGACGTTTTTATGCTCGAGTGCAATCTCGCCAATCTCGTGAGATATCGCCCATTTTTCGGCTGAGATCAATCTCGTTAAAAAAGGCCGAGATCTCGCGAGATCGAGATTGCATTCCCTAATTTTGAGTAACAGATATTAATTTACTTGTGAAATAATATCGTTGTATTGTGCTTTCTTGCTTCGTATAAATGTGCTGAAATACCAATTTTAAGACCACTCTGGTGGGCGCATAAGATTTTAAGACCAGTTGAAGTTGCAAATGTTTAGCCTAAAGGACCCCGCAGCAAACATAGGGAAAAAGTGGTTTCAGTCAAATCGCATGAAATTTTAGTATGATGTAGATTCAGGTCTCCTTATTATTTGTATATAAGGGCGCAACTCCCTCAGAAGTACACTGTCAGAAATAATCAAGTTTATATTATTATTTTACTATGACGTGTTTCTTAAAATCGATACTTTGAATTGACTCACACTGAGACTTACTGGCGTTAAATATGATCTTAATAACGTTTCTGTCACGATGAAATCGCATTTTGTTAGTTATTTATATTATGCAAAAGTAAAGAGAAAGATTTTACGAAAAATTGGTATGTTACATATGTTTTGTATGAAACAACTATACTTCATTATTTCTAAAAGTATACTTCTGAGCGAATTGTGCCCTTATAAAAAAATAATCAGGAGACTCGAATCTACATCGTACTAAAATTTCGTGAGATTTGACTGAAACCACTTTTTCCCAATGTTTGCTGCGGGGTCCTTTGTCCACGAGCCTACCGCTCCAAATTTTGACAGTAGTTCCCATTCAGCAAACTAAATCTCAATTTTAAGAACATTTTGGTGGGCGCATAAGATTATAAGACCATTTTTAAGAAATAGTCGATTTCATAGAAAAAAATAGCAAATTACGTTACGTAAAATCCGTAAAAAAAATATTTTGCAGGCATAAACACAACTGCATATTCACATTTAATTGTCTAGTAATTAAAAATGCCGTAAAAGTATTCCCCCTAAGTCGAAAATTGGAGGTATCGTCATAGCAGTGCTTTAATCACGGAGGTCTTAAATCACTAAATTTATTATTCATTTTTAACTTAATGGCACAAAATGTGATTTGAAAAGCCGGTTTAGCCTACCTCAAATAACCTATATACCCATTTTAAGACCAATCCGGTGGGCGCATAAGATTTTAAGACCAATCCGGTGGGTGCATAAGATTTAAGACCAGACCAGTTGAAGTGGCAATTTTTTGACCCTAATTTTATTTTTATCAACGAGCCTACCGTTCTAAATTTTGGCAGTAGTTAAAGGACCCATTCAACAAATCAAATCACAAATTTAATACCATTCTGGGGGCGCATAACATTTTAAGATCAAGGAATAGTCGATTTCATACAAAAAATTGCAAATTACTATTATTTTATTTTATTGACACAAACACAACTGCATATTCCATAAAGCTCTATAAATGGAGTACGCTTCGCCTCATCATTACAAACAAAAAAGTCTGCCATAATCTGAGGGGGGCGAGGTAGCAGTAGCACGCATGTGATGTTTTCAAGTCAAAGGTACAGTCAAGTGCAAAAATACGTATCGAAAAAATCGTCTCATAAATATGGTACTATTTACGTACTTATTACAACGGAATAAGATACCATGGGACATATTTTTGAGTAAGATGAGTACACCCATATTTTTACACTTGACTGTACATCATTGTCGGTTGTTAATACAGTTTATTTCTAAATGATTTTTTATGGCAGCAACGCTTTATTGACAACCGACAAAGATGTACCTTTGACTTGAAAACACCAAACATATTTGACATATTATTTTTATACTTCATTACACTAAATGGAGCAATATATAGTCGACTGTACAAATGTTAACATATGTAGTAGTAGTAGTAAAACACTTTATTGTACAAGAAAACACAACGAAATACATATAACGCAACATATACGTACAAAGGCGAACTTATCCCTTTAAGGGATTTCTTCCAGTTAACCTTTGAGCAATTGAGAGAGAAAGTTGGAAGTGCTGCAGACTTAGGTACTGTACGATACGGTAAGATGAGTTGTATTATAATCTATAATCTAAATAATTAGGTAGATACTCAGTTCGGTATCATACATAAATATAAATGAACTTCTTACATAAATACAAAATATATACTATACATACATACATACATACTATAAATACATACTACCTACATAAAATAAAATAAATAATATAAATATTATTACCGCATATATCTTACTGTTAGGATTCGTTTGAAAGCCACAACTTGTTTAAATTAGCCTTTAGCGATGCAACCGATTTACACTGCCGGAAAGATAGTGGCAACGAATTCCATAATTTAACAGAATAAACTGTAAAAGACATGTCATATGAATGGTGACGCTGCATTGGGATAGAGAGATATAAATCAGCACTGGAGCGTAGCCGGTGACCACTGCCGTCCGCTAGAAACTTAAATCTCTCTGACAGGTAGGGTGGAGAAGATGGAAGAAACAATACTTTGAAGAGAAGACAAAGAATGTGCACGTCTCTACGGCGACGAATAGTTAGCCACTTTAGTTGGGAACGGAACGCTGAAATGTGGTCGAACTTACGCAAGCCAAAGACATACGTTATACATACATTATGTAGCCGTTCAAGCTTGTCAAGCAGATTCTGGGTGAGATCCAGGAAAGCGACGTCTGCGTAGTCTAGGAGAGGAACCAGAAGAGAACGGGCAAGGACCACTTTTGTGTGAAACGGAAGGAAATTCTGGACACGCCGAAGCGAGTGCAGTGAAGGAAAAAGTTTCTTACTAATTTCGGTGACATGGGCTGTCCAGGAGAGGGTCTGATCCATGACAATGCCTAAATTTTTAACAGTCGAAGAGAAAGGAATGTGAGTACCATCAAAATAAATGTCAGGCATTGTCATTTCAGACAGTTTCGAGATAAAATAAGGGCTTCCAACCACTATAGCCTGCGATTTTTGAGCATTTACCATTAAACCAAAAGATGATGCCCAATCGCGAATAGAGTCTAAATCTAGGTTAACTTGGTTTACTAACTATATGGTTCATAATTGGATGCAGTCTTTGCAAATGTCAAACAAAAAAGCCAAGGATCATTTTTGATTGTATTTTCAAACAAAATATATAAGACAGCAATCCTTAAGCGCGTTAAATATGGAGAAGTATCAAACGTCAAATAGTTACTGCCCGTCAGAAAGAAAACGATTGGGTTTGAATCGATTCTGTAAACGAAGCTTGATTTTCGATTTAGGTTATGTTAAATAAAGTAAAACTTTACTTACATCTAAAATGGTATTTCATCTTTTTGTAAACTAGACGAAATATAACATTATTTACATCCAAAAACAGCGCATAAGGGCATTTTCACGGAGCTTGTTATCCATTGATAGCGTTTAGAACTCCCTGGCATATTCATATAACCACAGTTGGACCTTATTACCGAGCAAAGCAGTCGTTTATAGACTTAAGAGAATTCAACCCGATTTTGCGGGGGGGGGGGGGGGGGGGGAACGTCAAATGTATGGCTGTTCGTACGTAACGTACAAACGTAACGTCAGATAAACGACAGTCCATAGGTCATATGTTTTCGGCAGAGGGGAACGCCTGTCAATGGCGACTCCGGTTGGTTGATTTCTCTAAGTTTATAGACGGTCCGATATAGAGCATAATGTAGAGGGTGTTGTCTCACTCGCACTCGTTACAAAGTTATCACATTTGACACATATAGACATTTTGATTGTCTGATGACGTCATTACCTGCTTAGTCAAAAAGAGACACAGTCCCCCAGGTAACCCTCTTTTTCGACCTCACTTTGTGGCGGAAAAGTATAGTCCAGTTTATAAATATCAACTTCATGATTGCTTTGACCATAGAAAAGATAAAATATTTAAGTAGTTTCTAGTAGTAATTTTGTGCAACAATAAAACTTATATTGGGCGAATAAGGTAATAAATCTGACATTTATCTAGTTTTGTATTAAAATTACTGATAGATTAGGTAGATTGGGCCTGGACTTGTCCAGCACATGGATTTATATGAAGTGGATCGAATACTTCAGTCACAAAGTGAGGCCGAAAGAGAAGGTTATCTAGGGGACTGTGTCTCGTTTTGACTAAGGAGGTAATGACGTCATCAGACAATCAAATTGTCAATATGTGTCAAATGTGACAATTTTGTAACGAGTGCGAGTGAGACACCGCCCCCTACATTATGCTCTCTATCGGACCGTTTTTATTACTTTTTACTAGTGACCTATGAACGACTGTTTTGCTCGGTAATAAGGTTCAACTGTGGTTAGGGAAATATAGTAAAAGTACTATCCGGATTGTCTTCTGATCCGTGGTCCAGCAATGATACTAATTGCGTACTTTTCAACCCTAGAACGTCGAAAGGTAGAATTGTATGGAGACGTCATTTGTCACCGTTCATCTGTCAAAGTTCTGTCAAACACTGATTTTGTAGGGAAGATGACCTTCTGTATGAAATACTATTATATTATTCTGTTTCTATAGCGAACCGGTTGTGTTCTATCTAGTCCTAATCGTTTGACCAGTCACTTACCTCTGTAGACCATTTAAAGCCCTGTTACACTTTACTTTTTTTAGAGTCCTAACTAGGATCCTTATTAGGATCCTAACTGTTTTCAATAGTAAATTTACTTGCTAAATACACTCTACTTTTTTTAGTGTCCTAACTAACATCCTTATTAGAATCCTAACCTTTTTCAATAGTAAATTTACTTGCTAAATGCGGCTAGACTTGACTAAATTTAGAAACTAAATCATTTAGTAAGAGCCCAGTTACACTCTACTTTTTTTAGTGTCCTAACTAACATCCTTATTAGGATCCTAACCTAAATTTAGAAACTAAATCATTTAGGAAGCTAACTAGGACAAGTGTAACAGGGCTTTAAACTAATTAGGACAAATGTAACAGGGCTTTTAATGCGCCACTCAATAATGAACGACCCAATAAGGGTCAAAGCAAAAGTCCTTTTTGCGCGTCAGGTCGCCAATACGCGTACCGTAACGAATCAGCAGGCCTACCGCGAACTTCTATTACGCTCTCTTTCACTGGTGTAAGTGACTGGTCAAACGATTAGAGCAGCTAGAATGAGAGATCAGCTGCCAAACAGGTGTTATGTTGATCAATCGAGGAGCATTTTTACGTCTGTAGGGTACAGTGCCATCAGTTCGCATCGAGTAGACCCAGTAGACCCCTTTTGTCGCACATTTTGAACTAAAAATTAACACTTTATAAATAATGTAATCTGTATGAAAATTATATCTTATAAGTATTTTTCGACCGACTTCAAGATTTCGAAGGAGGAGGTTATCAATTCGTCAGGATCTTTGTTTTTGCTATTTTTTTTAATGTATGTTCACCGATTATTCGAAGACGGCTGGACCGATTTGGAAAATTCTTTTTTTGTTTGCAAGAGTATACTTCACAGTTGGTCCCATTGTAACCAGGTCAGGATCTGGTGATGGGATCCTGGAGAAATCTTCAACTATTATAGGCGGCACACCTATAGTATAGTTATTTGAGTTTTTGTTACAGCTCGAGCATTTGCTTTTGGAAAGGTGGATACTAAGTGAAGTCGGTTCTTTTTTATTTAAAATTATATAAAATAAAATTTGCAAAATTATTTATTTAATAATAACAGAAAAATTGAATAATAAAAAGTCCATATCAAATCGTACGTTGAATTTGTTGATTGAGCAAAGTTAAACGGGTATTAGACATTGCAATTTGTAGGCCCCAATATGTTTTGTACCCTGCCTCTCCCCTACCCTCTTTCAGCTCCCTAAGTGCCCTACCTCTTATTACACTTCCCAACCTGACAGATTGGGCCCTACAAATTTTTATGTCTAATACCCGTTTTACTTTAACTGGTTGACCAGTCACTGACCTCACGTGAGTAGACCCCTTAACATAGCATACATGTTTAAGGGGCTAACTGTTGGCGCCTACGGCAATAGTACGGCAATGCGCCATCAGTCGCTCAGCCTCACACACTTAGTTTTAGGATTTTTATGTAATTTTTGCATGTCATTATTATTCCCATACCACTTGTCAAGAGTACACGTCTCAATTTGAAGCCTGGAGTTTTCTTCTACCAAATCCGTCATACCCCTGAACATGGTCCTTCGAACCGGATACCAGTGAGGAACCAGAATATATTGGAGGAATAAAGGGAAATACCTAAAATACCATTAAATCACTGTGCATATCAAGTCAGCCGAAGCTCTGATGAAGAAGATCACCAGGACATCGGATTCCAGCAGTGTTGAGTGTGTTAGGAGTTATTAGGGTCCAGCACTCTTTATTAAGGTAGAAATAGGTAGGATTTATGGTGGAAACTTCAGGTTAGTGAATATTTTATTGTTACAAGTAGTGGTTAAGGTTAGATAAATTTGTAATCTTATTTCGTTGTATTTATTTAAATGTGATAGTTCAACTAGTCAATTTATTAATATTTTATTTATGAGTAACTCATAATTAGTTGAATTGGTTAAATTCATTTAAATAATAGATATTTGCCAACGTAATATCTGACCGTTGATTTACCGTTATTCGTGTCACTACTGTGTATTCACCTCATGACTAGTCAAATAACTTTAATTTTATGATATTGTGGATTAAATTATATACAGGGATTATATTTCTAGGGATTTAAAATAATAATTGCACTGAAAATTGAATATTTTTATTATTTTTTATGAATTGTAATTTGTGAATGTTCTTACATTTTAGCCTTTGTTAATAGGTACAATAGGATAATAGT
This sequence comes from Pammene aurita, assembly GCA_947086415.1. Taxonomy (NCBI): domain Eukaryota; kingdom Metazoa; phylum Arthropoda; class Insecta; order Lepidoptera; family Tortricidae; genus Pammene; species Pammene aurita. The sequence goes on from OX352295.1 coordinate 32,692,599, forward strand.
TTAGCATATTTTTATTGTTTTACATCAATCAATTAATTGTTTACATTTTATTTTGATTCTGATTTATTTATTGTATCATTTATTTGCAAAATTTTATGAACTAGACTATTTTAGCTTATTGACTAAACCGAACACAAAGTGGATTTTAAATCATTAAATTATTGTCAATTATCGTGTTTAAATCTATTTATTGTTTACATTCAAGGTCTACGTACACCAGCTTCCCAGAATGACAGAGAACAAGGAATTAATTCGTAAAAGAGGCAGTTACAAAGGTCAATTAACCTTGTTTACTACATACCTAGACACATTGAATGAGTTTTCGTTAACACAAGCTGAAGCTAATCAATTGCAGTTGCGTATAGGTAAGATCGAGGCATTGTATGAACTATATGATGAGGTACAGATACAGTTAGAGTGCAATTCTGAAACTTTAGGTGCACTCATGTCAGAAAGAAATGAATTTCAAAATAGCTACTTCTCTGTACTCTCGCGGGCCCAGGATATGCTCAGTAACTTTAACAAAAAACGAGATGAGTTTGAATCATGTAGCAACCGTGGATCACGTAGTAGTTCAAATAACCATAAGCTGATTAAGTTGCCAACGATTCAGTTACCAAAATTTCAAGGTTCATACGAGAATTGGCTAGGTTTTCGTGATACTTTTACAAGTCTAATCCATTCTAACGATGACATTGATAACATAAACAAATTTCATTATTTAAGGGCATCGTTGGAGGGCTCAGCGGCCTTGGTTATTAGTTCTATTGAGTTTTCTGGTAGCAATTATGAGGTGGCCTGGAAGCTTTTATGTGATCGGTACGATAACAAAAGGATTTTATTGCAAAATCACATTTCAGCGTTATTTAACGCGAACCTATCACAAAAGAGTCGTCCGTGCATTTAAAACGTATTATTGACCATGTAAACAAAAACTTAAGGTGCTTAGAATCCCTAGGTGAACCTGTAAAACATTGGGATACACTCCTTATTTACATTATTAGCAAGAAACTGGACACGAAAACATTTCGTGAGTGGGAGGAACACAAAGGAAGCTTAGATAATAATGTACCTATATCATTTGATAATTTTATCACTTTTATGCGTAATCGTGCAGATTTAATTGAAACTTTGGAGTTATCGAGCGCCTCAGGCGCCGGACAATCTAATCAGCCGGCTAAAAACGCATCAAAACATAGGATATTGCTTTCTACACAAGCCACTGAACACGGTGTCACTACGCCGTCTAAAGTATGTCCGAAATGTAACGGTGAACATAGCTTAAATAACTGTGCTCATTTCCTAGCATTAAGTAATGCCGATCGATTTAACTTGCTGTCGAACTACAAGGTTTGTTTTAATTGTTTCCGTAGCGATCATTTTGCCAATCGATGCAAGAAGGCGGGTTGTAAGATATGTAAGCGCAAGCATAATTCACTGATTCATATCACAGAGCATAAGAAAAAAGCGGAATCAAACTCGTGCGCTCGGTCCGCGGCACAGGCAGGTACTGCGCCGGCGCAGGCGGCGGGAAGCAGCGCAACGGTTACAACGTTATCGGTTAACGTGAGAACGGCAAAGTCGCAAGTGCATGCGTCCGAGCAACGAGTTGTAGTATTAGCAACGGCGTTAATTAAGGTTTATGGGCTAGATAATCGTGAATGTATAGTCAAAGCAGCTTTAGACAATGGAAGCGCGACATGTGTTATAAGTGAAAGGTTGTGCTCACAGTTAAAATTAAATGCTAATTATGTAAACACAGCAGTTGTAGGCATAAACAAATGAAGGTCTCCTGTAAGTAAGATATGTCAGGTACCGATTAAATCGCTGGATGATACTTATTCAACTGTTTTATCTTGCATTGTTTTGCCAGAAATAACTGATCCCATGCCTTACGAGCAGATAGACATATCGCAGTTAGACATCCCATCTGACTTGTGCTTGGCTGATCCAAAATTTCATACACCGTCCGAGGTGGACATTCTAATTGGGTCTGATCTCTTCTGGGATTTGTTAGGGACACATAAAATTAAATTAGGTCATGATGGGCGAGCGGTGCTATGGGAGACTGCACTGGGGTATATAGTCGGAGGCCCGATTATCAGCGGTCAACTATCGACCCCGTCGCACCCCATTAGATGTAACTTCGCGAACGTTATTCCTAGCGCTAGTTCTGAATTGCTTAACGATGAGATTCAAACCCAACTTACGCGGTTTTGGCAGCTTGAGGAAGTTTGCCCTAAAAACTCTCATTTTTCTCCCGAGGAGAAGTTATGTGAAAAGCATTTTACTGGAACCATGACTAGGCTTGAAAATGGACAGTTCTGCGTACGGCTACCGTTGAAAGAAGACCCGAGCGTTTTAGGGAATTCTGTTAACCGCGCTAGGCAGTGTTTATTTTCACTAGAACGTAGAATCGAATCACGCCCAAAACTTAGAGACATGTATAAAGATTTTATGGCAGAATACGAGTCACTGAACCACATGAGTGAATGTAAAGCATCTGGATTAGAGCGTCAAGCGTATCACATTCCTCATCATGGAATTTTGCGGGAAAATCGAAGTACTACAAAATTGAGCGTAGTCTTCAATGCGTCTGCTCCCACCAGCTCTGGGGTGTCTTTAAACAAGATTCAGATGGTAGGGCCTACGGTGCAAGATGACCTTCTGTCTATACTGCTTCGTTTCAGACAGCATAAGTACATTATTTCAGCGGACGTCGAGAAAATGTACAGGCAGATAGTCGTTCATCCCGATGATAGGTATTTGCAGCGGATTCTTTGGCGAGATGACCCATCTAAACCTCTAAAGGTTTATGAGTTAAATACGGTTACGTATGGGACTGCCAGTGCGCCTTTTCTTGCAAGACGGTGTTTAAACCAGTTAGGTCTCGAATGTGATGATGATGTCGTTCATTCACGATTTTTACGTGGATGATCTGCTCACTGGGGGGGATGATATGCAGCAGGTACTCAGTATCAAAAATAAAGTCTCTTCTACTCTAGCATCAGCATGCATGAATTTAAGGAAGTGGAAGTCAAATGAACCGCAACTTATGATTGATTCTGATTCCTCTCAGTTAGATTTGAATATAGGCACTGAGCCCAGTAAAACTTTAGGTCTCAGCTGGCAGCCAGGGTCTGATGAATTGTGCTTCCCAGATGGTAATTGCTCGCTTGTTGCGAATACCAAGCGAGATTTGCTGTCAGCAGTTGCACAAATTTTCGATCCCACTGGTGTGCTGGCTCCTTTCGTTATTCTAATGAAAATGTTGTTGCAGAACTTATGGTTACAGAAACTTTCATGGGATCAGAAGCTATCTCCTGAGATTATTAAGCTATGGGAGAATATTATACGCGACTTACCTTGTTTAAATGATATCCGTGTACCGCGTTTGGTTTTATGCGACTCATATGAAGAAGTTGAATGCCATATTTTTACTGATGCGTCCGAGCGCGCTTATGGGGCATGTTTATACCTACGCAGCATTGACGGGAAAGAAAACGTGCTAGTAAGGTTGTTGTTAGCAAAGAGCCGTGTAGCTCCTATTAAACCAACGACGATTCCGAGACTCGAACTTTCCGGTGCATTAGCTGGCGTTAGGTTATATGAAAAGGTAGCAGACTCTCTTAGGATTAGAATCAATAGCACCACATTCTGGACAGATTCCACAATTGTGTTAGGGTGGTTGCGGATGCTACCTAATAAGTTACAACCGTTTGTTCGCAACCGTGTAGCTGAAATCTTAGAGAAAACTGGAAACTGTACATGGCGGCATGTGCCAACTCATGAGAACCCTGCTGACCATGTCTCTCGTGGGGTCCCTGCCAGTCTCCTTCAGTCTCTTGATATATGGTGGTCTGGTCCTACCTTTCTGAGGCAGGACAAATCGCAGTGGCCCGCGAGCCCGATAGTAGCGGCAACCCTACCTGAAACTCGGCCTGAAGGTGCACTCCACGTAACCATTACGCGCGGTCCAGTCGAAGACAACAATAACAGGTTTATTGAACTTTCCCGGTTCTCTAATTTAGCGCGGCTTAATCGAGCGGTCGCATATGCTCTGCGTTTTACAAGTTTGTGTAGAAAGCAAGTCCCGTTGACAACTTACCTAAGTGACAGCGAATTAAAAACCGCATTAAATATAGTCATTAAATTATCTCAGGTAGAATCATTCCCTGAGTACGACTTACTATTGAACGGCCAGCACCTTTCAAAGAAAAGCCCTTTACTTAAACTTAACGTGTTTCTAGATGAGAACAAAATAATGCGTGTAGGCGGTCGCCTCGATAACTCTAATTTTTCATTTGAGAAAAAGCATCCGATTGTGGTTCATGCCAAGCACAGATTCACGCAACTGTTGTTTGAATCGGAGCACAAGAGATTAATGCATGCAGGGCCGCAATTATTGTTATCATGTGTTAAGGATGAATATTGGCCCATTGATGGGACAAACTTAGCGAAAGCATGTTTTCGCAAATGCCTCAAATGTGTTCGTATGAAGGGTCAAGTGGTAGCCCCGCTAATGGGTAACCTGCCAACGTCCCGTGTAACCCCAGGTCTACCATTTGAAAGCGTTGGGGTCGATTATGCGGGCCCTTTGAGTTCTGCCAGTCGTCAGGGTCGTGGATGTAGACTTGTAAAGGTATACATAGCAATTTTCGTTTGTTTCACTACCAAGGCGATACATTTGGAGTTAGTTGGTGACTTAACTAGTAATAACTACTTAGCAGCTTTACGTCGTTTTGTATCTCGTAGAGGGTTACCAACTGACATAAATTCAGATAATGGTACATCATTTGTAGGAGCATACAATGAATTATCCAAGTTCTTACGAGACAACTGCAATTCTCTAGCTGAAGTTGCAGCCAATGAAAAAATTAACTTTCATTTTATTCCTGCGTATTCTCCGCATTCAGGGGGTCTCTGGGAAGCTGGGGTAAAGTCGACCAAATATCATTTGAAAAGAGTGCTGGGTGAATGTAATTTAACGTATGAATTACTCAACACGACGCTGATTCAAATTGAAGCTATTTGTAACTCTCGGCCGCTTACCCCCATCTCGTCGGAGCCAGAAGACCTGCTGCCACTCACCCCGGGACATTTCCTCATTGGACGTCCTCTAACCTCACTGCCGGTGAAGGACATCAGGGAGAAAAATGTTAATCATCTCAGCCGTTACCAGCGCATTGAGCAACTGCGACAGCATAGGTGGAGTAAAGAGTACGTTTCAGAGCTTCAAGTCAGGACAAAATGGCGGACGAACAATGAAGCAGTGCAGTTGAACACTCTTGTACTCGTCAAAGAGGATAACCTGCCCCCACTGAAATGGAAGCTGGGTCGTATCGTTGCCACTCATCCTGGAACAGATGGAATTACCAGGGTGGCAGATATAAGAACTGCCGCTGGAGTGATTCGTCGGTCCTTCAGCAAGATCTGCCCGCTCCCGGTGTCAACTGGATCTGGTTGAAAGAATGGCTTTCAACGCCCGGGGGCATGTTGGCGCCTACGGCAATAGTACGGCAATGCGCCATCAGTCGCTCAGCCTCACACACTTAGTTTTAGGATTTTTATGTAATTTTTGCATGTCATTATTATTCCCATACCACTTGTCAAGAGTACACGTCTCAATTTGAAGCCTGGAGTTTTCTTCTACCAAATCCGTCATACCCCTGAACACTAACATTTGATCTGAATTCAGCTTTTCATAGCATTTTTGTATGGATGTCATAGACAAATTTCTATGAAAAGCTGAATTCAGCGCTGAATTGAAATGAAATATGTGGGGCCCCTTATCCGAAGTTTGAACCCAAATATGAAATATGACGGTAAAATGGTAGGGATACAGCGAACAAAACATCAGACGACATTTATTTTACTGGTATTATTGAAGGAAATTTGCAACATGCATGATTTTTATGGAAGACACCATTCGATTCTATTTCCCGTGGTATTCAAATGTCCAAAACCTTCTAAAGATAAAAGATATTTATTCTTTAATTTAGGCACATTACAATGCACTTATGAACGTCAGAGAGAAAAAAAAACTACCACCGGTTCTAACCCTACACGTTTGACCCGAGGAGTATATGACCGGCAAGAAACTCGGCAGGACTTATTTTTTCAAAACAGTAATATTATATCTTAAAGATACACAATAATGCGTAGTTCTATAAGAAGACATATCAAAACAGCTTGAGAGACATACTATATAACCCAAATCTGACAAAACGTTTGATATGGTTTCCTATCTGAACTGTGTCCTCTAAATGTTAGATGATTTTGTAGTAATTTCGTAGTAATTTCTGGTTGGGTCAAGTAGGTTTTCTATTGTAAACCGGTATTAGACATTGAAATTTATAGGGTCCAATCTGTCAGGTTGGGAGGTGTAATAAGAGTTATGGCACAGATTATATAATAGTTCTTACGAACAGATATGAATCACTCATAGAAAAAGCAAATACCTACGGTTTACGTACCTACGCAATAATACAATGGAGCAACCTTCAACGCGCGGCACCCCGCACCTCCCGCGCACCCGCACAATCGCTAGGGTCGCCTAGCCTATGTTTGGAAATGTTTTATAGTTAAGGAAATAGGTATTTTGCATTGATTCAGTGTTTAAGTGGTTCGCATGGTGCATAACAATTATAGTTACATGAGTAATATTGATTGATATTTTGTAGCCGCGATGAGAGTATGATTAATCTTGACAGATTTGCCACACACTGTCAAAATTAATATGGATTGACAGCTATATCAATCTTATTCTAATCACCTTTTAGCAATATCATCATAGTTATTTGAGAGATTAATAAAGGTCTATTATTGTTATTATTATAACATAAGTGAATCCTACTTTTTTGTAAAGCGTCGGCAACGCGCCTGTGACTCCTTTGGAGTTGCAGGCGACCATAGGTTACGGTAGCTGCTTACCATCAGGCGGGCCGTATGCTTGTTTGCCACCAACGTGGTATAAAAAAACGTTTTTACCTTTCCCCATCCGTCGGCAGAGCGAAAAACGATAAGTTTTTATTAGCTTTGCTATTTTTACATCCAACCACATCGCAATAAATTTTGTTTTTCGTGATGACATTGTTGCGAGTTCCGAGTAGCGTCGCGCGCGGTACGACGTGCGTTCAGTGAGCGCGTTGGTAGCCCACTGACTTTAGCTCCCTCGAGGGAGGCGCAAAACGTAGGTATATAACTCGCTCGCGCGGGCATGATTCATAGGCCTGGTTATGGCCAAGTTGCTTAAAACTGTTTTGAAGGAATAAGTTTTTGGAGGATTTTTGTCATTTAATACGGCATTCACATCAGCGTGTTCGCACTCGCTTCGGAGCTCGTAGTGCCAACACGCATGTGTGATCAGTCGCGCGCTATTCGCCTATTCATTCGGCTCGTCACTCGCATGCCTATGTGATCGCATCATTAGGCGTGAAAAATGCGATTAAGTATATAATAGTTGCATTTTTTTCTTATAAGAACAGAAGTAATTTAATTAAGAAAACATTTGAAACATAAAAAAACCGGCCAAGTGCGTGTCGGACCACGCATAATGGAGGGTTCCGTACCTTCAATGGAATAAGAACCAAACTAATACCAAAAGGTCGTATCTGATGCCCACGGAAGAAGTTTTTTGGAGATAACTCAAAAATTACTAAACCGATAATGTTCAAACCAGTTTTGTAGAAAGTATATATTTTTGGACGTGCGGTTCAAACAATGTTACTTTAAAGATCTATCGATTGATATACCACATGTTGATATTTGGTAAAAAAAATTGTTTTAATTTAGTTAGATGTATGGAGACTATGGAGCGCGCAGCGCCTCCCCTTCAAAATATTTTTTTATGCAATTTAACTACTTAAACATAACAAAGTAGCAGCATACAAAATACACCTGTGTAAATTTTATTAAGATACGTTTTATAGTTTCCGAGTAAAATGGCTGTGACATACGGACGGACGGACGGACGGACAGACGGACATGACGAAACTAAAAGGGTTCCGTTTTTGCCATTTTGGCTACGGAACTGAGTGAGTTTCGATTTATTTAAGTAAGTTAATTCTCATTTTTAATCGTGTACTCCTCCAGTTCCTATTTTTTACACATTAAATTCGCACCACAGTCTCAACGCAAGTTTTCAGATCTTCCTTTTTTTAATGGCCGTAGGACAACATATTATCACAGTACACAACAGTATATAAAATAACTAATAACACTTATTAATTTAACACGTTTTCAGTGATTAATTAAAGATATTTGTTTGAGATTTGTTATGTTACAATTACAAATAATAAATATGGTAGTGGTGCCCCCTATGCTGAGTTTTGCGTAATATTCCGTATTGTACTCAGGTTGTATATATATATGTGTAATGTACGGTCAACTACGACCTTATATCATGGTGATGGCAAATCGCAGCATGTATGGACATCTTAAACTGCCACTGTCCAGCAAGTGTGTGATAACTAAAGCTCAAATAAATTAAAAAAAACAAGGTTGTGAATGTCAACACTGTCAGTGTCAAGTCATATCAAATCAAATATATCAATATCGATCGTGTGTGGTAAAGTGTGGTTCGTGCGTGGGTCTTATTTTTTTACTTACTTATTTCAACTTTCTCGTATTTGTTTATTGTCTTTTGCCGGTGTGGAAATAAAGTTTAATGTTAAATCAGTTCTAGAAACGATTTTAATTTACATGGTTCTATTTTGTGTGGTAAATGTAAAAGTCGCGTAAATCTAGGTTTCATTTGGTATTTTTTTTCTTTAAAAGTTCTATGTATAATGCTCTGTATCGTATTAGCGTAGATCAAGCCTTTAAAGCTTGTAGTTCCTACTACCTACCTACTTAGTGTTTGTCTCATTTTGTTTGTTTTCTTGACTGCCTCAGTCTATCTATTTCTATTTGTCCTTCATAACATTCTCATTCCCAGCACATGCAATCACTTTTCATCCACCACCAGGAGTTGCGAGGAATGTGTTTGCTTAGCACCAATGGAATAACTTCATTTGTTTATTATCGCACAGCGCAGATCTAGGATTGGTTCTCCCAACATTCAATAACATTAAGTTTGTCCTTGTTTGGAGGAAATTAATAAATTACAAAAATTGTTTACAAACACCGACTAGGAATAGCGCTAAGTTTTTGTGGTCATACTTTTACTCCAAGATTGTTGGATGATTTAATGATAATAATTTAATATAACTGTTCAGTTTTGGTTTTGACTATTTTTTTAATGGTAGGTGAAATTGTAAATGAGTACTATAATCTTAGGATTACATACTGTAAGCACAACCTTTCTATCAGAATAAATGTATGAATATTTCTCCTAATCTGTGCTCTCTCCGGTTTATCTTGCTTGGTGTATTGGTTTTAAGGTTTGTGGTTTCTCTTTTAGATGCTTCATTGATGTGTAGATGATTAAATTTCGGGCTAGCTATCAGCATGTATCTGGTCTAAGCGTCAATTTGTCATTATTTATGTGAATGAAATGAATAAAATAAATAAATATTTCTGAGTAAAAAATATGAATATAAAATTATTTGCAAGCTTAGTCTAGGATATTAAACCTAAATTTGTAAGGGTAAAAAAAAAACCACACCAGAACCCTCTTACGAGGTATAGGCCTCTTCCAGAATCTTCCGCCTATCTCGATCTTGGGCCTCCCATACCCAGTTGGCCCCCGCTACCTTAACTATGTTGTCAGCCCAGCGTGCCAGTGGCCGTCACTGTTATCTTTTTCCATCTGGACGTCTCCAGGCTGTCGCTTGTAAGGTCCATCTCTCGTCCTGGAGTCTAGCAATGTGGCCAGTCCATCTCCATTTTTGTTTCTGGGCCCGGCTTAGTGCATCTTTAACCTTGGTTTTTTTTCTGATTATAGAGTGCCTGATCTTATCCATTTTATTTATTTTAAGCATACTCCTAATGAATGAAATGAATACTGAAAAGTATTTTTATTTCAAAACTTGATTAATGTAAAGTAAAGTTTTATTTCTGAAACACTGGTGATACAAGGTAAACAGTCATGGGGTTGTATTTACTCTAGGGCCAACTGGGCCAAGGCCTGAGGCGGCAGGTCGCTCTTACTGCCAAATAAGGTATCAATAGCGAACAATGACCGCCCTTATCTCGAAACTCCATTTCTAATAACGACACCTTTATTTTGGTCCCCATTATAACCAGTTTCACTTTTGAAGTAGTATCGACAGGGCCGGATTTACGGGTGTGGGGGCCCAGGGGCAATTGAAAAGTGGGGGCCCCTCCCTATACGCCTATACCGGGTGTTTCCTGGAACACGAACTCAAACTAAACAACATTTGATCAGCGACTTTTAATGTTGTTTGAATTTTAGTACACTTTAAAGTATATTCTAACGAGCAATGTATTGCGAGAATATTATAACTGTGGGGAGAAGACTGATAAACAATTGTCAATAAAACGGATTTTAAGGTACATTAAAAACACTATTTAGTTTGTTTGGAAAACAATAATAAATAAACGTAGTTTAAACCTGTTCCAGCTATATTTTGCGTTGTCTGTATCTCACAACGGCAATTGTCAAAGTGACCGATAAGAACAAAACATATCTTAGCTGGAACAGATTTGAAGTATGTTTATGAATAAGGGGGTCTTTTTTTAAAAGAGTTGTTAAGCAATAATTTTACTGTTTGAAGAGTAGAGTACTCTACTCTACGTATTAATTTATCAGGCGACATCTGGTATATTTTTCGAGTCAATTTTTTTTTTCTCAAGTCTTTAAACATTTATTGCCACTAAATTATATTATTTGAACAAATAAATAATGTATGATGTAATTACTTACGTTGCAATAACATATAATATACTTAGTTTAAAAAACTAAATTAACGAGTTAATTGGAACTTTACGAACTTTTCTGGACGAGAAATCGTTGATTATTTCGCCGAAATCTAGCTCCCGAAGTAAATCATTTTCAATACTAAGTAAAGCTAGCTTCGATAGCCGGTCTTGTCCCATCGTTGTTCGGAGCCTATTCTTTATAATTTTCATTTTTGAAAATGAGCGCTCTCCAGTGCAATTCGAGACCATCAAAACTAAGTACATTCTCAGTGCTATTTCAGTGTTTGGGAACGTAGCTCTGAAATTTTGATCTTCAAGAATGTGATAGTAAAAAAGTTCCTTAGTTTGATGTTTTTCGCAATCTTTTTTGTATAAGTTTATCAAAGATACAAATTGAACTAACTCGTTACCAAGACTAGGCTCTAAATCATCTTTATATATTTTCACCAATTCCTCTGCAGCAGCGTACAAATTCTTGGCATCCATCTCCTCTAGGTGGTTAAGAAATCCAAATCTCGAGCGAACAGCTTCGTATGCCTGCAATCTTTCAGTGAGCGAAACACAAAGTTGATCAATCACTGGAAAAAACCCAGATATTTTAAGTTTCTCTCTTGGCGACAGATTTGTGTCTTGTGCTGCTACATCACCAATTGAAGTCAACTTCACACTTCTTTTTCTAATGCGTGACTGTATATATTCATCAGTTTTGGATAATAGTTTCGCTGCTTCTTCGTATTTATCGAAATCGTCCCTTTTAGATTTAACGAAAGACGACAACGACTCCAAAGCACGCACAGCTGATTCGAGGACCATTTTGGGGTCTTGTAAAATCTTGTTAGTCGCATTGAATCGCTCCAAAATGTCATTCCAAAAAATGGCATATAGGGCGGTTTCGAGACTGTTCATCTTACCCAGTAGATGTATAGCTTCGTTTCTTACGATATCTTTCTGCTCCCTGTCAGAAGATATGATAGTTAGAGCTTCTTCGATTTGCGAATATCCCATGACAATAGCTTTCGTAGCATCAGCTCTACATGACCAACGAGTATCGCTAAGATTTTTTAAAACTAACGATTGTCCGCTTTTTTTCTCCGATAATTTTTCAGCCAGAATTTGGTAGCGTTGTGTACTGGCTGTAAAAAAGTTATATAAATTCTGAACGAAATTAAAGAACAGAACGGCGGATGCACAAGAGTTAGCAGCTGCCTTTCCAACTAAGTTGAGTGAGTGAACAACATGGTACAAACGCTGCTAAATCATTTTTCTGCAAAATAAGACCTTGCATTCCTTTGTATTTGCCACTCATGTTTGCAGCATTGTCGTAAGATTGACCACGGCAATCAAGGATATCAATGTTATGGTCAGATAAAAAATGTAGTAAAGCTGTTGCTGTTGCTTCACCTGTGTGGCCGCAGTTTGGTAAGAAAGTAAGAAATCGTTCTATTGGCCTCGATCCTTCAATATAACGAACAACTATCGTAAGTTGATCGATATGAGATTCGTCGGGAGTAGAGTCAACTGAAACCGAATAATACTTAGATTTTTTAATCCTTGCTACGATTTCATTAAGTACTTGATCACCCATGCAACTTATCAATTCTTCACATATCGTAGAGGAAAGATAATTGACGTGACCGCTCCCTTTGTTTGCATGCAGCTTTAAATGAGTTGCCAAGGTTGGTTCATACTCGGCTAGCAACTCCAAAATACCCAAAAAATTTCCATTTCTCGGTGAACCAATAATCTCATCATCTCCTCGAAAAGCTAATCCCCGTTCAGCAATGAATTTAATCGTACTGACGATAGTTCTAAGAATCTTTCGCCAATACTCAATTTGTTGTGCCTCTTGTATCGCCAGCTCTTGATCGATACGTCCTCCAACTTCTCCTCGTTGCACTAAACTCATTACTGACTCCAAGTGAGCCTTCGAAATCTCATGTTCGGAAAGACGTTCAGATGCATGTTTCCAGTCACTAAAGCCTTCTCCACTTAGCTTCGTTTTTTGAGTGGACATTAATTTACATGCGTAGCAGTATACTTTCCCCGTAGTTGGTGAAAAGCAGAGCCAAAATCTATTGACAGTTTCTTGATTTTTATTGCGACGTGTGAAAATACTCTTTGAACATTTTCGAATAAGGTTTGTCTTGTCTCTCGACTGGTCTTGGAGAACTGAATTCTGCAAAGAGACTTCATCACAATTTTGCAGTTTTGTAGAACCTTTCTTCGCCCAATATTTGATAATATCTTCTGTTATGAGTATGACGTCAGGCCAAAGGCCAATGTCATTATCGAAACCATAAATTTCCCCATCTTCTTGAATGCGGATACAAGGTTTTGAAGATTCTACGGTGTCCTTTGATGCAAGAGCTGTCTTATCTTGACTACAACTGCTAATAGCCACATCTTCATCTATTACTGATTCTGGTTTTTCAGGATCTCGCGGGAGTTCTTGTTTAGGTGTCGGTGTAAAATACTTGGTCAATTTGGATATTTTAGCAACATTTTCTTCACTTTTTTTTTCTCGTTCTGCTTGCAATTTTCTCTTATGCGATCCACTAGCGTAAACTCGAGGAATTTTATGACGATCATTCATGATAACACTGAAAAAAAAAATCCTAAATAATAGTAATAATCGTATAGCCGCAGAAACACAAAAGGTACCCCTTTAACTTAAAGATTTATGGAAAATTCCTTCTAGGTCTCATCGTGTATTATTATAATGTATAATAAATAATAACAACGTTGCTAGGTATAAACACACGAAAAATAAATTACCAAAGAGTGATAACGTCATTTCTATACAGAATGATTTTATTGTCGCTAACAAAAATGTGCGAGGTGATTACGCAAGCCATATTGAAGAACTTTTAGAATAGAGCCAAATCTGAAATCCCAAAAAAACTGGCTGATTCATAGATTTCGGCGAATCAAAGGCCTTTCCGCGAACCACTAAGATCGATCGACTATTTCCCTCTCCATCGTTCGTATATGCATGCACGGTAGAGAAGAAAATAGTCGATCGATCTATCGAAGTAGTTCGCGGTAAGGCGTCAGAAGTCAACATTTTGTATGAGGAGAAAAATATATTTTTTTTTCGGATTGCGCAGATGGGCCCATAATAAAAGTTGTTCAGTACGATTTACCTAATCATCGGGCACAATTTCGCTAGCCACTAAAACTCACCCTGTGTATTCATTTTATTAATAGAATTTATTTCTGCGACTTAAATAAACATTAGTGAAGCTACTTACATGAAAAATAATTTAATACTTTACTATAACAGCGTGCGATCGGCTAACAATAAGTTGCAATGCAGTAGTTGCCGTCCGTGTAATATTGAATACTTACCTATTTCTTAGTTAAATTATGCAAGTATGTTGTTAGTGTATTACAATCTCGTTGAAATCAATGAATATAATAATTAATAATTTCAATCAGAAAAACTACGTTACATTTCATCATCTTTTAAAGAATTTATTATTTAAAGTCGCATATCGATAATCTAGAAAAGAAATGTAAATTTCATAATTGCTCCATGAAGTAAACGAAAAGGGAACTTATTATATTATAACATAGCTGAACATTGAACGTACTTACGTGTGCTTGTATGTTCAGAAGAACATTCACTTGTTGAAAAACTAGCTTCCTTTTTTAAAAATAAGCGGGGATTCACCTCGTACACGGCGACACCGCGACGCCGCGTCGAGTTTGCCGACGCGACTCGACAAGTTTCAACAGTGTTGCAACCCGTAATATAAGATTGAAATTGTTTTTTCCCTCGTAAAGCGCTTGTTTATCCTTCTTTAATACAATACAAGAGGGTAAAAACTCATTTTATCCGCTAGTGATTAAAGTGATTTGGCCTTGAAGTATACTTAAGTAGCATTTGACAGATAACGAAACGTTTTGTTCATAATTATATCATATAATTTATATGGTACTTTCGATAATATTTATCATTGAATTCATGGTTTGAAAAGCTGGTAAAAATTAAAAAAATCGCTATATTTTGTTATTATAACAGTAAAAACTGTAAATTAGATAAGAAATCTTTGTTTTTTGTAATAATGTTGAATGTATTCTAATCGCAAATAAAAAGTCAATGCTATTTCAAAACGCATTATTGGATTGACATTTCCAATAATGCGTTTTGAAATTGCATTGACTTTTGCGTTTAGAATACATTCAACATTATTAGAATGAACAAAGATCTAGTTCTCATTGTTTTCGTGTTAAAGTTACTTACCTAACGTAATTTGGATAAATTGTAATTGATATTCGAAAACAATTATGTGAACGTAAATGTAACTAGGCATGGTAAAAATGCGGAAATATAATGTTTGGGAGACCCGTCGTGACTAGGATATTTTCTCTTGTGGGGGCCCCTCTGTTGTGGGGGCCCCGGGCCGTTGCCCCGCCTGCCCTGCCCTAAATCCGGCCCTGAGTATCGAGGTAGAAGGCGCCTCGGCAGGAAAGGATTGCAAACCTTTTTTCTTAGGAGCTGTTTTTAACATGTCATGCCTAATGGAAATCTTGCTATTTTAAACATACACATAAATGTATGAATAAATATATGTTTTAATTTCAGGTGATGTTAAGTTATATACTTTAATTATTGATATCATTTATTCAATCATCAGAGTCGTTGTTAGGAATGAAAAAAGAGAGTTTTCTCATAATAATTTTATTCAGATAAACAATCACTGTCTGAATTGGTTTCACTACTTTCAGAATCTTCTGTAACTTTTATAATAAATTGATCCGCAGTCTTGTCCATAGCGTGGTCGAGGTTATACATATTCAACTCTTCCTTTTTCACGTGGTCGACGCATTTGGCCCAATTTTCTTTTGATACTTGATTTAATAGAGGTTTTATGTCCTTAAATTTGAAAGTTGTGTTGTTTCTAGCTACATAGCCTTTTATGTTGGCCCAAACCAATTATATTGGATTGAGCTCACAATGGTAACTCCGTCACCCCTTTTTTTTTCGCCATGTCGTCGATCACGACGGCTTGATATTTCGGTTTAATTTTTTCGACTTTTTCCATTAATTCCCTTTTTACTTCATTGGCTTCAAATGATACATTTTAGACCGCAGCCAAGCCTTTATGGCGTCCTTGTACCACTTCATGATCGGAGTTTTTTCCAAGCGTCTGAAATGAAATAATAACATAAACAAAAGTTTGGTGACATATGTGAGAGTGCCAGCGCGACAATTTGCGTAATTTGTTTCCTTTTTATGTATTGCACACTTACCTCGAATGGTAGCTTGCGTTGTCTAAAACAATCACATCCCACCCATTCGCAGTCTTCTAAAAATCCTTGTTAATTTCCGATATGGACCACAATGAGCCTTTTTCCTTTTGAAGTGGGTATTTTGCTCCAGTTGACAGTCCTTCCTTAAATGCTTGTTTGGCTGAGTTAATGTTAGTATCCACTCAGGTTTTTCCCACCGTGTGCCCTAAAAATAAATTAGATATTAAATACCACATGTATATAATGCGTTTTACGGTGAGCTTTGTGGTCATAAAACCTTATCGTTATGTCACTTTCATTTATTACAGGTAAAAGCGCCTTGCCAAAAAGGGCGATAAGATAGTGTTATGTTATGACTGACCTTAACCTTTTGACCGCCAAGCATTGAACAAAAATGACGCGCCACCGACGCCACGTAATCGCGTTTTGTCAAGGGAAATTGAACTTTGCGGAAGCCCGCGTAGGTCCCTATTGCATTACAAAGCCTGTCGGCTGTAGCCGTCGTTGGCGTCCATGGCACAACTTTTTGATGTCGGCCACAGCCGACTGTGGCGGTCAATAGGTTAAGTATGGTCAAAAGGACCGCAGGTATATGAGCGGGACAGTTGAACAAGATAAGTATATACATAAAAAAGAAAAAAACCTACGGTCATCATACTACAGCGTGGCCCAAAAATACGTTGACAAAGATTTTTTTAATTTTTTTATTAACTACTTACATAACAAGTACAATTAAATTAAAAATTAAAACAACAATCTTTTAATATTCAATTCACATTAATTGTCTTCATAATAGCCTCCTTTGGCTTTGATACACAAACGCAAACGTTTATTAAAATTGTTAACGATATGCCTCAGCTCCTCCAAGGTTATTTTTGCCCACTCTTTGGTAAGTGTCTCTTTTAGAGCGTCTACACTTTTGTGTTTAGTGGCACAGGCCCTAGTTTCTAGGATTGACCACAGACTATAATCCATTGGATTTAAGTCAGGCGAGTAGGGTGGCCACTCTTTTGAGCTTATGAACTCGGGAAAATTGTCTTTACACCACTGCTGCACACTACGGGCCCTGTGAGATGGAGCAGAGTCCTGCTCTCCAATGCCTCTGATTTCCAAAAAAGTTGTTGACTCCAAGGAAGAACTATGGCTTCAAGAATATCTCTTCTGTATATTTCTTCTGGCTATCCGGTAAAACAAGTATCCGTTGCATCTCTGATAATTATTCCCTTGATAGGTTACTTTTAAAATTAGAATATTTTTAGAATCTTGTTTCAGTACCTAAATTTGAAAATACATCTGCATAACATCCTAACGAAGGGGCACGGGGTTTCTTTTTCTGTTTAATCCAGGAGCCTCATTTAACACTTCCATTTTAAAAATTACTATAAACTTATTCTCTGGTCCACTATGGTTTTGCACTTTTTCCGCCGTCGCTTAGTTCCAACATCAACATTCACACATTCAACATTTTACTTATGAAAGTTAGAGATAATTTCGTTGCTTTCCAAAGTATTGAATATTAGATATTATGTGGAGTTTCTTGGCGCAGCAGGTCGTTGATATCGGTTTGGCTGTGCATACAATGATGGTAGTTTCTTTTTTACACTTCAGATTATTTTATCCCAGTCCGAACTTGGCTTTGCCCTGAATAAGCCGTAGAATGTTTTTATTTTTTGGAGGCCACTCTAGTATATTGTTACTTGTAACGTGCTTGGGAAATATAGTTATCATGTAATACTATTGGTATCTGAAAATTATTACCGACTGAAAATATATAAGATACTTACAAAACTCGTCAAGGGGCTGAACCTAAATTCGGTAAAGTTTTATTTATAAAAGTTTCCCAAGCTAGAAGAGGGGACCAATTAAAATAAAATTAAGTTGGCTATAAATATAATTAAAAAATAAGATCTGACCGGAGCCCAAAAAGAACAAGTAAAGGAAGGGTTTCCTCTTGTAGCCTGAGACCAATATAGAAGATAGTAGTTGTGTCTGAACTGGGGTTCAAAATTATAAAATAAATTCTAAAAATCGGGCGCCAGAACCTTCACATCTGTCAAGACCGGATGCTAAGTCTAAAGAAAGAACTTGTAATCTTAAGGGAGGGGAAGATAATTCAAAATATCTGTTTACCTTTTACAAGTTTATTTTTTATTTTCCCGAAGATTTCTTAAACGATTCAGCGGGATTATTTCTTATTTACTAAACTTTGGACAAATTTCTTATGGAAAACCTGGATATGTTTCGGTGAGAATCTTATGTTACTTTTACATTTTATCATATTAAAACTACACAATTTGAGACTCTTTCAACACAAGGCAACAGAATACCGACCTGAACCAGGAATCGTGCGAAGTGGTTACCCAGGGGCTCCAAACCGCGTCGATCCGGAACTCGCCTCGGAGATGCTCGAGGGAACGGAGAGCCCACGGGTCTTCGGGACGGCCGGGATGATGGCGTGTGTGTTAGACCTCCATCGGGTGAGGTGAAATGTTGAAATGGGGTGTCTAGGCGCCTACTTAAAGCAGCGGGGTGAGCTCAGCGCTCCTGGTGAGCGTTCTGACCCACATCGTAACATCGTAACCACGTTGGAAAAGAAATTGGCGGGAGGAAAAAAGAGGCAAACACGAATCGGCCTGTAAAGGAAAATGACGCGTGTTGGCATCCAATTGTTTCGACGTAATTTCCTAAGAATGGCGATCCCACACTATTAACAACGAGGAAATACATTTGCCCCTTGAAAACAACAGTAAACTGCCACCTCATCCGCCGAGTCACAAGGATCACTCGTAGTCGTAAGGACTCTGTCGAAAAAAAGAGAAATTAAATCGGATTAGGTTTTCTTGAAATATTCATACCTGTTAGTCCGGAAGACTCCACAATTGGAAACAACGGCTTCAAAACTTTAAAAAATCTGCACTAACACTGAAATATTAATAAATCCTCTTACACGAGCACTTGTTCGTCCGTGATGGTTCAGAAAAGTGAGAGTGGAAACTGACAAGTGCGGACCACCATAAAAAAGGAATGTTGCCAGCAATCTAAATGATTTTGTTTAAGACTAGGATTAAACTGATGAAAGAACAAAATTATCTATGATATTCTGAGGCGTTTGACGTTTGTCAGTGTCAGATGTCAATCCTGATGCATGACAAATCGAGGTTATTTTATAAAGTACAGCAATGACGTAGGAAAGGAAGGAAAACAACACGAAATTAATGGAATTTGTATGATAAATCAGCAGCTGTTAGCTCTGAGCACTAAGTATACGGCACCATTGGAATAAAACATCGACTTAAGGTGCGACCACACCGCTGCTTAAAATACGGCGACGTTACGGAATCGCAGTGACGCATCGTATCCGTACCCTTTCTATCGCATGCTCTCCACACCGCTGCTTAAAATACGGCGACGTTACGGAATCGCAGTGACGTATCGTACCTGTACCGTTTTTATCGCATGCCCTCCACACCGCTGCTCAAATACAGTTTGAAAGGTTAGGTTAGGTTAGTCAACATTATTTCTTATGAGGCACGTCACGGCGTACACGTTGCGTCTGCGTATTTTGAGCAGCGGTGTGGAGAGCATGCGGTAAAGTCGTGATGATTACGGCACGTCATTGCGATTCCGTACCATCAGCGTATTTTAATAAGCGGTGTGGGGGGCATGC
Source organism: Pammene aurita (assembly GCA_947086415.1). NCBI lineage: Eukaryota > Metazoa > Arthropoda > Insecta > Lepidoptera > Tortricidae > Pammene > Pammene aurita. The sequence continues at coordinate 32,712,346 of OX352295.1, forward strand.
GATTAAAACGGTGCGGATACGATGCGTCACTGCGATTCCGTAAAGTCGCCGTATTTTAAGCAGCGGTGTGGTCGCACCTTAAGATAGGTTTGTTGTGGGTTTTATTCGTCACCGTCCGTCACCGTCACCGTCATGTGACACCACCAGCCAGCAGTTCTGCTGCAAGGACGCAGAGGCGCTGGTCATACAAGGGAGGGAGGGACGAGTAGGTTTGCCGAGATGGCTCAAATACACGTGCTAGTACGGTTCAGGCCGTCGGTCAAAGGTGTAGAGTACGGCGGGTTAACGACCTCTGTCCGGACGTACCCACTCCGAGATAGGGCGTGTATCTGGGCTTCCTCGCGTGCTCTTTCCGTCGTCTGCCGCCCAGGTATGCTCAGCTGGCCCTCCTGCCCGAGAAACCGGTGGGCCAATAAATACAGGATGGGACTGTCGGGTTTGTGCAGTCAAGGATAATAGGAATGACAGGAGGTAGAACCAGACCGAATACTTGCATCGTGCCCAGCGTGAGGAAGATGGATAAATACTGTGTGTAAATATATACGAAGGGATGGTGACTGCGTATAAATAAGTTGCGTTCATTGCATTATGATCTGTAGTCTAGCAGTTGGACTAGGTTAGCCGTAGTTATTTTCTGGTTGTGGTCAAGTTATTCTGTTTCGAGTAGCCAATCCATGAGTAAAAAAATAGGTCTCACTCTTTCACTTGCTCTTCATGTGGAGCTGTAGACCATAGCTCAGCGCAGCAAGTGCATATAGGTCTTCAGTCAATGAGTCTATAGCATAGTTTGTGGACTTGTACCTAATCTGTTATCGTCTTGTCTTCCAGCATCTCATGTATTGTTTTTAGACGGTTCATTAGATACGTTACGTCTATCATTTTTTTTAGGATATAGTATGTCGTTCGTATTTCCTTAGCTATGATCTGTTGGTGCTTGTGAGAACCCTGGATTTCAGACCGTAGGCCATAATAGAAAGTGCGATAACTATTTTATTCATTAATATTTACCTCGTTGTACGCTACTCGATTATATATTTTTAACTAAACTAATTCCGGATTTTGGCGTTTGGAGTAGCCTTCTCGCATCTTGTCTTAATTGCTGCTTGTCGAATGCTTGCCGGAGCACATTCAGCTGACTGTTTCTTTGTAGCCTGTAGAAATGGTGGTCAATTTTCCTGCGATTGGACCAATCGAAGGGAGTAGTGTTCTATAAGTAAGACGTTGCTTTATTTATTAGTGTCTGTATGCGTGGTTAGGTTAGTTGGTAGTATGGTGTTAATGTAGTCGCATAGTGTTGCGCAAGTCTGTAGTGAGCCACATGTGAATTACTTCCAAATACATATTGTACGGTCACGTCTGAAAATATGGATACATTTTATGTGACACAAACATGTATCCAAGACTTTACGCCTTGGTAATAGAGTCCTGGCTACATATTTTAGTCACATTAAATGTATTCATATTTTCAGACGTGACTGTACTGTTTAACATTAAACACACAATAGTACAACTTCGATATATTACACAAGACACCCACACAATATATATAACTTCATTTGACTTTGACTGACTTCATTATAAAACACGAATCACACTCACTTGATATTATATGACCATAAAAATTTGAACAAGTAAACATCGTTTGAAAGAATCGCCGCTAATTTAATCTAAATCTTTTAGCACGAATATAATTATTTTTCATTGTCACACTAATAATTACTCGCACAAAAACGCCAATAACACTGATATCCAATATGGATTTTTGTGTATAAGTACATTCACAATGCTGCACACTTAACGGTTGCACTTTAATTCATGGAAACATAAAAACCATAACTTAAAACATAAATATTATAAGTAATAAACTTTTTTACTATACGCAAAAGGTATTTTACACATTTTATCATGCATCACGTATTTCTGTTGGCTGTGTAGTGCGTTGTTCAATTTCATATCTTTAGTTTGTGGAATAGAAATGTTTAGTTTCACATCGCTTAGGTAACGTTTTTTTCGTTCTGGTCATAGGATCTGTCATTTAGAAACCGAATTTATGATGACTATTGTCTTTCCAGGCGGCTTGTAACCGCACGTGTTTGGAGATTTCGGATGCGCGTCCGTCGAACATGACAAAAAACGTTTTTTTTTTGTCCCTCTTTCCTGGAGAAAGTCTCGATGATTGTGTTAATTGCACATTGTATTTCTCTTTAAGTTTGCAGCTTTTGTCAGTATTTTTTTTGTTTTTTGTTGTTACTATTGTAACTATTCTGTATGGATCCCTGCCTTCGGCGGCTCGTTTTAGAACTTGTGCATGTGGCGATTATAACTGCTCCGCATGTAACCCTTTGGACGGCAGCTTATTGTTTTCTGCGAACTGCGAAGGAGTTGCTATAACAATGCTTGCGAGGAAATGCTCTCATCTAACGTCTCCAGACCCTTCAACTAGCTAATAGATTATGTTTATTTTAGTTAGTTAAATTATGGGGTGGTTTTAGATATGATATTTGCACTTCAAACTTGCGCACGTTTATTTTTTGATAACAAAATTTCGTTGCTCTAAGATAAGTTTTGGGCGTTGGTATGACCGTGCGCGCGTGTATATATTATACACGTCCAGTCATCCACAGAGTTTCCCTTATTTCCCTTGTGGCAAAGCTAAATTCAGTTTACTAGAAATAGTACCTACATACCGATTAGGTATCATGGAAAAAATTTAGAAGACTACTTAGTTGGATAACGAAGCTACTGGTTTTAGCCAAAGTCAGGCTCTGGTTTTTACGGAGCACTCTCTGGACCTTGCTTTCTATCTTGCTATCTTTTTTTTTATTTACTTAAAAAAGTACCTAGACGGGTCTGGCCCCAATAGCAAAGGCCTAGTATAAGTAGTAAACTATGGAAAGGTCTCACCCGCGTCGATGTGCAGTAATGTATGACGTTATCTGTATCCTCTCAGGTTACTGCAGTCAAGCGTGGAAGAGCCGAGCGGAGCCTGTCGCGCACTCACTTAAATTCATTCGCGGGTGCAGGTATAATAATATAAGGGCGCTTTACAGTTTACTGCTTAATGGATCTGGATTATATTATTTTTCGCGAAATTAGGAAAACGAAAACACATAGACTACGCATACTTAGAACCGGCTTTCTCTAAAACTGCCTCGGCGCGGGCGGGCAGTTGCGTTGCGCTAACACGTGGTAAGAACCGTCTATTGTTCAACTTTTGGGATTTTTATGAATGCAATAGAGGACGAAGGGACGACCGCCCCGGTCGGTGTCCAAAACGAAACTCCAGATAGGTTTGTTGTGGGTTTTATTGGACAGATATACGGGATTTTAAGTAATCTATGTGACAGTGCGTACGAGCACTGTTACAATGCCCCCCTTTCTTAGGAAAAATAAAAAATAGGAATTATTTTTTATGAAACCATGCTAGAGCCTAATAACAACAAAAGAAAAAGCCAAACTGAGAACTATGAGGGGATTTTTCTTTAGAGAAGCCATGCGAATATTAACTATTAAAATTGTAAACCTAATTCTGAGAAAACAATGCAGAAAGAGTTTAAAGATATAATGCGTACTTTATTTAGTAACATGCCCTTACAGAATATCAAACTAGAAATTGGTGCGGTTAGGCACACGGGCCACTGACCGGAAATAAACTACAATTTAAAGCTACAAATGGTGCGGTTGGGCACCATCGCCACCGACCAATTCTCTAAGTTGTCAATCCTCCAACAAACTACAAAAGACGATAAGATAGATCAGTTAGGCACCCTCGCCACTGACTATAGTCGTTAAGAAAACTCTTCGATGAGCAAACAGTTTAAAAGTCCAACTCCTTCCCTAATCTTACACTACGACAGTTCTTCAAAAAGACTTCGGAACTACCGCTTAGTTAGACGGCTTAAGAAGAAACCATCAAAACAAAATAAAGGCGTGCGGGGAGAATATTAAAAAAAGGAGCAAACAATTCTAAGGTGATTTCCCTAGTAAAAACAAATTCCAGCGCATGGTTGGACAAATAAAATCTCCACAAAATACCGCAACGATGAACAATAAATAGTAGAAATAAATTTCTCCATAATATATTTGAAAGAGAACCAAACAAAAACAAATAGATCCAAAGGGAAAAGTTAGTGAGTTTAGATACGAACTATAGTCTCAAAGATCCGAACTATAGAATCCAAGAGAAATTTAATTGATGTCGACAGTCAAAACAAAAAAGTAGCTCAGTACGAGAAATTTCAATTCGAAACATCAACACGACTAGTCGAAGCACAACACACTTCTAAACGAAATGGTGTTCGACCACCGTCCACCCGTTCTTGAATCAGTAACTTTTGGTATATAGACGATCTCGAGTCGAGTTTTAACAAGTCTAAGTGGTGACATTTATCTTAATGTATTTAAACGTATCATGCCTCTTTGGGTTTTAGTATCTGTTCCTTATATATAGTAATGTCCAGGTTTTTTAAATCTTTAAACAAGTTTAGCTTATAAAGGTGAGTACACACGACGACACTGACACTCATCACAAATGTCGACACTAGTGTAGATTGCGTCCTCATGGTAAGCAATTTTTTGTGTCGACATCGGTGTAAACATTTTAATGTCCCGGTTATGTATGGTTAGCTGTCTACACGGATCGATGCTACACTGCAATTCAGTGTGGTACGAGGGTTGCTACTTATATATCCGGAAACAAAAAAACAAACAAACGTACACGGCTGAAAATGGTTTTATTGTTTTTCAAAGTATTCCCCTTGATGATCTATGCACTTTTGCATTCGCGTGAACCAATTTTTAAAGCACTTCTGCCACTCCGCCTGAGGTACCTCCATAACGTGTTGTTTGAATGCGTCGACAGCATCTTCATCTTATATTTGGAAATAAATAAAAATCGTTGGGTGCCAAGTCAGGGCTGTACGGCGGATGACCCGTTAATTCCACATTTTGACCCTCCAAAAATAGAGTTGTTTCGCGTGACGTATGACAGCTGGCATTGTCATGATGAAGAATGATTCTTCGTCGCTGGTTAGTTTTACGAATTTGTTCAAATACTTCCGGTAAGCAAATGGTCGTGTACCACTCTGAATTAACCGTTCTACGGTTTTCTAGTGGCACTGTAGCTACATGGCCATTAATACCGAAGAAGCAGGCCACCATTTGTTTCAATGTACTTTTTGCACGAGTAACTTTCGTAGGGTTCGGCTCATTTTGAAACACCCATACCGTTGATTGTTGCTTCGTTTCGGGATCGTATGCATAGATCCAGGATTCGTCACCTGTATAGATGTTATAAACGGCTTTTGAGTCACCACGGTTATATTTTTTTAACATTTTATTGCACCATTCGACGCGAGCATCTTTTTGCTCTTTTGTTAAGTTGTGGGGTATCCAACGCGAACAAATTTTTTTTACAGCCAAATAATTATGTAATATGCTATTAATGCTGGTCATAGAAATACCCAGAGTCGCCTCTATCTCGCGGTACGTAACATGTCGGTCGTCCATTATAAGTTTTCGCACAGCCTCGATATTTTGTTGTACAACGACCGATTTCGGGCGACCTGCCTTAACTTCGTCCGTAAGCATACTACGTCCACGATTGAACTCACTAAACCAGTGATACACAGTAGTTTTAGATGGGGCTTCATCACCAAAAGTTGAAGTTAGTTGATCTATGCACTGTTGTTGCGTTAAACCACGCCGAAAATCATAATAAATCATAGCACGAATATTTTCACGAGTGAGTTCCATTCTTGCTGCGAGATGACATTTAAAACCCGTCAAAAACAAAACACGAGCGTTAATAAGAAAGAAAAAATATACCGGCCAGTACTTAAAAAAGTTCAAATTTTACCATGGAGGTCAAATATGCTATTTAAGAAGATTGTAATCCCGGTTTCCGGATATATAAATAGCAGCCCTTGTACATTTCCTCGCCATGAACAGACGTGCTGCTGCCGCGGTTGTCGCGATATGTGTTTCAATTAAAATGCGTCGTCGTAAGAAGAGATCGATATAGGTTAAAGATTGGATTAAAAGAAGAGCCCAGCTGGGGGCATATAATCAATTGTTATCTGAACTGGAAAACGAAGATCCAGAATGCTACAGAAACTTTCTGCGGATGAAACACGAAGACTTTCAATATTTATGTAACAAGATTTCGCCTGCGATAAAGAAACAAGATACGAATATGAGATTAGCTATTAGTGTGGAAGAACGATTGGCGATAACACTGAGATTTTTGGCGTCAGGTAAATGGTATGTTACAAGCTTGTGAAGCTTGTCTATTAAGATCGGTTAAAATATTTAAGTACTTTATCATTTCAGGAGATTCGTATCGATCGCTCTCGTACTTATTTCGAGTACCACGGCAAACAATTTCAAAAATAATACCTGAATGTTGCGAAGCTATCTACAGATTTTTGAAAGATTACATGAAGGTAAGTACAATAAAATATGACTTAATATTAAAAAAGAAGTTCTATTTATTAAGTAATATGAAAAGTACAAAAAAGATGGGTTATTCCCACTAGTTACTACCAAAAATAACAAAAAATATAATCATCTCATAAGTATCTTCTATTTTAGATTTTAAACAACTGGTGGTAACAAGTGTGATGTACCTCAAAACGACCAATCAGCAATTACAAATTTTGGTACGTCAAATTTTGTGGAGATTCCCATGTTGCATTTGGCATTGGAGTAAGTGCAGAAGCAGAAGAGCCAGAAGAAACAGACGGGATTGAATACTGATCTGATTCATCTAGTTCTTCCATGTCCAAAATAGTGCGTTGGATTTTACGTTTTAATTCTCTTTTTCGAGCATCGCTTCTCATATTTCGGATGGCAGCAGCTACAAATTCACCAAAAGTGGCAGCATCTAATATGCTTAACGCTCGGTCCAAAGCTTCGTCTTCTTTCTTCCTTTTTTTAAGGGTTCGTTGAGAAGATTGAGTGTTTGTATTTGTCGATTCTGGTGTTTCTGGTGTAGAAGACGTATCCTGAAAATAATTAATTAATTAATTAATTTTTTAGGTACCCTCCTCTGAAGATGAATGGAAAAAAATATCTGAAGATTTTAGAAATAAATGGAACTTTCCAAATTTGGTAGGAGCATTAGATGGCAAACATGTGGTGATGGTGGCACCCCAGCATAGTGGGAGTGTGTACTTTAATTATAAAGGTACATTCAGTATTGTATTAATGGCATTAGTTGATGCAAATTACAAATTTATTTACACAGATGTTGGGTGCAATGGGCGAATCTCCGATGGAGGCGTGTTTTCAAATTGTACACTTTCAATGGCTTTAAGCGAGGGAACACTTAATATTTCACCACCACAGCCACTTCCTGGTAGAATCAAAAATGTGCCTCATGTCATTATTGCTGATGATGCTTTTCCACTAAAGCCCTATCTTATGAAACCTTATCCTTTTCGCAATCAACCAGGTCCCAATCGTGTTTATAACTACAGATTGTCGAGGGCTCGACGCGTAGTGGAAAATGCGTTTGGCATACTCGCAAACAGATTTAGGATATTAAGGAAGCCTATAGAACTATGTCCTGAAAAGGTTACAAAAATTGTAAGTGCAACCTGCGTGTTGCATAATTTCCTCTTAGACCGGAATTCGAGACATTTATATGCACCACAAGGCACTTTCGATGAAGAAATTGATGGTGTATTGATTCCTGGTAGTTGGAGATCAGATGCCCTTCCGGATAGTGTACTGTTTTCAGAAAGGCCACTGGCATCTAACATGTCCAATTTAAGTAAAGAAATTCGTGAAGAATATAAAGAATATTTTGTATCTCCTGAAGGTGAAGTTAGCTGGCAGTGCAGATATATAAGTTAAAATTAATAAAGAATTCACCAAACTTCCTTGTGTTTCACTTGCTGGTTCGACGTTCGGGGTTAAAAACATTAAACTTGAGAAATACTCCCACTTGCTTACATAATTTTCATCTGTGCCCTGTCCGCTCTTCTTTTTCTTTAGTTTTCTTAATTCATTATTAAATTGAGTCCGCAAATTGTGCAGTTTTCTATTTATTTCTACAGCAGTAGTATTAAATCGTTCCGCCAAACATTCTATTGCCGCTGCCTTTTTAATTCGATTTTTATAATCGCTATTTGATATTTGCCATAGTTCTGGCAAGCCTTCATAATATAAAATCAATAATTTTATGTCCTCTGCAGACCATGCACGTGACGCCATATTGGTCTAGCTAAAAATTTCGCGCAGGTTCGAAATTCGCGACACTTGTGTCGGACACTGCGCACGACCTGTCTCCACGGCTGCAACACAGACACTGACCGACATTGCCACAACAACTGCAACTAAGTGTCGCGGCAGTGGACACACACAGACATTCGATGTATACATTGAGTGTCTAATGTCAAGTGTCGCCGTGTGTCCTTAATAGCTAATAAGTGAGCTTAATAGCTATGATGTAATACCTAGGAAACCTATCAAAATATTTACCTGCAATAAGGCAGCAAATATTTTAATCAGTATTCAACACAGAAAGTAATTATATATATCCAACAATATAAATCAACAGCATTTCTAGCAACAGCGAATACAATAGTACATTGTTGTAGAGGCTTGAAAGTAAGCTATAGGTGGATCGAGTTAGTTCGAGGGCCGACCCGCCAGGGGAGGCCCTCGAAGATACGAGTCCACCTATAGCGGTTTCGGCCGAGATGTTACATAGTGCTTTTCACGACTACTGTGAGGAAATAAAAAAAACATTTGTCATAATAATATACGAGTAAATGCTTTAATAGAATATCCAATTCAGTATTCCATTCCCGCCTTTTTACTGTTTTTTTCACTTTCAAGAAGTTTTTCTGTTGTTTGTTTCAAACCGACTCATTACTTAGAGGCGTTTTTGATAGAAAACCACAAACTGGTAAAAAAGTAAAAACGCCTGAAGGGTGAATAAATGGTTTTGACGTTTCTTTTTTTTTTAAACAGGTAGTTGGCCCGATAAACAACCTTATTTTATTTTTGAAACATAAAGTTGTGCCCAAAAAAGACCTTTTAATGTTTTTAATTAATGCAATGACATGACTGGACAATTTACTTTCCAACTAATGATATTTCATCGCTACAATAACATTGTTGTAGTGGGGGTTTAGGTGCTACAGCAAATGCTTACTTTCCAGCTTGGATTTTGATCATCTTTTGTCACATTTCCGAACAGTAGCGTGAAAAGAAAAATTTTCAGTATGAAAGCAAAAGCCGAGCGCGCGATCTGGTTTTTTTATTCTCGCCGTCCACTGGGCGCGGCGGCTGCCCGATGCAGGTTTGCCATGTTACAATTCTTCAAAAGACAATCATAAGGATCTACCGTATGATTGTCGTAATTAAAATGAAAAATTATAAACGATAAATAAGTTAAAATGGCTGCTATATGTAAGCCGGAAAGAGCAAAAAATGAAAGAATAGACTTTTTTGACAGTCAAGGTTCTATAGCCATAGCCAATATTTACAATAGATAGATGATGTTTTCTATAAGGCATAGTGTACAATTTCTAATATTAATGAATACTTATGTATTTATATATTTCTATAATTACAACGAGAGAGTGATGTGTACAGATGTAGTGAATAATCCTTTCCTATCGGCAAAACTCGGAACAACGATAACACCCGAATGGTGCCGATGTGTCTATGAATTACTGTATTATTAAATTACGTGTAGGTATCAAATAAATCGCATACTTTATTTATCAATGTCAAATGTCAAACTGCCCGTTTGACGTATATTACACTGATATGTTAAAACCACCACGATTCTATCATATAAAGAATTCGTTAGGTAAACAAAAATATAACTAGTTACCGAGGACGTTTTATTTCAATAAAACGCACTGATAAAAACCAAATTCCGGTTGGGATGATCTAATGATTCTATAAGGATTGGAACCCCAAAAGTCTAACTATAAGTCAAAACTACAGTAGGATTTTGCAGACCTTTTTTATAACAATAAATTTTTGTAATTATTTAAAAATACTATGACATAACAAAAAAGACACCTCAACATAAAACAAAACAAACCAGCAGAGAAATTAATATAAATAAATATGATTTTCTGATTGGATGAACGACTTCGATTATGACAGCGGGATAAGAGGAGGAGGAGCGGGGTGGACAGTGTGATGCGAAACAATACTTCCAACTTCCATATCACAGTCAGAATCAGAACTATTTTCTGGTGTATCATCGTCAGAGTTTTCATGAACGGTGATTACAAAACTAGCCATATAATTTTCCAACTCGGGTTCGTGTTTTCGGTACTCGTTTTCGCATTTGATGGCGTGGTCACATACTTTGGCCCAAACATCGGAACCAATCATATTAACCTTTTCCTGTACCAATTGTTTCACAGTAGCCATATTCATACTGATGTTTCTTTTGGATACGTATCCCTTTATTTGAGACCATATGTTTTCAATCGGATTGAAATCAGGATGATATGGTGGCAATCTTAGTACGCTGTGTCCATATTCGTTCATAAGTTTATCTATAGAGTATTCTACAAAGTCTTGTTTGTACTTGCAAATAATTTCATATATTTCAAGTTTTGTTAATGACGGATCAATCGGAACGTTATGTTTGGATAGCCAATCAATCATGTCTTGCTTACGGGTATTTGAATTAGGAGGTTTTTCTACGTACTTATTATGATATGCAGCATTATCTACTACTAGTACCGAATGTGGAGCTAAGTTTGGAATGAGTTGATTACGAAGCCATTTTTCATAGTTTTCATTGTTCATCGCGTTGTGATAGTCACCTGTTTTATCAGTAGACTGATACATTAACAATGCCCCAGGTATGCCCTTTCTACTACCAGCGTGCACTATTATAAGACGTTGTCCTTTAGAAATTAACTGTTTCACTCCGTTTTCTGACGAGTCAGCCCAGCTTTTACCTGCCAAATGTGAGGTATGGATGTATGTTTCATCCATATAAACAATCTCTCTCCCTTGCAATCTGTACTTTTTTATCGCGGCTAAAAACTTTACTCTTTTTAAACGAACATCATCTTTCTCGATAAGTAATTTTCTGTTGTTTTCAACTTTTTTATACCGAAATCCCATTTTTCTAAGAATTTTTCTTAGCGTAAAGTCACATCCCTTAAAATTTATGGCTTCGGATAACTTGGACTTCAGGGCTTTAATTGTAGGTACTTGTTTGTATATCAAATGGAAATTATACACTAATCGGCGTATAACGTTGTAGTCAAAATCGTCAAGACCTAGACAAAATAATTTATTTGGTCTACCCAACTTTGCCGACTTCGGACTATTGGAGGTAGATTGATTTATGTATTCTTTTTGCAATATTTTATTTACTGTTCGTTGAGAAATTCCACTGGCCTCCGAAACTCGTTTTTGGATTTTACAAAAGTAAGCAGTATAGTTGGTATGTTTGAATTTATCATTTTCAGTTAAGAAATATAAATAAATATTGAAAATAACTTCGCAGGCTTGCCGATCTAAACGTTTCCCTTTTCTTAGTGCTTTCGGCATGTCTGTTATAAATTGTTAATGTGGATCGAATAAAATCAATGTTTATTATTTACAAAAATGACAGACAAGAGTAACATGTAAAAAGTCTATCAAAATATAGGTGGCCTGCATTAATACACGAGTCCATGAAGTTTATCACAAAATCTAACATAAATATCAACAAAATATTTCTGTGGTATTAACCATTTCGACGCATATTGCCAGAAACGCAAATTACCTGATACTCACATGACCATGATTATATACGCGTATTACCATCTACGCAAAATACCATAATTTCATTTCTCAAATGACCGGATACTCAAATTACCAGACCGATCAATCTACGCATAGTACCAGAAACTCAAACTACCCGATACGCACATGACCATGATAGAGGAAGGTTAGGTCGTGGGCAACCCTACCTTATCGAGTAGCAGAATTCGGCCTATTATAAGGGGAAAGTACGTTAATACTTTCAGTTCCAAGAACTCCCCAAAGGAGTTCTCGGTAATTTGGTTTACATGCCGCATAACTCCCAAGGGAAGTTCATTATATCTAGCTAGCTAAAGGCGACTAGAGGCTATGCCAACCAACTCTCCTAGCCAGCCCTTTCGGAGCATAGAGATAAATGAACTCCCCAGGGGAGTTCTAGGAGTGCAGTCTTGTTTTGAGTTATCGCAATATCCAGCCCTCCTCCCCGACCGCGGTTGCCCTCCTTCCCGACCGTTCGCACAATCGAGTTGGCCATGGCGGTCCAATGGCGGTCATTGAGAGTGTACAGACGCTATAAACGTTTAAACCAATACTCAGTTTGACAAATGAGGAAATGACAAATCCGCGGAAATTCACATCCATGCATACTCGGCGTCATCAGTTGCCGAATATACTACAATATATTTTTTGTTGGTACAGTCGCCATCAAATATATCGGAGCGGCTAAGGTACTCAAAAATATCTGAACATGCACCATATCGCCTTGACAATAGAGGCGTTGTTCAGATATGTGTAACCACCTTGGCCGCTCCGATATATCTGACGGCGACTGTACATCAAACCAAAGTCGGTTTTTTAGTCATTTAGTCTTAGAGAATTCAACCCGGATAGAGTAGCCATGTCTGTCATTTTCTATACAAAAGTATGACGATTTTTGCGGGGGAGGGAAACGTCAATTGTATGGCTATTCGTACGTAACGTACAAATAGCTACGTCAGATAAACGTCAGTCCAGGATACATGTGTATGACCACTGATCATATGTTTTCGGCAGAGGGGAACGCCTGTCAATGGCGACTCCGGGTGGTTGAATTCTCTAAGATTTAGTCAGTACCGAGGCGTTTCCATAGAAATCGGTCTCCACCGATTTTCTTCATTTCGAAACAATGTACGAGTGCAAACTTATTTTAAAACCGTGGAGCTACACATAACTTATTTTATCTACACCCGTATCATAAATCCTATTTTCTGCGTTCGGAAACCGTATATAATCACCACCATTATTGCATTATCTGTGCCAGTGTTGTAACAATGTATAAAAATTCATTACCACATGGATATCGGTAACGTAATCAAAATCCAGTCCTCCTCCCCGACCGCAGTTAACCTCCTCCCCAACCGCCCGTACAATCCAGTTGGCCACGGCGGTGCAATGGCGGTCATTCTAATGGTTTCAGAACAAGTCATTTAGGATTTATAACGTGTGTAGAACTATAGATAAAGTAATATATGCAACTGTCACAAACACACTCGCAAATTTAAGGGTCCTTATTACGTAAGAGCTACATTTGTGTAACAGGTCTTTCGCGAATAAAGTCTAGGGCGTTTGCGTATCTGGTCTTTCGCGAAAGAAAGTCAGGTCATTTGCGTATCGGGTCTATTGCGTATAAGGTACTTCACGAATGAACCCATGGTCATGTGCGTATCAGGTAATTTGCGTTTCTGGCAATATGCGTCGAAATGGTATTAACTACTCTATATAGATACTTCCTCTTGCAATGCGACCGTTCCCTACGTTGTCTCGATGGGTACTGAGTGCGAGTGAAGTAGTAAGACAAAAACGAACATTTCCGAGAAAATACGAAAGGAAAGGATTATTCACTACATCTGTACATAGTTAGGGATAAAAGGGATGATAGGCAAGAGGTAGCTGTCAAAGTGACAACCACAACATATTTCTTAAGGTTCCATTTAGAAACATATATAGTACGGCTCTTCCCAGGTGAATTTTTCGCTTCGAGCCTTAATCTTTCAAACAAAGGCCATTGTCTTTAGTATCGCAAAGCCGCTAGCTACCTAGTTAGCACGTGCCAGTACAACATTCATATTGAATATCAACCGGTATCGTCATAGTATTAAGGTTCAAATTTAATGTCACTGATATTCTAGATATTACGTTTTGGTAGTGTAGGCCGATAGACCGCCCCGAAGCGATACGGCACTCATATTATTTTGATACTTAGTGTGGTGTTAAAAATGAAACACGGTTATTTATGATAAAGCGTTGTATATTTGTTATACAGTACTGCTCAAAAGTATTTAGGCACTATTCAAATATATTTATATTTTTAAAAGTAGAATACATACAAACAAAATAATAGTGTAACTTTTATTACATATCGACACAAATACTAAATTTTTGCTTCATCAATGTGTCCCCCCTTGCTTTTGATAACCGCGGCACACAGTCTCGGCATCCTATTTATAAGTTTTTCTAACGTATCCGTAGGAATTTTTTCCCATTCTTGCTGTGTTGGAGCAATGTCCACATATGAGATGAGGATGTGGGTGAATATTGGCGAACCTGCCGATCGAGGTGATCCCAGAGTAACTCAATGGGATTTAGGTCGGGCGACTGCGGAGGCCAAATCATAACTTTAAGCCGCCTCAGACGTTGTTTGTTATCCAAATATTCTTTGCACAGCTTTGAAGAGTGCTTGGGATCATTATCATGCTGGAAAGTTAACCTGGCAGTTGGCACCAATTAATCGCCTTCCAGATGGCAAAGCATTCTCCTCCAAACATTTTTTGTAGCCCTCTTTTCTGAGAATTCCCTCAATTTTTATCAAGTCGCCGACTTTGTTGCCATCAAAACAGCCCCAAACCATTACCGAACCCTCTCCGTGCTTGACCGTAGCCATAACACAATCATCAGCCAACACGCTCTCCAATTCTTCTACGCACATATGCTTTTCTTTTACTACCGAAAATCTCGAACTTGGACTCGTCACTAAAAAGCACATTTTTCCATTGTGCTGTTGTCCAATTTTTATGTGAATTGGCCCACTTTAGCCTCTTTGTTTTATTTATTGACCTCAAAAGTGGTTTCCTTACTGCAACGCACCCTTTCAGCCCAGCTTGGACTAAACGTCGTTTTACTGTAGAGACACTGACTGGGTTTCTCCTGGTGTTGTTAATCTGGACGGTAATTTCGGGTGCTGTAAGTCGCCGTTTTCGTTTGCTTGTAATATCAATAAGACGATCATCGGCAGGAGATGTCACTTTAGGCCTTCCAGTTCGAGCTTTGTTGAGTAAAGTGCCAGATTTCGCAAATTTTTTGACTATGTAGTCAACCGTACCTGGGCACATCTTTAATTTTCTTGCGATGGCTCTGTTTGAAAGTCCTAGATTGTGCTCAGCAACCACTATAGCTCGTGTTACGAGTGATATTTCTCTTGTTTTACCCATGCCGGTAAAAAAAAACGCGTTTTTAACAAAATATCTGGTATTTGTATCACACCAAATTCAGACGACAAACACTCAATGTCAAACATATTTTTTTTACAAAATTAAATGGCTTTATACAGTTTATAACAAAGCGTTTTAATTTAAATCCAATATGAGAAATAACGGCGACCAAAAATGTAATAAAATGTAAAAGTTACCAAACCCCACAAATTTTACTAAGTGTAAATATTATTAAATCTTTTTTTTTGTGATTAACCAACTGATATATTGTTTTATCCCAGAAAAGTGTTTAAATAATGTCGAAATTCTATTTAGAAGCAAAAATTTAGCTGTAAACACAAAATTTATCAGATTTAAAAGAAATAATGAGAGTGCCTAAATACTTATGAGCGGTAGTGTATAACAAAATCTAAGGTAACAATGTAAATTTAAGATTAAAAAGTTTAACATAGGTATGATCAACATTTTTCCTACCAGTTAAACAGTTTCTTTAGTAGGTATACAGGGTGTTTGGTAACCGGATGCAAAGCCGAAAGTAGGAGATAGCCTAGGTCATGTAGAACATTTTTAGCCATACTTGTCTGAGACAAATGTTATTAGTTTTTTTTTAATTTAAATTTAAAAATTTGTCGGAGAAAACTGCAAAACTTCAGACTAAATCGATAATTAGTACTTTTTTTACTGCAGGTAGATTTTTTTTTGTTTTATTTCGTATTGTGCAATGTCTATCAAACACTAGAAAAGTGATTTCAAACATCTGTGTCTAAAGAAAACAAGTTGACAGCGATTTAAAATTTTAGTTACATGAAAATGTAAACGATTTAAGTGATTTCAAAGTACGAAAAAAAAAAACTAAAATAGCCACGAATTTTCAAACCATTTTAAAAACATGCTTGGCTTGTACCCTTTTATTTAAGCTATCAAACACGACTGTAGCTACTGTATCCTTGAAAATAAGCCACCTAAACCAACTGGGTAGCTAAAATGTTTCACTCTACTTGTGATACTTGTGGTAGTTGTGGTGACGAATCTCATTATGATTTTACAATAAAACATTGGTTCTGAATACTAAGTTGGCGTTGACTTGACATTTGACTTGTTTTAAAAGGGTTAAGTGTACTGGACAAAACTACCACATGCAATTTTAACAAACAAAGGCTTGCGGCGGTGAGAGACAAAAGGGACTGATAGCGGCAGGCGGCGGGCGATAAGACAATCATGTCTCAAGCCATTTTATCTTTGAAAATAGGCTACCTGTACTAATAAGAGGGAATGTTTAGGGTAAATTAAAACAAAAGCATAAAAGATAAGTTATTTATTTTTACGATCAACACATTAAAATTACACATCATCGCTCGTTTTCAAAATGTGACCCGCCGTTTCGAATACAAGCACGAGCCCGTCTTCTTACTTCTGTGGTGGTTGTTCCGAATATCATTTCTTCCCTCATCCTTTCGAACGCCGCTTCTATCCTCTCCCTCAGCTCTTCTACGGTATTAATGACCTCTTGTGTGTAGACTAGCTCCTTAGCTCGGCCCCAAACGAAAAAATCCAATGGTGTCAAATCAGGTGACCGAGCGGGCCAAGGGATTCGTCCGCCTCTGCCGATCCAACCGTCCGGGAAACAGTTATCCAGATGCTCCCTTACAGCCAGAGAGTAATGGGCGGGACAACCGTCGTGTTGAAATGTCACTGCACCGGGCAGCTGGTCTTCGTCAATAAGCCTGGGCAAATCGTTTTGTAAAAATTCCAAATAATTTGCCCCATTTAAATTATTTGGCAAAAAATGTGGCCCAATAAGGACTCTGCCGATGATTCCAGCCCACACATTGACGGAAAACCTTCTTTGGAAGGACACTTGCTTTTTCCAATGTGGATTGTCGTTTTTGTCAGCCCATTGGTGTAGGTTATGGAAATTTGTGATCCCCTCCCGGGAAAATTTCGATTCATCGGTCCAAAGAATGCTTCGCAAAAAACGTCGGTCTTCGATATCCGCATTGAGTAAAAACCGGCAGAAGTCCACTCGGCGTGCAGGATCTCCTTCGTCCAAACCTTGAACTCCGATGCCGCGAAAAGGATATTTTCCCTCACGATTCATTGTGGCCCATACTTTCCATGTGGACAAGTTCAGATTACGAGCTACCACTCTGATGCTCGTATTCGGATCCTCTGCAAATGCCTGTAGAACGTCTTCCTCCACTTCAGGGCGATTACGTCCTGGATTCCCTCCATGTTGCACAGCAATACCATTCTCACGTAGCCTTCGGAATGAATTGTAAAACACTCTCACATTAGGCAATCTCCGGTTTGGAAAACGCTCTTGGTACATCCGTCGGGCCATCGCTCCATTACTGTCAGCTTTGCAGTACATGTAGATAATGTCGGCGTATTCTTCGTTCGTAAACTCCATGTTTACAATGAAGAAGTCGTAATTACACGTGAAGGAGCGCCTACGGCAGCTACAACTTGACACGGTAAATTGAGATGAGAGCGGGAAATTAAACCACAATGAACGTCTAATCGCAACTGAAGTTGTAACTAGACTAAATTACTAGTTTTTGCACAAATACTCATGTAGCTAATCAGTTTATCTTTGTCAATAAAGCACAAAACCGATCATCTTTGTTTAACGCCGCTCACCGCCTGCCGCTATCAGTCTCTTTTGTCTCTCACCGCCGCAAGCCTTTGTTTGTTAAAATTGCATGTGGTAGTTTTGTCCAGTACACTTAACCCTTTTAAAACAAGTCAAATGTCAAGTCAACGCCAACTTAGTATTCAGAACCAATGTTTTATTGTAAAATCATAATGAGATTCGTCACCACAACTACCACAAGTATCACAAGTAGAGTGAAACATTTTAGCTACCCAGTTGGTTTAGGTGGCTTATTTTCAAGGATACAGTAGCTACAGTCGTGTTTGATAGCTTAAATAAAAGGGTAAAAGCCAAGCATGTTTTTAAAATGGTTTGAAAATTCGTGGCTATTTTAGTTTTTTTTTTATCGTACTTTGAAATCACTTAAATCGTTTACATTTTCATGTAACTAAAATTTTAAATCGCTGTCAACTTGTTTTCTTTAGACACAGATGTTTGAAATCACTTTTCTAGTGTTTGATAGACATTGCACAATACGAAATAAAACAAAAAAAAATCTACCTGCAGTAAAAAAAGTACTAATTATCGATTTAGTCTGAAGTTTTGCAGTTTTCTCCGACAAATCTTAAAATTTAAATTAAAAAAAAACTAATAACATTTGTCTAAGACAAGTATGGCTAAAAATGTTCTACATGACCTAGACTATCTCCTACTTTCGGCTTTGCATCCGGTTACCAAACACCCTGTATAATCAATTTCTTTCTTACCTTCAACAATCAAAAATAATATATTACAAGTGAAAATGATTTTTGTTGCAAATAAAGTTGGGATAGAAAGAAAAGACAGCAAAATTAAATAAAATTTAATAAATCATTCTCTTACAATTACTTAAAAAAAAAAAAACTTTTAACAAATATAAATCATATAATACAAATAAATACAACATGCATTAAAGTTACATATAAATTTACATATTTACATAAATTAAAATTAACATTTTTTTTGTTGCATCGTCTTCGCTTTCAGTCGACTCATCATCTGAAGCCGAAAGACGAATAACCACTGGTGGATGGCTATAGTTCCTGGCCATATTTTTTTCAATGCTGCGGACGTGGTTACAGCAATTGCCCCAGTGATTGCTTGTATTAGTTACCACGTCCCTTATGATGTTCAGTACTCCATCACTGAACTTAGGGTTCGTATTCACTTTCCTCACGTTTCTTTCACGAGACTCCACATGAGTTCAATGGGGTTTAATATGCAATAGTATGGTGGCAGTCGCAATACTTCCCAATTTTTGGTTTTTGCCAATTTATCTATATAATATTGTTTTTGAAAAGCGTACTTTCCTAATATGTCTGTTAGGTTTTTTTTAGTTGCTTTCAGTGGGTACTTTATGTTCTTCATATCCAAAAATCTTTTTATTTCATCTTTATTGGAATTGGTGTTCGGTATCAAATGATTTTGTCGGGAGTGGTAGGACGCATTATCCATGACGATAACACTTTGTGGTGGTATATTGGCTAATAATTGTGTCTTGAACCAAGTTTCAAACAATTCCGCGTTCATATTTTGGTGGTAGTCTGCACTACAATTTGCGACATTCTAAGATCATGCTGGGGGGCGAACCCCTAAAAATAGTGAAACAATTTAAGTATCTGGGCCACATGCTAACTGAGGAACTAAAAGACGATCTGGATCTGGAGAGGGAAAGAAGGGCGATGGCAGTGAGGGGGAATATGCTTGCCCGCAGGTTTACACGTTGTAACGATCAAGTCAAGTTGACGCTATTTAAAGCATATTGTCAAACTTTTTACACGTGCAGCCTGTGGGTAAGCTTTACGCAGAGGTCCTATAACACCTTCAGGGTGCAGTACAACAACATTCTCAGGATGCTGCTGAGGCTGCCGAAGCACTGCAGTGCGTCAGCCATGTTTGCCGAGGCGAGGGCAGATGACTTTTTTGCCATTAGGCGGAAAAGAATCGCCTCGATGCTATAATAAGGCGGGTGCGTGGCAGCAGCAACAGTATGCTGAGGGGGTTGGCGGAGCTCCTGGACTGCCCGCTTACCAAGTACTGGGTGGAGGTGGTCATTGGCAGGACCAGGTAGTAAATACAATATTTAATACCTGCTCCTGCATGCCAGAGGAAACTCACTAAATTATTTTTTGTTGTGATTTATGTTTTTGCTTCTTTTTATTTTATTTTATGTAACACTAACATAGTCTCTTAAGGTTGTACAACTAACACTTTTATGGACGTATGTCTGAAATAAACAAATTTTAATTTTAATTTTAGCCGATAGCAACAACGTAATATCTAGAATATCAGTGACATTAAATTTGAACCTTAATACTATGACGATACCGGTTATTTTTTAATATGAATGTTGTACTGGCACGTGTTAACTAGGTGGTAGCTAGCGGCTTTGCGATAAATTTAGGATTAGTATTACACTCGCGAAATACATGTGTATTCGGGGTTGACGTTCGTAAAGAAGAAGGAAGTATAGATAAGATATACTTCAGACTAAGTTCAGTGACATCTGTTACTGTCATGCGTTTTGTTATATGCTTATATATTAAAATATCCCTTATACATAGAGACACTTAAGCTATACCTTATACCTAGGCCCTGACATGGAGTTCGTACATAAATTCATCATGCTTACATTTACTTAGTGGCTTAGTAAGCTCATCTGCAAACATTCTTTCAGTATTTAGGTATTTTACTATAATAAAATTAGACTCTACCAACTCTTTCATAAAATGATATCTATAGTCTGGCCAGCCAACGAACGCAGTAGCAATGTACAGCGAACAAAAGTATGACAACACTAAGAATCAGTGAAAAAAGCAGCAATGATCAGCAAATTAGATGTTTTTAATTTTAGTTGGTATTTCCGCCCCTTTCATTAGGCGACATTCACGGTTTGTAAAAAGGAGACGGATATATTTCTGTCTGATCTGTCATCAACTACAACAGATAATCTGGTTGAGGCAATTGACATATGGCTTAAAATAGCTATTTATGCAACAAGTGCGGAAATCATCTTTACGCACGTGTATCATACAACGTTTTACTATGCATTGTGCGAGTAAATCATAAGGCCGGAGCCCCACTGCTGCGCACGCTACGCACGGACACGCTATACACGTCGCCCACTTGGGTCCATTGGTCTGGCTGCGTGTGTCAACATTTTCACAGCAACCAATGCACGCGCACGTAAAACGTGTGGGCCACGTGGGTACATTGGTCAGCTGCATGTGTCCATATTCCCCACTGCGGGCCACGCACATGCACGCGCGCGCGGAGTAAATTGTCGCTCTAGGACTACTGATATTGTACCAAACATCATGTAACCCTATCGACAGGCGTAGGCTGTTTAAAATTAGCGACTTCAATGGGTATATTTAATAAAATGTATTTTTTTTTTGTTTAGCGACCCATTATGGATTTTAAAATGTAATTTTACTGTAAAGGGAAGCATATCTCGGTGTTAACAAACAAAGTAGTACGCATTCTCAATGTACTGCGGACCCGCACAATATGCATTCGTCCGTAGCGTGGACAGCATGGGTCGCAGTGGGGCTTTGCTTGCCACGCGCGCTAGCGTGTGCGTGGCAGGCACTTCGGAACACACCACGCGTGTATCAGTGACGTCATTTCGTGCGCAGCGTGCTCGTGCACTACTGTGGAAGTATCTACCTACATTTTCATACAAAGCGTTTTTGTATCCACGTGTGTAGCTCGACCGTGCGCAGCAGTGGGGCTCCGGCTTAAAACATATCATGGCAAATAAGTTTAATTATTAAAATTAAAAGTTATATTTGTACAATTTTCAAACTTAAAAGACATGGGTTTTCCCGCAAATTGTACAGTTTGGCTCATAATAATATGTTCAACATGATCTTGCAAAACATCGTCATTTTTCGAGTGTGAGCTATATGAGCAATATTCTGGGCTGTACACTTTCCATTCGCGTAATTTTGAAAGAAACGGTTGCTTTTTCCCTTATCTGAGCGCAGAGCTTCGTACTTCTTAACAATATCGTAGCATTGTCCATGAATTACAAATGATCTTGCGATTTTTGTCTTGGTATAAGGTATTTTAAATACCTATACATAATAATAAATTTAGTTTTATTTTTATTTTATTTTATTTGGGGCATCAACAGCAATACAACAAATAATACAAAACTTAAATAACAGAGAAAAAGCCAATAATAATATAACTAACATGCAATAACAAGTGGAAATAATAAGTGCCATGAGCATAAGCAAAGGAAAGATTGAACTTTTTGAGCATAAGCAAAGGAAAGATTGAACTTTTTAAACAAAATATAAAACTAGCTTATCTGTACGGGAGTGCACGTTGTCTATAAGAAGTTATTGAATTTTAAAGTTATGTAACAAATTACAGGGGGTTATCGTACTAAGTTATACGTCGCATTATACATCAAATAAAAGTACGGAAACGTCACATAAGTCATGATGTACAGTCAGCATCAAATAGTTAGTAGCAGTGAAGTCGCCAAATATATCGGTACAGATCTTTATTTGTATGGCAGTAAGGATGCTTTGGTTTCATTCTACCTAAATTGCGTAATGCCTAATTCTCTAATACGCCGAAATTTTAAAAATCAATGGGGTTGTAAATCCTACATAACAAAATGTCTCAATGTTAAAATTACCAAAAATCATAATGACTTCTTCGTAAAACCACCATTTCCCAAAATGCCTAAAAATTCAAATACCGAATGAGATGTAGGGCTAAATCCTAAAATAGCGTAAATCGAGAATACCAGAAAAGCAAAATGCTACGGTCTCAAAATGCCTAATTTTTTTTAATGCTCCAATTATACTAGAAATCGCTCATTAGCGATAAGACCGCCTGTTGTTACCTCTACCTAAATTTATCTAATTGTAAAATTTGTGCTTGTAACTGTATGAGGTGTGCAATAAAGGGTATTTATTATTATTATTATTATAATATTCGTAGGGTAACGTCTTTCGAGCATTGGGCCGAAACTGATTTAGCTGTTCACTTGGAGCGAGAAACTGATCGGGTGAGAAACATGGAACTGTGCTCCATGGCCGCCAAGCTCAACTAGGACTGGGCTGAAAACATCTGCCGCATGCACCCAGATCGACGAAATTAACGATTGAATAACGGCCGGGGCGGAGGCAGACCGAGGAGGTGGCGGGACGATTTTGATACATTTTGCGTTGATTGGGCGGGTGCATGCATTGAGCCGTGAGAAGTGAGAGCGAGCGGAGGCCTTTGCCCAGCACTGGGACTGGGACACGGCATAGGCTACGGAAAAAAATACCAAGGAAAACAAGCATACAGTCAGCCTGTTGGTAAGTGCACATTAATGTGGGTGCACTAGTAAATCAGTGATATTGACAATTGTAGGACCTGCCAGTGTAATGAAATAGTCTTCCAACACATAGAGATTAGTCAGGTTTTCCTCCAAATGAAACTACAAAATTAATACTTCAACTAATATTTATTTAACGTTCTTTAATACATATAAACTAGCTTATAGTCAGAAGTTACTTATTTCACTTAAATTAAGGCTGTTGCTTATTCCAGTCGTCTCCTTAATACAGTCATGTTTTCTAAGAACTCAATAGCCGTAATGGATCCTTCATTGAGTGCCCGCTTTTGACGTTGGTACTGATTATCAAAATATATATCATTCCGGTTTCGACTATGCATTGTGAATAAAGAATTTTGTAGTCGATAATCCTGCCATTTTGCTTCCCGTTTCATTTTGTAAAGGAACCGAATTAACGTTGGCTTATGGGGCATTCGAGCATTTAAGCGTCTATGCCAACCCTCTACAGGATTATTGGTTCGATGCCGATCTTGAGCACAGCTGAGCATGGAACTGCCCAAGCGAATCAAGGTCCTTTCCATGTAGGATTTAAAAACTAACATTGTGTCAGTATTTGGACCCATGTTAAGTATTTCCAACCAGCAATTGTTGATTTCCTCTTCTGGCAGTAGAGGCAAATTTGCACATAATTCCACAATTTTGCGGCCTTCTGCGGTAGTGTCGAATTTAATGGCTGTTGCTTTTTTATTTACAGCTCGTGAATAGTGAAAATGACAGCCAGTCAGTTGAACGTCCGGAAATATCAGTTTGCATGCATTTATTGCTCCGATTTCATAGTCGCATTTAAATTTGGAGATTCTCATATTCAAAGTTTGACACAAGAATGATAATAATCTCCTGTAAGTTTCTCCACTCTTATTGGGGAGTAATGCATAAACCACAGGTATCACATTAGTAGATCTGGTGTCTAAACTTGCATCTACAAGAATTGTGTAAATCTGGCTGAATGGTTTTGGTCTTCTCTTAAAGGTACCGTCACCAAGGTACTGCTTGCCTTGCCTCGCACCGCTTTTTAAATACTGTCTGGAAAGCGGAGTTGCAAATATTAATACTTTATTATCAGTCCCTTCTTCAAACACCAGAAAATTTTGGGAAATTATGTTTGGGATTTTAACATCCTCTAAACGTTCATATTCGGTTTTGGTTTGTTTCAAAAATTTGTGTCTATGCCTATATAATGAACTTTTCTTTTTTTCATATGAGTACATGGTAAAGTCCGAGTCAATCTCATACATTTCAACAACCGCTTTTTCAAAAATCTCACGCATCGGCGACTTTGTTTCACAAACTGCTTTCTTGCAAGTATCCATTACAACACAACGTACATTTTCTTTAGGGTGAGGACAACACACATGATCACTTTGTCTTACAATGGTATCCTCTAATGCATTTGAAGTTATTGATGCATTACATTGGTCAGAGCGATTGACGCAGCGCCACATGCTGTTCCCACTTTTATTTGTATATGCGTAGTTATATATATATACACCCATCGTGCAAAACGGCACGGCCGCCTTTTTGATTGGGTATAAAAACAAGATCCATTGCGTTTATATATTAAATAAGTAAAGCTTGCAATGGATAATATTTTCCCGATAACAACGAAACAGAATTGATGGATAATTGCAGTTGTCATTATGCGTTTTACATTTAGAATCGGTATATCGTCGGGTGACAAGCAAAAGTCACTAACTAACATGACTGAAAGTATAGGAAAATCAACCATGTTTCAACAGTACGAAAGTTTGTTGTTACTTTAATTTTTTGAGTGTACTAGTGACTTTTAAAATAAAATAAATAAAATAAAATAAAATGCATTTATTTCAGACTCAAGTGTCCATAGTTTGTTAGTAACAAGACAATACTTAAATAACTATATTAGTAAGGTCACCCGAGGCGAAAGCAACTAGAGATTTTTTTTCTTTTACTTTGGCTCCGTCCACCATTACCAACTTAATTAGGAGGGTTATATATATAAACTTATTTAATTCCACACCTTTCACTGTACAGTTTCGACTTAAATTACATTACAAAAAGGCTTAATTTTTGAAATTATTTGCATTTTTGTGGAATATGAGTACTATTAGTTACATTCACCCCGCCTTGGGGTATAGTTCCATACATCAGCTATACGAAATTGAAATCTAGTCCCTGTTATTAGAGTTCAGTATCCAGAAAATTCAGTTTAAAAATTTTATGGGGCGAATGCAAATGTGTGCCATACTGACTAGTGTCGTGGGTGTTAATTATCGATAAATCTTCTAAAAACAAATTTTAGGAGACAGTATCGAAAAATGATTAGTCTGATATTTAGGAAAGAAGAAAAAGAGATTTATCTATTTATCGTTCGTATTTATTTAAATCATATTTTTTGACAGAAAATGGCATTTCAATGAGAATAAAAAAAAATCATTATAAAAACAGGCTTTTGCAACCTCTCTTACAAGCAAATAACAAAAATCAAAGGAAACTTCAACAAGCGCCAAAAAAAAACTTTATAGAAAAAGGCTAATAATCTTTCTAACAAACAAATAACAAATAGGTGTCTAAGGATGGTACAATAGGACTCAAAAAATAATCTTCATAGAATAATATCTTTATCCCTTCTTAGAAATAATTGCAAAAATCTAAATAAAAACCTCTTATTGTAGGTACATAAATCAGCCTCACTAAAGTTCGCTTTCTCCGCAATAACATCTGAGATCTGAGAGTATTTATCTTATAACTACATTTTTATTTGGCATGAAATAATGGCACATTAGTAAGTAAATAATTAACTAGTGAGGCAAGTTCTAATCACAGTCAAAATACTTATTCTTAATTCAATTGAACATTTCAGGCTTGCACTGATCAAATTAAATGATCAGCTATGAATTACTTTTCCATAACATCAATGTTTTCAGAAAACCTGTAAAGTTCTCCTACGCAATCGGGCTGAGGAAGCACGGTGATAATATCCGTCAAGTCTATTATTGATACGTCATTCTTAATAAATTTAAACGTATTTTTTTGTTTGTAGGACTTCAAACCTTTCACAACAGCTTTTTTTTCAGAAATGTCTTCAATCAAGCAAACGTACTTGTAGGTTTTCTTTCCCAAAGCAGAGCAAAATTTTGCTAATATAAAGTCACCTTCATTTGGCGTGAATACAAATTCATCTTTTGAAGTAGATGGTACCTCGAATTTTCTCTCTCTAGTGTTCTCTTTTTTAATTAAAATTTGTTTTTTGTTACTTATCTTCTTATTTTTGGTTAGACGTGGTTTTTTTCGGTTTCGTTTTGTCATTTTAGTATCTTCTTCAGGTGTTTGGTCGTTTTCCTTGTATAAATTAGATAAATCTTCTTCAATGTTTAAAGAATCACCCGAGTTCTCTTCCAGCAATCTTTGGTTAAAACTTTCTAGTTCGTCGCTCTCTGAAGAAACACCACTTTGGTACGAACCACTGGTATCACTATCCGTTTCGTATGGCGTTTTCTTTTTCATCGCCTTTTTCTTAATGTTTCTCTTTGGTATGAGTTGTGTCTTTTTTGCTTTCCCTTTTATTCCTTTCTTTTTTTTCGTAGAATTTTCCTTTTTTATGTTTCTTCTGATTTCTTTCATTTCTGCTTCCCTTTTTTTCTCTTCTTGCTCTCTTTCCATTCGATCAGTGACTTCCTTATAAGTCAAGATTTCGGCGCCTTTAGACACACGCTTCTTTTTTGTTTTGGGTGGATCATTGCGAGCTATTTTTTGTAACAACAGTTCCTGGAATGATACATTTATAATATTTTGTGTGTTTACGTTCTCTATAATAATAATAATAAATAATAAATACTCTTTATTGCACACCTCATACAGTTACAAGCACAAATTTTACAATTAGATAAATTTAGGTAGAGGTAACAACAGGCGGTCTTATCGCTAATGAGCGATTTCTTCCAGATAACCTATATTATGTCGATTAAATTTTTCTGCGGGCTTTTGTGAGTGTTGAAGATTTTGATTAATATTTATTTTTGTAGTTTCATTATTTGATGTTGCAGGTTTAATTAGTATGTTTTGAAGTATTGTTATTTCTGATGATGAGTTGCTTTTAGAACCATTAGGAATGGTATTCTTGGCTTGTTCAAAATCTTGTTTTAATGCTTGCTTTTCCAGTTTTTGTTTCCCGTAGATTATCCACTGCACTTTTTTGTCTTCTTTTCTTGTATTTATTCCTTCTTTCTTTACTGTCGTACTAATGTCTTGTTTAAACTTTGATCCGAATATTCCTTCTTCCATCTGATCTTCTTCACTCCGTACTTCTTCTTGACTTTCTGTTACTTCGGCGTTTGTACAGTTCTTGTTAGACCTAATGTTTTCCAAACTATTTGCAGTCTTATTGAAAATTTGGAGTGTCAAGCTTAATAGTGTCGGTACCGCAACATGAACTTGTTTTCCGTCAGTCTTATGCGTATAATAACATGAAGTTTTATCAAGTGTTTCCGCGTTATTCTCAAAGTCAGGCATGGAAAATTGGGTTACATATTCAACCTCTTTATCTTCGTGATGATTGAGTGCTTGATCCTTTTCCCATTGGGCTAATTTCAAAGGATCAAATATGTTTTTGGATATTGCATACCGGTTGAATGGGTATATCCCAGTTTTTTTAAATCCGTTTTGCAGAATGACGGGGTTCATATTGGCCCATATTTCAGTCAGTATTTTTGAAAATTCCATTTTTGGTAGTTTGGCACCAATATGCAGTCTTTGCCATTTAACAAGGGCCTCATCCCATCGGTCTTTCATTGGTTTCATACCACTACAATCTAATGGTTGAAGAGTGTCGGATGAGTGTGGTGGTAATTTTATAATAGTTATGTTTTCAGATTGAGCCAGCTTGATTACATTTAAGTCCACGTGAGTGGAGTGTCCATCGTAGATTAACAAAACAGGCCTGTCATTTCCAATTGCAGGCAAAAACACGGTGCTAAAATATTTTTCAAAAATGGAAGTCTCCATCCAACCCTTTCGACTAACAGTGTAAGCTGTTTTGACTGATTGATCTTTGTAACACCACTCATTCCACAAATGTTTGCCCTGAAATATAATAAGTGGTGGAACTTTATCACCGACTGCATTTGTCGCCAATAATACAGTCGTGTTATCTCTGCCTGGGGAACTAGTAGTTCTGGTGCTGCGAACCCCTTTTTCACCAATGACGCGGGTTTTGGACGGATCATTGCAGAAACTAGTTTCATCGAGATTGTAAATTTTTTCAGGTTTTTCAGTAAGATCGAGATCACGCAAAACCTTTTCTAATAAATCGAAATATTCATACACTGTGTATGGATTGCATGCCCTTTTACGGGCAATTTCTACAGGTTGCGGTTTTTTTAGTGATAACCCGTTTCTCTTGCGAAATCCACGGAGCCATTCCTCACCTGGTATATCGTCTTTAAATGGATTAATTATGCCATTTCTTTTCAGATATTCTGACACCAACGCCTTGAGTTCTTTTGTCGTAAAAGGGAATCCATTTTTTTCCATTATTTTTAAATATGAAGATATCTCTTGCTCAAATGATCTGGAAAACATAGTATCTTTTCCAGGGTTTATCTGTTTTTGTCCGCGCGTAGCGTATACATGTGATATAATTGTTGACCGAGGAATATTAAACCGTTCCGCAGCAGCATAACTGTTTAACTTTTTTTGATTCACTAGTCGTACAGCTTCAAGAAGCGTTTCTCGATTATAACCTTTCTCCCTTTTTCTTTTATAGTTTCGAACCATCTAGAACAAGAAATAAAATAATTAATTTGCTTTAATAATATAAATTTGTCTTTAAAATAAGTTACGAAATATCATTTACAATTAATTTATCTAAATATGTATAGATTATACAAGTATATTACGTAAGTGTATGTACATAATATATGTAAGTAAGTATTTAAATTTAGTTCATGTAGTTATATATTTTATTATAACTAGGATAGGTACGTATTTTGTGCACTGGTCTCCTGGATAAGTTTTTTTTTATAAATAAGCAGCACTCGTCTTATTGTTTCTTTTGATTAAGTAACAATTATGCACAGACAGGTAAACATTTTATACAATCAAGTAATAGGGGATATTACTGCCATTTTATCACACCAGAGTGCAGCACTAGCACAAAAGAAAAGAGTTTTTGACAATGACAACACCTTTACATAAAACTGTCAAAGCCGGTGTACGTTCCCATACCATGTATGTTAAAGCCAAATGAATTAAGTTCACGTCAGGCTTTACTACATCAATAATTACAAACAAAACAAGTATTGAATAAGGTCTAATTATTATTCATTTACTTTATTTGTTACTCATACATAACATGTAAATAAGGAATATATATGAGTTTTATATTAAAATGACATTGACATTGCGGCATCATGACACATGTCATCTGACATTGTTACCCTTTACGGTGGTGTCGCCACCTACGCAGAGCTTTGCGGAATATCCCCTATTGAAATACACGTATCGAAATATCGACACAGTGATATCGATGCGAAGCATCACTAGTGATTTGTATTTTTCATACAAATACTGTGGGGCTATTGTGACTGCAGAAATAGTTGCAATCACCCATTTACACAAAACATTGAGGTTAATGTAACTGTATCAATACAATGAGAATTCTAAGACATAGCGCTTAAACATATATACCAAAAGTACTTACGTTTTGTCTCTTAACTAGAATGAACTTGCAAATTTGCTGGAAACCACTTGAAAAATTTTTTTGGGCACAAAACAAAACAAACGAGGTTTCAACGCGTTGCTCCAAAATGGCGGCTGGCAAAAAATGCTCTGTCAGTACAACAGTAATCGACTCAGAGGCGCCATCTACACTTCATATGAAAAAGCAATAATTTCCCTAGTCTTCAACAGGTGGCACGTCTTACCAAAATCAATAGATTATGACATAAATCAATTAGTTGCTTTTACCGCACAGTTGCTTTCGCCTCAGGTGACCTTACCTAAACCTAAGTGAAGCGAGGACCAGTGCCTGACTAGGCCACTGTCCCACATCCCCGCTACTACGCTCAGGAGGCTGTGGCGGCTGTCGCGGACCCTGCGGAGCGTCGCGGCGCAGCGCCTGCGCAACGTCGCATGAAAACCGTCAACGTGCGCGTCCGCGAACATGCCAGACGCGCTGCAATACCGCGGCAGCCGCAACAGCACTCTGAACGCGTCATTATATTGAACCCGCAATGCATTGAGCGAGCGCTGCGTGTATCTCGACCATAAGCTGCAGGTATACAGTGATGTACAGTACGCACGGAATAGCGTAATTTTAACTTGCGCTGTACACCGACTGAACCTGCGAGCTATCATGTTGGCTCTGATCGCCAGAGCCCTTCGCTCCCTTTCAATATCAGCATCGTCGCGTAAGTCGTCGGTTACCAAGTGCCCACTTTTGCTTGTCACCCGATGATATTATCTTTTACAAGTGGCTAGTATCCATGATTAAGCCATTAAGGAGGTTAAGTCCGAGTGTTGAAACTTTATGAATTTTAGGTATTTTGGTACTTGGTTGTTTTGAAAATGGGGAGTTTTGAACTAACGGTAATGTGAAATTTAGTCATTGTCATTATGATACATGGACATATTAAAAATCCGCCATATTAATAATTAGGTGTTTTGAGAAAAAAAATAGGCATTCTGGGATTCAGGAAATTTGACACTGAGTCGTTTTGAAATGTAGGCGTTTCAGTAACTGGGTAAAATGAAATTAGGGTGTAATGAAACCAAAGCATGTGTTACGATATATTTGGCGACTTCACTGCTACTAACTATTTGATGCTGACTGTACTCATATATTTATTTATTTTATTATACTCGTTATAATAACTAAGTAAGCTAGCTCCACAATATATGTACATATATTAAATATAATAATTTACCTTAGTTGCTAGGTAATGATTATCTGGGGCCTCGTTCAAGAACTTTTCGACGTCGTTTGCTGTTAGGACTTTCGACTTTTTAGGTTTTTCTTTTTTTTTCCTTTTAAGAAATGCGATTAAGTTTGTGTATTTTTTTATGTCAATGTCGTTTACATTTTATTGTAGTCCTCAGCATGGAATACAGCGACCATAATGTGCTTGGCTTATATTTCTTGGCTAATTCGTTAAAATAAGCCAGCCAGACGTTTTCAGAGAACGACCCGGCATTCTTGTTGTTTTTCCAAAGCAAAAAGTCACTGTAGGTGTTTAAGTATTTTTCTTTTGACTTCGCTGGTAGAAGGCTCATGTTGGCTTGTTGAGCTTCATCTCTAACATTTTCGGGTGTTAACATTTCTTCACATTTTTATAAATTTCTATTAAAACACAAACAAAACTGAATAGTGAATGACGAGTTGAAGACAAGTTTTCCAATGGCGGCCTTTTTTCTTCTTAAATACATGCACGTTATAGATTTCTTCTACTGCGCATGTGCGAAAAGCGGCCATGTCAGAATGCAATAGAGCACAAGCATTAGTTACATTCAGCCAAACTTGTTAAGTGATTATTTATTTTATAAAATCGTGTATTTAAAAAAATAAACCGATACCTTTCACACAATTCTGATGCTTTGTACGAGCTAATGGCTTAGTTAGCACATCAGCCCATATCTCCAAGGTAGGACTGTAAATGACATTAACAATATTGTCATTTAATAAATCACGTATAAAGTAGAATCTTGTATCTATGTGCTTGGTTCTGTTATGGTGGACTGGATTCAGTGCCAGTTTTTGAGCAGACTGTGAATCATTATAAATTGGTATAGTTGTCAACTTACCAGTAAGTTCAAACATCAACCGCCTCAGAAACACAGCATCCTTCGCCGCACTCGACAAGCTCATAAATTCCGCTTCACTTGATGAAAGGGCAACGGTGGACTGCTTCTTACTCTCCCAAGAGATAGCGCCACCGGCCATGGTGAAGAAAAATCCTGTGTAGGAACGACGGTCTACAGGACAGTTGGCCCAATCTGCATCTGTATAAGAATGTAGACATCCACCGCCTTTCCTGTAAATAATGCCCAAATCGATAGTGCCTTTTAAATACTGCAACACTCGCTTTGCGGCAATCCAATGACTTTTGTCATATTTGGTGTTAAATTGAGTTAAATACGATGTCGCATAAGCGATATCTGGTCTCGTATTTACAGCCAAAAACATCAGTGACCCAATTAATTGCTGATAAGGATATAACGAAGAATTGTTTACATTACCATCTTCACACGGCAACAACTTTTTTGCTTCCAATGGCGTAGGTGCAGACTTGCAATCCGACATATTAAACTTTCGCAACAAATCCTTAATGTAAGTTTCTTGAGATAATTTAATCTCATTAGGTTTGCTACTAATGTTCAAACCTAAATAATAGCTCAACGGGCCTAGCACTTTCATACTAAAATAATTCTTTAAGTCAGATATGACGTTGTCTAACGTTTTATTTTCTCTATAGAATATGACAATGTCATCGACATGGAAGGCGAGTATTATAGACTCGGTACCAACCTTCTTAGTATAAATGCATGCTTCAGAAGGAGTTTGGTTAAAACCTAAACGATGTAAAATTTCGGTTAATTTTTTAAACCAAGCCCTCGGTGCTTGTTTGAGGCCATAAAGCGAACGCTTTAGTAGGCATACTTTACCTTCTTGTCCAGGTTTAGCAAATCCCTCTGGCTGACTCATATACACCTCTTCCTCCAAATCTCCGTTTAAAAACGCCGTGTCCACGTCTAAATGATGCATCTTCATACCATTTTCAGCAGCCAACGCGAAAAGCATGCGCAGTGAAGAATTACGAACGACCGGAGAGAAAGTTTCAGAATAATCAACACCATAAGTTTGATTAAAGCCTTTGGCTACAAGCCTTGCTTTATATTTAATTACGTCACCATGCGCATTTTTCTTCAGCTTATAGACCCATTTGCAAGGTATGACCTTTTTATCTGGTCTGTTAACTAGAACCCACATTTCTTTCTCAAGGAGTGATTGGTATTCATCTTGCGTAGCTCGATACCACATATCTCTATCTTCTGCAGTTATAGCCTGCGAATAGCTTGTAGGTTCATTCATCATCTTAAGGGATGAAGACTGCATGCATACACAATTGGCAGCAGGTTTAGGGTTCCTGGGTCTCAAATTATACCTTGGTTCCACAGCTTCAGTATCATACTCTTCATCTTCTGATGAATGTGCAGAATCATTTTCAATTTGTTCAACTTCATTAGTAGCGTTGTACCACGGTTCTGCAACTTCATAACTATGAAGTTAGTTATATCTAACTAGATATAATATTTTCTGATACACGTGCAACATCTGGATGATTGTGATCTTCATCGGTGACAGTACTTGCCTGAGGTGTAAGTTCATTTGAACTATTTGACGAGTTCACTTCTGAACTTAGGAGAAGAGGTATAGGTGCTGGTTCATGTAAATCAACACCGGACTTACTATCTTTACCTTTTAAATCCCGAAAATGGTTTTCAAAGAAAGTTACGTCTCTGCTTTTCACAATTTTTCTAGGATATCTAATGTCCCTAAAATAATAGCTTCGTGGATCGTCTGAATATCCGACGAAAATGTGTTCAGACGCTTTCATGTCCAGTTTCTTCCGGTGACATTCGGGGACCTGAAAAAAAGCTCTACATCCAAAAACGCGTAGATGAGACAAATTTGGTATCTTACCATACCATTTCTCGTACGGCGTCTTCCCTTCGAGAGCACGATGGGGTGATCTATTTTTGAGATACACCGCCATCTCTACAGCATCTTGCCAATAAGCTTGAGAAAGAGAGCTTTCAGAAAGCATTGATCTGGCTTTCTCTACAATAGAACGATTCGTTCTCTCTGAAACCGAGTTTTGCTGCGGGCTATACGGAACTGTAGTTTGGTGTCGAATTCCTTGACTTTGTAAGTAGTTCGAAAATTCACCATTAACATATTCTTTTCCATTGTCACTCTTCAGCGTCTTGATTTTGGCTCCAGTTTCCCGCTCCACTGATAACTGGAAAATGCAAAACTTATTCTTTACTTCAGCTTTTGAAGAAATAAAGAACACAAAAGTCATACGAGAAAAATCGTCTATAAAAAATAAAATATATTTATTGCCTTGAAATGAAGTTTCAGGCAGGGGACCACAGACATCTGAATGAATAAGTTCCAAAACTGAGGTTGACTTTTTGTGTGAAACCTTTTTAAAGGGTTTTCGACTTTGCTTACCTTCAATGCAGGAGATGCATGGTTCCTTGTCTACCGCTGTGTAGTCGACGCCTACTGCATGACCCTTCTTTAGCTGATCCATTCCAATGCGGCACAGGTGACCTAAACGTCTATGCCAAAGCTTAAAGCTAGAAACATCGGAGTGAGTCTCAAATGCGGATAATTGACGAGGTGGGTTAACTGTACAGTCTAAAGAATACAGTCCACCACAAACAGAACCATGTAAAATTACATCACCTTTACAGGATAAAGCATCAGAATCATAAAAGTTACAACCAGTTTTATCAAAAACTATGCTAAAGCCTTTATCAACCGCCTTCTTGACTGAAATAAGATTAGACTTCAAGTTCGGTACGTAAACTACATCCGTAATCTTCTTTATATCAGTATTGTGACCGCTACTGGTTATAGAAATATCTCCGACGCCTGTGCTGGGTAATACTTCACCATTTGCAATGGTCACGGTCCCAGCTGAAGAACCTCTTACGTTATCAGCACGAATTTATATTTTAAATAGATTTACACGTTTAAAACTGCATATTCTAGCATAAAAAGTGAATCGGCAAGTTTTTTACAATATGTACGTGTATGTTTTGTGAAAATCCGTGAAGATTTAACAGTTCACAAATTTTCCGATATTCTCTGCTGTGACATTTGAACAGCTATAATCATGTCAAATAATATGTTGTTATTTGACTTAGTTTATTGAAGTGACAACATACATCAATGGAATACATAATGTGTAAAAGAAGTATAAATTCAAACTTTTGATTAGCCAGTTATTACAACACTCCCCCGTAATCAAAATAAACCGATACCTTTCACACAATTCTGATGCTTTGTACGAGCTAATGGCTTAGTTAGCACATCAGCCCACATCTCCAAGGTAGGAGTGTAAATGACATTAACAATATTGTCATTTAATAAATTACGTATAAAGTAGAATCTTGTATCTATGTGCTTGGTTCTGTTATGGTGGACTGGATTCAGTGCCAGTTTTTGAGCAGACTGTGAATCATTATAAATTGGTATAGTTGTCAACTTACCAGTAAGTTCAAACATCAACTATATGAGTCAGCCAGAGGGATTTGCTAAACCTGGACAAGAAGGTAAAGTATGCCTACTAAAGGTGCATATTGAGGACTTAAGCCTCCAAGAAGAATTGCAGCTATTGAAGCATCTTCTATAGATTTGCCTATATCGGCTAAATCTTGAACAGTTGATATGACAGCATTTATGTAGGTCTCTATATTAGAGTCAAATTCATCAAGACAGTACCTGTACAGCTTCCGTTCGAGGCTTATACGTCGCCCTAAGCCTTTGTCCTCGTAAGCGGATGCCAGGGCGTCCCAAGCTTCTTTAGCTGTCTTACATGACCTTACATGGGTAATAGCCATACCATCTACAGTGAGACATATTTTTGATAACGCCTTTTGATCGTTACGTAACTTCGTCTCAGCTGAGATATTGTTACCTTCAGGGTATCCGATGACGGTCTCCCATAAATCTTCATGTATGAGGTACATACGAATTTTGAACTTCCATGATGAATATCCCTCTCTGTTTATAAGTGGTTTTATTGCACCAAGAGAATTATTTGACATGATTACAGCTGTTCAAATGTCACAACAGAAAATATCGGAAAATTTGTGAACTGTTAAATCTTCACGGATTTTCACAAAACATACACGTACATATAATTATTTTACATTTTTTAAAGTGGGTATTCCACTCATACATTAGTATGTTATTCAATCAAATACAAATACAAATACGGCTGCTATAAAGTCGATGTAAAAATAAATGCAAAAAGATGATTGAAGGCATTGAGAATTTCGTCAGCTCGGTAACTGAACCCATAGCTTAATTGGTAAAGCGATATCGAGCCCCGGTAAGGCGTATCGATGTTGGTTCAAGTCCAACTGGGTTGATTATTTTTTCAATGTTTTCAATGTTTGTATTTGATTGAATAACATACTAATGTATGAGTGGAATACCCACTTTAAAAAATGTAAAATAATTATTTGTTGATAGCAGGCGCCATCTGTTATTTCCGTTGTGAAACTTGTAAAAGGGTCGGCGGGAAGGGTATCTAACTCTAGTGGTTGGCACCTAGATGTCGCTTACGGCTGCTATAAAGTCGATGTAAAAATAAATGCAAAAAGATGATTGAAGGCATTGAGAATTTCGTCAGCTCGGTAACTGAACCCATAGCTTCATTGGTAAAGCGATATCGAGCCCCGGTAAGGCGTATCGATGTTGGTTCAAGTCCAACTGGGTTGATTATTTTTTCAATGTTTTCAATGTTTGTATTTGATTGAATAACATACTAATGTATGAGTGGAATACCCACTTTAAAAAATGTAAAATAATTATTTGTTGATAGCAGGCGCCATCTGTTATTTCCGTTGTGACACTTGTAAAAGGGTCGGCGGGAAGGGTATCTAACTCTAGTGGTTGGCACCTAGATGTCGCTTACGGCTGCTATAAAGTCGATGTAAAAATAAATGCAAAAAGATGATTGAAGGCATTGAGAATTTCGTCAGCTCGGTAACTGAACCCATAGCTTAATTGGTAAAGCGATATCGAGCCCCGGTAAGGCGTATCGATGTTGGTTCAAGTCCAACTGGGTTGATTATTTTTTCAATGTTTTCAATGTTTGTATTTGATTGAATAACATACTAATGTATGAGTGGAATACCCACTTTAAAAAATGTAAAATAATTATTTGTTGATAGCAGGCGCCATCTGTTATTTCCGTTGTGACACTTGTAAAAGGGTCGGCGGGAAGGGTATCTAACTCTAGTGGTTGGCACCTAGATGTCGCTTACGGCTGCTATAAAGTCGATGTAAAAATAAATGCAAAAAGATGATTGAAGGCATTGAGAATTTCGTCAGCTCGGTAACTGAACCCATAGCTTAATTGGTAAAGCGATATCGAGCCCCGGTAAGGCGTATCGATGTTGGTTCAAGTCCAACTGGGTTGATTATTTTTTCAATGTTTTCAATGTTTGTATTTGATTGAATAACATACTAATGTATGAGTGGAATACCCACTTTAAAAAATGTAAAATAATTATTTGTTGATAGCAGGCGCCATCTGTTATTTCCGTTGTGACACTTGTAAAAGGGTCGGCGGGAAGGGTATCTAACTCTAGTGGTTGGCACCTAGATGTCGCTTACGGCTGCTATAAAGTCGATGTAAAAATAAATGCAAAAAGATGATTGAAGGCATTGAGAATTTCGTCAGCTCGGTAACTGAACCCATAGCTTAATTGGTAAAGCGATATCGAGCCCCGGTGAGGCGTATCGATGTTGGTTCAAGTCCAACTGGGTTGATTATTTTTTCAATGTTTTCAATGTTTGTATTTGATTGAATAACATACACGTACATATTGCAAAAAACTTGCCGATTCACTTGTTATGCTAGAATATGCAGTTTTAAACGTGTAAATCTATTTAAAATATAAATTCGTGCTGATAACGTAAGTTGTTATTTGACTTAGTTTATTGAAGTGACAATATACATCAATGGAATACATAATGTGTAAATTCAAACTTTTGATTAGCCAGTTATTACAACACTTATAAAACACAGATCTTTAGTTACATCACATACATAGAGCTAAGTATTCGCTTTCAGAACTCGATAAGGGAATACATTTCTGTTTCTGTGACTCCCAGTTTACAGATGATGATTATTTTGGTTTGAATGTAGAGTTTGTCTTGACTTTGGTGGGAAGCGGAAAAGTTATGGCGTAATGTTGATCGTCCAGCTCTAGTAGAGCCTTTTTTGTCAGAGAGATAGGCGTGGTTTTACACGTTCCATCCATCTTCTGCGAGTAAATGAGTTTCTGAATACAATCTTGCTCAGTTCGTATTTGTTGGCTGAGTTTTTTGTTCGCAGATGTACCAGTCGCCAGATTTGGGGCATTCTGCTTCCACCTACACATATTCTACAGAGTTGGTTGCAATGAAAGGATATGGAGGGATAAGGATGCGCCTGTTTTTATTTGGAAAAGAACATACCTAACTTAAACAAATCGTATGAGTCTTGATAGATAATTGGTACCTTTAGGACTTGTACGTAGGACTACTACGAAATCATTCTTAGAAAAATAGGAACCTATAATAGTACATTATGATACAAGTGTGCTAAGTTGATCATTACATACGAAGCGATATTGTGCGCACGAACACATGTGAGTGCGCATAAGGAAGCTGAGCTTATGTAATGATCAAGCACACGCGTTTCATACGACGTTTTTCAACACACTTGCGAGGAAATAACAGAATAGTATAATTAATAACTTTTGATAGATACATTAAGTGTCAGAATGTTTACAGGATAGAGGTACTTACGAACCTAAGATAATTAAATTTAACTAACCTTTTTTGTGATGTTATTGAGTATCTGGAACTCTTTTTCAAATCATTTCATAAAATTAAAGACTTCACATTTTAATTTCACTTTTATAGTATTTTTTTCTTACGTATTGCTCACTAGATTTTTATGATGACATTTTACTAGTATGTATCACAATTTTGAAATATATCCAGAGGTTAAATTAACGCTTAAGTTGTCTTCTGATCTGTGCGCAATCGAGACAATACGTGATCGACACGTGAGAATTGTTGTGAGTCACCGCTACGGTAACATCTGGTCTCAGAATTAAATAATTCAATGCTAATCGGCTGAGTTAGCGAGAATATCATATTGCGTGAGAAGTTATTGCAAATTGCGACAGTGCTTTTGTTATTGTTTGCGGTACTAATGCAATTGCAAAGTACCTGTTGTTCCACGAATATAATATCGCCATTTGGTATGTCTACGGGTACTAACAATTAGTTTTGTAGAATTGGCCGGTATTATCGTTTCAAGTAAATTGACATTTCCTGAGGTACTTATACATTAATATGGGGTTGGTAGATAAATTATTAACCGACGAATTCTATAACCTATATCTAGCTGCTTGCTATTGATCAAGCAACTCGGAACCAAAAAGACCATCGAAATGATTATGAAATTGAAAAAAAATATATATGACATTTGTACACAAATAACTTCAAGGGTTCGTCACTGTTAAGTTTCGCGAAAGAAAGTATTGTTACCAAGGACTTGTTGATAGTAAAGCATGTACGTTTGTAACACTGAATGGGTCGTATTATAACGAATATTAAAAGGAGTAAAATTGCTTTACGGCCCTGGGGCTAGTAAAGCTTTTATTTGATTTTACTTTCGCATGTTTAAGTTTAATTTAGCTTTTTAAAAATTCAACTGCCTTCAGCATATAGTTCAGTTTTTCTTGTTCTGTTATATTTGCGCCTGTCTGCTTCAATTCGATATCGGCCTTTTCGAAGTCACCGAAAAATAAAGTCACATCATCGTAGTTCTTTAATTTGAC
Source organism: Pammene aurita (assembly GCA_947086415.1). Lineage (NCBI taxonomy): Eukaryota > Metazoa > Arthropoda > Insecta > Lepidoptera > Tortricidae > Pammene > Pammene aurita. The sequence continues at coordinate 32,752,163 of OX352295.1, forward strand.
GTTTTCAAGGCTGCCGACACAATCTGTAAGGCCGTAGATTTCTTTAGGTACATTTCGTCAAATTTTTGTATGATTTCATAAGCAGTGTCTAAATCACTAATATATTTTAGTTGTATACTAGCTTTTTCCCGCGGCTTCGCCCGCGTACTAAAAGTAAAAAAAAAGGAGGTACTCAGTTAGACTTGTATGTTTGTATGTACTTTGCTGAACCGATTTAGATGCGGTTTTCGGAAAAGTATTTGTTACACTCTGTAGGTTTCGGTATACCATGTGTTGGTAGATCAGGCGTTTTGTTTTTTCATACGTCTACAATCTTTTGATGCTGCTGCCACTGACAAGGCCACGCATGGGGGCTTGCAGCACTGTATTATCGTGTAGCCATGCCCCTCCCCTGCTTCGAGGAACAAAGGAAATCTAGGAGACTTAACGTACTAGAAACCGGATTTTTTATTTTATTAAAAAAAAAATACGCCACCACGTTTTTTGCATTGCAGCATTGGCATTTCGTGTTCCCCCATTAAAGACGCAACTAATTGTATCTAGGAGACTTATCGAACTAGTTTCAGTGTCGTGGGCTCTCTAACTATAAGAGATATTTTAAAATAGGAATGAACATCAGTGTCGCCACTATAAAAGTACATTATTCCAACAGATTGTATAATTGTAAATAACGCACGAATAACTCGTAGTTTGTCTAAACACGTTGATAACAATGCAATCACCATCTCGTTGCAACTCCTCTATTTCCCGGTTTATCAAACGGTCGCAGTTCACGCATACACGAGATTCGTCATTATATTCGGCAGGAATATTAGTGGATTGCTATATCGATTTTATGTAGGTTGTCGATTGGAATACGTCTCAAACCTCGAGGAGCGATGATAGTACGAGAGGCCACGACCAAAATTTTTGTCTCATAGCAATACGGCCAAAACCGCATCAAATCGATAGATACGATTATCCTGAACTCGAAAATACCAATATCAGACATTTTCCGCGTAGCGTTTGATCTGACCGAATTTTCAAAATTGTCAAAGAATTTTACCGAACTGCATCATAGCAATATGTCTGATTTGCAGACTGTAGTTGAATGATAGTTCTGAGATACCGGAAACATATTTTTCAGACGTTAGTGGTGTAGCGCAAACCCGTAAAATCACTTAAAAAAATTAAAAATGAGGCAAAAAAAATGTCTCATAGCAATACGTCTGAAAATCTTTTTTATTAGTAAATTTTGGTTATTTGATGCGAACAAAACAATTTTCAGACGAAAATGTGAATGCATAAAATTTTGAGACCGTTTTGAAAATGTTAACAAATTTTACGGATCGGTATCATAGCAATATGTCTGAAAATTGTTGGACATGATAAAATAAGTTGTCCACATGTGCAAAAAATTTATATCAAACAAATTAAGTGTAGCACCTTCTCTATCAGACAACTGTTCGATACTCAGATATCATTTAAAAATCGTATTGAGGCATCTTGAATTCTCTGTTACAAACCAATGAATACGTTGCGACCCTGAATTTATTAGATGATAATTAACAAAGAATTTACCCGAAACCGTAACATTGAAGTTGAAGGACTGAAATAAATCGCACAAAAGGAAACTGGGATGAAGTTGAAAAAAAAAAGGTTTATTCAAAGTTACAAAATATTCTCGTATTCAATCGCTGTCGGATTCGGAATCGTCGTCTTCGAAATCACTCTCGACGTCGCTCGGGAGATCTTCAACGTCCTCTTCTGTAAAATAAACATCGTTAGTAAAAATCACGAACTTATCTATGAAATTAACAGCAAAAGCCATGTAAACTGTACCTGTTGTGGATGATGATTTGTCGTCCAAAATAACGTCGCTCAACTCAGGTAGTTGGTTGCCGGAGAACCACGAAAACTGAAATCGTCCCTCGTCTTCATACCATCCGCAATCTGCAGGGTTCAGTTCGGTTGGCGTTTTGGTATGAGCGTTTCTCCAGACTTGTGCAATATATTTTGTTCGTAATAAATGTTTCTCCAATTCCGTTTTGCATGGTGGCAGATTGCTGGCGTCGTAATTGGATAACTGGAGATTCAGAGTTGTCGAAGCCTCGTCGTTTTTAATTTTATATGTCTTCGAAAAAATGTTGAGTCGAGCTAAATCGACGTTATTAATTTTTTTTTCGTTGTACAATCTGCACGTGAATTCTTCCAAAACGGGGAATACCTTGTCACTATCAGAAGTATAGCTGCCCAAATCACCGAAAGCTTCTTGATAGCGTTTCGAATTTTTCAGCATCGTCAATGGTCTTTTTTTACCCTTGCGATATAACGCGGGATTATAATCGCAGCCGGTCATTGCATGGAAAGCAGGTAAAGATTTTGCCAGAGTGGAATCCCAATGTCTCGTATAAACGTGAAACATCAATGTAACGCCGGGAATTGCCAACACCAACATCCATAGAAATTTGGACGACACTTTCTACAAATTCCATATTTCCGAGCATTATTATTAATATATCGGTGTCTGAACATCGAATCGTTACTTGACCCCGTTGTTTCATTTGGCAGACATGGTAAACGATCTTCGTATCTGCCTCTTCGTGTTCTTGGCAAGTTAAATCTTCGTTGATTGAAATCGAATTGAAATCGATCGAAGAAAAACGTTGTCGAATTTCGGCGCTTCCTGGGACTGAATTCCGAATGCAATTCTTGCAATAGCTAAATCGTACGTCACTTGCATGTATTCCGAACTGCATTCTTCAGCTACTTGTTGAGCCATTTTCAAAGTGAGGTGCACTACGGAATTATCTGTAGGAGATGCATTGATAGGCGTCAAATACGATACTTTCTGCAAAGCAGAGGTGTCTTCAGTTATGAGGCTATTAAACCCAGTCCACATAGGGGTATCGGGAATGTCCAGTTTGTGTGAAAAAAGCCAAGCAAGATCAAGGTTCCTCCACGTCTTAAAAACTTCAGGTTTGATTGAGATTTGACCGATACTGGGAGTTGAGAAGTAGGAATCGATTTTTGGTTTTTTCGTGTAAGGCACGATTTCGTTGACGATAGCGTCGAAACATCTTCTTCTTTTTCGACCTCGCGGCGTTTCATCTGTAGAAGCGGCTGCAGTATCATCACTTTGTACAGAAGCGTCGGTTGGAGCGGTAAAATTTGCGTCACTGGGTATATTTTGGTAAATTATCCCGACAGTGTCGTGGAGAGTGTCTTTACCAGTGAGAGTATCGACGAACCGATCGAAGTTATCGAACGCGACTCCAGTACACAAATTATCGGCGAGAATTATGTCTTCGGGACATAATTTGTTCTGATGCGTTGATGTGAATGTCAGCTCAGTCTCTAGCTCTTCGATGACATTGTAGCTACAGCAGTGACCGTATTTGTTGACAAGGTCGACAATTTTCCAGCTGCTCGAGAGACTCTTTAACGCCATTCCCAGAGTGACATGTTTCGAGGTTTTAATATTGCCGTTCGTAGCTGCATAAATAATGTCCTGACCGAGGGAAAACATTTTTAAGTCGCGCGAGGATTTCTTTAATTCATGACGAGATTGACTTACGCCTTTACTATCACCGCAAATGATACACTGCAAGAGATACGATAGCAACGGTGGCACAGAATGGCATTCACCTCGGATGAGATCTTGCACCGTTATATCCTCCGGTAATTTTGTCTTGTCCGCGTTTATTATCTCTCGTCTGATTATCTGTCCGATGTTGTATATCGCTTGTCTCGTTTCGATGTTTTTGAAAAATTCTTGATTGCTGACGATGTGACCAACGTATGGAGCGATATACTTTTTGTTGTCCGAAAAAATTATTTTTATTTCAGCGTTGAACGTTACCAATAACTTCTTTTCCAAATGACGCGACGAATAAAAATCCGGTTTTTCGACGTTGGAGACGTCAAACTGTTCGTGCAGGAACTCGATGTACTTTTCTGAGATGAAATTATAAAAGAGACATTCATTGTTCTCAACAACGCGTTCGCGAATAAGTATGCAAATTTTGTCGTACGCGTCAGTATGACATTGTCGTTTTTTGTGCCAAGTTTTTTCTTTTTTTTTCTCGAGATCGTTCTTACAGTGCCATTCAAACTTTGTTTTGCAATGTTTGTGATAGAAGCAGTTGTCATCTTTGAGAGTTTCGATTTTACGCAGCATCTCGATGTTGTTGTACTCGGTGGACACGGCCTTAATAAATTCGATGAAAGTGTTGGTCGCTTTTATCAAACATACCGCGCGTCTTTTCACGTATATCCTGTATTTACCGCAAATAATACAGCTGTGTGTATTTTCATCGGCAGTCGAATCATCAGTTGCCGTATTGTCAGCAACATCAGTTACCGCACTGCCATCAGGTACCGTATTGCCGACAGCTACCGTACTGTCGTCCGCTAACGCACTGTCGTCCGCTGTCGTACTGTCGTCCGCTCCTCGATCACCTTCAGGTTCTTCACTGTAATGTGACAAATTCAAAATTTGGATTTAATTTATATATCGGATTTCGTTCTTACAATTATATTTTAATTTCCATTTATTTAGACACGCAAGGAAAAAAAATTCTATAAAGAACAAGAAGAAATTATATACAAAAGTCCAGAAGTACAGAAAAATTTAGACAATAAATATTGAGTGTACGTATACAATTTTTTGAATGTCCATTCTGATAATTGGTTCGTTCGTTTGAATTTGTGAGCATTTGGATAAACAACATTTAAGAAGGGGGAGGGGATAAGGGTAATGCGCTATAAAAGAAGCATATTTTCAATACTTTTTGTTGACGACAAAGTTCATATATATTTATTTGAATGATTAGTATAAAATAAAAGGACATTTGAAGACTATTGTGTGAAATTTTCATTAACAATTGTGCAGAAATGATTCAATGACAGCCAATCTCTCAGACGCCACTAAAAAAGTTACATTGCGGTGAACTGTGTCACTCATTACTGGTTGATCTGGGAAAAAAAATTCAAAAAGTTTCTATAACGGCCGTTCCCTATAATCTATCTATCTCCGGATTTAGCTTACTAAAGATCAAAATATCTATCTATCATTAATTTTACTGTGTCAATAACCATACTAACGATAGGTAATACTATCTGTGGTTGCTATCTACTGATGGGAGGACGGATAGATTACCATAGATACTAGCTAGTATGAAAATGACAGTTCCTGCGTCCCAGTAAAAATAAAAGTCCTATCTGCAGTTGACTACTATTATCCATAGTAATTCAAACTATGATCCGTCGATTTCGGGCGATTAGGGGCTTATCAATCTTTATAACTCATATTTTATATTCAAAGGCTACTTTCATAAAATGTCAGACTTAAGTTTAAATAGTAGTTTATCTGATAATAGTGATATTGCATTATTGGAACAACTGAGTGATTGGGATTCTGACATTTCTGATGAAGATATTTTAAATGATAATAATACCCGGTCATATGAACAACGCGTTAATTGTATAGAAAAATATGACGACGGTGAATTTGTGTATAGATTTAGGCTAACTAAAACTGCGGTTAGCGTTTTATTAACAGAAATATATCCATTTATAAAAGTAACCTCGAAACGGTAAGTCAAATAGCTAACTATGGTAAATTTAAGTTTTCCTATTGCAATTATTGTACTTTGCAAATCGTAAATATTGAATAACCTACTCAGTATGAACCCACAAGCTAAGTAGGGTAATTGTGCTACTTTTCGTCCACTTATCGATTTTGCCAGTTTTGTGATGCAAAAAGAATATCTTAAAGTACCCTTACTTAAATGTATTATATTTCATTTTATAGCTTATATAGTCTAGTTTATGTTAATATTACGCGATAATTATCCATACTTGCGAGATTTTGTATAAAAAAATATTATTTGAAAAAGTGGGGTATTCGTTAGTTTTCGTCCATAAATGTCAGTTTTCCGTCCTGGGCTTTGCCAGTTTTCGTCCACTGAGTAGGGCGATTATTTAAAAAAAAATTCACTTAATCAAAAAATGATAAAACAAACCTCAATGTCATTTTTAAAGTCCTATCGATTGATGTGCAACATGATGATTTTTGGTAAAAAAAATTGTTACATGTATGGAAAACCCCTTGTAGCTCCCCCCTAAAAAAAATCTTTTCAGCAATTTTACTACAATACTAAGTAGGGGTATACAAAATACACCTTCTGTTATAATTTCATCAATATTAGTTATATTCTCCAAATAAAAAATGGCCATGGCATACGGACGAACTACGGACATGACGAAACTATAAGGTTTCCGTTATTGCCATTTTGGCTACGGAATCCTAAAACCTAATGATAGTAAGGATTAACACCGTGTTTCTTTATTTCCGTTAATATTAGCATACAGTTAGGTACGATTAAGGAAACGAAATGGCGTAGTTAGTTTTTATAAATTTGTTTTTTTTTCCATACAAGTATGTATTGTTAAATCGATCACGGTATTATATTTAACTCAACCAAACAATCGAATATTATAACTAAGGCATTTTATCACCAAACAATGATATTGTAGGCCCTTAATGTTAACCACTGTCACTGCTTGTACTATAAAGCCTTGGCCAAACAGCAAGTGTGGCGCAGCGCCGCGTCCGCGCCGCGTGAAGCCGAAGCGATGACTGTTCAAACAGGGCGCGCGCTAATCGCGCCGGCCTCGCGCTCTCAAAACGCCCTCATCGCGCGCGCGAACGCGGCGGGGCCGCGCGCGATGCGGGCGTGACTCGCTCATTCCTTCCGAAGCCAAGATTATTTTTTCGAAGAGAAGATATTTTTTTCTATATCCATAATCACAATCACAGTATATTGCTACGCTCGCACGACGCACCGCGCTGCCTAACGTCCGACTGATGTGACCCAGCGCGGCGCAGCGTGCCGCCGCGTCCCGCCGCGCAGCGCTACGCCCGCGCCGCGTGGATGCCAGGGGCCGCGCGGCGCGGGGCGCGACAGAAGCGGGGCGCGGCGCCGGCGGGACGCAGTCTGTTTGACGTCGCTTACCTGTTAACATGTGCCGCGGTCGCGCCGCGCGACCGCGGCGCTGCGCCACGCTTGCTGTTTGACCAAGGCTTAATGCAATTGACACGACTAGCGTAGTCAACCGCGCATTGGATCGTTCATTATTGGGTCGTTCCTTAGAGAATTCAACCCGGAGTAGCCATGTCTGCCGTTTCCTTTACAAAGCAAGTCTGCCGATTTTTGCGGGGGAGGGGAACGTCAAGTGTATTCTGTGGCTATTCGTACGTAACGTACAAATAGGTGTATGCATGGCCACTGGTCATATGTTTTCGGCAAAGGGGGAACGCCTGTCAATGGCGACTCCGGTTGGTTGAATTCTCTAAGGGTCGTGCATTACGCGGAATCGTGCCGCCGAAGGTTTCCGATTGGTTCCGATCAGATCAGAATGTTATGCGACTATTTAAAAAAGTAGCTTTTTTCATAGTAATCAGCTCAAAACACGAGACTTCCTTTTTTCGGATATTTGTTCAAATATTTAACAGCGCATGTTTTTGTTTGTTTGTTTTCGTGTGGTTTTAATTGCCGGTAAATAGATAAAGGTGATGTGATAGTGCTTAGTGAAAATAACGGATAATATTCATTGTGAAAGATGTACGGGTGAGTGTGCGTGTGTGTGTGTACGAACGATGGCAATGGCACGATCACAAAGCTTTCTTTTGAAGTGGAATAAGCAGAGCACGCCATAGTATGGAGGTTATAATTGTTATTCTACTACCATTTGGTCATTCTAATGTTAATTATAGTTTTGTCTACTCACAAATAACTCGTATATTAACGTAACAATGCAACAGAAGAGCTAGTTTTAGTCTTTGCTCAAGTCATTTAAATGTTTTATTTATTACATTTATTTACGTAACATTATATGAGGAATGGACAGAAACTAAAGTGTGTAGGTAATCAAATATAATATTACCATACTACTATATACTATAATATTACGTATTAAATAAGTATTTTGAAGTAAAATAACCATTAGAAATATTTACCTAGCTGTCTGGGTGTCCGGGATCGCAAAACGATCGTGGTCGCAAAACTGAAATTTATACCAAATTGCTCTGCTAGTTTTGGTCCACAAAGTTTATATATTAATTATATTCTAAAACTTTAATCTCCACTTAAAATATTGTACAATTAACTTTAAAATAGATAATTCGTGCCAAACATATTTAGTGCACTGCCTAAATCATTAATAAAACTCATCATAAACTTTTCCCGCCACAAGTTTTTTTCTTCATTGCGATGACATTTGCTAGGGCCGAATTCGAGGCGGCTATTAATGTTTTATTTTTAAAGGCACTATTTGTCAAATTACTTTTTTATGATAGTAGAATTGTTTCTTATATATTATGGATCGCAACAAGACCAAACTTCCTCAGGAAAACTCATTTACGTTCAAGTTTTCTCCATATATTTGTAGCAGAACCGTCAGTTGGAAGGAAACTGACCATGGACGGGAAACTAGCACAATCACCCTATAATCTCTTTGTTTTTTTTTAGGAACCATGGAATTCCTCCCCTACATCAGTTAATACTGACATTGCGTTTTTATGCTTTGGGCACAATGCTAGTCTCAGTAGCTGACTATGTTGGTGTTTATAAGTCTTCTGCAGGACGTATAGTGAGAGATATCTCAAGAGCTATAAGCAAATTATATCCTAAATATATATTTGTGCACAATAACACACAAGAAGACTTTTACAAAATTGCAAGATTTCCTCGTGTGTTAGGACCAATTGATGGCACACATATTCTTTTGCAATCACCTGGTAAGGTCATAACATGACTCATGATAAAGTTACTTACCTATCAGTTCAGTCATTGTCAATAAAATTAACCTTGATGACATTTTTTTTCAGATTCAAGTATTGGTGAAGAATTTAGAAATAGAAAGTCATTATTTTCATTAAATGTGCAAGCCGTCTGTGATGCAAATTTAATGTTTATGAATGTAGTTGCACGATGGCCAGGATCAACTCATGATGCTACAATATTTAATAACTCGGAGTTAAGAGGTTGATACCTTTCAATATTATTTTATCTTCATACTTATTGAGTTTTATGTTTACTTAGTTATGTATAAAAAAAACTAAAGTATTTTTCAATAGAACTTGCTAACTATGTAAACAAACCGCTATGTTGTAATTGACTCTGAATGATGGATTAGCAGTGATGGAGATTTTTTTATATATTTAATCGTCACAGAGGATCTACCGCGAATGTCAGACACAACAAAAATCGAGTAATTATTGATTAGTGACTAAATAAAGGTACGCCCTTTGTTTACATAGTTAGCAAGTTCTATTGAAAAATGCTTTAGACACTGACAAACAGACTTTATCTAGGTGTGGTAGGAATGTAGCTATTTTGTTCCTAGACCTAGGTTATTAATAAATGTCACATATACACTTTTCAGCTCAGTGTGAAGGAGGTGCTTATGGCAATCGGTGGCTTCTTGGGGATAGTGCTTATCCTTGCAAGTCATATCTTTTAACTCCATTACTGAACCCTGTCTCTAGTAATGAGAATAATTATAACCAAGCCCATATAAGAACCAGAAATACTATAGAAAGGTAGATAATCAAATAAAAATGTGCAGTCCGCTACAAAGATATGTATTATGTATACATACATACACTTACTACCAGGGCCCGTAATTTTCATGCCGATGACATCAATTTGACGTCACGCTCCATATAGGATGATCCCAAATAGTTTTATTGTAAATTATTAATCATTAGTCGTCAATCATTTTAATCATGTACAAATGACTTCAAAAGTACTATATTTACAGGTGGAATAAATAATACCTACAGCCTTGGCCAGAAGTGTTGAGCACTCTTGCGATTTTCATACAAAACTCGAAAGTTTAGACCCTCGTTTCTATCTTTTTTGAAGTTATTCTGTCAATTAATTCAAACTGAACAGGCATGTTTTCTTGAAGTCAGTAGTAACTGCATAGAATATTTGCAATTTGTCGCACCGACTTACATTCGCATTTTTGAGACCTCCACTTTTCATGTTTTATAGGTACCTTAAAAGTGTTATTAAGTGAAGTTTTCTAGATATATCAATAAAATATACCATTTTACGTCATTGTACATTATTATGATAGGGAATTAATACTTAACATCAAAATTGTAAACAAAAAAGAGCTATGCTCAACACTTATGGCCAAGGCTGTACTTGATACATGAAACGTAAATATAACTATTTGATTTGTTTTTATACATACATTTTATTAAATGGTATTGCTAACAACACATTACAATTGTTACGTAGAAAACAGAATTCCTCTCTAACGTAAAGCACGCCTTGTTCTTGCATTAATTCCCATGCAAAGAAAATCTAAGTCATCTTCGCGTTCATACGTAATGCAATATTCATAAACGATTAAAAACGGATATCTGTAGCAAAACTGGTGTAAAGATGACATTGTGCCTATTTACATTTATCCAACAATACCTAACAAATATATTAACAATAATTAAAACACAACAATATGTATTATTTTAAGCTGACAGCTATATAAGTCAATTAGACATGGTACTGATTATGTCAAGTATCGATATCGGTTATCTGCAGAGGTTGTTAAATGATTAATTATAACGAATTTAATCGGAATCAACTCTATGCAGCGTGACGTCATTTTTGCGTCAACGGCATGAAAATTACGGGCCCTGCTTACTACAATGCAATAAGGTGTAAAAGTGGATACATTACATAACTTTGTAGTTGACTGTACCTAGCATGTTCCATGGTACCTCTTAATAAAGCAGGGGCTTTATATTGACCACACCTCTAAACCTCTTCTTTAAAAACTTATGATTACATGACTGTATTTCATTTTGGTCTAGTAATTTTACTTTATTGGGGCCTTATTAAGAGTAAGATAAGAAATAGTATGATTAAAATAATATTTGTTTTGGGTTGGGTCAGTTGGTAGTGAACCTGCCTGCAAAGCCAATGGTGCTGGGTTCGAATCCCACAGGCATTTATTTGTGTGATGAACTATTTATTTGTTCTTTACAATAAGTATTTAAATATTTTATATATATCATTGTCTGAGTAGGTACTGCAATAAAAGCCTTGTGCATACCGCAGGGGCTTAGTTAGTCACTGCAAATGATTATTTATTAATATCCATTAGTTTATTTGTTAAAATAATTTCTTTTAATTATAACTTGATTACAAATTTGAAAATAAGTTTATTTTGCAGATGTTTCGGGGTTTGGAAGAGGCGGTTTCCAATATTGTCGTTAAAAATAAGGCTCTCAATGGAAAACGCTCAGGCTGCAATTATAGCCACATCTGTGTTACATAATATTTGTAGACAAATGAATGTACAGGATGTAGAGCCTGAAATAAATGTACCTTTACATGAACCAGAAGGTTTGCTTGTAGCTTTCCATGCAGATGAAGCTTATGAACGACAATCTTTGATAGCTAATTATTTTGCTTAGTATAAACTTGTATAAGTGTTACTATCTAAAAATATTACTAGACAATATAATTTTATTGAAATAAAAATTAACTGTAATTTTTAAAATGTTTTATTTCAAAATATGATATTTCAGTCTAAATATTTTTCCTGCTGTTTTATTGCTAACTCAAGTCTTCTTTTTTTCAAAACTGCTATCTCTTCCTCATTCTTCCTTTTATCAGTATAATATTCTGCGATGGCCCTATTTCTGTCTCTTACAGATGCCTTAACTTCATCAGCTAGACACTGTCTTTTCAGTTTTCCTAAAAGTGTAAATATTGGTTAAAAGTGTTATACAAGAAAAACACAAAAGATATAAATGTAATTATAAGTAGACACCAGTGGCGGAACGTCTATAGAACTTTGTGATACTTTTTTTTCCTTTCACCATAATGAAACCTCCACAACCTTTCTTAAGCACCTGATAAAAACACCATAAAGAAACCTCCACAACCTTTCTTAAGCACCTGATAAAAACACTATATAAAAGACACACACACAGACATTTACTTGCCACCGAAGAAAACAAAAACTTTGATTTAGGGGCATGCAATTCTTTTGGCGAAGCTGGTGAGGCTGCCATTGGTGAAAGAATATTTTCAGATGGCAGGGCCGCTGGCTCCAAAACCACATTATCAAATTCCTCCACCATCTCCACTTCAGCATCCACCACCACAGCATCACCACCGAATTGGACATCATAGCCATCACAGGTCGGACCTAAAATGCCCGCTACTTTGTCCAGAGCTTCATCAGGAGGGATATAGTCAGGCTTCCCACCGCCTGTCTGGAAATGAAACAAGAAGTTAATTACGCCGTTTTTAGCAACATTTTATGAATTGTTAAAAAAATATAAATAAATAAGGAGTGTAGTTTTTAATTGATAGGGGCCTACCTTCAAATTGTTCATCCTTATTTTTGTACTCCTCTTTCGAGCAGCTTTTTTTAAATTCTCCCATTTAAGCCGGAGCTGCTCAGGTTTCCTGGGGCAACTTCCTATCAATGAATTGAAGCTGTCCGTTATCTTTTGCCAAGTCACTTCCTTGAGCTGGTTGTTGCTCGCGTTTGTTGCTTTACTGTACACAACTGGATTGCTATGTACTAAGCTAATCAGTTGCATGACTTCCTCCTTGGTTAATGGGACGCTCTTTTGCTGCAACAAAGAAATAATGTTAGTTCCGGTAAATTTCCTATATATCATATCATATATAAAAAATAAAACAACAATACTTACTGCACTCATGCTTATCACACAGAAATAGTAGTTTTAGTTTATATATCATTTACCTATTTTGTAATAAAATAATTGGTGAATAAACAAACTTAACACTTACACTTGACATTGACAAGATGGACGCTCTGACCGAAACACATTCCGTTAACAATATGCCCATTTTTATTTACTGTGCAGAAAATATCAATACACAAGCTGATTTTTTTAATTTACTTAATTCGACACTAATTTATAAAGGTACTTATTTAAAAATAAAATTGCTATTAATAGTAAACAGAATTCGTGATAAATCCGTCATTTAACTCTTTACTATGTTGTATGCGTGTTGCGTAAAATGAAACGTGAGAGAGGGCTCGGATAGGCAACTTATCTACTGTTTTTTGGAGATAGATAACACGTCTAACAGATATTGGGACGCTCTAGAACGATAGATAACTAGTTTCTGATGACAGTAGATAGCTATCTGTCTTTAACTTCAGATAGCATATAGGGAACGGCCGTTAGTCAATAAGTTTATTGAGATAACGCTGTCGAGTTTTTATTTTTTTTGAATTTTTTAAACTTTTAGTCACAATTGTTAGTCCATTTTTAATCGCAGTTCAGTTTAAATTTTTTATTTCGAAAATTGGAACCTTCATTATTGTAAAATGAATTAAAATAATAAAAAATAATTAAAAAAAATCGACAGCATTACCTCCAGAAACTTATAAAGTAATAGAATCTTCTTGCAATTTTTTTTCGGATAATCCGGTGATAGTTATGCTGTACACCGCAATTTCTTTGAGGTGTCTGCAAAGATGTACAGTAAGTGGCTCATTTTCTGTATATTTTTTCATATAAATATTACAAAATGTGATTAAAATATCCTTTTACTACATACTTTTTACATAAATAAATATATATTAAACTGTGTCGCCAAAAAAATATCGTAAACATGCTTCTTTTCATAACGATATAGCCTTACCCCCCCCCCCCCCCCCCCCCTCCCAGTTGTTATTACTACCAGAGAAAATGAGAATTGATAAAGTACCATTACAGAATAGAAGCGGGAGACAATTTCGAGTATACGGAATATTAAATATGCTCCAAAATAAATATTATCGTGAAAATAAAATCAACTTAATTTAAAATAACAAATAAGATGCAATTTCTTGGCGATTTAAAAAAATGTATTGAAAATATTAGAGAATCAATCGTTTCTCGCGTGTCTTGTGTTCTCAATGCTTTGCAACAGTAGCGAAGCGTTGGCTTGTGTACGATGCGCGCACACAAATGTGCGAGGCTCACCGATACAGCGACCACGTGGTGTACGACGCACTTTACACCAACGCTCAAAGATACATTGCATATATATTTCATTCTTACCTCGCTCTGGATGTCGATGCACCGTCATCAAAAACATTACTGACGACATTGTCGTGAGAAATATTTGAATCCTTCGGAATCCTCACAGCCGTGAAATTTTTGTAGCACGCCGAATGGTATCCTATGTCCGTGTCGACACCACGTGGCAACTCGATTTCGGAGTAAATCGATTTCCTGCTTACTCTCTGCTTTTTACTCCGATATTCGGCCACTTCTTTGCACTTTTTCAGCGTCTCTTCGGTAAATTTTTTCCCTTTCTCAATCTTTGTTTCTTTACAAAACACACAACTCAGGTCCGACATTTTACACCACCACAACCGCACAACGCATGGCAACTATTTGTTATCAAATATTTGGAGAAATTGCGTAAATCGAATACGGCTCATCGCGTGTGTGTTGCAAAATTTTGCCGTGGCACCACTTCCGCGCAAAAGAAATCATCTGTTGTTTTAGGTTATATTTTGTTTGCAAGTTAGTACCGAATTCAAGTACAAGTTGTAGTCCGTTTTGGAAACTAGTGATTTATCTTGCGCAAATGCGTCTAAGAAATGGTAAGATAACATCAAATAAAACGGGATATAGTTTTCTAGTAAATTCTAGATCAAAGCCAAAACTGACAAATGTTGTTGTTGATGACTTGTATTGAATACACTTGTGTATTTCGCAGGAAAGATAATCGCACAAACTGAAATTTAGGGCACAGAAGGTTAAGAATGAAACATTTACTGCGAAAACTTATCTTTCGGCCATGGAACAGATAAATATAGGGACGTAATAACACGAAGACATAACTGTGACTTCATCATAGGTATACGTCGCGGTCTCGTGCACACACATTTGTCGGGTTTGATCATTAATCAATCAAATCATAACTCGTAGTGGTTTATGTGTCGGTAATTGTCTTGAAAAACACGATGAACGCTACTCAACATTGGGATTAGGTACAATCTTTTTGTCACGGGATTACGTCCTTAAATTTTTAGGCCATGCTTTCGGCTTGCCCTATTTCAAAACCCTGGGCACGCCGTTTGGAGCAGCTGCCGAGTGAGCTGTATAATAGTAAGAAAGGGGCAGGAGCGTAACACGCGAAAAGCCGTACCCGCCGCAGGAGCGTAACAAGCGCTGAGGCGTCGGCCAGGCGACTCCGAAACGTTATTTTCGTTTTTGGGAGTATATGCTACACTTAAAGTGTCTGAAAACAGGTTTTTGGTAATCCTGGCAGCAATACGAAAAGTTTAAAAAAAAAATTATCCGTATTGCTATGATACAGGTCGGCTAAATTTGTTGACATTTTCAATAATGCGCTCAGGCTATATGCTACGCGCAAAATGTCTGAAAACAAACTTTTTCGTAATACAATTATAAAATCTATGTACATTTTCAATATCAGACGTATTGCTATAATACCGACTGCCTTTTTTTTTTGACACAGCAGAAATGGCCTCCCACGCAGTTGCTACACTTTCGACCGTTACTACACACCTAGTCGGGTTCAGAATCATATAATCTAACGATTTTATAGGGTTTTTGCCGTATTGCTATGAGACATGGTTTTGGTCGTGGGCTCTAGTACTATGAGATTGCAGACAAAGCAAGGATTTTGCTGCCATCATCTGCTATAAGTATTTTGCTTATTTTAAGTCATGTGCTTATGATAACGTAATTATCAAAGATAAAATATGATATTTACATTGATTTATATAAAATGGGAGATATGGTACCAGGCGCTCGATTCTGTGCCATCAAATATAGGTTCCGGCACCTATATTGAATTAGTCGTGTGGCAGAGTCTCTCAGTCACACTTTGTGCAATGCGCAAAATATGGAGGTCTCCCTTGCATACCCGTGTTAACTATTAGTACATTATGATACAAGTGTGCTAAGTTGATCATTACATACGAAGCGATATTGTGCGCACGAACGCATGTGAGTGCGCATAAGGAAGCTGAGCTTATGTAATGATCAAGCTCACGCGTTTCATACGACGTTTTTCAACACACTTGCGAGGAAATAACATAATAGTATAATTAATAACTTTTTTTAAATACATTAATTGTCAGAATATTTACAGGATAGAGGTACTTACGAAACTAAGATAATTACATTTAACTAACCTTTTTTGTGATGTTATTGAGTATCTGGAACTCTTTTTCAAAACATTTCATAAAATTAAAGACTTCACATTTATTGTGCAATAAATTATAGTATTTTTTTCTTACGTATTGCTCACTAGATTTTTATGATGACATTTTACTAGTATGTATCACAATTTTGAAATATATCCAGAGGTTAAATTAACGCTAAAGTTGTCTTCTTATTCATTGAAAATATAATTTGTTTAAATTAATAAAACACGACGAGAAAAATATAACAAATAAACAATGATTTGAGGTTAACTTATAAATGGCGCGCAATTTTCTTTTTTGGATGTGCGTGCAGCTTGAGGCAAAGGCGCGGACGTATAATGCTAAACAGCCAATATTAAAACAGACAATTCGTGTTTTAAACACGAATTATTGTGTATTACGAGTAATATAATAAGTTGAAATAATTCTTATTCACAATCAGGATTGTATAATTTATATTCTATCGTAAATGTGTATATTTTTAATATATTATTTTTTTTTCCTTTTTTAGAATGTAAACTCATAAAGAGTAAAAAAAAAGTAAGGGTAATACCAGACTAAATTACAACGATTCGTCTGCGTCGTACAACTTGGTACTAGAGTACAAACGTCACTTGATCGGATTATTAAATTATTCCACTAGTTGGATAATTATTGTGAAATGCACGTGTGTTTAATATCTAGGATTATGAGCATAAAAGCGGTGGAATAAGAACCTCGTTACGAGCAGGTGTGTTGAAAATAGGTTTATCTCTTTTGCCCATGATGCACATACATTATAGCGGTGTGTAGCATTTTACAAGTGTGTAGGCGCAGGACCACATTTCAGTTTTGTTTACTATGAACGTCACTCATCTTCCGTTTTGTTTATGTCTATGGATATTTATAATATTTCTGTCACGTTGACATCGCATGTTATCAGTTATCTATGCACTATGTTACGAACGACATGCAAAACAGGACAAAGAGGAGGAATTACGTAAAAATGGTTATCTCATATGAGTTCGTATGTGACAAATATGTGAACAGTCGATATTCAGTAATCTTTACACACTACGAGTAATTGATATCTTAGCTGTGAGAAAATCACTCGTATCTAAGCAGTCAACATATCAAACATATCTAAACAACATAGAAAAAGAAACGTTCACTACCGTACCGACAAGTAAGGGCGCATGTCGATTAAAAATAGCCCTAATTTCATATAAGCGATTTGACAATAATCGAAAACATTACGGTCTTGTACTCACATTTTATAATTTGACTGGTGCCTCTCAGGGAACTCACTGAAATTATTTTCTTATAGAATCGTAAAATACCCGTCGCCTGACACATAGGGAAAGCTAAGTGACGCCGAATTTAGAGCCATTTGAGCCAAGGCACGTTGTGGTCTAGAGTAACATTCGTTTGCTTTTCAAAGCAGAGACCACGCACTAAATGCGTTGGGTGTCTTTGTTGTAACCATGTATGCAATAATAGTAGTTTACGAAACTGATACATAATGAGGGGCCTTAAAACACGAGTGGGGTTTAATGATACGAGCTCAACGAGTCATACTAAATTCGGAAGAGGATTTACAATATGAGTGTAGATAAAGTTATTTAAAACCCTTCGGGCAACTTTTAAAAGTACCATCGGCAAAAAAATGGCTGTACTTGCCAATTTGTTGTATTTTTTCATCGGAACAAAAACGATGATCCGTTTATCATCATCGATGTAATGAGCTCGACAGAAGTCTTTGAATTTTGTTAGTATAATAAATAATAACGTCGTGACAATCATCAAAACGAGACTTTGGTGTACCTAAAACTTTATTTCACTCGTTATAAAGCCCAGTTTTGACACTATTAAAGGTTGGGTATGTCATTGATAAATTCAAAGCCTTGGTTTTGAAGATCATGCACAACCGTCATCGTACTGCTTTTGAATAGACTAAAAATTACAGCTGCTGTTCCGCCCCAGTTATCCATTTTTTTAATATTACGTTTTTTCCCAAAATAATCTGGACAGTCACTATCATGTCATGTTCCCTTTGATTGTTTTATAATCTCGTTTCGATATTCAAGGTTAAATTACCTTTACATCCACTTTTTTCATACATCTGAAATAGTACACTTTGATGCTAGTGCGAAAGGAAAGTATGCCATTACTTCACCGGTACCGAGATATGGCAAGACTCGGGACGAGTGAAGAATGACATTTCCGCACGTGTATCGAACGACGCTTTTTCTAATATAGTTGCGAATAATATAAATAAAAATATATATAAAGAAAAATAAGAAATACAACAAGTAAGGAATTCGAAACTTTTATATTATTAATTGTAACATCATTGTAATACAGTTCAAAAATAATGAAGTTGTTTAAAAATCAATTTTTTTAATACAGTTGTATCTTATTTATTTTTTATTGACATAATAATTAATGGCACAATTTGTACAATTATTGAGTGTGATATTAAAAGTTTTCCCTGGTAACTTAAGTGTTTGGCTGAGTGAATTATTAATTTCACATGTCTGTGAAGATTGTGTCACTGGGAAGGACCCAGTGACGCAATGGTCCTTATTGAGCTGCGATAAATGTTGTTTGCCAGACTTTAGGGCACTTGGTCCAGTTCAGTTTGCACATAAGTCAGTATTAGATGGGCCCTGTTGTGGTTCGAAATTTACATATGGTTTTGACTGTTTAGAGGTGCCTGGCTGGGGTTCAAAATTGGAATTCAATTTACAGGGATCTGGTTGAAAGTCAAGTTTTACCTCCGGTTCAGAGGAGGGTTGAGGTTCAAACACATACTGTTTAGTTAGACTCTAAACATTAGAGGGGCCTGGTTTGGGTTCAAAACTGTCAGGGTTGTTCGGTTGAAATGAAGAATATATAATACTTGCTTTGTTGGAAACTCTGCTGGGCCCGGCTTTATATTCATTGATGATGCTATTTTTAAAAAAATATACCAACTTATAGCTTCTAGTAAAAAAGTAATCAGTGTAAACGTTTTATGCGACGGGTAAAGGATGCTCAAGGTGTCGCATCAGTTGTCCCGACACAAACAGTTGCTGCAACTTTTGCTTCTACGCAACTTCCTGAATACGTTACGTTGGATCATTGGAGACATGAAGTAGGGGTTTATGTTCGTCCTGTAAAACCGTGCTTTTGAGGTGCATGAAGTACAACCATATTGCTAAATTTTGTAGGAACAATAAATTTGCTCAGGAAACCATAATTTCAAGGCTTGTGATAAGTCCTGTTGTAATTATGTTCCATGTTGCAATTTCTGCCACATGTCCACTCAAAAAACAAAATATTTAAGAAAATAAAATAAAAGCAAGGTATGCCAGATATTCAGATCTTTTTAATGGAGTTGCATTTCCGCAACTTAACTCGAAATACATAAACACTCAAATATCCAATCAAATTAAATCTGACAAATTTATGAATATAATAATGGAAGCTATGCTTGAAATATGTTCAAAATCTTAATTGCCACAAAATTCTAAAAGAATTAGAGAAGTTTTTTTTATGGATACATTACATATAGTGCAGTGGAACGTTTAATCGTATTTATGAGAATGGAACGAAACAGTAGTCATTTAAAGTTAGTAAGTTTTAATTGCAAAGGAATTATGAGATCAGTTGAGTGTGTAAGAAGTATTTGTCGCTCAGCTGACATTATTGCTATTCAGGAGTCGTGGATTATGCCACATGACCTGGGCTATTTTGGATCTATAAGTAATGACTTTTTATGTACCGGAAAATCTGCAGTAGACTTTGAATGGTATTTTGAGGGGCAGACCATATGGAGGCGTGAAGATATTGTGGCGGAAGGCAGTATTCCCTTGTGTGTCAGTGATAGAATGCCGTAGTGTGCGTCTGTGCGCGGTCAAGGTCGTGAATAATGATCGCTCGATGTTAGTGTTCTCCGTATATATGCCTACGAAGTCGGCAGATAACGTCGTCGAATGTTTCACGGAATGTTTAAGTGAAGTGGCAGCAATTACTGAGAATAGTAACATTGACTCGGTGTTTGTGCTTGGTGACTTCAACGCTCACCCGGGCGAGCTGTTTGCAAATGAACTATTAGATTTTTGTGTAGAACAAGATTGGTCGTGTGTCGACATGGATTTGCTCCCAAACAACTCGTTTACGTTTGTCAGTGACGCGCATGGTTGCAGCCGCTGGTTAGATCACTGTGTAGTGACTCACGCAGCCAGGCAGTCAGCGGTGGTTGGTGATAGAATGTAACCTTAATCTTATCAATCCTTCAATACCGGCGCCTGTGGTTATGACAAATAGGGTGAAGTGGGGTGAAAGGGATGACTCACAGATAGAAAAGTATCACGATTGTTGTAATAAAGAGTTAAGTAAAATACTTTTTCCGTCTGAGTTTAGTAACTGTGCTTATAAGTTATGCTGTAATGAGGGTCATAAATTGATATTGAATGATATGTACAAATCCATTGTGAGTGCACTTCGGGCAGGCGCTGAGTATAGCTATGTACAACCGAGACGTAAGAAGCATAAATATGTAACGGGCTGGAACAAACATGTGGGCGACGCTCATAGGACGGCTAGGGTTTATTATTTAAATTGGTTAGCTCATGGGAAACCAACTACAGGACCCGTATATAACGAAATATGTGAGTCTCGTCGGCTTTTTAAAACAAAGTTGAAATTTTGTTAAGAAAATCAGAAACAAATTAAGTTAGACATAATTGCAAAACACCATTCTAAAAAAAGAGTTTGTTAAATTTTGGAAAGAAACTAATAAATTGAATTTAAAATCTGGCCTCCCTTCAAACAACACTTCAAAGTGGAGTCGCCGCTTGGGCCCACTATATTGTCGTCTGGAGTTGGTTGTCAGGAGGAGGAGATTTCGGTAAACTTCTCTGCCAAAGAAGTGTCCCTTATAATAAAAAAACATAGTTAGAGGTAAATCTCCGGGTTATGACAATCTTAGCATAGAACACCTTAAATACGCGGGAAATCATTTACCAAGGGCATTGGCCATGTTTTTCAATCTCTGTATCAGCCATAGCTATCTACCGGATGAACTTATGTATACTGTAGTATAATATAACTTATATTAAAGTAATTAGAATAGTTAAGAATAGAACTGGTGATGCATCCGATTTGACCAACTACAGGCCCATCTCATTAGCAACCATCATTGCCAAGGTACTGGACGCTCTGCTTGATAGGCAGCTGGACAAGCACATTCATCTACACGACGCGCAATTTGGCTTCAGGCCGGGCCTCTCCACTGAAAGTGCAGTCCTATGCCTCAAACAGACTGTCCAGTATTACACTGCCAGGAAAACACCGGTATTCGCATGCTTTCTTGATCTCTCTAAGGCCTTTGACCTTGTGTCCTCCAAAGTTCTTTGGCAAAAGATGCAGAGCGACGCCGGTGTTCCTCGTGAGGTAACCTCTCTTATTAAGTACTGGTACCATAGTCAGAAGAACAGCGTGAGATGGGCTGGCGAGTATTCGGAGGAGTACAGGTTCCCCGGTTATTCAACCTGTACGTCAACGGACTCATTGCTAAGCTAAGCGGCGCCAATGTTGGATGCTCGGTTGATGGTGTTCACATGAACAACTTCAGCTATGCAGACGATATGGTGTTGCTGGCGCCATCTCTCGGGGGTTTGCAAAACCTGATCGATGTCTGTGAGAAATATGCGGAGGCCCACGGGCTTAGATACAACGCCAAGAAGAGCGAATTTTTAGTGTTCAAGGCCGGTGCTAAAACGTATGAGACTCTGCCACCTGTTTCTTTATGTGGCACCCATCTAAACAGAGTCAAACACTTTAAATATCTGGGTCATTGGGTCACCGAGGATCTCTGTGACAACATGGACATCGAGAGGGAGCGTCGGGCGCTGTCCGTCCGCTGCAACATGTTGGCCCGTAGATTTGCAGGGTGCACAAAGGTAGTAAAAGTTACTCTATTTAGGGCATACTGCCAGTGCTTTTACACCTGTAATCTGTGGGTCAATTATGCGCAGAGGACGTACAGCGCGCTTCGCGTGCAATATAATAACGCCTTCAGGGTGCTACTTGGACTTAGACGGAGGTGCAGTGCTTCGGGCATGTTTGCGGAGGCGGGGGTGGACGGCTTCCATGCGATCATGAGGAAGCGCTGTGCCTCCTTGCAGTGTTGGCCGAACGTTAGTGTAATTGAAAATTAAAAATTGAAGATTGAAACACGTTAGTTAAAATTGAACACTAATAGTTTAGTGCAAATTGATTTCAATTAGAATTGAAATTAATTGTAACTAACGTGTTAATCCTTTGCGAATAACTAATAATTGAAGATATTTAATTTTTAGTCTTTCTCAAAAATTGAAACATTAATTTAATTTTTAGTGTAGATTGAATTGGTAATTGACATTAATAATTTACCTAACTAAACGCGAATTTAGGTTAAGCTACGAGGTTTTGATTTTTGTTTCGATTTTGACTCTGGACTCGGGGGCTTGTATTAATAAGCAATGGGACCGGTATCCTAAGATGGAAGTCATGCTGGACCCTGGGGATCCCTACTGGATCTCGGGTTTGGTGCATCATAGACTCATGCTGTTTGGGCTCATTCGACTTGTACTGATGAGCAGATGGTACCGGGATCAAAATCTGGAGCTCATGCTGGACCCTGGGGATCCCTACTGGATCTCGGGTTTGGCGCATCATAGACTCGTGCTGTTTGGGCTCATTCGACTTGTACTGATGAGCAGATGGTACCGGGATCAAAATCTGGAGCTCATGCTGGACCCTGGGGATCCCTACTGGATCTCGGGTTTGGCGCATCATAGACTCATGCTGTTTGGGCTCATTCCACTTGTACTGATGAGCAGATGGTACCGGGATCAAAATCTGGAGCTCATGCTGGACCCTGGGGATCCCTACTGGATCTTGGGTTTGGCGCATCATAGACACATGCTGTTTGGGTTCATTCCACTTGTACTGATGAGCAGATGGTACCGGTATCAAAATCTGGAGCTCATGCTGGACCCTGGGGATCCTTACTGGATCTCGGGTTTGGCGCATCATAGACTCATGCTATTTGGGCTCATTCGACCTGTACTGATGAGCAGATGGTACCGGTATAGCTCCTTTTTACTTTTACTTTGACTTTGTCCTTTGACCTTTAACCCTTGACCGTTGACCCTTGGCCTTGACATTTGACCTTGACCTTTGGAATTGACCTTGACCTTGACTTTGACTTTGACTATCACTTTCACTTTGACTTTCACTTTTACTAAGAAAGTAAAAGTAAAAAGGAGCTCCAGATTTTGATACCGGTACCATCTGCTCATCAGTACAAGTCGAATGAGCCCAAACAGCATGAGTCTATGATGCGCCAAACCCGAGATCCAGTAGGGATCCCCAGGGTCCAGCATGAGCTCCAGATTTTGATACCGGTACCATCTGCTCATCAGTACAAGTCGAATGAGTCCAAACAGCATGAGTCTATGATGCGCCAAACCCGAGATCCAGTAGGGATCCCCAGTGTCCAGCATTGGCTCCAGATTTTGATACTGGTACCATCTGCTCATCAGTACAAGTCGAATGAGCCCAAACAGCATGAGTCTATGATGCGCCAAACCCGAGATCCAGTAGGGATCCCCAGGGTCCAGCATGAGCTCCAGATTTTGATACCGGTACCATCTGCTCATCAGTACAAGTCGAATGAGCCCAAACAGCATGAGTCTATGATGCGCCAAATCCGAGATCCAGTAGGTAGCCCTAGGGTCCAGCATGAGCTCCATCTTGTGATATTGGTCCCGACTTCCGAACCCGAGATGCAGTTTTAAAATTAATTATTAGTGTAAGACAGGATGAATTTAGTTACACTAACGTTAATCTAATTGACTGTAATTCTTATTAAATTTTCGAGACGTTAGTGTAACTAATAGGTTAATTCTAATTGACGGTTAGTGTAATTGACGACGTCACAAAATCAATGCGAACTAACGTTAGTAAAAATTGATGTTAGTGTAATTGATTAGTTACGGAATTAATCTTCAATCTTATTGATCAATTTTCAATTCTAATTGAAATTAACGGCCAACACTGCCTCCTTGCTCCGTAGGTTGAACGAGAGTTCTAATAGCATCCTTAGGGCGTTTGCTGAGAGGTGGGACTCGCCGATGAAACGAAGGTGGGATCGGGTTGCACTCCAGTTTTGTTAATTTTGCCGGGTCAAATTTTATTTTTTATATGATGTTTTTATATGATCTTTACTTAATTTATTTTATTTTACTTATTTTATTTGACATTTTATTCAATTTTGACATTTAATTTTAACCACTCAATTTAATTTATAATGTTTTAATTTAAAAGTAATTTAGATTTTTATTTACAGATTTTAATTAATAATGTTTCACCTGTTGACATTAATGATTTTATAATTTGTTACCAATTTTAATGTATTATTTTATGTTGAATTTTAATAGTTAGTTATTTATCTATTGAGTCCTATTTTACTCGCGTTAAGAAAATTGAAAATTTGTATTGTATACTACTATACAACGATATGGGCAGTAGCCTGAAATAAACGTTTGTTTAATTTTAATTTAATTTAATAAGGAAAGTTTAATAAGTAATAAGCTAGTATTAACAAAAAGTTAAATGACAATAACATACATATCGCTGTAATTTCTGAAACATGGTTAATACCACAACATTTTTTTTTATATCAAAGGGTACATTATCAGAAATGATTGTGGTGACAATCACAATGGTATTGCAATCTTAATTCATAATATTATAACATACGAGGGTTGCTACTTATATATCCGGAAACAAAAAAACAAACAAACGTACACGGCTGAAAATGGTTTTATTGTTTTTCAAAGTATTCCCCTTGATGATCTATGCACTTTTGCATTCGCGTGAACCAATTTTTAAAGCACTTCTGCCACTCCGCCTGAGGTACCTCCATAACGTGTTGTTTGAATGCGTCGACAGCATCTTCAGCGGTCGAAAATCGTTGACCGCGTAATTTATTCTTTATATTTGGAAATAAATAAAAATCGTTGGGTGCCAAGTCAGGGCTGTAC
This sequence comes from Pammene aurita, assembly GCA_947086415.1. NCBI lineage: Eukaryota > Metazoa > Arthropoda > Insecta > Lepidoptera > Tortricidae > Pammene > Pammene aurita. The sequence continues at coordinate 32,777,440 of OX352295.1, forward strand.
GGCGGATGACCCGTTAATTCCACATTTTGACCCTCCAAAAATAGAGTTGTTTCGCGTGACGTATGACAGCTGGTATTGTCATGATGAAGAATGATTCTTCGTCGCTGGTTAGTTTTACGAATTTGTTCACATACTTCCGGTAAGCAAATGGTCGTGTACCACTCTGAATTAACCGTTCTACGGTTTTCTAGTGGCACTGTAGCTACATGGCCATTAATACCGAAGAAGCAGGCCACCATTTGTTTCAATGTACTTTTTGCACGAGTAACTTTCGTAGGGTTCGGCTCATTTTGAAACACCCATACCGTTGATTGTTGCTTCGTTTCGGGATCGTATGCATAGATCCAGGATTCGTCACCTGTATAGATGTTATAAACGGCTTTTGAGTCACCACGGTTATATTTTTTTAACATTTTATTGCACCATTCGACGCGAGCATCTTTTTGCTCTTTTGTTAAGTTGTGGGGTATCCAACGCGAACAATTTTTTTTTACAGCCAAATAATTATGTAATATGCTATTAATGCTGGTCATAGAAATACCCAGAGTCGCCTCTATCTCGCGGTACGTAACATGTCGGTCGTCCATTATAAGTTTTCGCACAGCCTCGATATTTTGTTGTACAACGACCGATTTCGGGCGACCTGCCTTAACTTCGTCCGTAAGCATACTACGTCCACGATTGAACTCACTAAACCAGCGATACACAGTAGTTTTAGATGGGGCTTCATCACCAAAAGTTGAAGTTATTTGATCTATGCACTGTTGTTGCGTTAAACCACGCCGAAAATCATAATAAATCATAGCACGAATATTTTCACGAGTGAGTTCCATTCTTGCTGTGAGATGACATTTAAAACCCGTCAAAAACAAAACACGAGCGTTAATAAGAAAGAAAAAAGATACCGGCCAGTACTTAAAAAAGTTCAAATTTTACCATGGAGGTCAAATATGCTATTTAAGAAGATTGTAATCCCGGTTTCCGGATATATAAATAGCAGCCTATGTATTCACACATTTCAACTCATTTTGATAATTCATTACAAATTATTGGCATTAACAACAAAATTAATAATAATGAATTAAGTGTCGTAAGTTTTTACAGTCTGTCTAATTCAAATCCATTTTTGATAAAAATAATTTAGATAATTTGATTAAATCCGTTCCTAAACCTATGATATTTGGAGGCGATTTTAATGCTCATCACATGTCTTGGGGATGTGTTGACAGTCACGAGGTAAGGATGTCTTGGATGTTATGAGAATGATCTTGTTCTTTTGAATAACGGTAGTCCTACTACAATTGGTTCTTCATCTTGGCGGCCTAATGCCCTTGATTTAACTTTTGTTTCTCCATCTCTGGCAATTTCTTGTGATTGGTCTGTTTATGATTATCCTCTGGGTAGTAGTTATCATTTGCCTGTAATGATAACAATTGTTGTTAGAAATGAAAGTAATTTATATAATAATATACAATGCAATAACCTACATTTGCCATTTCACCCAAATTACTAACTTTATATTGGAAAATGTACAGTCAATTAATGGATTCAAATTTAAACAGTGTTGACTTTAGTACTCTGTCTTCAATAGACTCCTACAATTTATTTTATCTACACTCATACTGTATGTACTCTAAAATGCGTTCAAAAACCGTAGACAATGACAAGCATTACAACAAACGATTTAACTATCCTCCTAAGGCCCAACGAAAAATTCACTGTGTAGTCATTGCATACCAAGGTCCTTCCAGTAGTACCTTTGTTTTATGCTCATTCAGACCCAAGCACTCGGAACCTATTTTTTTAATGTTCTAGTACTTTCACTGCACCAATACTTTCAGGGCATCTATATTATCTGTAAATGATAACTTTTGGGACAAATTCAATTTATTTAAATAAGTACTACAGAAAGGACCATGGGCTTTAACAGAACATGATTTTCGTGTTTTTTTATATAAAGGAAAATTAAAAAAACGTCGTAATTACTTATTCTGTAGTTTTATTTAGATATTACAGAGTATTAACCTTTTCTAATCAGTCTAGAGTGGCTTTTCAGAGATCCGCACACTCCGTACAGTCTTTTTAATCACAATTAGTTATCATTTTGGTTTACAACCAGTCTTATAAATCAATCAAAATTAACAATTATTATCTAAACTATCTGCTTAGACAAAAGAATTTTAATAATTATTGGTAAATATTTCAAAAATAACTAACAAATAAAAACTCCCTTACTTTAGGAAAACAAAATTGTAAGTTTACAACTTATGTCAAACAATTCTAAAATTTTCATAATTAACGTTTTCTTTGTACTTAATCTGTACTTAATCATTTCAATACCAGTCTAGCGTGACACATTAAGAGTGAAATACCCTGAAGCAATTTCTATTCTTCGTGAAGCAGAGATAGACATTACAGAATGTGCACTTAATAGTAGTCTTCCATTTGTGGCAATTCCTGCATTTGTTTTGAACATCTGTGATTTCTGGCATATGACGAGCTCCGCGTTTCCTGAATTTTACTGAAGGAGTGGGCACCATCGGTGCTCTACCGTGTCGTTGCAACGGTGTCACTCCTGCCTCTTCATCTCCAGATGACACAGATGACGCGTCAGAAGTTCCAGCATTTGCATCAAGTAGATATTTTCCCAATTCAAGTTTGAACATGCGGAGTTGTAAAATTTTTTTCACTGGGACTCCATCTGCCAATTTATTTTTTTTGAACTGCAACCAGGAGTTGGAACAGGCCAAGTCTAGCATGTGCGAACACAGGCGTTGGGTCCATTTTAGTGTCCTGTATCGATTTGCACAGACAGATAGCATTCTATCGGCCAAGTCAACGCCACCCATATTATTGTTGTAGGCTTGAACTACCATGGGTCTAGAAACTTGAACATATTGTTTGTTCGCCTTGCTCCATCTTCTGCATGAATCTTCTGGTTCTTTTGCATGAGCCGTTGACAGAAGAGTTACGCTTTTATTGTCTAACCATTTTGTTAGAGCAACATTTTCAGAGTCGTTCACTAGCACTTGGCATGAACCTCTACCTTCCACCTTGAGCTCACGATCTTCTTTTACATACTGCCTGGCAGAGACAGGGATTCGGTTCTTCATTATAGTTCCTGTACATAGCAGGTTTCGTTGCATTAGTTCTTTTGCTAGACGCTGAGTAGTGAAGTATCTATCAAAATACAATTTGTGTCCTGGAGCTAGCTCTTCTGTTAAATTTAATACGGCCTTCTCTCCTAAGCCAAAATTTGTATTTTCATAGTTAGGATAAGTAGCATTCCCTTGGTAGATATTAAAATCGCAAACGATGCCATTAGGATTTGCCAAAACAAAAATTTTTAGTCCGGTAGGATTGGGCTTATTTGGGATATACTGTTTCAATCCACACTGGCCAGTAAACGGTACAATCATTTCGTCAATGGAAAGACATTCGTCTTTTGTTTGCATTCCACAGCCTTTTAATATTTTATCCAGCAGCGGCCGTACTTTCCACAACCTGTCCATATCACGAACATCACGACTAATTTCGTCATCATAAACAAATTTAATCGCATTTCTTAGAAGGAAAAATCGGTTTCTGGACATATTATCTGCGATAATAGCAATGCGAAACTCCTTCTCCCAGTACATCCTCAACATCGGGTAGTTGATAGTAGACATAATCATGTTAATGCCTAAATAGACATATAATTCGGAATTGGATAAATCCAGTGATTTTCCGGTCTTCAGTATATGAGTTTGATTCGATTTTGCAACAACTAGTTGAATCAGGTCGTCATCTATGTACTGCTTAAAGTAATCATAGTAGTCCAAAAATTGAGAAGAGTCGTTCTCAAAATACGCTGGCTGAGTAAACGGAATTTCAGGTGGATTAAAATCAGTTTCTAGCCACTCACGTGCGGTCTCCTCAATTTCAAATTCTTGACGTTCTTCTTGATCAATCGTTACTATACTGCGAGATCGGGATCTTCCTCTTCTTGACGCACCTCGACGACGCCCTCTAGAAGCTGCACGTCGCGATCCTGCACGTCGCGATCTGGGTCTGCCTCGGGTAGGTCTACAAACTAGTTCCGACAGAGGTACATCATCATCAGAACTAGAGAAATTGTCTCTGGATCCATTTGGCACAAATCTTGTGTCTGTGTCGCACAAATCTGTACCATCGTCATCCTCCAATTCAATTTCAGAATCGCTGAGTGCGAATTCTATTTCTTTATCATTCAAACCTATAAAAACAAAAACGAAATTCGTCACCATAAGCATTGATCACCAATTTCAATATAAAAAAAATATTTTGGTTAAGTCCCGCGGTACTACACATAGGACTTAAGATTTTCACAGCACGTGTCTGGTAAAATATATGCATAAATTATCAAATTATTGTTTTATTCCATGGTATATCTAATAAATATTAAGAAAATATATAATTCAACATAAAATCATTCGAGATTACTTTAATTATTTAGGATTTACTAACCTCTTCCTCGCGCACCTCCCATGTTGCCGACTGGAAACTGTCAGTTTGACACTTTGTTTTTTTTTTCGACCTTCGTACTATGTTCATAGACAAGGCAAACTATTCGTTTAGAAATTGAGAAACGTCATTTTAGATTAGCGCGAAATTTTAAATCAAATGCCGGCATTTGTTTCAAGACCTACTCGTAGGACCGTGGTACGCTATGACTACACGACCGATTATTGAGCTGGGTCTGTATGACGAACTCTCCAAGTACTACAGGTAGGCCATTGGGCCTTAGGAGGCTATGATAAGTTTCTTATCTGCGGCAGTAACGTAATTTTAACTTTGCATGCTCAAATATTGTTAAGCAATGAGTTTCAAATTTGGAACATCGAATTTGATAGCATAATTTTGGTCAGGAAGGAGCACAGGATTGCTCCTTCCTGACCAACGGCACGCGCCCGCGCGACTGCCGGCACAATCGAGTTGGCCATGGCGGTACAATGGCGGTCATTCTATGGTTTCCGAACACTTAATTTAATATATATAATATGAGTGTAGATAAAGCAGTGTATGCAACTGTACGTAATTAGGCCTTATTACGTAACAGTTACATAAACTACTATTGTAACACAATACATTCTGTTGGTAAACAGTATTCTGCAACTAACCTCCTCTAATATATGTAACAATCTCGTTAATCCTTGTCTACCAAAACATTCTAAGTATCCTAGATTACCATGGTGCAATTCTCTGAGGAAAATTATAATGAATCTAAGAGATTGCGAGCTTTAAAAAAACTTATAGGTACTTAAATCAGAAAAGAGTAACAGCTGGATCGAATTGTGCAATTAATTTAATAGATGTACCCCACTGTCTTTTATATGGAAATACATGCGTAAATTTAATAAAACATTTAAATTTGAATGATTCTGTTGATGATAGTTGGATTCCTGATTTTCTATGTAAATACACTCCTGGCTTAGTTATGAATGAGCCTCTAAATTATATTAACGCTGAAAATAATGTCAATAAAAAAAATGAAAATAAATAATTATTTGACTGATTAATTTTCTTTGCAAGATCTTCATTCTGCGTTGTTTTCTAAAAGGGATACATCATTTGGTCTAGATCAAAACTAACCTCAAATTATTTCAAAATCTTTTTAAACATACTTAATCGTTTGTGGAAGGAAAACTTTATACCTGATGAATGGAAATCAGATTGTTTGGTACCAGTTTTAAAACCTGGTAAAGATAAATTGCTTCCTGATTCGTATCGACCCATAGCTCTCACGTCTTGTATTGGAGAGATATTTGAACAGCTTTTAAAACAACGTCTAGAATTGTATGTAGAACAAAATGGTCTTTTACTTTACAATCAATTTGGTTTTCGCAGAGGTCTGTCTTATCGTGAAAGCATTTTTCAGCTTCTACTACTACTACTTCCTTTTTAGTAAATACACACAGGATTTCCTCGTAGCATTGTCAGTAAATGTTAGAATGTATCTTGCTCCACTCCAGCTGCTTGGCAAAGGACCATATACATCCGTATGTATCAGCGCCAGCTTATCTCCAGGCGGCGTTGTGCTTGCTTTTGGAAAAGGCTTAGTCGCAAGTTTCCTTTCAAGGCAAGGAACACGAGTGTTCTCCATCTCCTGGTCCTGCAACATTATTAAACCTAATCTTAAGTCTTTATTATTTATGTGGCCTAGCCGTTGATGCAGTGTCTCTGTCGACACTGCCTGAGCAGCGACTGCGGAGCTTGACATCTCTCGCACTGGCAAGGGAATGCAGCTCTCCCTACTACGCAAGGGCTCAATATATGCAATCTATACATCCCATTTTGTTTAGATGCAAATGCGACCCTATTTTTAATACTATCCCAAATTGTACAACCCTGTTTGTTGAACACTACAGTATATTCATTATTTGCTAATTTTCTTACTGACATCAAATTCGATACCATGTCAGGTACATATAGGACATTATTTAACTTTCTGTTAACACCATTAAGGCCTAGTTTCTATATCACCAATACCAATACACTGTAATGTACTATTACTTGCCACTGTTAGTTTTGCACTGTGATTCATAAAGTTCCTAAAAAGTTCACTGCCATTAACCATATGAGAAGTGCACCCACTGTCGACAAACCACTGCTCCTTCGAGTGTTGCTGCTGTACAACAGTGAAGCCAACATAGCATGTTCCTCCTTATATGGTCGGGTTTTATTGAATTTGTAGCATTGGGCCTCAGTGTGACCTTGACGTTTGCAAAAGTGTCATTTTCCTTTAAATGGTTTGTTCTTAACTACAAATGCTGTATTGTTCTCTACCTCAGACTTCCGGGCTTCTTCCTGCAACAGGCGGGCTCTAACTACTTCGCTCGACAGGTTGTTGGTCATACTCGCCGTTTCCAGGTTCGATACGAGTGAGTCTTTTCGGACATTGTACTAAATAAATAAAAAGATCTAATGGCAAATAAGCTGTCATAATGTTGTATTTGACATTGTCAATTAAGTAGGTACAGTCAACTACAAAGAGATGTATCCATGTTCGTCTTACAAAATGAAGCAAATTTTCATTTTCCACAATGAATTACCCTTGGTTCGTGACATTTCTAGTAGCAATCAAACCTTACATCCCACTACGTTTCCTCTTAATTTACACTTACAAGCCTCTTTTATTATCTATCTATACTCGTATGTATTGACAAATTAAGGTAAACTCCTAATGTTACAAAGAAATGTAACCAATATCTTTAAATTCAGAACAGAATCCAAACAAAACATTTTCAAATTTGAAAACAAAAAAGTCTTCTTTACGTCGTTTGATACTTCAATTCGCCATTGCTTAAGCCAAGGATACACTAGGGGACAAATGTCCCACGACATGTGTCGGCGACATGTCAAGCGAAGCCGGCCGATTTCGCGTGACATATCTGGCGACATCGCGCGACTTATATCCGCAGCGACGTCTCACGAAGTCGTACGACTTCGCGAGACTTCGCCTGACATATCTGGCGACATCGCGTGACTTATATCCGCAGCGACGTCTCACGAAGTCGTACGACTTCGCGAGACTTCGCCTGACATATCTGGCGACATCGCGCGACTTATATCCGCAGCGACGTCTCACGAAGTCGTGCGACTTCACGAGACTTCGCCTGACATATCTGGCGACATCACGAAGTTTTGTTTCACAAGGCAGTCGATATCATGACACCCGCCGAGGTAGTGTTGTTGGCTGCGGCGTACATAATTATAAGTAAAAGTCAAAGAAAAAAAAGAAAAAAGACGAGAAGATGGTGGGTTAGAAAGTTTTTTTTTTTTTTTTTTTATACTACGACGGTGGCAAACAAGCATACGGCCTGCCTGATGGTAAGCAGCTACCGTAACCTATGGACGCCTGTAACTTCACAGGAGTCACATGCGCGTTGCCGACCCTTTACAAAAAGGAGGATTCACTGTGTTGACGGCTAAAGGAACAAGAGGGTCCCTCATCGTCAACACACTGGGTCCTCTTTGAGCTCTTTGGCAACCTTACTCACCAGCAGGAACACAACACTATGAGTAGGGTCTAGTGCTATTTGGCTGTGGTTTTCTGTAAGGTGGAGGTACTTCCCCAGTCGGGCTCTGCTCCAGATTTGAGCGAGATGACATTCACTGAACGTGCCCTACCACACTAAGCGAGATGCCATTCGCAGTGCCCATACCTCTCGTTTTGGCATAGTTTAAGGACACACCCAAGTCCGGACGTAGTTTAAGGACATACCCCGGGTCCAATCTAGTACTTACAACAAAGAAACAACAGTGTCTTCAGTGAATTAAGTGTTATTGATGGTTCATTTAATAATTTTACGCGAATGTCATCAACAGACTTTGAAATACTGATGAATATGATTGGCCCAACAATATATAAAAAGGAAACTAAGTTTCGAAACTCTGTAAGCGCTAGCGATAGGCTAGCTGTAACGTTGAGATACCTTGCAAGTGGGGATTCTTACATGTCTTTATCGTATACATTTCGAATATCAAGGCAATTAATAGGCCGAATAGTGCCCGAGGTATGCAAGGCACTGATACAGGCGTTAACCCTATACTTGGCAGGATTTTTTTTCCTGGAATTTTCTGTTTTTTACTTAATAATAGGGATACTAAGGGTTTTTAAGAGGGGAAAAAAATTATAAAAAAATCTTCCTGTTTTAGTTATTTTTTTATTTAATGTATATTAAAATGCACACTGCCAAGGAATCAACAACTTCTCAAGCAATTAGGCGTGTATCCTAGGAGAGACACTGCCAGCTTTTAGAACACTTTATTTAGAATATTTATATAAAACAAAATCAAAAATTTACTTCTCAACAAAAACTTAAACAACAAATTTGTGACGCAAACTCTTGGCGTAACAGTAACAAAACAATAAAATCAAAATCGTAAATGCCTTTATCAAAATACAGCCTTTATGTTTCAGCTAATACTAATTCGCAGCCATTTGGCAATCAATTATGAGATCACAACGTAATCTAAGTTAAATTAAGATAAGCACAATGTTAGGTACTATATACCTAATATTAAGTAAACAAGGAGATGTGATTATTACTTGGAATGGTAAATGTAGTAACAGTTACGGTCTTCTACTAAGCACAATCTTACTTTACATTTTTGACAAAAAAACTTTGTCTGACCTTTGGTACAGTATTTACATCTACCTTTAGATGTAAATTGCGGAAGATGACCCACTTGGTCATATCGTACGGCTTCAACAGGCCTTTCTGCCACAGGGTTCTTGATGACGCGAGTCACAACATTCTTGGTCTTTGTACCGGTGTCAGCTCTTTCAAACTGTAACATGCATTTATAAATCTCGTACCTAAAGAGCTTTAATGTAAGATGTTGGCTCTTGTCTTTACCGCGACGATATAATAGCCATGCATTATTTATGGCAATGTCCAGTACCTGCGAAAACAAAGGCAGATACCAACGGTGTCCACGAAAGTCTGTGCGGTACAAAGCGATCAGCATGTCAGAAAGATCTACCCCGCCCATATTGGCATTATATTCTTTGATCATCTGAGGGCATCGCACTGGAACCTTGGCTTTGGCCTCTTTACTGTATCTCATAGTCGTCTCGACAGGATTAGCATCTACAAAGGTACTCGCAGCTGTCACACACTTGTTATCGTACCATTTTAAAGCAACTACTTTATTTTTGTTGCAAACAACCTGAGCGTGCCCACCACGGCCCTTCTTTTTCAAATTTTTATCCGTAGGGAGCTTATCTTGTGCTCCACGGAGTCTATTTTGCCGGATTGTTCCCAAAGAAAATATGCCGTACTCATTCCTTAAATGCGTTATCAACTCTACAGAGGTAAAGAAGTTGTCAAAGCATAATATTTTACATGCCGGCTCTCGTATGGTTTTGGCTAATGCTAGAACAACTTTAGCACCCAATCCCAGGCCATCCTCTTGCTCCGTAAACTGATGATGACGAAACGTGTCTTCTCCTCCATATACCAAAAAGTCGTATACTATGCCAGACACGCCCGCACGCACAAATACTTTATAACCCCACTTCTTTGGCTTATTTCTTATATATTGTCTGCGACTGCCGGCCTTCGTACCTTTATATGGCACCATCATTTCGTCTACGCTGAAACGACTTTCTTCTTCTGTTTGCAAACAATTTCTACGAAATGCTTCTAACAGCGGTCTGATTTTATAGTACCTATCACCATCGTCATGTAAGTTGTCATTAAAATGTATATATTTTCTAATCCTTTCGTATTTCTTTATAGGCATGACATCTGCAATTTTAGCATACCGAAAATTTGCCGACCAATAATCAGTGTAAGCTGGCATGTCCACAATCCCCATCAAGATATTAATTGCTATGAAGTCTTTGATATCGTCTTTTGTTATATTAATAGATGTACCTTTTTTCTGTGTGCTATATAGATTAGTTTGCTGTACTATCATAGATATAATTTCGTCTGAAATAAACTGTTTGAAAAATTCAATGGGGGTTTTTTCGTCTGCCGGAAACTTCCGTTCTTTTTCGATTTCTGCTCTTCCGGCAAACTCCTGACATTTCCAAGATAGTGTGAGCGGCTTTGGTTTAACAGGCTTCTTTTTCGTCACGACTACAGTTTTTGTTTTTCTTGATCGAGTAGCTGCTGCAGGGGCAGGAGCACTAAATGGGGAGGCGGGGGCCACTGAAGCGGCTGCTGAGTAAGATGATCAGGCTGACAATGGCGATGGTAATGGCTGATAAGATAGAGACGAAGCATTGGCATTGGCTTGATCGGACAGCCTAACTGTTTGTCTCGTAGTTATTGTTTTTCTTGATCGAGTAGCTGCTTCGGGGGAAGGAGCACTAAATGGGGATGCGGGGGCCACTGAAGCAATTGCTGAGTAAGATGATGAGGCTGACAATGGCGAAGGCAATGGATGATGAGATAGAGATGAAGCATTGGCATTTTCATGATCGGACAGCCTAACTGTTTGTCTCGTATTAGTTAGAGAATCACTCTGAAGTTGAGCTGGAAATTTTACCTGAGTTGGCAATGGTGACGGCAGCATGCTGGTCATAAGTCGTTGTGTTGGTTTTGGAACGCTGTTACAGTCGAAAACGTCAGTTGCGTCATGATCGCTGTCCGACAGCAGACGTAGGTTTTCTAGAGAAGATGGTAGTGATGGAGCCGAAGAACTACTGTTGGAGAGGGGCGCTGGCATGTAATTATGCAATTCATCTTCGGATGAATCACTGCTGCTGTCTCTTCCTGATGCAGCCCCAGGTCGAGGAACAAGAGCAACCAGTCTGCGAGCTCTATTCTGTTGCTGTAGCCTTATCTGAGGTACCTGATTATAAAAAAAAAACGCATTAGTGTGCAAGTCTTTTCATTTTTGTAGTTTAAAATAAAATATTGAACAAATAGAATGCTTGTAACTGGTGTTTAATTTCTTAGTAGAACAGTAAATATTTCAATGCCTCAACCTAGCAGCGTATCTTTAAAGATACAAACAAAAAAATAAGTTATAAGTAGGGAAGCCAGCGGTGTATATTTAAAGATACATATCAAATAGCACATGATAAGTAGAGAAGTTGGCGGTGTATCTTTTAAGATACATATCAAAAAGCACGTGGTTAGTAGAGAAGTTGGCGGTGTGCATTTGTAGATACATATAACACAACGAGTTCATGGCATCGACAAAAACGATGCTTTGACTAAACAAAATACGTAATCGTATAGAATATATATTTACTCGTTATTTCACAATCACAAAAAGTCCTATATCTAAAAGAAAAACGCTAAAAATTGACCAACTTACCTTGCGATGCGTAGACGCAGCTTTGCGGTCCGCCATCTTGCGTGCTACTGTCAAACTCAGTGTTGCTAGCAACGGAAAACAATTTTCTACCAATCGAGTAAAGTATCGATTCTATAAATCTGCGTCAAATAATAATATTCAGTTGTTTACTTGTTCAGTGGAATTTTAAAAAGTTGAACGTGCATAAGAATACACACTGGCAAGTTAAGGGTTAAAGGATCAAATAAAAGTAAGTATAATTTCAGTAATTTATCATGAAATGTTCCAAGCTTACAAGATATAAATTTAATAATACTTAAGAAAAGCCCCTCTTGTGTGTAGTTGTGAACTGTCCGAAAAGACGACGTAACAATGGTAATGTAGGTACATGCAAGAGGGGGCTTTTCTTAATTTTTCCACCGAATTGTTGATATTATATGTTATAATCGTAGGTTACATAAAAAACCCTATTTATTTGGATTATCTATACCTATAGATACAATTATAGAAAAAAAAGGAAAACAACGTTTAGCTGAATTATTATAAAAAAAAAACAGGAATTCCGCTGTGAACAATATCTCACTTATTTTCGACAGTCTTTTCCAACTCTGCTATAATACTTGTAATATCACTCGCTTCAGTTCTATCTTGCGAAGAATTTGATGTATTCGGGTCATCATACTGCGACATACGCGAATCAGATTGCGATGGAGTTGATACAGTGCTATATCCATACAAATCGCTTGCGTTTCTATCGTATTTTCCCGTCCTTGCTTCCATTATTATGTTATTAATATAATATTTTGTCATAATGAGCGCGTGTTCCGAATTAATCTTACGCAGCTCGGAAGCAACATACTGCCCATAAACATCGAAATCGTCTTTTACTGAGCTTTCGTTCATTTTTCTTTTAGCATCTAACAGTATTTCATAGGCCTCATCTATTTTTAACCGACTTCAATTTCATAGAAGGAGGAGGTTCTGTATTCGGTTTGGGCTATTTTTTTTTATGTATGTTCACCGATTACTCCGAGACGCGTGGTCCGATTTGAATAATTATTTTTTTGTTTGAAAAGATCTACTTCCAAGGTGGTCCCATATTATTCTGGTATTTTTTTAAGCAACTCGAGGATTTTCTTTCGAAAACCACCAATTTGATAAAGTGGACCTGATGATGATGGTTGTTTTGATGATAATGATGATGATATTTTTAAATGTAGGATCCCGAGACCCGTGGTCCGATTTGAGCAATTATTTTATTGTTTGAAAGGATCTACTTTCAAGGTGGTCCCATATTAATCTGGTGACAGCCCCAGATCGATTCCATCATCAGAACAGTCTGATGATGGAATCCATGAGGTATTGAGGAAACTCCTCAATTTTTAAAGGCACAGGTATGGTGATTTGAGTGTTTTCTTAAGCAACTCAAGCATTTTCTCCCGAAAACCACCAATTTTATGGAGTGGACCTAATGATGATAATTGTTTTGATGATAATGATGATGATTTTTTTAAATGTAGGGTATTCAGCGATTACTCCGGGATCCATGGTTTGATTTGAAAGGAATTACCTCGAAGATGGTTCCACATTAATCTGGTGCTGTTCTGATGACGAATTGAGAGAACTCCTCGATTTTTAAAGGCACATGTATATTGATTTGGTTGATTGTTTAAGCAACTCAAGCCTTTCCTCTCCAAAACCACCAATTTTATGGAGTGGACCTAATGATGAAGACCACATATGACATGTGAAACTTTCCTTACATTGAGTAACGTATTATGACCTTTTTCTTATATATCTTCACCGATTATTCCGAAATCTGTTGTCTGATTATGATAATTATACGAGTATAAACACTAAAAATGGAAAAATAAAAACTTTTTACAAAAAAAAGATAAACCGACTTCAAAAAGGATAAAATAAATTATTATATTATTTATATGCGTTACAAACTGATATGTTTGAAGTCGGTGCCAAGCCAAAACTTACATTACCGGTGAAATCACCTTCAAGTCTGAAAATCACAAAACATCTATACCTATATTGCAAAGGTGAATGTGATTCTATCTGTTACATTTTCACGTCTAAACTACTACTCCGATTTTGATGAAATGTCCTACCTATGTATATATACTACGACACACGTCTCCTTTCTCAATGATCATAAAAAGGCGGCAAATTAACAAAAAAAGAATGTACCTAAACCTGACCTTCGATAGAAAATTTAAATATCGCGCCTTTTTCTACTGACAAGGTAGGTCCCACACACCCAGTGTGTCTGAGTATAGAAAGATCAATCTAGCCATTGAATTCCTATACACTTCGATATTAAACCTTAGATGAAGTAGGATAAATAATTCAAACCGAAGCATGGCCTTCGTTCGAGATATGGTTAGTCCGAAAACTAGTAAAAAAGTTTATTAACAAACATCATAAGACGCATGATTTTTCTTTATGTACTTGAATGAATGAAAATAGTTCTAAAGTATCAAGAACAGTTCACTGAACACATAGTTCGTTCGTATTAACTCATCCGAATTTGGCTTGGCACCGACTTCAAACATATCAGTTTGTAACGCATATAAATAATATAATAATTTATTTTATCCTTTTTGAAGTCGGTTTATCTTTTTTTTGTAAAAAGTTTTTTATCATCAGATGGTCTTGGTCTCTTGTTTTTAATCTTATCGTTCAGATTACCGCGATCCCCTTGTGAATTCGAGGCTTAATCATCCAGGCTATCCTGCGATGTATCTTGCGAATCTTGATTTGTTGTCTGAAAAGAAAAATCGTTTGATTTCAGATACCAGGCACTTCAGAACAGTGGAAAGATAAAGCCGAACATTTCAAAACTTTATGGAATTTCCCAAATTGCGTGGGTGCGATTGATGGCAAGCATATACTTATATTAGAACCTCCTAATTCTGGCAGTGATTATTTTAATTTAATAAGGACATTTCAGTATTGTATTACTGGCAATTGTAGATGCCAGTTATAATTTTATTTACGTAAACTGTGGTGCCAAAGGCAAATCTTCTGACAGTGGAGTCTATCAAGAAACAACATTTTATAATAAATTAAATGAGAGCAACTTAGATTTACCTCCACCTAAGCCGATAGCACAAAACGGACCTAGTTTACCATTTGTATTCGTTGGTGATAGTGCATTTGCGCTGAGTCAAAATATGATGAAACCCTACGCTGGAATTTATGAACGAGGGAATATAAAACGGATTTTTAATTACCGACTTTCTAGATGCCGCAGAATTGTCGAAAACGTATTTGGGGTGATGTCTGTCGTATTTCGAATTTTACGACGTCCGATTGAACTCGATCCTAAAAACGCTGAAGTAGTTGTAATGGCCTGTGCATATCTCCACAACTTTTTACGTCGTAATTCGCAATCGCGTACTACATAGATATAACCCACCTGGGGTGATGGATTATGAAGATGTTAATGCTGAGAATACTCTAGTAGAAGGTTCCTGGCGCAATGAATTATGTTACCTTAATAACGTCAATATAGATGATCAACAACCGGCAGTAACAGCTCCAACACCTCAATCTGCTTTTGATGTAAGAGACCGTTTTGCTGAGTAATTTTGTAGTGAAAAGGGAGTGTTTCATGGCAGAATAACAAAGCATAATAAAAGAAAATGGTTAAAAATCATGTTTAACACTATAATTTCGCACAAATAGACGCATTCAGATAACTTATATAGAATTGTAGTGTAGGTTTGTTTCCTCTAGAAACGCAATATTGCCAGAGCCCACCTAGTACGATATGAAATCTTGCACTGTATTGAGTGGGAAAATAGGTAGTTATTTACTATTTTAAGTTAATTGTACTATCGCCACAGTAATAAAGAAATTGTATCATAACACTTGTGCAATAGTTATTTACTATACAAGTGAGGTAAAATAAAGAAAGGCCGAGATCGCAGATGTTTGAGGCCCGAGCTGCAAGCGAGGGACGTAAATATGCGATCAAGGGCTTTCTTGATTACCTCACGTGTTGTGTACATTATTTTAAGTCTACACTTGGCCAGGAAGCGGCTTTTTCCGTGCGCGTAGCGAGCGGAAAAAGCCACTTTATGGCTAGGTGAGGCATAAAATATTTAAATATTTATTACTTACTTGTTCTGTCATCGTATCAATGTCACCCGATGTGGTTTCCCCCTTTATTAAAAAAATTAGCGAATCATAAGCAAACCAATACTTTTCTTGACATCTGTTGTTCCGCTACCCGTCTTTTTGGATGCTTTAATCTTCTTTCTTTCTCTTATAAAATGACTGCGTAGATATTGAATTTTGGATTCAACATCTTTTCTGGGAATTTGTAATTTATTAGAAATTTCTTCCCACGAGTCATTTTTTTATTTTTATTCTTATAGTCGTTGTTTGATGTATCCCATAAACACTCGTTCGACTGGAATAGTTCTATTAGTTTCAGCACTACGTCGTTAGTCCACATTATTGACAAAGTGGTTGCACACGTGTCTGCTCTCAGTGACGTAATTCCCACAACTGAAAGCTAGGCTGCAACACAGGATAACCGAGCAATGTCACGCGATGTTGCCAGACAAGTCGAGCGAAGTCCGGCAACGTCGCGCTACTTCACCCGATGTCACTGGCGACACGTGTCGCGCGATGTTGCCAGACAAGTCGAGTGAAGTCTGGCAACGTCGCGCCACTTCACCCGATGTCACTGGCGACACGTGTCGCGCGATGTTGCCAGACAAGTCGAGCGAAGTCTGGCAACGTCGCGCCACTTCACCCGACGTCGCTGGCGACACGTGTCGTGGGACATTTGTCCCCTAGTGTATCCTTGGCTTTATCATATCTGATAGGTACTTCATCTATTAATATTATCAGAAAATAATAGTAAATACCTAATTGGTGCAATTGCAAGGGTATTTCTTGTCGATAAGTATGACATACCGTATCGATGACCACACAAAACATCGCATTGCGGCGATGTAAGAGACTGGAGCATCCGTGACGGACGTTTCTAAAGAGAAAGAAGTTACGGTGAGTTTTACTTATTGAACCTAGACTAGATACACAAAAGTTTTATTTACTTTACTTGATATCAAGCAGGTAAAGCCTGACAAGATTCTATTTGGCTCTGAGAAAGTTACAAACAGCATAGCTTATATATTAGATTGGCAATAATTTTGTGTCTTCTTGCTTCATATTTGTAGAATATCAAAATGTAGTCTCGAATTAATCCAAGTTCCAATTTTTGTTTTTCAGAGGAAAACTGTATCTTTATGGTGGAATCGTTGGCGTGGAGAAGGGACCGTTCAAAGCCATAAATCTACAGGACGTCACCGCGTGACCACGGCAAATGAAGACAGGCGATTAGTCGAGGATGTTCTTGTAAATCGTTTTGTGAGCGTACCTACTTATGCGGCTGACTTAAATGTGAGCCAAAATACAATACGTCGAAGATTGATAAGTGCAGGACTACAACATAGAATACCAGCCAAAAAACCAATTTTGAATGATCGCCATAAAATACTCAGATTTAATTTCGCAAATAGATACAAAAACTACGATTTTTAAAAGGTAATTTTCGTAGACGAAAAAGTATTTTTTACCAATGAACAAGGGCGTGTATCACTTTGGAGGTTAGAAAATACCCGTTATGAGGAACCTAATATATTACCGACGCAACAAAGTGGCCGATTGACATTAGGGTTTTGGGGTTGGATGTCATCGTCTGGACCGGGAGAACTAATTGAAATACCTACTCGCATGAATGCAAGAAATTATAAAGAAATTTTAAAAGACGTTTTGATGCCCACCGCTAAAACTGTATTCGGAGACGAATTAATAACTTTGATACAGGATAATTCGTCAGTGCACAATTCACGTATTGTCCAAACTTGGATTGAAGACCAGGACGACCTCCACCTAATTAAGCTTCCACCCAAAAGCCCAGACATGAACCCGATTGAAAACTTGTGGGGATTGATGGTGCAGAATTGGAACCCAACAGATATAAGAAATAAAGAAAATTTAAAAGAACTCGTGTTCCAGTTATGGGATTACTGTCGAGGGATCGATTTCTGCGAAAACTGTGTTCGTTCAATGCCCGATCGACTACAGTCGGTGATTGTTGCTCGCGGTAGTTATACTAGATTTTGAGTTTTTAAATCGGAATTATTAATTAAGTAATTAAGTATTACATTATTTTATGTATTTTTTTTGTTAATTTAATGAATTGATTTTTTTTTATTTGATTGTTAAAGAAACAATGTTGATATACATAAATAAATATCTTACTCTTCTTGCAAGCTTTTCGTTGCATTTTCATTCTGTCATTTAAGAATAAACTTATAAAACGATATTAAGTAAAGTAATCGTTACCGTCGGTGATTGATGCTCGCGGTAGTTATACTAGATTTTGAGTATTTAAATCGGAATTATTAATTAAGTAATTAAGTATTACATTATTTTAAGTATTTTTTTGTTAATTTAATGAATTGATGTTGATATACATAAATAAATATCTTCCTCTTCTTGCAAGCTTTTCGTTGCATTTTCATTCTGTCATTTAAGAATAAAGTTATAAAACGATATTAAGTAAAGTAATCGTTACCTAAATCAATTAAGTTAAAAAAAAAACGTTTAGACGGTGTACGCAGAACTAGCCCAGTCGCCGCGGTAGGCCGGTTAGGTACATCTCATACTTCTCTGGTAGCAGTCGAGTCGCTCCGGCACGGTGCTGTAGAGAGTTTCCAAGGGGGCCACCATCATCTGTCTCGTAGATGAGTACGCCGCCTCGCCTGCTGCGGTAACGACGGATGGGTTTCGAAGAGAAACAACGGGCACTCTTTACACGTATATTTCTCTTGCCTTAACCTAGATTACACTTTACACTTAAATTACGCCATGTTTATTTTAACAAAGGCTCGCGCACCGCGACAATGACAGCACGTCTAACCACTACGACGGCTAGCTGAACAGAGGGGGAGCAATCTCAGACTGAGCGAATGAACAAAAGATTGTGCGCATTCACTCTATTAGACTTGAATACATTTGAACTAGATGGCGCTGATTTGCGTGAACATTCCTTCCCGGCCCAGGGAAAAGGTGAGCTGAAGACCTGAAGTTTACATCGCTACGATCTAGCATAAACAAGAGATATGAAAACAAACAATTATTAACACTAATAAATGTTACATAAGGTGTCTACAGCATAAGTAATCTGTGACCATCCAGTGCACTTGCACTCAATAACATTCCAGATAATATCAAAATATGAATCATGAAAGTGTAAAAACAACAAAGGTAAGCTACTTACTAAGTTAGTTACATGGTTTCCCGAGGAAACAGTGGTACATAGTTCACGATAATTAGTACTAATTGCTACAATTTAAACCAAGATTTATAATAGTTAACTTACAGGAGCTGCTCAAATAATTAAAGCTCCATAGGTAATTTACACAATTTGACAACGGAGCGTACAAGTTCGCCTATCTGTGTCTTCAACTTTACAGACCTGACGACTCCGTCGGAGCCTTTGAAAACTTGAATGACCCTACCTCGACGCCATTGTAGAGGCGGGGAATTTTCATCCTTTATCAAGACTAAATCGTTTAATGCTACATTAGGTACATGTCTGTTCCATTTGTTACGGGCTTGCAAATTATTTAAATATTCTAAGTGGTACCTAGCCCAAAACTTTTGAGTTACAGCTTGAATAAATTGAAAATGCGACAGCCGTGACATATTCGTGTCCTTCCAGGAAGGTTCAGGTAATGACACCAAAGGTTGACCTATCAAAAAATGACCTGGGCTGAGAACTTCCAGGTCACATGGATCTTCTGACATTGGAACCAGCGCTCTAGAGTTGAGGATAGCTTCCGCCCTGCAGAATACCGTCTGCAGACCTTCAAAAGTCAGGATACGGTCTCCAATCTTTCGTTTAAGCAGGTTCTTGCTACTCTTGACCGCTGCCTCCACTAGGCCAGACATGTGAGGGGCGCCGGGAGGATTGAACTCCCAGCGGACGCCTTGGCGACGAAACTCATCCTCTAGAATGGTTTCGTTGTCAAGCAATAACTGGTTAACCTCTCGGAGGTATGAGCTAGCAGATTTAAAATTGGTACCTTGGTCACTCCGGACGAGGGCGGGCAGCCCACGTCGACTCACAAACCGTGTGAACGCAGCGATGAAAGCCTCGGTGCTCAGCGACGAGACGACCTCGAGGTGTACCGCCTTGGTACCTAGACATACAAAAACACACAGGTAAGCTTTAACAGATTTAGCATTTCTGAGCTGGCTACTTTTAACCAAGTAGGGGCCAGCGAAATCCGTCGCTACGCCGGAAAATGGACGCGTCGCCGTGACGCGGTCCGCGGGCAGATCAGCCATGAAAGGCGCCTGATCTGTCGCGTTGAATCTAAAACATGACATACAACCCCTGATGACACGTGACACCTGACGCCGTGCTGACGGAATCCAGTATCGTTGTCTAAGTATATTAATCAGGGCACTTGTCGAAGCATGACAATAGATCCGGTGATAGTGCTCCATCAATAATTGCGACCATCGATGGTCCTTAGGTATAAGCATTGGGTGCTTTGCGTCATAACGTAAGCTTGAATTACGTAGTCTGCCTCCGACTCGAATAAAATGATTATCGTCCACGAAGACGCTCAACTTCTGAAGTGATTTGCATACCAACTTTCCTTTTTTCAGTAAGATGACTTCATCTTGGTATGCATCCAACTGAACCTTCTTGTCCCAGTGATCCGTTGCTGCACGATTTTCCTCGATAGTAAGGTTCTGTTTTAGATTTCGTTGCTGCTTCGGCAAACGAATATTCCTGCAAAATCTCAAAACGTACGACGTCACGTTTAGGAGTTTACTATACGAGCTGACTCTCGACAGTAATAAGTCCTCCCATGTCTGCTCGTCATTGGCGACATGAACCAGCTGCTTGAACCCTGGCAGCTCCGGTGACATGGTGACCGGCATCGTCGGCCACTGTGACTCCTCCTTGAGTAGCCACTCCGGCGACCACCACAACTTGCATTTGAGGAGCCCCTTCGCGGTAGCACCTCGGGACGCGACGTCGGCCGGGTTGGACTCACTTCGGACATAGCGCCATGTCATTGGTCGCTTCGACTGCTGAATATCCTGTACTCTGTTACATTCAAATGTCTGGAGCAGATGTGGTTTTGTGTTAAGCCAACACAACGTGATTTTGCTATCAGACCACGCATTTATGCTATCAATCTCGATTTCGTCTTCATAGGCCGCTGCGACATGATTTAGGAGTTTACAAACCATATGAGCTGCATTCAACTCATTCTTCGGAATGGTTTGTTTGACTTTCTTCGACGCCACTCGGGTCTTAGCTAGGACTAACCGTACCATGACGTTTCCAGACGTGTCCTCTGTCCGAAGGTACACGCACGCTCCATAGCCCTGCTCCGAGGCATCCCCAAACCCGTGGAGTGAGTAGGAGGCAGATCCTGGTAACGCGACGCAACGAGGGATCTGTAATTGAGACAAATGGTTTAAATCCTGAACCAACTCGTTCCACTGAACCTCCTGAGTGTCCAGGAGCGGTTCATCCCACGTCATTCCATCGGTAAACAATGACTGCATGAACAGCTTGAATCTATAGACAATCGGGGCGCAGTACCCGCACGGATCATAAAGCCTAGCTATAGTACTTAAAACGCTTCGCTTCGTTACCGCCTGCCCCAACGGTACATTGACCTGATACGACATGGTGTCGTGCACCGGGTTCCACTGTATTCCCAATACCTTTATGAGGCTCCTGTCTTCAGCGTCGAATTGATGAGGCAGCTCACAATACTCCTGTGGTAGGTCCCGGAGTAACTCGTGACAGTTAGACGACCATTTCCTGAGCTCGTAGCCGGCACTGCTCATGAGTTCTATGAGCTCCGATTGAAGCTGCCGAGCCCCTGTAATGGAGTTTGCTCCAACCAAAAGGTCGTCGACGTAGCTCTGACGTCGTATGACGTCTGCAGCTGGAGACCCTGGATGCTGAGCTTGCCAATCCGCGGCTAGCTGCAACAGCGTCCGTATTGCGACAAAAGGGCTTGACCGTAGTCCGTAGGTATTAGTATTCAACTCGTAAACCTGTAGGTCCTGCGACGGGTCCTCACGCCACAGGATCAGCTGATAGCGCCTATCACTGGGGTGTATCCACGTCTGCCGGAACATCATCCGGATGTCGGCCGTGAACACGAACTGGTGCCGTCTGAAATTCAACAATATCTTTGTAATATCATTCTGAAGAGGCTTGCCTGAATGCAGGCATTCATTAAGAGCTATGCCATTGCTACTCTTCGATGCTCCATTAAAGACGACCCGAAGCTTATTTGAATCTTTTTTGAAAATCGCATGATGCGGAACACAGTAGTGCTCCGAGTCAAACTGGTAACTGGATTTAGACATGTGTCCTAGAGACTCATATTCCCGCATGAACTCCTTATATTTCTCAGCCAAGACTGGATTCTTGGCTAGCTTCGCCTGTGACGAATGAAGCCTGCGTACAGCAATGGCTCTGGTCTCGCCTAGCGTGGGTCTGTCTGACAAGAAGGGCAGCCGCACCATGTATTTCCCGTCAGGCATACGTTTAGTAGTAGAAGTATACAACCTTTCACATTCCAAATGTTCCGGATGATCTGGTGGGTCTTCTGGAGGCTGCTCCACCTTCCAGAACTTCTCCAGCACCTCTTCAAGCTTGGTAGCGTGCACTCCGTAGTCTTCCACGGACGTTCCTCTCGACTGCTGCGCCGAGGTGTCAGCAGGGTGTGTCCAGATGGCTCCCATGAGGACATCTCCAAACCAGGTACCGTAGGCCTCCACTCCTGTAATGTTCGTGAGCATCTTTGAACCAGTGAACATATAATTTAGCACATCCAGGCCGAAAATGATGTCTACATCTTGAGATTTGTCAAAATCGGGATCGGCCAGGCTGAGTTTAGACGCATCTAAGTGGGCCTTTAAATAATGGTTACAGGCCGGAATATTTCCTGTAACGGTATACATGGCGGTTGCCACAACGCTAATTACAGGGACTAATTTTCCTACTGGCTTAAATACTATTTTAGCAATGGTACCGGGTACCTTGACCTGTTGGTTTCCGATCCCAACAATGTTACTTCCTATATACTGTTGATGTAATCCTATTTTATCTGCAAATGATTTCTTAACTATCGAGCATCCCGCGCCGGTGTCCAATAGTGATCTAGCCATAATATAATTGCCTTGGCCTGACCTTACCATAACATTAGCAGTAGGACTGACCCGAATCGATGGCATCATCATCCGGGGTTCCGATGGCACATCAACAGTGGCCGCATCTCACTGCCGACGCTCCGGGCTGCTCCTGGTGCCGAAACGCAAGGCGTGGAACGACTCCTCGGCAGCTCGGACACGGACCCCAACCCTCAGTCGAGGGTTGTGTCCAGTGGCTATCATAGGTGCATGGGAAGTGGTTGCGACCTCCCGTGGAGGTGAGAGCCGTCGCATCGGTGAAGCGGGGGGCGTGGTGACCCTTACGGCATGGGCAGCTGCGTCAACTGCTGCAGCAGGGCCAGCCACGGGCCGGTTACACAGGAGCGTGTGGTGTGCCGACGACTCGCACCGAGCACACCAGTCGCGATAAACGCAGTCGCGCGAGTAGTGGCTTCGCAGGCACTGGAAGCAGGCTCCAGACTTCCGGGCCCAGGTCCTCCTGGCTGAGGCGGCCAGACTGAGGAACCTCACGCAGCCGTATATGTTGTGCTCCGGACTCTGGCAGTAAGGGCATGATATAGAGGGCGGAACAACCTGGAGGGGCCCTAGGTCCGCGACCTGGACCGCTTGAGCTCGTGGGGGCGGAGTGCGCCTCTGGGGTTGGTCCGCGAAACGACCACGCCGCCGCGCAGGCTTGGGAGGTGCTCGCTCCGCATCCTCGGCAGTCGCCACCGCCTGCTGCACCCGGCACTGCTCTTCTACCAGCTGCATCAGCTGGTCCATTGTTGGCAGTTCCTTTGGGTTGCCGCCGTACCGCTCCTCGAACCGCGTTCTCAGCTTAACGGGTAATTTCTGTAATGTGATATACAGTAGTAAATAAGACCACTCCTTGGTGGGCTGCTTGAGTTTTTCCAACGCTTGGATTGACTCACGCAGAGGGTCATAAAATTCCGATCTGAGGGATGCGCTCACATATGACAGTGAAGGCAGGCTCATGATCCTTGCGATGAACGTATCCAGCAATAAACGGTTATTTTGATACCTGGTCTGCAGCAGATTCCAGGCCACCGAATAACTTGGCCCGTCCATGGGCAGATGGCAAATGACGCTCAGGGCCTCGCCCTGCAATGACGATCTCAGGTAATAATGTTTCTCGGCGTCCGAGATATCACGAGTATCCACCAATGATTGGAATAAATCATTGAAGGACAGCCACTCCTGCAGGTTTCCGGAAAACACAGGTAGCTGTACCGCAGGGAGTTTGACCTTACCTGGTTGAACGCGACGTGTTGCTATGGCTCCCTCCTCTTCCATCGAAGCCTCTTCTATTTGAAAGAGGAGCCGGTTGATCTCACTAAAACTCTCTTGATACTGTAATAGCTCTGTCTCTGTCAACTCAGTATCATTTGCCAGCAAAGTCTCATAGTTCGCTACGAATGTCAAATACACGGCTTCAAAGCGTCGCCTTGCGACTATGGCCGCACTCGAGCCGGTTCGCGTAGCTGCTGATCCCGCGTAATCAGTTAGCATCTGGTACTTTGACCGGAATTGGACCTTCGCAGCTTTGAGAGACATTGTTGTCACTAAGATATTAACTTACCTGGTAAAACACAAATACTTCACCGCGCCGCGCGTATTTTCAATCAATCACCTGTACTAATTATTATTAACCAAGGTATCGAATTATGGTTGCTAATCTTAAAACGACACAACTTGACGTTTAGCAAGTCACTCTCACTATCGGCCACAGACAACTAAAGTCTTTAAGAGGGTCTCCACGACGCCCGACGTCGTTCCGGATCGACGCTACACGTTCCTACCATTCAGTTCGTTCACTCAGCACAAAACCGGTAAACGTCAACCGGATGTGGCACTTCACTATGGCGACCTCCAAGTGTCCCCACAATGACACGTTTCACGTTGATCGAAATGTTTATGACGTAATCGCGCACTGAATTTACACAATGAATGCAAACAACTGCAAATTCCACTCGACGAATCCTTGATTGCCGTGGCGCGATTCTTGGCCCTGGATTGCTTCAATCTTGCCCCAATCACGGGATTTTATTTTATATTTTCCCAAATCACGGGTTTTGTTATTCGTGCGGTTGTTCCCTCTCATGGGTCACACCAAAATGTACGCAGAACTAGCCCAGTCGCCGCGGTAGGCCGGTTAGATACATCTCATACTTCTCTGGTAGCAGTCGAGTCGCACCGGCACGGTGCTGTAGAGAGTTTCCAATGGGGCCACCATCATCTGTCTCGTAGATGAGTACGCCGCCTCGCCTGCTGCGGTAACGACGGATGGGTTTCGAAGAGAAACAACGGGCACTCTTTACACGTATATTTCTCTTGCCTTAACCTAGATTACACTTTACACTTAAATTACGCCATGTTTATTTTAACAAAGGCTCGCGCACCGCGACAATGACAGCACGTCTAACCACTACGACGGCTAGCTGAACAGAGGGGGAGCAATCTCAGACTGAGCGAATGAACAAAAGATCGTGCGCAGTCACTCTATTAGACTTGAATACATTTGAACTAGATGGCGCTGATTTGCGTGAACAGACGGAGAACTAGCTACGGAAAAAGGTATGCAATTTATAGAGCAATTTATCTGTCTAGTTAGTGTAAGTATGTTCAGCGGTGGGTGTGAGAGCTAGCTACGAAAATAAGTTTGCAATTTATATAGTTAGTTTGTTGAATTGCAAACCTATTTTCCTAGCTAGCTTCCACACCCACCGCTGAACAGCTGCCGAAACGCCCGGATTTATTGATAATGATAGTAAGGTGTATTAATAGGACAGATTTCGTGCATGCCTTTTTCCGTAGCCAGCTCTTAGTCTAGTATCTTCTGTTAATCTGTTATAAAGAATATTTGACCCATATGCGATTACAAGGATCGGTTTGACGTCTGACTGACACTGACAACTCACGAAAGCAGTGCAGACTTGTCATTGCATACATCTATCTCAGGTTATTGGAGAAATAATACTTCTTAGTTGGCGTGTGGCAAACTATTCAAAATGGATTCATTTCTATAGAATATTGAAATATTACTTTTATTTGTAATAACATATTGATAGATAATAAATGAAAGATGCAGGAGTACATTCATAGGAACTTTGATTGGATACATAATAATAGCACTTAAAATGAATCGATGATAGTATAAGATTTGGTGGATACTGAAAATGTCACGAAGCAAGGGTAAATAATTTTTGCATACTAAAAGTTCCATCATTTTGTAAGACTAACATGGATACATCTCTTTGTAGTTGACTGTACATATCCTTCAAATTTTTTTATGGATAATCAAGTTTTCACATTTTATAGGTACCTTGAAATTGTTATTAGGTGAAGTTTTCTAGATATATAAATAAAATATAACATTTTACGTCATCGTACATTGTTATGATAGGGAAATAATACTTAACATCAAAATTGTAAACCCTGTCAATTTGTAACCCTGTCATCTCACTAGTAAAATCAAATAACACAAATATGTTCTTGTTCCCAACAGATAAAACCGAAATAAGTAGGGTAATTAATAGTCTAAACACACGAACTCCGCTGGTTATGATGAAATTCAAACGAAAATAATAAAAATGTGTAGAGAAGAAATTGCTGAAGTATTAAGTTATTTAGTGAATATATCATTTTCTAGTGGGGTATTTCCCGAGTCCTTAAAAAGGGCCTCAATTAAGCCACTCTTTAAAAAAGGTAGCAAAGAAAGCGTAGAGAACTTTAGACCAATTGCACTTATTCCAGTTTTCTCAAAAATATTCGAGAAGGTATTTCACGAACGTATGACATCATTCTTAAATAAATCTAAAATTATTAAGGCTGAACAATTTGGTTTCCAGAAGGGCAAATCTACCACTCTAGCTGCATACAATTTGACAAACAAGATCTTGGGTCACATGAATCAAAAAGTGCCAGTAACTGCGGTCTTTTTTAATGTGAGCCGTGCTTTTGATTTCGTCTGCCACGAAACCTTGCTAGCCAAATGTGAACTCTACGGCATACGAGGAGTTGTCAATAAATGGCTGAGATTACTTGCAAGACAGATCTCAGTTTGTTGAAGTATCACAAATGAGTAGTAACAAAATAGTGACTACTTATCGATCGTCTATTAAATTTAACAGAGTAGGAGTGCCTCAAGGGAGTATCTTAGGACCCTTACTATTTTTACTTTACATTAATGACTTGCCTAATGTGACACTTTACGCAGATAACCTGTCTGTTGTCATCCCTTGTTGTGACTCTAAGACATATAATAACGACATCAACGACACAATCAAAAATTTTGTAACCTGGTTAAATCAAAATAATTTGAAGATCAATTTAGATAAGACAACATTTATACAATTTGTAAATAGAAATGCGTGCAAATGCTCGCTTACTGTTACTTTTTCAGATAGAACTTTATAGGAATCCTAGCAGACTATATTTCTAGGTATATGCTTGGATGATGCTCTGTCTTGGGAGGAGCACATTAATAATGTATGTCGTAAAGTAAACTCATTTCCGTATGCCTTATGGAGGTTGACTAAAATTTGCAATAAAGAGACTGCAATCCAGGCATATTATGGGTATGTGTGCTCTATTCTTCGATACGGTATTCTTCTTTGGGGAAATTCTAGTTATGCAAATAAAGCACTCCCAGCGCAAAAACATTTTATCAGAGCTATTTGTAATATAAGTAAATACTCAATGACTTCATGCAGACCACTATTTAGAAGTATGAAACTTATGACTGTGGCAAGCATGTATTTATATGAAATTTGTTTACTTGTAAGAATGCATTCCGAAGTTTTTGTAACTTTTAAGGACATTTGTAAATTTAATACCAGGTATCTTAATCGTCTCGTCATACCTGACAAAAATACCAAATTGTATGGGAGCGGCACCTACTGTATGGCAATTAGTATCTACAACCGTTTTCAGGACGATTTAAAAGTATTGCCATTAAATCTTTTTAAGCGTAAACTTAAGAATTGGCTAATACAAGAATGCTTTTACTCAGTCAAGGATTTTTTTGATTATTTTAATTATATACAATGACATTTTCGCTGACATTATAATTCTTTAGAACTTGTGACATATTATGTATTAATTTTGTTTAGGATAAAAATCATGTTGTATAGGTAAATATAACTATTACTGTAAATAGCTTATGCATGTTAATTTTTAATTTTTGCATGCCAGTTACTGGTAAAATATGTATGAGCTTTACTTACTATCCATCTTTTGTATCATATTTTATGCAAAATAAAGATATTTGATATTTGATTTAAACAAAAAACTGCTATGCTCAACACTTCTGGCCAAGGCTGCAAATGACTACCAACTAATTTCCAACCCCATTCGGTTGGCGGTTTTTCAATTGAGTACCATTTTTGGATTTGGTGATAGGTCCTGTAAATATGTTGACGGGCAGCTTCCATCGAAGGTGGCAAGCATGTTAGATTGAATTTGCTTTTCGTCATAGATTTAGCAAAGTGGTTGTATCGTATTTGATTTAAATTACATGTTTTGTCTCCATACAAATGCCGTAAAAGCTGTTCTCCTGCAACCATTAAATCACACGCATCCGCATGACTGTTTTTAAAAATTGAGATCAGTTGTTCAATGGATGAGTCACTTTTGACTAAATTGGCTACTTTTCTCTTGCCTTTTTAGAAAATTGCGGAAGTAGTGTCACATCCATGAATGAGAAAAATGTTATCTTTGATCTCTTTGCTGTTGAAACAATCAGTCGCATAATATTTTGTAGTGACTTTCCCTCGACCGGGCTTCATAAGAAATACATTTCGTTCTTCCGACAATCCACACAAAAGATGACTAGCTATAGCTATAAGATATTTTTTTTATCTAATATTTCTAGAAACATCGCCTTCCAGACACGTATTTTTAGTCCGTCCTGGCCTGGCGAATAACAATAAAATCCGAAAGACTTTTAGTGTACACCCAGATTCAAAATTGCATGGAGCATTCATAAATAAATTCGTTCATAATATGTCCATGCAATATTGAATCTCACTGTACACCTACGAAAGTATTTCTTGGCCGTAATATGGTTCGTACCTACTGTAATTACTCCATTAAAGTATGATTACGTAGTACTCCATGTTGATAAGGGTGGTTACCCTGAGTAAGAACAGTCTTGTTTATACATCGTTTATACAAACGATCAACTCAAAGGGAACTAACTTCACTTCCACTATGCCGACGACCTGGCTCGAACATCATAGGAAAAATCTTTCGAGGAGGTAAAGAGTGACTCAGCGGAAGGTCTGGCGTTCCGTTGCCACCCAGACCAAACTCAGCCTAGGCACAGGCTTTTCATCTGAAATATATACAAACAACTAGATAGTTAAACATTGTTTGGCAGGGTTGTCGGCTGGATCACACCTTCACCTCCCAAATATCTGAGCATAACGCTAGACAGATCCCTGACCTAGAAATCACACTGCCTTAACACAAAACAGAAAGTGGCGGCAATAAACAACATCATTTGTCGGACACCACATGGGGTGCAACTCCACATTTATTTTTTATTTATTTATTTATTTAAACTTTATTGCACAACAAGTGATAATGTACAAATGGCGGACTTAATGCCAAATGGCATTCTCTACCAGTCAACCATTGGGCCAAACAGAGACATGTAAGTTGGTGTAGGAAGAAAATTTAATTGTTATCGAATAGATAGAATTGTTATCGATAGAGAATAGTTATCGTAAAGCAAAACTTATTAAACATATATTTATAATAAACAGTGCTCGGACAAGTCATCGCAAAACAATCGCAACACGGCAATAGAACAAGATTAATAGAATCGCATTATGTACAGTATTATTTAATTATGTTTTTCAATGACATTTATTACTGCAACCCAAAATTCACCATACGTGTGTGATAGTATTTCCATTAACATTTTTTAAATCCTGATGGTTGCATTGCACATATGCAACCATCAACTTCTGCATTTTCTGGAACAAACCAATGTTTTATTTAATTATTTGTGTTAGATATTATTCACTGTTCATTACATTATTAAGTAAATTGATCATATGTATGTCCAAATATACATTTGATAAATAATAATAAATAATAGTAGGTACATATGTAAGCGTGTGTCGTCTTTGTCAGGGCAGTTTTATTTTGTCTGATTAATAAAAAATAGTAAATAGTTGAATCTTGAAGCAAATCAAATTATTTTGTTCAATATTTTTTGATTTGCAATTTTTAAGTAGTTACACTACTATATATAAACTGAAAATAGATGTCATATACTTCAGAAAAACTTCACTTTTTCATTGAATAAAATAATTTGATTTGCTTCAAGATTCATAGATGGCAGCACCATCTCTCTCGCTATACCAGAATCACGTAAGTGATTCGGATAGGAGGTGCAAGCACGTACTGCGCATGCCCTTAGAGTATGGTCAATGGCGCCTAGCCGTTTCAAATTCAGAGATTGCATATACATGAGAAAATTTGTTAAGTTCCGCCGTGACCGGGTGGTCTAGTGGTCAGGACGTCAGCCGCGAAAGCTGAAGACGCCAGTTCAAATCTGGCCTCGGACACCGGAGGGTTTGGTCACTTCTTCTGAAGTATATGACATCTATTTTTAGTAAATAGTTGTTAAAAAATACTTTCAAACCTTTTACTCGAAACTGCCGAAACGCTTCCATGACATCTTCCCAGCAATCGTCAAAAATCAAGCTGTTGATATGTTTGAACGTAAATCCTAAACATCTTTCCCGAAAATTCTTTATGCAGGAACAGAAAGTTGGGACTGTATAATAAAGAAAGCATTTTTATTCAACTTATCTTAAAAACTATCTATGTATGTAATGATGTAGGTAGGTATGATTTTTTTGTTACCATAATTAGCATTTCCCTTTCGAAGAGTAATTATTTCCATTTTCGCCCTGAATTGTCTCGTAAATTGTCGATAATCTTCTTCATCGAACAAAGCCATATTTTTTGTAAGCGACCTGCTAAATTCGCGAAATAACGGACTAATTTTATGTCAATCCAAACATAAATGTTATATTTGACAGATTTTTTTTAAAACCTGTGAGTAAAGAGGTTTTTTATCTGTAAACTTTTTTTCAATTCAGGCCAAATAAGTTAGCAGCACATACATATATAGAGTAAATAATGTGAAACACACACATACAACACCCACACACATACTACAATATTAATATTATTCCACAGACCTACTCCTATTTACCTTACTTACTACACACGTACCTAAATTTTACTTTGATTGTTTTTAAAAATTTTCTGTTTACTCTTAAGACCTTTACAATTAGTACCTACTATTGTAAAATTAGTATGGAATACCTAACATCTAAACATTGGTAATGTTAATTTTACGTATTGGGTCCCAAGTGGGAAGATAAAAATAAAACAATGTTTGTTTGTTACTTGTTATTTTGTTCAACAAAATATTCTTCTTATAATTAAGATATGACATTGCTTACAATACAGTCATGGAACATTTATAATCTACAAAGTATTGTTGAGATAAAGAAAAATAATCTTTTCCAAATTTTCTGGTTTCAAGCAATTTCTTTTATCGGAGTATATCCATTTATAAATTGAAAACGACCGCTCTGTGTCCACCGAAGTAAGTAATGCACTATTGAAAAACAAATCAAGAGGTCTAATCGTGTGTGCCTGGGACGTTCTTTCACAAATATCTCTAATATTTTCATAGTCGGGATTACGGTCTAATACATGTTCCATTTTGTATTTTACAGTTTCGGATGCTACCCAATGCAAGACAATACGAACTTGATCCAAAATTAATAACGAATCCGTAAGAGAAAGCTGTGTACTTTGTCAATTAGTAAAGCAATTTTTATAATTTCGTAATTAGTACTAATAAAGTCTAGGTCCTGTCTTATATTTGGGTTTTGTAATGCACTCTGGGCTTTACTAATTGACTTTGATTTTTTTTTGCTTAATTGGGTTATAACATTTGAGATCTCAATGAAATATTTGTTGTAGTATAAAGCGGCTTCGAGCCACGTACCCCACCTTGTTATTACAGGTCTAGGCGGAAGTGGTATGTTTGGATACATACTTTTTAATAAATTAACACGATTCGGGGCTTTTCGAAAGATTTTTTTCACATTACTTATAAGTAAATCCACATTAGGGAATTCGTATCTTATTTGCTCACAAACACGATGAAGGCCATGTGCAATGCAAGTAAAATGTAACATATTGGGGAATATTTCTTTTAACAACTTTCCAGCTTTGAGCATATATCCTGCACTATCTGTGGACAACATCAGCAATTTTTCGGTGTTATTTTCAAAATTATTATCCCAAAGTAATTTAAGGTGCTCAAGTATAAAATTTGCGATCGTCTCTCCATTCACTACATCTAGTATCTTGGAAGCAAGTAAGTAACAATACGAAGTACCATTTACTGTCAAATTTCTCAAAATAATATTGACTGCATTTTGGTCTTGTCTATTCTTTGTCTCATCGATAGAAATCCACAAAAATTCGTCCCGTAATTTGTTTTTTAACTCTTGCATTTTTTGTCCGTAATATTCACCCAAGAATTTTTTTCTAATATAGGATTCATCAGGTATTTCCCAAGGGCACCACAGATACTTTTTGAAAAATGCCCTGAAGCGTGGATTATTGAGTTGATGCCATGGAATATTAACAGAGATTAGGAACATCAACAAATCGATGCAAAAAGTATCATAAGAAATTTCTGGCCGAGCTATCTTCATTTTGTGATTTTTTGACCTAATATGTATGTCAACATTATCTTTCTTTAACTGTTTAATACGAATGTCACATGCTGTACACAATATTTCCTTGACATTTTCCTGATAACAGAGCTCGGGGTAGTCTTTAATCCACTTATTGATTGTATTTATTAGCACCATATTTAAAATATTTAGAAATAACCATAATTAAGCAAATAATTGTAATTATTTAAATTGTCACCAAAAACTGTCTCAAGCATGCCACTTTGACAAATCTATGACAGATATGCGACTAAAAAGGTCAAATGTTAAATTACGATAATATCCGCTTTAGATAATAATAATCTTAAGTCTCAACTCTATAGAGTCTTGTTCCATGTCCATATCTGTTGCTGCGATGACTTGTCCGAGCACTGATAATAAATAACAGCTTACATATATATGGTTACATACCACTACTTATATAATATACAACAAGATAAACTAATACATATTAATACAATAAATATGATGGAAAATTGGAGAACAAATAAAAAAAGGATTGGAGAATTAAACAAATTCTTCAGAGAGAAGATGCTTGCGAAGCAGTCTCTTGAATACGAGCTTGCTTCGGGCCTGTCGTATAGGGAGAGGGAGCGAATTCCATGCACATTCACTTAGCACTACTGCACTTGCGCTAAGTTTCTCGGTTGCAGAGTATGCATGCCGCATGCCCAGTGAGAAATAATTCTGCACACGTGGATGATCAGATAGATACTGCTCTCAAAGAAAGCCTATCGACTAATCACTCGATGCCTTTAACCTACCAAATGCGACCATCTTTACCAAATAAGCGGAATTGAGGACCAATTCCGCCGACGTGAACATTATTCAATAATAATGCACGATATTTGTATCGACCAAATATGTATAAATATGTCTATCTATTTTTATTTAATTACTTTATTAAAATTTGCGTGATATTCACTTTACAAAATAACAATAACTAATGATAATTATCTCTATTTTAAAGTCTTCAAATCAAACAGTTTGAATTTCTTTTGTTAGCAGGTTATCAAAGAAACGGCACGCGGTACACTATTACCCGACTAATTTTAGAAGTATTCACGGTTCAAGCAAACTTAAATGCACACTCAATTTGGTCGTATAATAGGTTGCATCATCAATCTGAACGGTTCGGATTTTCGATATATTTCAATAGAATTGCTACTAAGTTGAGATTAAATACCTGAATTACGTACAATGAGATAATTAAGTTTTAGGTTTATTCGACGTAAATTATAAGTAAGCGCAGTCAAATAATTGCTTATTACTATTGGAATGATGGCCACAAACTTGTTGCTACTTTTGTGATATTTATTAGTCCCAATACGACAAGATTATAGTTGTATATTATGCGAAGCGAAAACGAACGAATATGAAAGTATCGAAATGGTAATGAGACGAAATTAGCGACAGTTGTAAACGAAACGAAACGAGAATGGTTCAAAAGTCACTCCTGGCCCCGAGAAGGGCCAGCCGTTCTCAGTTTTAGGAGGATCCGGTTCGAAGGACCAAATGTACAATCGCCCTCGAGTAGGGAATTGTATTTAGTGAGTTTACGAAAACGAAATAGATCTATCAGTGCCAGAGAAAGCAAATCGACGAAAGCCAACTCACCCCGTTCCTGCGCAGTGAACAGCTGGTCGGTACCGACTCTCTCTGGGCGAGCTGATGATGTGGTGGTCGAGGCGAGGGTTTTGATCACACAAATTCCATTCTTTTGGGTGTTTTTGGGTAGCGCGACGAATTAGCTTGCGCGCACGGCGACGAGCAGCCAACGAACGATCTACCTTCAACTGGCCTTTTAGAAATGTCAAAACGATTCGAAAAACTATATAATTGCAGCGTAGATACATGTAGACAAACGTGTACGTACCTACTGACTATGTCATGCAAACACTTGAAAAATAATTACCTACTCCACTCCAAATGTTTTTAAGATAACTTAACTGGGTAAACATCTTCGGTCATAATTTTCATCGCGGTAGTTTGTTCTCGATGAATTTGAACTCACTGATAACGACGACCGTCCTCGTAATTTCTTTAACTTGCGTTCTAATTTTTTCATTTTTCTTAAGATGTCATTAAAATCACTTTCCTTTGACCTAGATTTTTCCCATAATTATCACGAATCTAGTCCCGGTCAGAAGTATAGCGAGTGAACTTGACGACACAAAATCACCTAATGAGGTCACCACGTGACTGGGAGCCGGTCGTGCGGGAGTGAGAGAGGGAATAGGTTTCTTTCGCTTCTAGGCTTACTCTAAATGTGTGACAGAGACTGCACATACTCTCGTACTGCTGGAAGTAAATATATGTAATCGTCTTCGGTCGACACCCGAGAGATTGGGAAAATATAGCAGAAACTTTTGAAAAAATATATATTTTGAAAACTGTCTCGGGGCCATTGATGGCAAACTCGTAGCGATAAAATGCCCTCCACATTCAGGAAGTAAATTTTACGATTATAAAAAGTTTTATTCTGTCATATTGCTGGCTGTTGTCGATGCTCACAAACGTTTTATAGTCATTGATGTTGGGTCGTTAGGGCGTTGCAGTGACGGCAGTATTTTGAACGACAGTGTTTTCGGAAAAAAAATACTAAGAACAAATTAGATTTACCAGAGGACCGATCTTTAGATGCACATAGTTCAAACAGAGTGCCTTACGTGTTTGTAGCTGACAAAGCGTTCTCGTTACGCAAAAAATTACTAAGGCCATATCCAAATACAGTTGATGATAGACCGAAGAGAATCTTTAATTATCGACTAAGCAGAGCTCGAAATGTTGTAGAAAACGCATTCGGTATTTTATCCGCCAGATGGCGGGTCTATCGTCGGCCATTTGACTGCAAACTGGAGATGGTTGATCATATAGTAAAAGCAACGTGCGTGTTGCACAATTAGTTATCTGTACAATTATCAACACTACCTACTTCGGCTACAGATAATCAAAATATCAATGTTCCACAACCACGACCCAACAACAACATACCATTTGACAGATTGCGAGATACACGAGAAGCTTTTAATGTACGTAATATGTATTGTGATTATTTTAATAATACCGGTAGAATAACATTCCAAGATGTTTGAAACTAATAAAATTTAATTAAAAACATACCTACTTACCATCTTTTATTTCTCCCGAATTCAAATCCTCAACAATAGATTTCCATGCTGTTTCTTTTTTATTATAAATATTATTTGAAACGGGATATTTACCATGTATATTAGTGTTTATGAGCACCCGATATTTCGGCGCAGTTGCATGCACCATCATCACGACTATAGACTGTAGCTGTGGTAGCTCTTACATCGGTCAAACGAAGCGCACAATCTCATGCCGTATAAAGGAACACATCCGAGCGAACAGGGACAATGATCCTCGGAAATCGGCGATCGCGGAACACCTACTGGAGGCGGGAACAAATCATTGGATTGAGTTACACAACCCTCAGATACTTTCCACCGAAAGGCACTACATACCCAGGATGGTCAAAGAGGCCATTTAAATTTTTAAATATAAGAATTTTAACCGGAAAGATGGGTTTCGTCTATCAAGTGTCTGGTATCCAGTGATCCGGAAGTTCTCTAATCCAAAATATACTGTTTCGCAAAAAAAACGCGCGAGTTGATACCGTAAGTGTTGTGTGTCGCAATCGTGATCGAGTTACAAGTGAGAACGCGGACAGTAGTAGTAGCAGTGACAACAACTAGGGCGCGGAGACAGCAACTAGGGCTTGCAATCCGAATATTTCGAATAGTAATTTGCATGGAAATTATTCGAAATATTCGTATTATTCGAATAAGCTAGCCTTAACAGCAACGAGTCATTTTCAAACTAGTCGGTTGGACCTTGACGCAGCGGACCCATTTTAACTCGTTTGTCTCGCTCCGCCCACCTCTTTCTCTGTATAAACGCTCGTGTGTAATTTACCATTGCGAATTGAACGAGTTTCGCAATGACACCGCTCCACTCTCAAGAACTGAGCGAGTTCATTTTAGCTCTTTTTGCTCGCTTTGTCATTTCCCCTTGTAGCATATCCCTTACCTCAGGATTGAATCGCTGAAATGCTGGGCTGAGCATTTGTGTTGCACTTTCCTAGTTATTCTGCAATCCTTGTTCAACACACGAACACGTACGAAAATCCCGTGGCACTCTCAAACATAGTGTGCTATTCTCCTAACCTTGTCTTCATCTTAGAAACTCAATTTCAATGCTCTGAAATACACAGAATGTATATATTAAAACTTGAATACTTTTTTACACTTCCTTGTCGCGGATTTTTGACCTACAGCCTCAAGCGACTTTTGAAACCTAGATTTCTTACCTTGTCTTAATTTTTCTTTATGTATAGCTATAAATCTCCCCGTTTCATTCACGTTATTGTACATTTTTATACTATTTTGAAATGTTTATTTAGACTTCTCCATAGTGACGTATTCTGTCTAGTTTGTCAAATCCGCAAATTGGTATAACCATGTAGTTAGGTTGTATACTTTTGGCTAAGTTTGTTAAATATTTGTACTCATGTTGTCCTGGCCTTTTATAAAATTTCTAAAATTTATTGTAAGAACTCTGAATTCGCTGGCTGCTCCTATATAAGCCTGTCACTGACAAACGTCAATCACTTTCTGGTTAGCTTCGAAGAAGTGATTTTCCAAAC
Organism: Pammene aurita; assembly: GCA_947086415.1. Taxonomy (NCBI): domain Eukaryota; kingdom Metazoa; phylum Arthropoda; class Insecta; order Lepidoptera; family Tortricidae; genus Pammene; species Pammene aurita. The sequence goes on from OX352295.1 coordinate 32,814,919, forward strand.
AAAAGGTCTGTGCGGGGCCGAAGTGGCCCCGCACTTGAAGCGACCTCTCTCTCTCCTGGTATAAACTCTCCGGGTTACTAATTCCTGAGTCTTCAGCTACTACGTTCACCTCTGAGGGCGAGTCTCCAGCCACTACGTTCGCCTCTGAGGGCGAGTCTTGAGCCACTACGTTCACCTCTGAGGGCTAGTCTCCAGCAACTCCTTTCGCCTCTGAGGGCGAGCCATCTACTCCGTTCGTCTAGTCTGGACGAGCTTCCCAGCTACTACGTTCGCCTCTGAGGGCGAGCTACCTACTACGTTCGCCTAGTGTGGGTGAGCCACCTACTACGTTCGCCTAGTGTGGCCGAGCCACCTACTACGTTCGCCTAGTGTGGCCGAGCCACCTACTACTTTCGCCTAGTGTGGGCGAGCCACCTACTACGTTCGCCTAGTGTGGGCGAGCCTCCAGCCACTTCGTTCGCCCCTCTGAGGGCGAGTCTCTACTCCATCCGCCGCTGAGGGCGATCCTCTACTCCGTTCGCCTCTTGGGGCGAGCCTCCGTGCCTCTACTCCGTTAGCCTTTGAGGGCGAGCCCGTACTACAGTCGCCACTGAGGACGAGCTACTGAAGAACCTCCGGCTTTACCAACCTTTTTTTATTTTACCAAGGCCATATTGACTTACCCTCTTACAACTGAAAAAATTGTGAAATAAAGAACCCACTACCTGAATTTCCTTTTATTATTTATGGAAAAATTATTCTTGGTGGAAATACAAGTACGTAGTTAATTTGATGACTAATGTGCCTGCTCCGCTCGCGGTGGAAACCGGGCTTTTCTGTCTATCACTGTCAAAAAGTTCCAAACTTCAACCAAACTTCAACGCCCAACGGTTTTGTTTGCTTGCATTTTGGTGTATTAAGTGATCTTATAAATATTTTCCACGACCCACGACCCCAGCACGAACTTCGGACTTTGGATTTTGCCGCTTTTCCCATGACCTTTGCATGATATTCAGACACCGATTGGTTCTACTTACGACTACTTTGGCACTGCTTCTCGGACAACGATTTCTTGCTTTCACGAAGACCCCAGCAAGCTCGTCCCAGCAAGATCACAAAATTCGTGCGTGCGGATTCTACAATCTTGCCACACCTGGATATTATTATGATTCTAGATTATTTTCATACCAGTTGTTCGCGACGCAAGTAAACAACCGGTTATTAGACATGTAAGTGCTGAGAGAGGTGCGGGAGGCAAGGGTGCAACAGTGCATTTCCAACAGCCCCGATTCGGTTCCGATCTATATTCCGCGCCAGCCGCACGTCTCTTGTGCTCATTTTTTTGTGTGTGTACCTATTTTCCGTTTTAAACCAAATTAAAATCATTTTTGTGCCTTTTTGGATTTTTTACTGGTGTTTTGACTCCCAGCCGTTACAAAAGCTGGTCTTCGAGCCGGATCAACTATGTCATGAACGGTCCATACGCCTAAGATGTCAAATATTAAAACACGCAGTGTTGCTAAGCGGGAATTGATATCAGAGGGTAACGCAAACAAAGAAACTACTGGATCTGATATGTCGCGTGACCCGCCTGCTAATGCAGGTTAAGATCAAAAAGAACCTTCGACATCTCTGGAACTTCAAACAAGATTGGATACTATCTCAGTAGTTGCCAGCTCCGTCAAAACCGAGACTCGCAATCTGAACGCGCAGTTAGTGTGTCGAAAACAAAGAGATCTTCCGTGTCTTCGATAGAGGCTCGCAGAAGAAACTGGAGTTAGAAGCGGCGGAAGAAAAAGACAGAATTAGGATGGAGTTAATAGACAAACGCTTGGAAGCCAACACAGCGGAACTAAAACAATGATTGCAGTTCACATTCATAGACTTTTGGAAAATGAATGATTTAAAGACTTTTGGAAAATTACCAAATCTATGAACGTTAAGCCTAGCCTGCCTGTGAGTGTTGGGGGAAAGTGTGAGCATGGTGAGGTCGCCGAAATGTTTCGAGAACATTTCACTGTCAAATCTCTCCTTACTGAAACGACTTTAAAAATAAAACAGGCGACCTATCTGATGCATCAAATTATCGGCCAATCTCGCTTGCCACGACGTGTGCCAAGATACTCGACAGTATGCTGGACTCCCTACTTGAACGGCGACTGAATATTCACGACACCCAGTTTGGTTTTCGCGCGGGTCTATCAACCGAAAGTGCCATTCTGAGTCTAAAGCATACAGTCGGATACTACACAGCTAGAAAAACACCCGTCTATGCCTGCTTCCTAGATCTGTCAAAAGCCTTTGACCGAGTGAATTACGGGATCCTTTGGAAAAAACTCGGGGAGGCGGGCATAGCGACTGACTGTATTAACATCTTGAAATTTTGGTATCAAAATCAGTCAAATCAGGTGAGATGGGCTGATGCTGTATCGGCTGAGTACAGGTTGGACTGTGGGGTGCGACAGGGTGGCCTTACATCACCAAGGCTGTTCAATTTTTTGTATAAATGACCTGATAGTGGGACTCAGTAGCATGCATGCAGGCTGTCACATCGAAGGTGCCTGAACAACATTAGCTATGCCGATGACATGGTGCTGCTGAGTCCTTCTGTTGGTGCGCTTAGGCAGCTGGTTAAAAGATGTGAAGAGTATGCTGCAGAGCACGGTTTAATGTATAACTCGGCTAAGAGCGAGGTGATGGTCTTCAAGGCAGGTAACATTAAGCCTTATTATATATACCTCCTGTCGCTCTTGGTGGGGTTGCCTTGAGCCTTGTTCATAAGTTTAAATAAATATCTTGGGCACATAATCACAGACGACCACTGTGACGACCAAGATATTGAAAGAGAGCGTAGGGCGTTATCGGTGAGGAGTAATATGTTAGCCCGCAGGTTCGCAAGATGCTCTGCCGAGGTCAAAATAGTGTTATTTAAAGCCTATTGCCAATCATTTTACTCAAGCGGCCTGTGGGTTAACTATACGAAACGAGCCTATAACGCCCTACGCGTTCAGTATAACAACGCTTTCAGGATGCTGTTTAGCTTACCGAGGTGGTGTAGTGCGTCAGGTATGTTCGCCGAGGCGCACACGGACTGTTTTCAGGCAATAATGCGTAAAAAATCGCCTCGCTGCTAGCACGTGTGCACCATCAGTCACATCATTCCTGTTGAAGACACTGGAAAAACTGTGCGACAGGGACCTACGGGATTTAACGCTCAGGAATATACCGATGCACGACAACCAACACGCGTACAGCTCAGGTAAATCTACAGAATCGGCTCTTCACATGGTCGTCAGCCGGATCGAGAAGGCCATCGGTGACAAAGAAATGTGCCTCGGCACGTTTATTGACATTGAAGGCGCTTTCGATAAGACCCACTTTGCCAGTATAGGGAATGCCTTAACTAATCACGGCACGGAACCCGGACTGACCAAGTGGATCATGAACATGCTCAACAAAAGGACTATAAGGTATGCAGGTGAGCCGCAGGCCGTAGCGGCGGTGCGAGGATGCCCACAAGGGGGAGTCCTATCACCGCTGCTATGGAACCTAGTAGTTAACAACCTTATAACCAAACTAAACAAGGAACACTTTTATACAATAGGTTATGCTGATGATCTGGCAATATTGATTTCGGGTAAATTCGCCAGTACGGTATGTGACCTCACCCAAGCCGCTCTCAGAATCGTGGAGCGCTGGTGTAAGGAATTTGACCTACCAGTAAACCCCACCAAGACAGAAATGGTAATGTTTACTAACAAAAGGGCACTTGGCAGCTTTACCAAACCAAAACTGTTCCAAACTGAGTTACAGCTGACCAACGAGGTAAAGTACTTAGGACTCACTCTTGACAGTAGACTCCATTGGACCAACCACATAAACAAACGCATAAACAAGACCGAAGTCGTCTTCTGGCAGTGCAGAAGGATGATTGGCAACAGGTGGGGACTCAACCCAAAAATCACTCTCTGGCTCTATAAGACGATAATTCGGCCTCTATTTTGCTACGGGGCGCTGGTCTGGTGGCCAAGGACGAACCTCGCCACCGTACGAAACAAGCTGCAGAAACTACAGAGGCTCGCATGTGTGGCTACCACAGGATGCTGGAGGAGCACTCCGACCGCAGCCTTGGAAGTCATGCTAAACCTTCCACCGCTACACCTACACATACAGCAGGAGGCTGCCCTGGCAGCGGTAAGGTTGCGAACTCTCAACGTATGGTCTAATTTGAACACTCTGCACACAATATGCCTGGAGAGGGCATACGAAGAACTTCCAGTGCTCAGGGCAGGCACGGATCGGATTCACAAACGTGCTGTCTTCGACAAAAGGTACAAAATACAGTTACATGAGGACGAAAATCAGGAAGGACTCAACCTTCGGGAATTGAGAATCTCCATTGATGGATCTAAAACAGACATGGGGTCAGGCTGCCGTACATTCTCAGAAGACCTGAACATGTCTATAATCACACCGCTGGGCGCTCACAACTCAGTATTCCAAGCTGAGTGCATGGGCATCATCAACGCGGCTGCCGCCATCACTGCAAGGAAAGTAACAGGAGCCTCCATCCGTATACTCTCTGACAGTAGGGCAGTACTGATGGCTCTAGGAAGTCACATCATTACATCTGGACTAATACATGAGTGTCATGAACGACTAATGGAGGTATGTCAAAATAACAATATTGTCCTTCAATGGATTAAAGGTCACAGCGGATCCCGGGGGAATGACGCAGCAGATGAGCTGGCCAGGCAGGGGTCAGGTGCTGGGTCGATTGGTCCGGAGCCCATTCTTCTGACGCCCTTCAGCAAGGTACGCTCGACGTTGCTGGAACGAACCGGGAGACTGCACATAGCACTTTGGCAAAGTCAAGAGGGATGCAGACAGGCTAAACAAGCCATGCCTAGCATTAACAATCCGTCTCGGCAAAATCCGGTTAAGGATGGTAACTAGTGTGATAACAGGTCATGGACCATTTAACAAACATCTCTTTAACTTAGGTGTTACAGACAGTCCCCTGTGCCGTTGGTGCATGGAGACAGAAGAAACGGCCTCTCACGTGGTACTGGAGTACAACGGAGTGGTACAGGGCAAAACACCTCGGATCCCCGGGTGATCTCCCCGAGGTCCTACTCAACACCAAAGGTTTGATAGGATTCCTCGAGGAGCTGGGCTGGCTGGACTAGCCGTCCTTCCTTCACGCAAAATAGACGCCAGACGTCGAGTTGCGGAAACCTGCCCGTACTACAATACAATACAATACAATAGCACGTGTGAGAAAAAGCCAAAACAGCATCCTGGAAATGATTGCAGGCAGGTTTGGGTGTCCAATTCTTCACCATTGGATCGCGCAAATTAAAACGGAAATTAAGTATTTTAAATAAGACAGATTTATTTTTTATAAGCTTCTTTATTTTAATAACAATATCCAATTATTATTATTTTTGTGTATTTTCGCCTTAGTTTTTTAGTAATTTAATTTAAAAGATTGGTTGCCGTTTTAATGTTACTGCTTTTAATTTTTTATATGTACTTATAAATTCTCTTTGTGTTAATTTAATCATTTGAGTTAAATTAATTTCATTTTAATTTAATTTGATTTAATAATAATAATAATAATAATAAATACTCTTTATTGCACACCTCATACAGTTACAAGCACAAATTTTACAATTAGATAAATTTAGGTAGAGGTAACAACAGGCGGTCTTATCGCTAATGAGCGATTTCTTCCAGACAACCTTTGGGTAGTGGAGACTAGAGAAAAACAATAAGCAGTAGGTGGTGCATAGAAACAAAAAAGACGAAATAGATAACACAGCACATTCATATGAATATGCATACTTAAATAAATACAAAATAAACATACATATACGTACATATATACATATATAATACACACAATAAGAAACAACAGTGTCAACTTAAAAACCTAAGGAAGAGATAAATAGTATTCCTAATCATTTAATCATTTAGTTTTAATCTGTATATTTTTGTTTTTTTTTATTTTACTGATATGGACATGCTGTCTGAAATAAAAAAAATCATTTCATTCATAGGCTTAAGGAGGCCGCTAGTTCAGTTTCCAATCGCAGTGAAGTATGTATGTATGTATGTAAACACTTTCACAACAAAAGAAAATACAACGTACAAAGGCGAACTTATCCCTGTAGGGGATCTCTTCCAGCTAACTTTTGAGCAATTGAGAGAGATACACAACACAAGATAGACAAACGAGCACTATATGTACTTTCAGAAAGGAAATGCTGTAAAATAAATAAATAACAAAGTATTCGATACCTTATATAATATATACACCTATATATATTGCCAATTGCTACTAAAATTGTGCTTGCTCAGTCGTTACTTCTCCCCATTCTTGATTATGCAGATATCTCCTATTTAGACCTAACCGAGGAGCAACTTAATAAACTTGAGCGTATTCAAAATGCCTGCATTCGGTTCATTTTCGGATTACGCAAATTCGACCATGTTTCTAGTTTTCGTTCTCAACTCAAATGGCTCCCTATCTGTCACCGTCGTAACTCTCACATACTTTCTTTACTCTTTTCTATACTTTTTAACCCTGCAACTCCCCGCTACCTCAAAGAGCGTTTCTCTTATCTTAATTCTATTAGATCCTCTCAAAAATTGCTCCTAAAAGTGCCATCTTCATCTTCCAAATTTTATAATTGCTCATTTACGTTCCAGGCCGTTCGTTTGTGGAATTCTCTCCCTCTCAACATAAAACGCGCGCAATCTATTGGTAGCTTTAAATCGCAACTTAAGGAATACTATTTATCTCTTCCTTAGGTTTTTAAGTTGACACTGTTGTTTCTTACTGTGTGTATAATATATGAATATATGTACGTATATGTACGTGTGTGTACGTATTTTGTATTTATTTAAGTATGTATATTCATATGAATGTGCTGTGTTATCTATTTCGTCTCTTTTGTTTCTATGCACCACCTACTGCTTATTGTTTTTCTCTAGTCTCCACTACCCAAAGGTTGTCTGGAAGAAATCGCTCATTAGCGATAAAACCGCCTGTTATTACCTCTACCTAAATTTATGTAATTGTAAAATTTGTACTTGTAACTGTATGAGGTGTGCAATAAAGAGTATTTATTATTATTATTATATATAAATAACCTATGTACGATCTAGCTATCGTACATCGCATCGCATTAAGTATAGCGTCGCCTTTAGGCAAATCTGTTGACATGCGTAACCTACATTATGGAATTAGAATAATTCAGTGCATTAAAGACAATCATTAGCACCGCACGAGTGTTAGTTATTTTGACATTATTCCTGACAATCCTGCATCATTTGACATAGGTTTGACCTACATCTAACATATTGACAGTGCGAACAGACCGGTTCGTACATTTTGGTCCTTCGAACTTAGTTCTAGTGTTCAGTGATTGGAAGTGTGATTAGCGGTTCAATTTGGTTGGCCTCCCACAAGCGGGTCTCACCAAGTTGAGTATACGCATATCGCGCGAAAGATCTCAAGAATACTGGGATCCGTGACAAGCTTTTGGATTTGATATTTTGCTTTTATTGACAGTGACATATAGTGACATTAAAGGTTGCTCAAGTCATACTTGAAGAGACATGCCTGAATTTGAGCTTACATTGCAACGGCAGAGGGAGATCATCAATTCTATTCACCGGGTGGAGACTAATTTCAAGAAAGACTCTCAAGAAAGAAAAACTGATGAATATCTGCGAACAAGAATTAAAGCCGTGGAAACTGACAAGTGCGCCTGACAAGAGTGGAGAGTATTTTGTGGAAAATGTGTTCCAGCAAATACCAACCCTTACTGACAAGGTTCGTAAAATGATTTCAAACTACCGCTTTGGAGAGCCAACGACATCTAAGGTCGCTGACACTCAACAGCAACAAGCTAGCAAGCTTGAGGAGCATTTTAGCGAGCAGAAAACCAATTTTAGAGCCTTCCAAAGGCTTCTAAATTACATTGACGTTGACAAAATTACGGAGAAGTGGGAAATGGAGGATGAACTTCGGAATCTTCAAGCTCGATGGGAAACAATTGACAACTTGCATTTAAAAATTGACAACATCCTACAGGGCTCAGACATCGATTACGAAGAGAGATATTCGGTATACGAGAAGAAGTACCGATTGACAAAGAAAGCGTTAAACCAAATAATTTCGGCAGCTACTCATGTGTACAAATGTACTCCGCAAATGGAAGTACCTAACTTCTATGGTGACTATTCCCAATGGCCGACATTTTTAGATTTGTACAAATCGGCGATCCATGACAACCCCGTTCTATCTAAAGCGCAAAAGATGCAACACTTGAAGGGAAAACTGAAAGGAGAAGCTCTACGTCTTGTTCAGCATCTCAGTGTAACTGCTGCATGGGATCTACTACACCATCGCTACAACAATTACCAGTTACTGTTTTCTCGGCAAATAGAACTATTTTTAAACCAACCGGTTATGCATAAACAATCCTCACATGACATTAAGAAGCTACATGATATGACGATGGAGTGCTTACATGTCATACACAACCTTGGAATTGACACAACCACTTGGGATCCGCTTCTTGTTCATCTCCTGACCAAAAAACTTGACACATTGACACTAAGCAACTACAAGGAGTCTCGTAAGGCACCCAGGGACCTGCCAACTTTGGACGAATTTACTGCATTTTTAGAAACCAAGTTCATCGCATTGGAGCTTATAAGCAAGAGAACCTGCAGGATCCTCAGCATAAAACCAACTGACATCCAAGCCCAAGGATACATTTTCCTCGGCAAAATAAAGACATCGTATAGCAAGCCAAATTTCCAAAACTGCAACAAGACATCCAGGATCTCCTACTGAGATGGAGAACGTACATTTTGCAATGCAATTTGCGTATTGTGCAATGTTAATCACGAATTGTATCAATGTAAGAAGTTTGAATTGATGTCGCCTGAAGCAAAATTGAGAACAGTTTCGAAACACGGAATGTGCAAAAACTGTGTCTACGTGCACGAACGCAACTTATGCAATTCACGAAAACATGCAAAATTTACTTTAATTAAAATTAAAGACACAAGTGGAAAAAACCAACGAAGAACGTTGAAAAAGATGACATTGAGCTTATCAAAGAAGATAACTTGCCGCCCGCGAAGTGGGCCATGGGACGAGTAAAACAGGTACACCCCGGCAAGGATGGTTATGTCCGTGTCGTCACGTTAAGGACAAAGGCCAGATAAATCCAACGACCGGTGATAGAACTAGCTCCGTTGGCTATTGAAAAATCGGCACAAACCATTACAACTGACCAAGATCCGCGCCCGAAAAAACAAACAAAGCTTTGTGACATCTATGTTGCTACTACTCCTGACATGCGTTTTACCGGTTACGTCCCGGACCCTCCGTATTAACAACATTCAAACCAAAAACTCGTTATATTTTGACAAAATTGCAGACATACCGATCATACAAGACGAATGGAAAATGGTCGCATTTTACAATATGACTACATATTGGGATAGCATAATTGAAATCGAAAACTACGTTAAACTCATACAAACAAAATGCAGTGACGATTACACGTGTGCCCCAATTATTACACAATTCGATCACGAATTAAATGAACTTCGTCACTACAACGATTTGCTGACAACCCCAAATAACACAAACCGCTAACGAAGAGGCCTAGTTAATGGAGTTGGCTATTTAGCTAATACCCTATTTGGAGTCCTAGATAACCGATTCGCAGAAAAATATGGAAAGGATATTGACACAATTGCAAAGCGAGAAGACCACATTTTCAACTTGTACAGAAACCAAACTTCTATACTAGAAGCACACAACAACATTCTCAATTTGAATCCATCTCCAAGACCGTCCATAACTTTACTACAGATATAAATCAAGCGCAGACAACGAGTTTACTCATATTGACCTCCTTCTCATTACTCTCATCAATGGTAGCAGCTGACGTTATCATTTCAAATTTAAGAAGAATCCAAGACACTCTAGTTGACACCGTCACAGATATTTACTACGGAAGACTAAACGTGCACTTATAACCCCCTGAACAAATACAACAGCAATTAGAGTTGATATCTGGCACCTACAGGATGATTGCAATATACCCGTTGATCACGTTGGAGACCTATATGGATTATTGCATATTCAAGCTAAGGTGACTCATAAGTCCTTAATCATGGAGATACGTCTACCCTTGCTAAATCGTGAACAATTCGAATTAGACGCGATTATTGACATTCCACAAAGAAACGGAAACAACACCATATACATCTCCACTTGGACAAAATATATGACAATCAACGTGAAGAAAGATACCGTAATTCCAATGCAGAACCTGACATACAAGCCTGCATCTCTCACAAAAATAACAAAATGTTCTGTCCGTTAAACCACCCTGTATACACAATGAAAATCGGCGAATCTATCTGCGACATGCAACTTGTGATTAATAACAATAATAACACGCCCGGGACACCTGGTTGTTTACATACTGTGACGAGCATCCAATACGCGTGATATGCTCAAACGACGTATCTACTGAAAAATTGACTTATAAAAGCGTATCGAAACAATGTTTGAAATTTGTGTCATTATAATCAATTTTTATTTTTCAGAATGAAAACTTGTTTTGCGTAAAGGGCATGCGCGGGGAAGGGTAAGGCGCGGGCGGAATTCATGTGCCGACCAGGCTGCCTAGCGGGTGTTTGTTTTCTATTATTACTCTATGCATACATATAGTAATAGTAGTAATAAGTGCGACAAAGACAAACAGCGATTTTTCAGTCGCTCGTCTTTATTTTTCATAGTAAAGAAAGCAATAATATAAAACTTAAGTAAGTTAAGGATAATTAATGTAAACGTAGTCCATAAGGGACTGCAACGGCGGATCTGTGTGCCACGGTAAACCTAGTTTACCATTTAAACAGTATTTTGGCAAATTGTCACAGATAATTTGTAACTAATAAATATGTAATTTATGCATCAAGGCGGTTTGTTTACAGAGTGGCTATCGTGAAACGCGAAAATCGAAATATCGTTATCTGCCTCTCGGTTGGACTAGCAAAGGGCCGGGCTTGACTTAATAAATTTTTCATCAGTGTGATGTCATAATAAGGCTGTTTTTATTAACTTATCGTATATAACACATAAAAATAAGCAACTTTTCTTTAACACATTTTTTTTAATTAAATAATTTCGAAGTTATGGGGCCCTGAAGGTTAAGTACAATTTGGACTATTTTGGTTGGAATGGTGTCATTATGACACATAATTTATTTTGTAGAATGTGTTAAAATAAGCAAGTTTTATAAGAAACATTTTTTTACCCAAAAACATCGAAGTTACCGGACTTTGAAGATTGACTACATGGACTAAAAAAAACTATAAAATTTGCGGCATAAACGGCTGTATCTTTTGATTGCGTTGGCTTAGAAGTCTGATTTTTTCACAGCTCCAAGGGACAATAGACCTGAATATTTGATATAAATTTCAGCTTGATACCTCCACGCGTTCCTGAGAAAAATGGTCTTGACAGACAGACAGACAGACGGACAACAAAGTGATCCTATAAGGGTTCCGTTTTTTCCTTTCGAGGTACGGAACCCTAAAAATGGCCGAGGTAATGAACTCTGAACTTGTTCCTCCTTTTTGTAAAGGGTCGGCAACGCGCATGTGACACCTCTGGTGTTCCAGGCATCCATATGCTACTGCTTACCATCTGGCGAGCCGTATGCTTGTTTGCCACGTTGTGGTATAAAAAAAAAAGAGTAAAATAAGAATACAATTAAACAAAATAAACGGAATAAAAACAGAATCAATACAAAATGACAAAATAAAAACAAAATACGGACGAAAAGAAAAAAACAAAAATAAAACAAATTAAAAAAAAAATACGTTAGTGTCGTGGAACACTCGGTTAGAACGAAGTAATATTATTTAATTTTTGACTTTTGCGTATTTTTTGTCGTTTTTGAATTTTTTGAAATTATAGATTTATGATATTTTTGAGAATTTTGAGATTTTTGAGATTTTTGAGATTATAGAAATTTTTTAACTTGACTTTTTTCACTTTGTCACTTCTCACTTTCACTTTCACTTCACTTTATTCTATGTTTCATTTTTTTATTTCATTCCATTTCACATGTTTCTCAATGCTTTTTCGTGACGGTCACGTGACTTTTTTTCGCCTAGCCCCCCATCCGCGAACCGTCCGATAAGGAACTTCGTTCCAATAAAACAGAACTAAATAAAAATATTACGTTGCGTTTTCTACCCGTAATTCACGATGCTTGAAATCTTCGAAAATGTACTCAACAGTCTAGTCAAAACACAAATAAAGCGGCTACCGCTCAAAAAGGTACGTATTGGCGAGACACGCACGAGTTTATTGCCCTACTCGCCGGCTTCCCGCGACTCGCTCCTCCGCTCAGTTCCTTTGTCGAGTATGTCAGCTTTATCACCCCGCGCGCGCCTACGTGAGCAAGTACCTAGATCGTAACAGCTAAGATGCCAGCGCCTGGTTGACCCATGGATTAGCTTGTTAAGAAGCGAGCCGGGGGTCTATTTCTAGTGGTCATTACAGAAGTAAGCCGAACAGGCGTACCATCAAGGTCACGCGCTATAGTTAAGAAGATTTTCTCTGAACGCAAATATTGTTTCTGTTTAATTTTAGACGAAATATCATTGATGAAAGTGACACAAATTGAAATATCTACTTTAAAATCCCTTTTTGATTATTAGAATGTGAACTCTGATGACTTTAATAATTAATTAAAACGATAACAGCCTAAAAATACGAAATTACCAAGAAACTTAAATTTTCATTGCTTAATTTGACACATATTGATTTTATTGACATATTTTGAGGTGATGATATAGTTAATCCTTATTTTATGAACTCTAATATTTTATACGTAGTTTTTTAGCGTTGTCATACTATATAAAATGCACTCGACGTAAATGACACAAACTAGTTTTGTACAACAATAAAACTGTTCTAAATACAAAACAGTTATATTTTCTAACTCTAATATTCTTTTACTCAAGTTATGGCAAGCTAAAAAAGTTAACCTCAAATTATTGAATTACAAAAAAGCACCAATTGAATATGACACAAACCGCACTGAAAGATTCTCATGTACACACTGTATTTCCAACTTCAATAATAAGTGACTTTAGAATTTTCGAAACTTAACCCTCAAAATATTGCTAACGAGACGGGACTACTAGCATACATGTGATTTACATAATGAACCCATTCTTGCACAGTCATATGATGGCTCGAGTGTTATGTCTGGAAGACATAAAGGTCTGCAAGCACTCATTAAAGAGAAGTATCCACATGCTATTTACGTTCATTGTCTAGCACATTAACTTAATCTAGCTGTGGTAGACTCATGCGCTAATGTGTCACCTGTGGCTAGCTTTTTTAATAATCTTGAAGCATTGCACATCCATTTTTCACAGCCTGGCAACCACGAACATCTCAAAAAATTGCAAGATGCTCTTGAAGTAAAGACTGGTCGTGAATTAGGGAGTTTAAGTACCACAAGATGGAGCTGTCGCTTTGAAAATTGTAGGGCTGTAATAAATAATTATGATGCACTGAAAGCTGCACTAGAAGAAGAAATACGTCAAAATAAAGACAAGCATGTGGCAGAAGCGATTGGTTTATTGAGTTCATAGTTTGCTTACACGTGCTTTACTCGGCATTACTAATTATCCATGGATTAAGCAAATACTTTCAAGGCAAAAATGCAACTCTCGGACGAGCCGGTAACATGATAAAACGCATCATTGGTACTTTTGAACAAAACCGGAACAATTTTGATGATTGCTGGACACAAATAGAAGAATTTGCAGAAAAACATGAAATTTGCCTGGAACCTACACGAGTAAGCAAACGCAAGCATAATAGAGTCGGTGAAGGTAGCAGGGATGGAGACTTTGTTATTGAATCCACACTCGGCAGAAGGAACATTGGACCAATCCAATATTCCTTCTGCCGAGTGTGGATTCAATAACAAAGTCTCGAAGGATTGACTTGCCTGCTGATTTACGCCCCAGAGAATATTGGAAAATTAATATATATTACCCATTATAGCACTTCACTACTATTTTATTCACTTTTGGGTTACTTAGGCCGTAACACTCGTGATGGCAGAGAGAACAAAGAACACCTTGGGAAAAAGATATTTATTGTTCAGTTTTCTTATAAACGACCTTTGCGTTCAACAGTTCAAGAGAGAATGCTCAACCGACCTCGTTCGTTCGCCATGCTGCCGTTATTTTTTTTTCGCAAACCCAGCTTTGTGATTGGTCTATCGACTTTGTTGACAGCCAATCACAAACCTCCAAATACCGTCCTCTGATTGGTCAACCAATCAGCGGCAAGGGATTTGACTAATTGATTTGGATAATTTAAATTATAAGTTAAAGTATAATTAATTAATTCGTATTTTAGTTTATTATTTACATTAATGCTTTAATTTAAAGGTTGCCAAATTTCGAACCCTAACAATCGTCCATCCTGACATCGTGTGCGTCCCTGCACACGGTCCCAGGTGGAACCCTAACAATCGGAATATCGGCGGTTGAGCATACTGCACAAAAATTGAAATATCCAATGACACTAATAATACAGTAATAAATGGAATACAATCAGGAGTTTCTTATACTATAGGTACTCATATTAAGTTTTTATTTACATAAATAGTATTTTGTGATATCAACGTATGAACTCAAATAAACCAACTACAATATATATAAAAAATTAACAATGTATAAAAGTTCAAAAGAAGAACGACTCAACTTAGAACCAATCGAATGAGACTTAAACTTTAACATTTTCTAACGTACAATCTAAAGGTAATCGACGATCGATTAATCGGTTACCCTGTATGAAACTAAGCTAACCTTGACGATCGATTAATCAAGGATGTCACCGCTAATCACATATTTAGGCCGATCGATTAAGCTTAAATGTGATCAGTTAGACAATTACAGCTCTAACACTAACGCTATGATGCGAACCAATCGATTCTCGCATCGAACCTCGACGATCGATTAATCGAGGGATGTCTAGCTGACCTGTCGCTCAACCCGATCGATTAAGCTTTCGCGATGTCAACCAGACGAACAACCCTGGTACTGATGATCGGGCGCGAGCCAATCAATTTTCGCGTCCAATCTGTAATGGAATACATTAAAAACGCTACCTCGACTTCGTGGGTTTCCTGAATCCCGCTCGAAGCCGGCGGGACAATAATGTAATGTCCTTCATTTTCCTCGGACTAAAAGAAATAGAAAAAAACCCGGCCAAGTGCGAGTCGGACTCGCGCACCGAGGGTTCCGTACAAACCTGTAGGTATATAGGGATAGTAACTTTAAAATTATTAAAAATACTTTATTATATGATGTAACTAAAAATTTACGGTTTTCGCAATTTTTCCTTTATCTATGCTATATGAAGTTTCTTCGTGCCAAGTTTCAAGTTTCTGAGTTTACGGGAAGTACCCTTTGGGTTTTGAGTTTCTTGCGAGTACTCAGTTTCAAAATATGCGACTTAAATTGCTATTTCTTTTGATTGCGTTGACATAAAAGTTTGGTTTTGCTACATCTGAAAGGTCCTATAGCCCTGAGTATTTGACATGAATTTCAATTGAATACCTCTACGCGTTTACGAGGAAAAAGGTAGTAAGTTTAAAATTAAAAAAAATATTTTTTTGTTTGATTTTACAAGAAATTTCTTTTTGTAATTTTTCCATTGACTATGCTATATGACGTTGCTTCGTGCCAAATTTCAAGTTTTTGAGTTCACGGGAAGTACCCCGTAGGTTTTGCGAGTGCCGAAATGTTGGAATTGGGGGCATCAGGGCAGGTAACATCATTTGTTGCAATTGTTGCTCCTAAAGAAGATATTGAAATTGATAAGAATATTGCATTTTGTTTAACAATACGAGTAAATGGGTAGACATTAAAAGGTTCATTATTTTTACTTTTATCTGCTGGTTCCTTTGCTGATTCTGAAAAAAAAAGAAAAAAATATATATATATATATAAAGTCCTCCTCATCGATTGCGATGACGGCGACCCTAATGCAAACCCTGTAGAGGTTGACTATTGTGAGCCCTAATATGGCTAACTAGGCCGAACTTGGTCTAAAATACCCTATTGCACATGTGGCAGTAGAGCTGGCCAGTTGCGTTGTAGGTGTACACGTAAGAGGGCTTAGGTCTCTCTTTACGTAGTTGCCTCTCCTATCGACCTATCTCCTGATATTGATATATACAGGCAACAGGATCACTGCCTGCCTGCCTAGTAAATAATAATAATAATATATAGGTAATAACAATAATACAACGTACAATAAACACAAAAATTATAAAACGAATGTGGGACAAGTTTGGACTGAAGCGTTATTGTATTTTGTTAGAAATAATAAATAAATATACTTACTTTCAACAGCTGCACCTCCTTTTGTTTGGCTTTGATCCATTTTTTTACATCACTAGATTCAAACGTGACTCCTAGTTCTTTAAAACACATTTTTATAAGTTTTTTTTGGCTTGTTTTTTTAGGGATTTATTCCCAAAGCACCTATGGGAAACATCCCATAACATTGGGAAATATTTAACCATTAGGTCCTTCGGGTTATTCATAATATAACAAAAAAATATTATTATTTTCTCTCTCTAAATGAGTCTACGTAACGGACGTATAACAGGTACTTACAATTCAAAAATTAACGAAATTTAAAGTCAAAATTTAGATGGGATTGATACATGGTACCAATTAAAAAAAACCGGCCAAGTGCGTGTCGAACTCGCGCACCGAGGGTTCCGTACAAATCTATAGGTATATAGGGGTAAGTAGTAACTTTAAAATTATTAAAAATATTTTTATTATATGATGTAACTAAAAATGTATGGTTTTCGCAATTTATCCTGTATCTGTGCTATAAGACGTTGCTTCGTACCAAATTTCAGGATCCTGAGTTCACGGGAAGTACAGTACCCTGTAGGTTTTAATTCCCATGCGATTTTTGAAAATTTGCGGAATTTTGCGGCATAAACGGCTGTATCTTTTGATTGCGTTGGCATAGAAGTTTGATTTTTTCACAGCACCAAGGGACAGTAGACCTGAGTATTTGATATAGATTTCAGCTTGATACCTCCATGCGTTCGTGAGAAAAATTATCTTGACAGACAGACAGACAGACAGACAGACAGACGGACAACAAAGTGATCCTATAAGGGTTCCGTTTTTTCCTTTCGAGGTACGGAACCCTAAAAACATCAAATGCATACGGAAAATCTAAGGTCATTATTGAGAGTAGTAAGTAAATGATTGTGGAAAGGCCTTAACTTAATTAGGTCCATCTAGTGTTAAGTAGCTGAAAGTACGACAAAGTTAGAATTATACTTATCAATCATGGGTCAACAGATGGGGTATAATAGGATTACAAAACGTGTATAAACGGTATAAAATAAACGGTGGGCTTTGCAGTAGATAAAAGCCATATAAACAACATATCAAGAGTTCCGATTCACAATTCTAACGAGAAGTTGATTATTATTAACTTTTTAAACCGCTACATGAAAGGACTTCGTCGCGTCTGCGCGTGTGAAGAAAAATATCACAGCTGAGGAGATCGGTTTCCAGGGAAATACGCAGAGGATTTATATAAACGACCATTTGACACCCGAAAATAAAAAGTTGCTAACCCTAATAATAAGATTCATGTGCGGAAGGACGATAACTCTAAAGTTCATATTATTAATAACGAGCGTGATTTAAACAGATTAACTTAAGTTGTTATGTTTACTTCTTACCGTCTGATTTTATAGTTGGTTTATTGTATTTAATTAGTTCAGTTAAAATTTTGAATACCGTTGATCGGCACATCTGGCCCACCTATTGATTAGCGCTCGGCCTTATCGCTGTCTGGTGCAGTTGCCGGGAATGCATGACACGCTCACTTAAAAATACCTCTTTCTTTTACACTGCTTAAATAATTTGCTCAATTATTGCCCATATCTCTTTTGCACGCATGGCTCTCATTCTATGGTTGTTTATAAAATAACATCACGCGTTCCATTTCTCAACGCCCCGCTATTTAATTCTATAATGTCCTTTGGTTGTATGCATTATTTAACACTTTGACTACCGAGAACCCGCCTGGTAGGTACTCGTAATGTTTGCTCAGATGCCGGGCACGCGGCGTGCGGCATTGCGTTGCACGTCGTAGCCCGCCTGGAGGGTTCGTCGGTTTCTGGGGTATTGTTCAAAATTTTGCCCGGTTGCGAAAGTGTTAAAATACTTCTCTTATTTGTTAATCACGCAATTTTACTTATAATCATTACATAAATGGCTAATGCTATGATGGGTGAGTACCCTTCTATGTACTACCAGAACGTTGGGGGGCTTAGGTCGAAAACATTTACATTTTATCGCAATTTAAGTTTGGCCTCTTTTGACATTGTAATTCTAACCGAGACGTGGCTAGTGGATGGAGTTTTGGATTCTGAATTGTTTGATGATAGGTACGTTGTGTGGCGGCGAGATCGGGACGTCAATATAACGGGTCAAGGTCGTGGTGGGGGCGTGATCATAGCTACTCGCCGTGAACTGATGGTAACCCCGCAGCCTTCTTTCCAGTCATCTGCAGAGGATTTATGGGTTACGCTTACACTAAAGGAAAACCGGGGTAGACCAATAAAAGTTCACTTGTGCGTGTTGTATTTGTGTAAACAAAATAATGGTTTTACTTTTTCGCAACAGCTAGATAATTATTTGAGTAAAGTAAATAATATAGTGTTGAACAACCCCGACGATAAATATTTGCTAATTGGAGATTTTAACATGAGTAATATCGTATGCACAGCGCAGGACTCCGTTATCGTTCCGTCAAATTACGTAAGTAGCGATGAGTGCAGTTTTGTTGACGAATTTCACGCTGTAAATTTTAATCAGTACAATGGCATCTTAAATCGTTTTGGCATGATGTTAGATTTAGTTATATCGAATGACCTTGTATGTGTTAGTCACTGCACGAGTCCTTTAGTGCCTATTGACCCATATCATGAGCCTCCTCTCATTGTTAAAATGGAGTATACTACGATTGACCCTCTGCAGTCGGCTCCCCTAGTTAAATATTTTTAGAATAAAGGTGACGACACATCTATCAATAGCGAATTAGCGTCTATAGGTTGGGAAAAGGAGTTTTCAAGTCGCTCACTGACCCAGTCGTTGGATTTCTTTTACACGAATTTTCACAAACTTAGAGACAAATTTGTGCCCAGTAAAAATATTAAAATAGATAAATATCCCGCGTGGTTTTCTTTTCCTTTAAAGAAAGCCATAAGAGAAAAATATAAATATTTAAAAAAATACAAAAGATACAAGAATATTTCAGACTTAACTTCATTTCATATTTTGAGGGACAGAGTTCGTAAATTAGAACAGGAATGCTTTACTACTTTTGTGCGTAGTTCTGAAAAAAGTATCACTAGTAATCCAAAAAAATTTGGTCATTTGTTAAATCTCGCTCAACTTCCCACGGCCTTCCTAGCAGCTTAAAATATGGAAATCAGCTGGTAAATACAGGACCAGATATTTGTGAGGCTTTTTCTGATTACTTTTTTACCAATTTTTCACCATCTATTAATTCGACTACTTATCAATCGCCGGTTCCTAGCACTGAGTCAATAGTTAACTTAAATTCAATTGAGGTTGACCTAGGTCTCGTCACCACCTTACTGCTTAAGTTAGACCCCTCCAAATCTGCGGGCCCCGATCAGCTACCCGCACAGTTCTTAATTAATTGTGCGAAGACCCTGGCGCGCCCGATAGTCTTGCTTTTTCAGCGTTCCTTCTCGGAGTGCTCTATACCTTCTATATGGAAATGTGGGTAATCACCCCCGTACATAAAAAAGGGCCTAAGACTGATGTTGCGAATTACAGGCCCATTTCCATATTGTGTATTTTATCAAGAGTGCTTGAAAAAATTGTTTTTAGTCAAGTTTATAATTCATTAAGTAATCATTTGAATGCTAACCAACATGGTTTTCTGCGGCGCAGATCTACAGCATCTAATCTTATTCTGTTGAACGATTATGTTACTGATGCTATGGATAGTGGGCTCCAAGTTGATGTTATATATACTGATTATAGAAAATGTTTTGATCGTATTGACCACGGTTTATTATTATCAAAACTGAATAACATCGGGATAAATGGAGATTTTCTGCGATGGTTTACATCCTATATCAAGAACAGGACTCAGGCTGTGGTCGTAAATAATTATATATCTGGGTGGGTTACTGTTCCTAGTGGGGTACCGCAAGGGTCCTTGCTAGGGCCATTGCTCTTTAACATCTTTGTTAATGACATTGACAAGTGTCTCAAGTATTCTAAGCTCCTTTGCTTCGCCGATGACATGAAAGTTTTCCTAAAAATAAAATCTAATGATGATTCGACCTAGCACGCCACTGTCATTTAAACAGATTAGATCTGAATCCCTCTAAATGTTTTGCAATGACCTTCTCGCGCCAACGTAACTTAATCACTACTAATTATGCCTTAAAGGGTTTAACTCTTGAGAAAGTATCATCTATGAGAGACTTAGGTGTCATACACGATTCTAAACTAATTTTTGATACACACATCAATAGCATGATTAGTAGCGCTCTTAAATCACTAGGTTTCATAATGCGCAATTCGGTTCACTTCACTCAAGCCAAGACACTTAAAGTGCTTTATTGCTCCTTTGTTAGAAGTAAGTTAGAATATGCCACTCAGGTATAATACATAGATTGATAGAATTGAACGCGTTCAGGAAAAATGTGCGAAATTTCTTTGCTTTAAATTAAAGTATCCCTACAGCTCTTCCTACTATCTCACTGACCTCTATTATTTACACTGGACAGGCTGTTCCATACAAATGACAGCTAATTTTGTGTGCCAATTTGAAGCGCCACTGCGAGTGTCCCAAGAACTAATTTTGACGTTTATTGCAAATGGCCACCGTAGGAGATTGCAACAGGGTTGAGATTTGTAAGTATTTTAATTTTATTTCGTGGTATTTAAGTGGGATTTCATATCACATTGTGAAAGTTGAGCTAAATAAACATGAGGAAATGTGTGTTTTGTAAAACTCGCTACAGAAAAGGGAGTAAAACGTCATTTCACAGGTACGTGTATTAAAATGTTGTTTTTATTCAAAATTGACCTGAAATTGTGTCTAAAGCATTGATTACTATCTGAAAATTGTTTGTAATGATATCTTAACTATATAATGATGCTTTTCGGATGTATTTCGAGCGGATTGATGTAAAAAATTGTTTTGTCTAAAATGCACTAGTGATTGACAAATCCTTATCGATAAAATGTCGATATTCAATAGCAAAAGTTGATTTAGCTCAGGTTGATTCAGTAGTTGTTCTACACCCGTCTTTCGGCATTGTGGTAGTATTATCTACTCTTAAAACTAGACTGCTTCTGTCAATAAACATGGGTAGAATTAAAAAATAAAACGTGGGTTAGCCCTATATACTATGCGAGGTCGATTTAATCGACGACTGAAATTTGAGTCTTATAATACGTATGCAGAAAAATAGTCGTAGTTTTAGTAATATTTTTTTTGTTGTGTCTCATTATCATTACACAATATATAGATCTAGTAATTAATTCTTTTTGCAGATTTCCTTCCGAGTTGACGCTAAGAAACATCATCATATCATCATCATCATCATCATATCAGCCGAAAGACGTCCACTGCTGGACATAGGCCTCCCCCCAAAGAGTGCCACAATGACCGGTCCTTCGCCACCCGCATCCAGCGGACTCCCGCGACCTTCACCAGGTCATCAGTCCACCTTGCGGGGGGTCTACCCACGCTGCGCCTTCCGGTTCGTGGTCGCCACTCGAGAACCTTTCCGCCCCAACGGCCATCGGTTCTACGAGCAATGTGCCCCGCCCACTGCCACTTTAGTTTAGCGATTCGGAGGGCTATATCGGTTACTTTGGTTCTGCTGCGGATGGCCTCATTTCTGATGCGATCACGCAGAGAGACTCCAACCATAGCCCTCTCCATTGCCCTTTGGGGGACTTTGAGCTTTCTTATGAGCCCCATTGTAAGCGACCACGTTTCAGTACCATATGTCATCACTGGCAACATACACTGGTCAAAGACTTTCGTCTTGAGACACTGCGGAATATTGGACAAAAAGATGTGCCGTAGCTTCCCGAACGCTGCCCAACCGAGTCGGATTCGTCGATTGACCTCTTTCTATTGTTGGAAGTTGGATCTACCTAACTGGACAGTATGTCCTAAGTATATATAATCGTCCACAACTTCGAGTGTAAAGTCTCCGATTGTAACGGGAGTTGGTGCTACATGGGTATTTGACATGATCTTCGTCTTATCCATGTTCATCTTTAGACCAACTCGCTCGGAGGCTTTACTGAGGTCATCGAGCATCGTACTCAAATCTTCCATGGTCTCAGCCAAGACTACTATGTCGTCAGCAAACCGAAGGTGAGTGATGTACTCGCCGTTTATGTTGATGCCTAGCCTTCTCCAGTCCAGAGTCTTGAAAACATCCTCCAGTGCAGCGGTAAACAGTTTAGGAGAAATAACATCTCCTTGCCTGACTCCCCGCTGCAACGGAATAGGCTTCGAGTTCTGGTCCTGGAGTCGAACTGACATAGTGGCGTTCTCGTACAAACACTTCAGCACTTCGATATAGCGATAGTCCACTTGGCACCTCTGGAGAGATGGTAGTACAGCCCAGGTTTCGATCGAGTCGAAGGCTTTCTCGTAGTCCACGAACACTAAGCAGAGGGGCAGGTTATACTCCTCTGTCTTCTGTATAACCTGACGGAGCGTATGGATGTGGTCTACGGTACTAAAGCCTCTTCGGAAACCGGCTTGTTCGGGAGGCTGGAAGTCATCTAGCCTGCGTGCGAGACGATTCGTAATGACTCTTGAAAACAGCTTATAGACATGGCTCAGAAGTGAAATGGGTCGGTAGTTCTTCAGTAACGCTTTATCACCCTTTTTGAAGAACAATACCACCACACCTCTATTCCATGCCTTAGGCGTTCTCCCTTCTAGTAAAACGGAGTCGAACAACTTCTGAAGGGCCATAAGGACCGGTTTACCACCCGCCTTCAGAAGTTCGGCTGTAATTCCGTCTTCACCAGGTGCCTTATTGTTTTTGAGCTGTTTAAGAGCCATTCTAATCTCGTACAGGCTGATGTCCGGGATGTCTTCGGTATAATGTCGGGTCAGTCTAGCTCTAGGGTCTTCCGCCAGATCAACTTGAGGTCTGCTAGTTGATGTGTATAGCTGTCCATAAAAGTCCTCTATCTCCCCCAGAAGCTCGGGTCTGGATGAAACGATTCTACCATCCTCAGTTTTTAATTTGGCGAGCTGGCTCTGCCCAATAGACAAATCTCTTGAGAAAACTTTAGAGCCCTTACGAGTATTCTGCTCAATGGCCTCTTCAATACGATTTGTATTGAATTGGCGCAAATCACGGGTAAGGGACTTAGAGATCCGTTTATTGAGCTGCCAGTATAATGACGCATCTGCTGAGGATTGCAGAACCATCTCTCCTTTCCTCGATGAGTTTCAGAGTGGAGTCAGAGAGCCTTTTCGTTCTGTTGCTCCGTTGGGCCTTAAAAAACTTAGACCCAGTACTATGGACAGCTTCCACAAACCCGTCGTTGAATTCGTCCATATCGCCGCCTAGACAATCGAAACGGTTTTGGAGTTCCAGCTGGAAGCTCTCAGGGTTTTGGATTTGAATTGCTGCTGGACGGAGCGTAGACTTCATCAGTCGAGAGCGCTCTAGCTTAACACATATATTCAATGTGCCTCTCACCAGACTGTGATCACTTCCGGTTTTAACCGTATTGATCACAGAGACATCATTGAATATATGCTTCTTCGTCGACATGATGAAGTCAATCTCGTTTTAGTTGCACCGTCGGGACTCATCCAGGTCCACTTCCTGTGCTCACGTTTCTTGAAGAAGGAGTTCATCATGTAGAGTCCCTCCTTCTCCAAGAAGCTAGCCAGTAGTTGGCCCCGCTGGTTCCGACTTCCAAATCCAAATTGCCCCACTCTCAGCTCTTCACCATCTCTCTTGCCCAGTTTCGCGTTGAAGTCCCCCATAACAACGGTGAAGTAGGTTTTGGAGCTATGCATGGCCTTCGATATATCCTCATACATAGCCTCCACCTCGTCATCGGAGTGTGCCGAAGTCGGCGCATACACCTGTATGACCTTCAACGAGTACCTCTTGGATACTCTGAGTATGAGGTACGCCACCCTAGTCGACACACTCTCGATCTTCACCACGTTGTTCACGAGGGACTTATGGACGATGAACCCGACACCTCCCTGGGACTGTTGGTCGCCCTCCCGGAAATAAAGCAAGTTGCCGGACTTTAGGATTATCGTTTCCTCCCCCTCTTTTCGGACTTCAGATAACCCTATGACATCCCAACGCAACTTGCTCAATCCTTACTCCAGTTCCACTATCTTTTCGTCGTTCCGCAGTGTACAGGTGTTATATGTTGCCAGGGCCAGAAGTCGTCGGTGGTGGTAGCCGGATCTTTGCCGGAGATTCTTAGCACCCCTGACCCCGCTAGTACCCTGGCCGCTACCATAACCAGGGCACCGGGGGTCGCCGGACACTCGGGGCCGTGGTTTTTTGGTTCTTATCATGGGGGGGGGTGGGGGGTGAATGCCGTAATCGGCAGGATGCTGCTGCCCATCCCCCGGTGGTCTTGGCCGTAGTTTTAGGACATACTCCGGGTCCACTAAGAAACATGTGGTTACAAAATATGAATGCCTTTAACTGGACCCCAAAGGAAACAGATTATCTTTGTTCCAAACATTTTGACACCAAGTGTTTCGTCACACATAACACCCGAACAGCTCTGAAATCGGGTTCTGTTCCTACGTTGTTTGAAGGATTGTTTGAAAGTAAGTAGTTAATATGGCTTAATAATATGTAATTGCTGATCAGATTTTTATCAAACAGTGGTAAGAAAAGTAAATATAGCTCTTTTATTGAATAATCTAATATATTAAATAATCTAACTAATCTACTAAATGTTGTATCAGGTTATTGGCGTTCTAATTTTATTTTCTAGTTCCAGATCAAAATGTTTATGAAGAGCTTAAGAGGCCTTATTCCCAAAATGCGCGTAATTTGCGAAATGCATCATTTTCTTCGGAGGTTATAGCGAAAATGCTTTGTGTTTTTAAATTAACTTTTAATGCATATAAAAGTCCGTTCCTTTATCTAGACGGCCATGGGAAAAAAAAATACATTTTTGAGAAAAAAACCTGAACAACATGGCTTCTCTTGGCAGGCCTCTTCAGAGTTTGCAGTTAGACGTCTGGTTTTTTTTCAGATTACTCAAATAAAGGGAACCTTTCTTATAAAATTTGAATACAATTCAATTCAGTATATCATGTCCAAGCCATGGTAAGAAAAATTGAAGATTCATCTTGGATAATAGACAAAATACCTTCTGAATATTGCAATTTTTTTGATGAAAACAGGTTTACATTTAATTTTTTTCACGGAAGTCCTATAAATATTCTGCCCTAAAAATATAAATATATTAAAGTTCAGCTATAGATCTACCACGAAAAAAAAAATCATTACTGTAACGCAAAATTTAAATAAAGTGTAATTTTTTGAAGATGACTCTAAATCGGTTAAAAACTTGACAAAACACATCGCGCCGTCGTCTCTGGCTCAGTATGGAACGAGAGCTCACAGACGACGGACCTGTGCTAAATCGTCCTACGCGCATTACGTAAGTTTGCCAGCTAGATACACTAAGAGGCCACTAAAACGGGTAACCTTTTATGAAATCCCCAACACGTAGTGACCTGTTTCCATTGCCCTATAGTTGCGAGAAGTGCGATGGAATTATAAAGATCCTTGAAATAAAAGATTGAAATATTTACTTTACTATAATATTATTATAGTACATTACTTACCAAGGACTGTAAAAGAAAGAAAGCTCGAAATCGTAGGTATTTGTAACCCGAGCCGCAGGCGAGGGTTGTAAATATGCGATAGAGGGCTTTCTTTTTTACTGCCCGTGGTGAGTACACAATTAGCGTAGCGTGCGGTAAAACTCACATTATGGCCAGGTGTGACGTAAAATGATTTTTTATTTGAAAACTAGACAATTTTGTCAATATCGTCATGGTAATCATTTTAAAAACAAAGATGGCGGTCATACACTTTACGGTAAAAACCGTTATGGTAGTCATTTCCGATTAATTCAGGGGTAGATTTCGGAAAAAAGGACGGTTTTAAAATCAAAGATGGCGGAAACGGAAAATTCTGTCAAAATCGTCATGGTAGTCATTTCCGACTAATTCGGGTAAGCAGATATCGAAAATAATGTCTATTTTGAAATCCAAGAGTGGTCCTACACTTTTTTGTAAAAATCGTTATGGTACTCATTTCCGATTAATTCAGGGGTGTAGATTTCGAAAAAAAGGACGGTTTTAAAATCAAAGATGGCGGAAACGGAAAATTTTGACAAAATCGTCATGGTAGTCATTTCCGACTAATTAGGGTGTGCAGATTTCGAACATAATGTCTATTTAGAAATCCAAGATGGCGGTCAAACACTTTTTTGGTAAACATCGTTATGGTAGTCATTTTCGATTAATTCAGGGGTGTGGATTTCGAAAAAAAGGTCCGTTTTAAAATCAAAGATGGCGGAAACGGAAAATTTTGTCAAAATCATCATGGTAGTCATTTCCGACTAATTCGGGTAAGCAGATATCGAAAATAATATCTATTTTGAAATCCAAATGGCGGTCATACACTTTTTTTTGTAAAAATCGTTAAATTTGTCATGGTAGTCATTTTCGACTAAGGGGGCGTCCATTAATCGCGTCATACGTTTTTGGCTTGTTTTAGACCCCCCCTCCCCCATGGTGATCTTTGGTGATATTTTCAGGACCCCTCCCCCCCCTGTCCAATATGACGTGTAATTTTTTGCTAACTAAAGTAAGTACAGTTTTCTAACACGTAAACCTACTTAAAACTTACTCGTAACACGTAACGTACGTACACGTAAACCGGCCAAGAGCGTGTTGGGCCACGCTCAGTGTAGGGTTCCGTAGTTTTCCGTCCGTCACAGTAAGTGTCCCCACTTAAGAGTAAAAAAAATGGGTTTTTTCAAAACTTTATTTGAAAGCACGTCATTTCATTGTGATTTTGTAGAAATTACAGGTACAATAAACACCTGCTTATACGGTTAAATTCCAAACTTAGTTCAGAAATTATTTTGTAATTTTTTTTCAATAATGATTCAACCTATCAAGTTCAAAATAATTTTCCTAGAAAGTTTTTATAAATTTCTACTTTTGAGATTTTTTCATTTTTTGAAAACTTATGGTTCAAAAGTTAGAGGGGGGGGACACATTTTTTTTACTTCTCGAGCGATTATTTCTGAAAATATTTACATTATCAAAAAATTATTTTACTAAACCCCTATTCATTTTTAAATACCTATCCAACAATATATCACACGTTATGGTTGAAATGAAAAAAAAAAAATCACTCCCCACTTTACGTAAATATTCTCTAATACCCTAATAAATAAAAAATTTCCACTTTTTATTTTACCACTCTGTCGGCGTGATTGATATACATATTAGTACCAAATTTCAGCTTTCTAGTGCTAACGGTCACTGAGATTATCCGCGGACGGACGGACAGACATGGCGAAACTATAAGGGTTCCATATTAGGGGTTAGTTGACTACGGAACCCTAAAAATGAAACAAATACATGTATGTATACATATAAAATAAAATTATCTTTAATAGAAAAAAACCGGCCAAGTGCGTGTCGGACCACGCGGTTTCGTACCTACTATCGAAAAAGTAATATCAAAAGCTCGTATCTGCGTATGAAATGAGTTTTTAGGAGATAACTCAATAATTCCTAAACCGATAATGTTCTCAATTTTTTTCATATTTTTTGGATCAAAAGTGACAGGGGACACACAAGTTTTTTAGATTTACGGGGTGATTCTTTCTTAAAATATTCACTAAATAAATAAAAATTCAAACAGACCTCAATTTTATTTTGAAAGACCTATCGAGTGATGTCTATCATGTCGATATTTGGTAAAAAAAAATTTTTTTGACAATTAATTACATGTTAAAATATCTTTTTCAGCAATTTTACTACAAAATTAAGTAGCGGCAAAGCGGCATACAAAAACACCTTATGTTTAAATATTTATTAAGATACGTTTTATAGTTTCCGAGTAAAATGGCTGTGACATACGGACGGATGGACGGACAGACTCGACAGACGGACATAACGAAACTAAGGGTTACGTTTTTGCCACTTTGGCTACGGAACCCTAAAAACCTACTTCACAAAATAATATGTCAAATGCCATTAAAAATTATATAGAATCATAGTGCTAGTGCAATTTTACTCTGCTTTCGACAGATTGATTCATTTAAAAGTTGATAGTTTTTATTTTATTGACCATAATACAGTATAGCAGAAGGAACAAAAAAATTACACGTGATATGTGTCTAGACCCCCCTCCCCCCTGTGGTGATCATTGGTGATTTTTTCTTGACCCCCTCCCCCCCCCCCCTATACAATATGACGCGATTAATGGACGCCCCCTAATTTGGGTGTGCTGATTTCGAAAATAATGGCTATTTTGAAATCCAAGATGGCGGTCATACACTTTTTTGGTAAAGATCGTTTAATCGAAAATAAGGACCGTTTTAAAATCAAAGATGGCAGAAATTGAAAAATTTGTCAAAATCGTCATGGTAGTCGTCTTCGACTAATTCGGGGGTGCAGATTTCGAAAATAAAGTGTATTTCAAAATCCAGGATGGCGGTCATACACTTTTTACTTAAAAATTGTAATAGACGTCATTTCTGATTAATTCTGGGATGAATAATTCGAAAATAAGGACCGTTTTAAAATCAAAGATGGGGTAAACTGAATATTTTGTCAAAATCGTCATGGTTGTCGTCTTCGACTAATTCGAGTGTGCAGATTTCGAAAATAATGTTTGTTTTAAAATCCAAGATGGAGATCAAACACTTTGGTCAAAATCCATATGGTAGTCATTTCCGATTAATTCAGGGGTGTAGATTTCGAAAATAAGGACCGTTTTAAAATCAAAGATGGTGAAAATGAAAAATTTTCAAATTCGTCATGGAATTCGTTTTCGACTATTTCGGTAACTGTAGATTTTGAAAATAATGTCTATTTTGAAATCCAAGATGGCGATCACACACTTTTCTTGTTATTTTAGCCATTTTCGATTAATTCAGGCGTGTAGATTTCAAAAACAAAGTCCGTTTCAAAATCCAAGAGGGCAGAAATGGTCATTCATTTATAAAAATCGTTGTTATTCAGATATGTCGATTTCAAAAACAAATTCTGTTTTAAAATTCAAGACGGCGGCCATATACTTTTTTGTATCCCCAATTGAATCGAAAATGACTACCATAACGATTATCTAGAAAAAAGTGTATGGCCGCCATCTTGGAATTTAAAACAGACCCTTTTCTCGAAATCTAAACACTTGAATCAGTTGAACAAGATTACCATGAAGATTTTCACAAAAAGGTCATCACTGCTATCTTATATTTTAAAACAGTGTTTATTATCGGAATTTACATTGCCGAATTAATCAACAGCGACTACTATAACGATTTTTACTAAAATTGTATGACTGCCATTTTGGATTTTAAAACAGACGTTATTTTCTAAATCTACACACGTGAATTAGTAAAAATGACTACCATGACGATTTTTACAATAATTGTCCTTTAACACCCATCTTGGATCTCAAATCAGTCCTTATATCGAAATCTACACCCCTCAATTAATCACAAGCGACTACCATAAAATTGTTTTAGAAAAAAAGTGTATGGCCGCCATCTTGGATTTTAAAATATACATTATTTTCGAAATCTACACAGTATACACCCAAATGAGACAAAAAAGACTATCATAACGAATTTAATAAAATTGTCCATTTCAGCCATCTTGAATTTTAAAACGGTGTCTATTTTCGAAATTTAAATCCCCAAATTAATCTAAAACGACACTCATTCGATTTTCACCAAATAAGTGTGCGAGAGCTATCTTGGATTCAGAAACGGTCTTTATTTTCGAAATCTACTTCCCTGAATTAATCGAAAATGACTACCATAACGATTTTTACCAAAAAAGTGTTTAACCGCCATCTTTGATTTCTAAATAAACATTATTTTCGAAATCTGCACCCCGAATTAGTCGGAAATTACTACCATGACGATTTTGACAATTTTTTCCGTTTCCGTCATCTTTGATTTTAAAACGGTCCTTATTTTCGAAATCTACACCCCTGAATTAATTGAAAACGACTAACATGATGATTTTTACCAAAAAAGTGTATGACCGCGGTCTTGGATTTCAAAATAGACATCATTTTAGAAATCTGCACACCCTAATTGGTCGAAAATGACTACCATGACGATTTTGACAAAATTTACCATTTCTGCCATCTTGAATTTTAAAACGGTCTTTATTTTTGAAATATACATCCCTGCAGTAGTCGAAAATGACTACTGTAACGATTTTTACCAAAAAGGTGTATGACCTCCATCTTGGATTTCAAAATAGACATTATTTTCGATATCTGCTTACCCGAATTAGTCAAAAATGACTACCATGACGATTTTGACAGAATTTTCCGTTTCCGCCATCTTTGATTTTAAAACGGTCCTTATTTTCTAAATCTAAACACGTGAATTAGTAAAAATGACTACCATGACGATTTTTACAATAATTGTCCTTTAACACCCATCTTGGATCTCAAATCAGTCCTTATATCGAAATCTACAACCCTGAATTAATTAAAAACGACTTACATGATGATTTTTACTTAAAAAGCGTATGACCGCGGTCTTGGATTTCAAAATAGACATCATTTTAGAAATCTGCACACCCTAATTAGACGAAAATGACTACCATGACGATTTTGACAAAATTTACCATTTCTGCCATCTTGAATTTTAAAACGGTCTTTATTTTTGTAATATACATCCCTGCTGTTGGAAGGACGGGTTTAAATTAGTTTTAAAAGGGATTTGTAAAATAAATAGAAAAAAGATGTTTACTGTCATGAGTGTATAATCGAAGTGAAGTCTACAAAATTTTTTAAAAGGAATAGAAAAACTAATAATGACATATCTGCACAACAGAGGTTACTATTCATTACAACAGCCGCCCTTAATCGAAGTTGTGCGAGACAAACAGAAAATTAAGTTATATTTCTAAACCTAAATTAATTGTACACCGTTTATGTACTATGGGCCCGAGTGGCTTAGTAAGTACATCTGCAGGATTATCGCTACTTTTAATATAATCTAACCTGACGACGTTGTTAGACACCTTCTCCCTAATAAAGTGATATCTGGTATCTATATGTTTCGTCCTGCTGTGGTGTACCGGATTTCGAACGAGATTGATGGCACTCTGACTGTCAGAAGCTAGGTTTACTGAATTAAGTTTACCTGTTATTTCGTAGATAAACCGACGTAAATAACATGCTTCCTTCGTCGCAGAAGCTAGCGCCATGTATTCGCTCTCCGCTGAGCTTAAAGCTACGGTAGGTTGCTTCTTGGACTCCCAGGACACTGGACCTCCACTTAATTTGAAGGTATAACCGGTATATGACCTTCTGTCAATCGTACAATTAGCCCAGTCCGCGTCGCAAAAGCCTTTCAAGGGCTCTCCGTTCTTCCTGTAAACCAATGAATAGTCTATAGTACCCTTCAGGTACTGCAGAACCCTTTTTGCAGCAATCCAATGCTCCTTTGTATAACACGTATTAAACTGACTCAAAAAACTCGTAGCGTAAGCGATGTCGGGCCGTGAGTTAACCGTCAGATACATGAGGCATCCTATTAGATTCTGATAAGGATAAGACTCACCAACTTGACCATCAGGTCTCCTTTCCATATTCTTCTTAACTAACGGAGTGTCCACAACTTTACATTCCTGCATGTTAAACTTTTCCAATATGGAGAGTATGTAATTTCGTTGGTTAACTTTTATTTTCTCGGAATCATACTCAATTTGCAATCCTAAATAGCATTTTAGTATTCCGAGATCTTTTAGTGAAAAATATTTCGACAAATCGCTTTTGACGAATCTGATTTATAGAAGATTATTATGTCATCGACAAATATACCCAATATTACGAGTTCTTTACCAAAAAGTTTTAAATATACGCAAGGCTCGGAAGGAGTTCCTGTAAAACCTATTTTTAAAAGCGTTTCATTTAACTTTTTGTTCCACGCTCGCGGTGCCTGTTTAAGGCCGTAAAGGGATTTCTTCAGTAAACAAACCTTGTTCTCTTTGCCCTTTTCGACAAATCCGAGAGGTTGCTCCATGAAGACCTCTTCTTCTAAATCTCCGTTAAGAAACGCAGTATCAACATCCAAATGCTTCATTCTTAACCCCATCTCTGCAGCTAATGCAAACAACGTGCGGAGTGAAGAGTGACGAATCACGGGCGCAAACGTCTCATCGTAGTCTACTCCCTCGACTTGATGAAAACCTTTGACGACCAGCCTCGCTTTATACTTTGTGATGTTTCCATATGCATCTTTTTTAATCTTGTAAACCCATTTACATGGTATGACCTTTTTGTTAGGCCTGTCTACTAAATCCCATGTATGGAGTTTTTTGAGCGAACTGTACTCATCCTTCATAGCATGGTGCCATTTATCACAACTATCGGCATGAGTAGCTTCATAGTATGTCGTAGGTTCTTCAGAGTCAACCGTTGACACATCATATGTCAGGAAATCTGGTGGTTTCCTATTTCTTGAGGGGTACCGCTGCTCAGAGACAGTTTCCAAACTTGCTGGCTCTTCATCTACTATAGGTAATCCCGCGTCACTTGAAGACTCTACTTCTTCGCAAGTCACTGGATCTTCCAACCTTTGAAGATTTGTTGGTGAAGATGTCTCAGAAGCAGGATCGGTACTCTCATCGCAATCAAAATATTGAGAATCATGACCAACCTCGGGCTCCTCTTCAAATATCAGTATTGAGTCCGTCTGTGTTGTCAGCTGGTCTTGGCCAGGCTCAGCCTCTTTTTTATTCTCGAATAGTAAGATAGGCTCTGATTGTATGACAGGCTCAGCTTGCCTGTGCTTTAACGCTGTAAAACAGTTTTCAAAAAAGGTTACATCCCTGGAAATCATTACTTTTCGTGGGTTAGCAGGATCCCTAAAAATATAAGTACCTGGATTTTCTGAATAACCGACGAATATTGCTTCCTGTGCCTTGACATCTAATTTCTTCCTGTGACACGATGGTATATGAATAAGTGCTCGACATCCGAACACCCGCAGATGACTAAGATCACCTCTGCGACCATACCATCTGTCAAAAGGAATTTGTCCACCTAAGGCTCTATGAGGAGACCTATTTTTCAGGTACACGGCAACTTGGAATGCATCTTCCCAGAATGCATTAGGCAGTGAGCTGTCAGCTAGCAAAGTTCTCGCCTTCTCTGTAATAGAACGGTGCGTGCGTTCTGCAACACCACATTGCTGATGACTGTACGGCGCAGTTGTTTGATGCTGGATACCTTTAGAAGCAAGATAATCAACAAACTCTTTATTAACAAATTCTTTGCCTCCGTCAGTCCTAACAGACTTTATTTTCTTGTCTAATTGATTTTCAACATAAGTTTGAAACAGACAAAATTTATTTTTTAACCTCGGTTTTGGAAGGAATAAAATAAGAAAAAATCTTACGCGTATAATCGTCTACTATAGTTAACATATACCTATTTCCTTGAAAAGAGGTTGTAGACAAAGGTCCCATGAGATCCATATGGATCAATTCCAACGGGGAGGTAGCCCTATTAAATGCTACCTTTTTGAACGGTTTTCTTGCTTGTTTACCTTCCACGCAAGCTATGCAACTATTTTTATCGACTACTGAAAATTTTACGCCTACCTTGTGATTCTTCAGTTGGTTCATGCCAATACGACACAAATGGCCTAGCCTAGCATGCCAAAGTTTATAACTTTCCTGACAGTCAGAGCGCACATCCTGTGTCAAATAATTATCAGCCACATTCTCGGGAATATTAACAGTACCATCTAAAATGTACAGTCCACCACAGGGCGAGGCATGAGCAACAGATTCACCTGTAAAACGAAAATTATCAGATTTATAAAAATTACAACCATTAGTATCAAAAAGACATACAAAACCCTTCTCTACAGTTTTATGTACAGATAGCAAGTTAGCTTTTAAATCTGGTACAAAAGCAATATCACTAATCTTATTTACAACATTCTCGGGTGTATTTATTGAAATATCTCCAATTCCGCAGCACTTTATCTGTTCTCCGTTTGCGACAGTAACGGTACCTTCGTTTTGTATCTTAATGTTCTGAAACCAATCTCTTCTGGAAGTCATGTGCCTAGTACAACCTGAATCTACATAAATGATGTCCCTGCTTGAGCTTTTAGAAGTTTTGAGAGCTGTAAATGTAGTATCGCTGATAGTTACCGCATTGACTTTCTCTTTCTTGCGTCTCATTGGACAGTCTGGTCTCTTATGTCCGGGCATCTTGCACTCGTAACAAACTATCTCCTTGTTCTTGGCCGTCGACTTCTTCTTGACATTAAATACGGAATCTGATGAAGTAGCTGCATCTTTAGACATTTCGTTCAGCAGTTTTGTCTTTACTAAGTCAGTAGTCACCTCGATGTTACTATTTTCTAGAGCCATGATGAGAGGTTCGTATTTTGGTGTGAGACCTCCTAATAGTATCGCAGCAATAGACTTATCCTCAATGACTACATCTATATCCGCCAAGTCCTGTGCGGTTGACATAACTGCATTTATGTACAGTTCTATGTTGTCATAGTCTGACAGACTCAACCTGTACAGCTTTCGCTCTAAAGATAGTCTTCGTCCCATTCCCTTATCCTCGAAAGCTTTCTGCAAAGAACTCCACGCTTCGGCTGCAGTTTTCGCACATCGCACATGCGTGATAGCTGCACCATCTACTGTTAAGCATATCTTTGCCAGAGCTTTAGCGTCTTTACGTACCTTGGTAGAGGTGGGGGTCGGATCTCCATCTGGGTATCCACTTACTGTTTCCCATAGATCCTCGTGCAAAAGGTAATTGCGCATCTTAAATTTCCACGTAGGATATCCATCCTTACTTCTTAAACAGAAGGATGGAATAGATGAGCTTGACGTAGGGGAATTTCTCACACTCGAAACATCTCCTGATTCGTTTAACATTTTACTATGAAATTATTTTACTTATCACACTTTTAACTAAACTCCTTATTACTTTTACGAACTTTTCGTGCTGATAACGTGTTGGAAGGACGGGTTTAAATTAGTTTTAAAAGGGATTTGTAAAATAAATAGAAAAAAGATGTTTACTGTCATGAGTGTATAATCGAAGTGAAGTCTACAAATTTTTTTAAAAGGAATAGAAAAACTAATAATGACATATCTGCACAACAGAGGTTACTATTCATTACAACACCTGCATTAGTCGAAAATGACTACTATAACGATTTTTACCAAAAAGGTGTATGACCGCCATCTTGGATTTCAAAATAGACATTATTTTCGATGTCTGCTTACCCGAATTAGTCAAAAATGACTACCATGACGATTTTGACAGAATTTTCCGTTTTCGCCATCTTTGAATTTAAATCGGTCCTTATTTTCGAAATCTACACCCCTGAATTAATCGAAAACGACTAACATGATGATTTTACCAAAAAATTTTATGATCGCGGTCTTGGATTTCAAAATAGACATCATTTTTTAAATCTGCACACCCTAATTAGTCGAAAATGACTACCATGACGATTTTGACAAAAATTATCCATTTCCGCCACCTTGGATTTTAAAATTGTCTTTATTTTCGAAATCTACATCCCTGAATTAATGGAAAATGACTACCATAACGATTTTTACTAAAAATGTGTATGACCGCCATCTTGTAATTTAAAAATAGACACTATTTTCTAAATCTGCACACCCGAATCAGTCGGAAATGACTACCATGACGATTTCTCAGAAAAAAGAGTATATCCGCCATCTTGGATTTTAAAACAGACATAATTTTCGAAATTTACACCCACTAATTAGCAGAAAATGACTACCGTGCCGATTTTGCAGAATAATGTGTATCTTTTTTTTTTCATCAATTTATTTGGGACAAAAAACAGTAACACACGAGATTTTGGCTAATAGTAACAATACAAAAATTACAAAGTGTGAGACCAACGACAATATCCACAGATTTGGGATTGATCTTGGATTTTAAAACAGACATAATTTTCAAAATCGACATCCCGTAAGTAGCCGAAAATCACTACCATTACAATTTTTCTGAAAAAAAATTATAATCTCCATCTTTGATTTTAAAACAGACATAATTTTCGAAATCTACATACCCTAATTAGCCGAAAATGACTACCATGACGATTTAACAAAAAAGTATATTTCCGCCGTCTTGGATTTTAAAACAGACATAATTTTCGACATCTACACCCTCTAAGTAGCCGAAAATGACTACCATGACGATTTTTCAGAATAAAGTGTATAACCGCCATTTTGGATTTTAAAACGGACATAATTTTCGAAATCTACACCCCTTAATTAGCCGAAAAGGACTACCATGACGATTTTTCTGAATAAAGTATATAACCGCCATCTTTGATTTAAAAACGGACATCATTTTTGTAATCTACACACCCGAAGTAGTCGAAATTGGCACCATGACCATTTTTTACAAAAAAAAAAATTCAGCCATATTGGAATAAAAAAAAAAAACTAGCTATGTATATATAAGTAATAGATTATTTCCTACCGAATAAAGGCATATTGAAGGAGGGTAAAAATGAAACATAAGTGTAAAAAACAGTCTAGGTACAATACTAAACAAACCTAATTTTCGAAATTCGAAATTTATTATACTTTTAATTCGAAAAGTATCTCCAACAGTCCCTACTACATACTTTAATTAGTAGTATATTCCATATAAAATAACGTAAATAGCCTGTGTGTAACTTATGCGTAAAAAGAATTTTACTTGTAATTGAAGTTGAAAACGATCAAGATCGTTCGATCGTCGGTCATTGCCAGCGGTCGCGTACTGAGCGCTACCGCCATCTATCGAGTAAGATTTCGTGAAATTGAGGAACGTTCATGGGAATAAGGCCTCTTAAAAAAGCAACTGATGACAAATCTCACAGCGAAGAAAAAATGGAAGAAGAATCGCAACTAGCAGATTTTACTTATCCGTACAAATTCTTTTCGACGGTGACGGCAATGAAATAAAATGGAAATACATAGAAAATTTAGCCATTTTGCAAGAGTCTGAGTGGTTAAGACTTGGCAATCGTTTAAGAATGCGAAATATAGAATATCGGAAACAGATTATGAAAGTTTATTTAGCTGCACAAACACTAAGTAGCAGACGCCATCGAGTTTTGTGACAAAATATTGAACCTTTCGGAATTTAAAGGTTCAGGTCCCACCGTCATACGTCACCGTTTATACGAGCTGTTGATCGAATTTTTGATTTTCTAAATGTAAGAAACCCTTGGGGCACAGGCTTTAAAAGCCCTCTCAGAGTTTCTAATGAAAACAGATGGAGGCAAAATATTATGCAGCAAATAGAATATTTAAGCCAAATCAGGCTGGGTCAACAATTGATAGGACTGTCTAGACGAAAAGCAGGTTTCGTAGGTTTTTACACTGCTGTACTTTCTGTGATTGATATTTATGAAACGTACGTAAAATCAAATGAAGCACCACTAAAATATCTCTTAACATATAAGATGAGTCAAGACCACATTGAATTATTTTTTGTGCCATTCGAAGTAGGGGTGGGTGGTGTCCAAATCCCACCACAGCCCAGTTTGTCAATGCGTACAAGCAATTATTGATTCATCGCGAAATTAAAAATTGTAGTACAGGCAATGTCCAGGAAAATGACATTTCTATACTGACTGCTTCATCCAGTTCACGCTCATACTCATTAGACACATTCTGTGGTGTAAATGTTCATCAAGAAGCTGAGTATAGCAGACTTGAAATAAAATATTTTGAAGGTACCAATGAAATCTTAAAGTCTTTGACCAGTTACAGGAATTTCTTAATTTTGGTTGGACTGTTCAAGAGAATGTAAATGAAACCTCGAAGCAGTGTGTGGGATACATAGCGGGTTTTGTTATAAGATCTATAAGAGAAAAAATTATATGCACTGATTGTTTAAGCGCTTGTGAATCAACACCATGTGATACTATATCTGATCGTCGAAATGGTATTGCACTAATTTTTCAAAAAAATAGGTTGGATTAACGATTCCTTCACAAAGCGTTATATTTATTTGCTTGTTAGTAGAGTCGTTGTTTCGCCATGCATTAAAGAACAACAATGGAAAGCCGCCAGTGGAAAATAATTTTCCCTCGATACTCACTGCAAAAGTAATAAAAGAGTTGCTACCCAAATCAAAACCGTTGTTTCCCGAATTAGAAATTCATTTTCTCGAAACAATAATGGTTGAAACTCTTACTAGTCACTTCGATGTCTTGATTAAACAAAATATATAGACGTAAGAATGTTTGCAGCTACACAAAATTACTCGCTCTCTGTAACAGGTCAAAGTATACGTCATTTTTTGACTCGTCAAATCATTTGGGCCCGCCAATAATAAATCTTCCCTATAAATCTGGCTTGTACCTATATATAAAGTCTGTTTGTTCAAAAATGGCCGAAAACGTAAACAAACCTTATATTTCATGTTTTCAAACAAACAACACAATATTTTTGATACATTATGAATTCATTTCACTAAAAATATTACAATGTGTATTGGCTGTGATATGAATGTATATTTTTCAAAATAAAAATGTGAGAAGTATTTCTATTTTTTATTTTGTATAAGCTACCGCTGTATTTGTCGGGCGCGTTACGCGATTTTCTTATCATTGAATGGGTAAAAGCGTGTTTCTATAGGTATTATAAATTCCTATAACATTTTATAACCTATCAAACGTATTTAACGGCCTCCTAGCCTAGTCGGTAGTGACCCTGCCTACGAAGCAGGAGGTCCCGGGTTCGAATCCTGGTCAGGGCATTTATTTGTGTGGTTATCACAGATATTTGTTCCTGAGTTATGGATGTTTCTATGTATTTAAGTATTTATATGTATATATCTATTATATATATCGTCGCCTAGTACCCCCAACACAAGCCTTATTGAGCTTACCGTGGAACTAGGTTGATTTGTGTAAGATTGTCCCATAATATTTATTTATTTATTTATTTATTTTTATCAAAACTTAAAGTGTTTTTTCGGAGAGTATTCAAATTCGAGATATTTCGAGAAAACTGTGTAACGTACTCGACACAAATTTGTAACAAAATTGTTTTTTTCTCTAGCAATATTTTTGAGTTATGAATTTATCATAGTTTTCCCCAAGATGTGTGAATGTCTGCAAGATAAGCTTAATGTAAATGTACAGTAATAAGATTCTTAATATCATCGATATATTATCATTACCACAGTCGACTTACAACATCACTAATTTTAGTTCTATGGACACTCGTATCTGCCTACAGCGCTAAAATGGCGACACTCAAATAGGCACAAAAATATTGTGACAACAGCCAGTCCAGTGTGTAAATAATAGAGGTCAGTGTACTATCTTAAAATATGCAAGCATCATCACCTTGTCCCGTTGTATAAACGTCGTGAAATAGCAGATATTACCTATCTTCTAAATATTACTAGTGGTGTAATTCGACTGCCCTGAATTGCTAAGTAAACTGTATTTCGAAACCCCCAATCGTTCTAAAAGGTACCATCCCCCAATAACATACAAAGATGCATCTTCCAAATATAGAAATAGGTTTTGAATGCGCGCCAGCCGTAGCCTAAATGAGTCGTCTAATAATATTGATATTGATGTATTCAACTGTAGAATCCCTAGCGTGAGACGTAATCTAGTGCAGCGATATTTCGAGTCTTTTGAGTGAGCGTGTTGTCGCCTTCTTAATTACCTACTTACGAGTAATTCATATTAATATACATTTTTATACTGTTACTCATTATGTAGTGTCTACAATTGTTACTGCCAAATTATTTTTATTACATACTTAATGCGTCAGTGATTAACTTGTAACTACTTCAGTTTCAGTGAAAACTATCAAAGTATGATTTGTATTCGTTTTGTTTGCATATGTGGTTGCGTTAGTGCGTAACCTTAGTACCTATTAGATAAGTATCTCGTCACTACCTGTGAGTTCCTATAATTGGCTTCCTGTATTTGCTAAAATGTTTAATGTTTGTGTCACAGCTATCTATAATCTCCAAATAAATAAAATAAAATAATTAGTATGAGAACGTAACAAACAAAAACAATTAGTTACTAGTATAAGCAAATTAACAGCATTACATTTGTTAAATTGACTAAGAAAACTGACACTGAAAGATATATCAGGTCTAGTCATCACTGATAAGTACATAAGGCCTCCAATAAGATTTTGATATGGAATTTCCTTTTCGCACATTTCAGATTTTTTTATATTTAATTTACATTCCATTGGAGTACTGGCTTCTTTACATTCAGACATGTCAAATTTTTCTAACAAATTATCTATGTACTCTGTCTGGTCTAATGTAATTACATTTGCCTTTTTATCAATTCTAACTTGCATATCCAGACATTGCTGAACTTCACCTAAATTTTTAATATTGAAATTAGAGCTTAATACAGAAACTTACCTTTCAGTCTCTATTTTACAGTTTGAGTAAACAAAAAAATCATCTACATATAGTGCAATAATATTTTTTACATTATCATTCATTTTTGTAAAAACACAAGGTTCTAATTTACACTTTTTAAACCCTAACTCACGTAAACATTTTTCAACTCTTTCATACCAAGACCTAGATGATTGTTTCAAACCATAGATGGCTTTATTAAGTTTCGCAATCACCTTTTTCTTGTTGACATCGCATGAAATATCTGGTTTATACATGTAAATGTCTTCTTTGAGGTAACCATTTAAAAAAGCAGTTTTGACATCCAGATGTGTAATATCAAAATTTAATTGCACTGATAGAGCAAATAACAGTCTTAAAGTGGAATGTCTGACCACAGGTGAGATAGTGTCCTCATAGTCTATACCTGGCTTCTGTGTGAAGCCTTTAGCCACTAAACGCGCTCTGTAACGCACACTTTTATCACTGTTAAGATTTATTTTAAACACCCACTTGCACTGCACTAAGGTTTTACCTGAAGGCAACTAGTCGACCGGCACCCATGCTTGATTTTCCTCAAATGCTTGCAACTCATCCTGCATAGCCTCAATCCATTTATCCTTATCTGGTCTATTCCGAGCTTCCTGAACAGTGACAGGGTCACTGATGCATTCTGCGCTTGATGATGTGCACATGTTAGTAAATCCATAGCGTTCTGGTTGCCTTCGGACTCATTTCGCTGGAACTTCTTCTGGTGCAGGCTGCTCTTCTATCTTCTGCTCCTCCTGCTGCAATGTAGTGTCCAAATCAGATATTGCATTATCATAATTAGATTCTACGGATTCTACAGAAAGGTTCAGATCAGAGTGATCAGGTTCACTCTTAGTCACAACTGTCTCCTGCTGTTCCTCACAGGCAGTTTCTTCTTCTTGATGAGTATCCCCAACTGAAACTGACACTCTATCATCTGAACATTTCCTTTCAGTATCCTCATGTATATACACATCCCTGCTAGTGGTTATACATTTCTTAACGGGATCATAAACCCTGTATCCCTTCACATTTTCTGGAAAACCGACTAGGATATTTTTCTTCGACTTTGTGTCCCATTTAAATCGCCTCTCTTTTGGTATATGAACCATAACCTGGCTACCAAATATCCGGACATGGCTTAAATCTGGTTTTGTATTAGTCCAGAGCTCAAACGGTGTCTTGTTATTTAATCCTGACGCAACTGATCTATTTTTGAGGTATACTGCAGTACTAGTAGCCTCTGCCCAAAATTTTTTGTCTAATTTTGCATCAAATAACAAACAGCGAGCTCGTTCCACCACCGTACGTATATTTCTTTCCGACAACCCATTTTGCTCGGGTGTGTAAGGATTAGACTTTTGATGCACTACACCTGCATCTTTCAAATAGGTCTCAAACTCGTGGCTACAAAACTCAAGTCCATTATCTGTTCTAAAAATCTGGATTTTTCTACACTTTTGATTTTCTACCATGGCTCTAAATTCCTTAAAATACTTGAATACTTCACTCTTTGCTTTTAGAAAGTATATAAAAACCATACGACTATAATCATCAATAAGAATAAGGAAATACCTAGATCCGCCAATTGAGGTTGTCTCCATGGGTCCACATACGTCACCATGTACTATCTCCAAGATCTGGTTGCTCCGTGTTCCTGTGTTACCAAATAGTAAGCGAGACTGCTTTCCCTCACAACATACGGTGCACGTATTTTTGTTGATAACTGACTTATCACTGTAGGATATACCCGTAACTGCCCCATCTCTCATTAAATTCATGTCGTTTACGTTAATATGACCCATTCTTCTGTGCCAAATCTCACAGCTTGCTGGCCTTTTTGACGTAAACAAACACAGCATACTTTCATCAATAACCAACTTGTACACACCGTCGATTAAGTCCGCTACAGCAACAAGTTCTTTGTTTTTGTTATAAACAAAACAGTTTTTCTCTTCAAACTCCACTTTATTGCCGTTCTTAATTAACTGGCTTATTGATAAGAGATTCGTGCTGAGGTTAGGTACGCACAACACACCTTTCAATGTCACTTCATATTTACACCTTGGGGTCACCGTTACAATATCCACATCGCCCGAGCATAATACTGGCATGGCACTCTGATTAGCTGCCATAATCTCCTTTACGCTGGGTGTAAAAGATTTATTCTGAACCATGTTTACATCACGCACGAAATGCCCACTTGCGCCAGAGTCTAAATAAAAATAATTTTTTCCGTAGTTTCCACTCATAAACACCGCCGAAAAACCGTGTGTCTTTTTTATTTGTTCCGTTTGATGATTACCTAACTGGCATTGATTTCTATAATGTCCGTATGATTTACAGCGGTAACATCGTATTTTCGTTTTATCAGTTATTAATGTTGTTGTTAATATTCGACACAGACAATCCGCCGCAATGATTCTTTTTCTTAGGTACTGTCAGAGCTACCAACTTTAAAATTTTTGTTGTGGTGCTGCCCTCTACTCAACAATGCGTTGCCAACTTCACTATGATCCGGTACTAAGTCAATGAGTTTCGTTTTTATGACATCTGCAGTAATGGCGATCCCAGAATGTTCAATCGCCATTATCATGGGCATATATTTT
This sequence comes from Pammene aurita, assembly GCA_947086415.1. Taxonomy (NCBI): domain Eukaryota; kingdom Metazoa; phylum Arthropoda; class Insecta; order Lepidoptera; family Tortricidae; genus Pammene; species Pammene aurita. Next base: position 32,858,435 of record OX352295.1, read on the forward strand.
TCAGGTAATCCAGCTAACATCAAACAGCCGATCCACTCATCATCCACGGAAAATCCAGTTCCTCTTAATTTCTGAGCCGTATCGATAATTTGTGTCACATAATTTGTCATTGTTTCACAATTTTCAAATCGAATTGAAATGAAGTTCCGTAGTAACGATATTCTTCGAGAAAATCCAGAATCATCAAACATTCTTTGTAGCTTCGTCCAAAGATCTTTAGTTGATGTCGCGTCTTTTATGTGGACATACAGCGACGGATCGATCGTTAAAATCAATTTCGCTTTTGATTTTGCATCACTTGCGGCTGCTAATTCGGCGGGTTCCGTCTTTATAGCATTACCGGCACCTTCCAATATCAACAAATTCTCCACAGCAAAAGCCCACACTTTATAATTCTCACGTCCCTTCAACTTAGGGACGTTGGTCAAAAGCGAATTTGAAGCCATTGTTCTTATATCGCGAAACACTGATTTTAAATAACAATCTTCTGGCACTAATTTGATGCTAACTACCTGAAACTAACTTTTAACTAGTCCCTAAGGGCATAACTGGCACCCATAACCTATTATTAAATAAAACAACGTATTGTATAGCTGAGAGCCACCGAACAAAGAAGATTTATTTCACACAGTAATTAGCGGAAGTGACATACATGCTGAAAACAAAGGATGTACTACCAACATTAACAGTAGTTTATTTGATGTTACTATACCTAAAATATATTAATTCTAACAATTTACATTATCAAAAAATGATATTAGTAAACCCCTATTCATTTTTAAATACCTATCCAACAATATATCACACGTTAGGGTTAAAATGAAAAAAAAAAACACTCCCCACTTTACGTATAGGGGAGGTACCTGTAGTGTATAGTTGTCTCGAGTACATATGGCAGTAGGCGCCCGACCGTGACAGAGGGCGGACGTGCGGTATGTATTGACGAGCCAACAGGAAATAAGAGGAAAGTCAAGGACATTACAGGTGGCGACGAGGATCAAAATGAGTAGCACCAAAAGGAACGTGAATTCGAAAAAAATAAATTATAAAATCGAATAATAACGGGCCATGATACACCGTTCGTGTGTCAACCATTTTTTTCGTTACGCGCCATTCAAAGGTGAAATAAGTATTTGGAGGCTTGAAAATAATTATTGGAATAGGTACGTAACTATAACTTTAACTTAACGTAGGCAAGTCATTAAGTACGACAAAGGAGAATGATTACACAAATAAATCGGGTCAGGTCAAGACAATAAGCAAAGACGAGGGTATTTCTCTTTTCCGCTCGAATGTAAGACCAAATCCGATTAGGGATTTGTAATAACTCCTATTTAAGTAATAATCTGCACCTATTTAGTATGCAAGTTTCTACATTAAGAATATTATACCTACGTTATTGTTGCATATAAGTCACAGTTAGGAATTTTTTACAATAAGTGTGACACAAAATCCGCGTTCCGGGGCAGACTAAAGGAAATAATATCTAGTAGCAAGTAATTAAGTTTCTAGTTACCTCAGTACTGACGTCTGGTTCATATTGGTCACCCCGTAGCTATAAAATATTTGATCGCATTAGACTCACGATTATTCAGACGAAACCATGACGAAACAGTCATTACCACAGTTTTGATAAGGATTAATCTACAAGATTATTCTACCTACCTACTTAAATGATAGGATAATTACAACTAAATACCCTATGGGGAGGGGGTGTTTTCTACCTTGCTCCAGGTTATACTGGTATCTATATTACTTACACATTAAGTACATACACCGACACATACCTATAAGCATGAACTTGGTATTTTACCAATGTTCGAGCGCAGGGTGCTAAAGAAGTAAATAAACGTACCTACAACTACTTAGTGCTTATTTAAAGCAATTCCATCTGCATTAAACCACTTTTGTTGGTTAACTTGCCAATTTACTTGACACTTTTATGCATTTAACCCATTAAGTGCCTAGCGGGCGCATTGCTTGTAGGTACGTAGCCGATTACCTACATGCGTTTACACGTAGGTAGAAGCAACCTCTTATTATTGCGAAAATGGGTTGTAGGAAAAGTGTAGGTAGATGGCAGGAAGCGTCGGTGCACTCGGTACACAAAATTGTATTGTTAAGTACATACAGTACCTATTGATTGATGTAAATGGCACCTACTAAGGAACTTACTCCATTTATGGTTGGAAATGCATTAAATTGCAAATAAGAGCAGATAATACTTACACATTAAATTGTATTATTTAGCATGACCATTTAATTGGTATCTACTATGGAACTTTATCCATTTATGGTTGGAAATGCATTAAATTGCAAATAATAGTAGATAATACATACACATTAAACTGTAGAGGTATTATTTAGCATGACCATTTAATTGGCATCTACTAAGGAACTTTATCCATTTATGGTTGGAAATGCATTAAATTGCAAATAAAAGTAGATAATAATTTAGCATGACCATTTAATTGGCATCTACTGAGGAACTTTATCCATTTATGGTTGGAAATGCATTAAATTGAAAATAATAGTAGATAATACTTACTCATTAAATTGTAATACTTAGCATTGATCATTTGATTGGCATCTACTACTGAGGCATTAAATTGCGAATTTGAAAAGCAGTCGATAATACTGAACATTTAGACATTAAATTGTATCGTATCGTATTTGTTTAGTATCGAAAAAATAACTTGAACGTGCGCGATTAAATCATATTCATATGATACGATCTGGACATTAAAAAGTGATAGATGTAATGAACGAGCGAGATGGGAGATAACTGCCCACATGGTTGCTTGAGATGCTGATGAATAAGTTATTGCTGTGCAGTTGGGGTTTCAGACTGTCTTATAATAACCTACATGTGAATGAATTTTATGATCCGGAAACTATAAAGCAAATACTTGTAGTTGCAAAGACAAAGACCATATTTACTTAAATGTCTGTATAATAATTCACACTTTTAAAAACAATTGTTAAATGTGTCTGTTATTATCATTCATTAAACTCCTATTGAAAGAAAAATGTAAGTTCATACGTAGCATATTGAATAGACTTGCAAAATAGGCACATGGTTCAAATATGTATGAAATATAAAAGACAAATAAATTGAGAAATTGGTACTAGTGAAATTAAGAAAAAAATAGAAAAAGTTGGCTACCATAAAAGAGGGTGGTTTAGATATAGGTAGAGACGTAACACACAAGAATGAAAGAAATATAATTGTTTAACTAAACAGATGAAGAAAGTTCAAAATGATGCAGCTTATGTGCGTTGCATTGATTTGTTATGTATTCTACTAGATGTGACATCTAGAACAAATTTTGTGCGCCATGTTTGGCGGTTAACAGCTGTGACTGAATCAAAGAGTAGTATAGACTTGTAGTGATTTTCACTACAACTTTTCGGAAAAAAAAAATCTTAGGGATGTCATCTCCTGTTACTCAATGGTGTATTGTAGTGATGGTTCGGAATGCAACTATTTAAAATTATGTTGTCTGTGGTGGTTGTCACTTTGACAGCTCTCTTGCCCATCTCCTCGGATCACGAACGCATAGCTCTCACAGTTATAATATTACTAGCTGACCCGGCGTACTTCGTACCGCCAACTTCCACAGACTCCCGTCGACCTCAAGTTCACTCCTACGCCAGTCCTACCGTCTCCCACCACTCTCCCACTGTCGTCCAACCATCTCCCACTCTTGTCCACCCTTCTCTCACTCTCTTCCACCACCCTTCTCCCACCGACTCCTACTTCACTCCCATCCCATCGACTCCATTCCCACTGACTCTTACACTACGTCAGTCTCATCGTCTCCACCTCCTCCCATTGTCTTCATCCACTCCTATTAACGGACTTACACTTTCTTAACTTCCATATAGGGTTGCTAGCCGGACATGTTTGGCTTTTTACCAGTGTGTCCGGCCAAATAATTCCTCGTCCGGCCTGTCCGGCTTTTGTTAGGCTTCTGTCTGACTTACGCTACGCGCCAGTCACGCCAGTGGCACGATTCGAAAGACCAGCGTAGCGTATGCAAAAAAGGCATGTCCGGCTTTTGGGATCAAATGTCCGGCTAAATTAACGGCTTTTTCATTTTTGGGCCTGGTAACCCTACTTCCATAGATTATGTTCCATTTTCTTTTTAGTTTCTCCAATATTTTAATAGTTATTCTGTTATTCGGGGTGGAGATATGTACATCCAAATATTTTTTAAGAAAAAAAACCCGACTTCAATGGGGAAAGCTGGTGAAAGAATATTATGTAGATGGTGTACTCTTAGACTCCATACAATGAAATAACTTGCTTAACAAACACAGCGAAGAGGACAAATCGCCAAATTTGAACTATGCGTCGTTGAAGAGTTCCGTTCTGATCATCATCAGCAGTTCCACTTTATCAAATGTCACTCTTTTGAATGAAAATCTTGATTTGTTGAAAAAAATACAAAAATCACTATGTGTATGCCCTTAAGATTTGAGGAGTTCCCTCGATTCCTCATGGATCCCATCATCAGAACTTGAGGTTGACGAAAATTTGTCCTGACAATCAAACTTGCTTAACAAACACAGCGAAGAGGACAAATCGCCAAACGTGAACTATGCATCGTTGAAGAGTTCCATTCTGATCATTATCAGCAGATCTACTTCTTCAAATGATCTTCTTGAAAAAATGGTAAAATAAAAACTGAAGTTGAAATTTTTTTGGGTAAGGTTTCACATGAAGTAGGGGTAAATTTTTTTTATCGGCTTCTAGTTTCTACCCTATTATATTTTAATACACAAATATGAAATTATAAAAGATGGTACAATTAATAATAAAACAGCTTTAGAAAATAAATAAATAATTCTTGAAATGATTCACTGTTTTGAATGAAAATGATGGATTTCTTGATAAAAATATGTATATGTATGCCTTTAAAGTTTGAGGAGTTCCCTTGATTCCTCATGGATCCCATCATCTGAACTGCGTATTGACAAAAACGGGACCAATCTGTAATATATATATAAACTAAAAAAAAAACATACACGCCGAATTGAGAACATCCTCTTTTGAAATCTTGATGTCGGTTAAAAATCAAAGATCATGAAAATCGGTTCAGCCGTTCTTGAGTTATAAATGGTTCTTGAGTTATTTTGTTATACCACGTTTTATGTCACGTTCCGCGGGAATGGGATAAAAAGTATCCTATGTCCGTCTTCTTGTTCTAAGCTACCGCCCTACCAGTTTTCAGCCAAATTGGTTCAGCCGTTCTTGTGTTATAAATAGTGTAACTAACACGACTTCCTTTTATATATATAATATAAAAGATTGTCTACGGACATAAGACATACAGCCTTGGCCAGAAGTGTTGAGCACCCTTGCGATTTTCATACAAAACTCGAAGCTTTAGTCCAGCGTTTCTATATTTTTAATTCAAACTGAACAGGCATGTTTTGTTGAAGTTAGTAGTAACTGCATAGAATATTTGCAATTTATCCCACCGACCTAAAGTCGCATTTTTGTGACCTTAAGTTTTCATGTTTTATATTTACCTTGAAATTGTTATTAAGTGAAGTTTTCTAGATATATAAATGAAATATAACATTTTACGTCACCGTACATTGTTATTATTGGGAAATAATACTTAACATCAAAACTGTAAACAAAAAACTGCTATGCTCAATACTTCTGGCCAAGGCTGTATACAGCGAAAGGACAACGTCGTTGCTGACGCTTTATCTAGAGTTGAGATAGTCGATTTTCAAAATATTGCAATAGACTTTTCTTTGATTGCGAAGGCACAACACAAAGATGACGACTTGTAAACATTATTACAATTCACCATTAAATTATGACAGACAATGACAACAAACAGTCAAACACAAAAATAAAATAAAAGTTTATTTGAAAATGGTAATCTCGGCTACCGGCGTTTATGTATTGATCTTGAACAGACTCGTCGTGCCAATGTTACGAATGCTTCAATTCAATTTTATAACTACCCTCATTTAAATATTGAGCTGCTACCCACTTTTAAATATTGAGCTCGAACAGGCTTGTCATATCAATGTCAATAAACAAAATGGCCGACATGGCCGGCTTTTAATTAAGGTCATGGTTGTTCTTTGAAATCAAGGGTTTTGTGACTTTTTAATACTTATTCTGTTAACCAGGGCTGTGACCATTCAAACTAATCCGAAATCATCTAAATCGATTTAGCCGTTCTCGAGTTATAAACGGTCTTACTAACACCACTTTCTTTTATATATTTAGATAATAAATATTAATATCTAAGGTTTCCAAGAAACAAATATAATAAAACTTTCAACAAATCTATGTGTTCGAAACAATACATTGTGACCGTTTTAAATTTATTAAAGTATCTAATTTACCATATTTCCTCAAGTCAACCCCTTCTTCGGCTAATTAAGTCTTAACTATAATACTACTTCACACACAGTAAATACCTTTGATTATTAAACCAACCGGATGCGAGACGCGCACTAATTTCTATCAGAAAAAGTCTGCCAATTTCGGCGCGGGGGACGAGGAAACGCACACAAATACTGTTAACACTAATGCATTTTCCATTGACGTCGCTACACACGCACACGATAAAATTATCAAACACTAGCATAAAATATACTCACACAAGTATAAACACAGACACAGACAACCTGTCCGTGAACGAGATAATGTCATCTTTAAGTAAACGTACCCAGTGCGAGGAACGCGTCGATAATAATATACTTAAGTATCGATATTTGTGACGTTTTCAAGTCAAAGGTACATCATTGTCGGTTGTTAATAGAGTTAATTTCTAAATGATTTTTTTATGGTAACGCCTTATTGACAACCGACAATGATGTATGTACCTTTGACTTGAAAATGTCACATCTTATCGTAGATTTATTTATCGTATGCCTACATGTCACTGATATAGATAGGCATTTCTTCCCTAGGGTAGTGAGAAAGCAGATTTAGGCTCTTTAATTTAGGCTACGTTCAGCCAGCGAATCATCTGTCACCATCCATATCACCCGCCTCATTAACCCATTATTTTCCTGCAGCCAAATTATTACCAGCCGAGTCTTTATACGCCCGTCAAACGAGGCAATTGGAATTTTGGGAAATTTAGCAAAACAACAAAAAAAACTATTATGGCACAAAAATACTGGATACAAAGAAAAGGAATCGGATTTATAACGTTTTTAAAAAAATGTAAATAATATGATATTCTCGAAAGACAGGATGGCTAAAGCTGTAGTTTTAAATTGAAAAGAGTTCGTGGGCAAGTGTCCGCTTTGGTTTAGGCGGACCCAATAGCTCGCTGAACTCCTTTTCTCACTTGGAGAGCCCGCTGGATGCGGACTCTAATTCTCCGACGATGGTGAAGAAACCCGCGGAAAACGCGGCATTTGCAGACCGTCTCGCCGGTCCGGCACCCACAAGTGCCTTCCGGAATCCTTCCGGCTCAGGCGGTTCCACTATATAGCACTTGCTATATAATTTATATAGCCTTTTTCCGGCCCAGGCGGCTCCACCATGACGGGCGTATAAAGACCTGGCTCTTTAATTTAGGCTACGTTCAGCCAGCGAATCATCTGTCACCATCCATATCACCCGCCTCATTAACCCATTATTTTCCTGCAGCCAAATTATTACCAGCCGAGTCTTTATTTTTACTTACCAGTTTTGCTAACTGTTGAATGTGAAATATCCTTATATAGGTACAGTTATCTTCATTTTTAAGTGAAGTGCTAATTTTAAATATTTTTATTATTGTAATTTAATTACATTCTAACCACTAAGGTAACTATTGAATGTGAAATATCCTTATATAGGTACAGTTATCTTCATTTTTAAGTGAAGTGCTAATTTTAAATATTTTTATTATTGTAATTTAATTACATTCTAACCACTAAGGTAACTATTGAATGTGAAATATCCTTATATAGGTACAGTTATCTTCATTTTTAAGTGAAGTGCTAATTTTAAATATTTTTAGTATTGTAATTTTATTACATTCTACAATAATAAAAATATTTAAAATTAGCACTTCACTTAAAAATGAAGATAACTGTACCTATATAAGGATATTTCACATTCAATAGTTACCTTAGTGGTTAGAATGTAATTAATATTTTGATGTGTATTTGCTTTTAAATTTAGTGGAAAATACTACAAATTGGAAACAAATAACTATTACAATGAAACATTGAACTACAAAGAACTCTGGAACATCACGGGATTCGAACCCACGTGTTTAGATTACCGTTCCAATGTGCTTCCAATTACACTAGACGTTCCTCTATCCACCTCAGTGAATTTTTCACTGTAATGAACAATGATGAATCAGTCACTAGCGACATCGTGATGTTCCAGAGTCCTTGGCAGTTGATATTTTGATTGTAATGGGCATCTGTTTCCAATTTGTGTTTCTATTATCTCTTCTTCACTTTCTATTATAAATAAAAAGTATGACATACTGCTAATGTTAATATCGACATTTATTTTTGTGCTGTCCCATCACTAAAACCTACCTGTTAGGTACAGTGATACCAGAGTCAGAAATTAAAAGTGCCTATTTAAGGGGATAAGTGTGTATACCGTACCTTATAATAAATAAAGTATAATCCATACAAAATTAAAATGCTACATAAAATGTATGGTGAAAATAAAGGAACGAATTAATTTCTAAACACGAATATCGTTATTTCAAGCATCTACAAGTATATTTCACTTAAGGGCGCTTACACATTAGAGCGGAAATCAGTGCGGAATTCAGCACACTAGCTGAAATTTGTCTATTAAAACGGAAATTTGTTTATGGTAGCTGTATTTTTGAGACCATAGACAAATTTCAGCTATTGTGCCGTACTACAAGCACACATACGCTGGGTTTCTTACGCTGGTTCTTCTCAGTTGGGGCTCCTTTCCGAACCAGTAGTAGTTTATTGCCCTTCCCATAATACGGTTTTAAAAAGATTTGATTTCAATACAGTTGTTAAACCAGTGCAGTGTTTATTTTATTTTATTACCGTGCGTAATGTGCTATAGGCTAGTTTATCCTGATAGTGTCAGTTTTTTGAGTTCCAAACCACCTTACAGGCGCCCTCGGCGGTCCTCGACGACATATATAACTTAAAAAGCTATGCGTGTGAATGAGTTTTACCTTTGAAGTACTGACGTTAATCTTTTCATTTCTGTTAATGATTAAAAATAATATATAATTTGAATAATTTAAAAGTCGATTAAAATATGTTTAGAAACAATTTAATAACAACACACACACACAGACACACTGCATTTTTAACAGAGCAATGCTTTACAATTATGGCTGTATGCCGAATGGGTCTCTGCCTAACCCACGGAGTATCTTTTAAGTGTATTGCCTAACCTGTCATAACAATGACATTGAATGACATAATGGCGGACGTATTTCTGCCGCACTGGAGTCGATTACTCTTGTTTGCAATATTTCACTTACATCCCTCGATGTAATCGTGTTCATAATTGCATACCCAATTTATGAATGAATTCATTGATAAATTAGGTATGCAATTATGAACCCGATGGTACAATGTACTATACTCGTAAAGGGTCAAGTTTAAAAATTACCCTAAAGCAGATGTAGTACCATTAAGTGGCAACACTTTTTGATTGACAATATTTTTTAGTTTTTTGCTAATTTCGTGCACTATTTGATGATATTTAGACGTAATTATACTTACAGATGAAAAGAAACGTTATCCTTATGTAAACTAGATAATTCAGATCTTTTCTTACATGAAAACACGCAGCAATTCGGCATTTTTACCTCAGATCGTTCCGGGCTGACTGACATTCATTGAATGGCGTTTGACGCGCGACAACTAGTTTTATATAACCGCTCTGACCAGTGGTCTTGTACTTTTGGCAGAGGGGGACGCCTGACAATTACCACTCCATTGGTTTATTTCTCTGAGGTAAATACGGTTCCTATTTGCTTTATACTTTGAAAAACAGTTTCTAACGGTTTTTACCGTTCGAAATATAATTTTGAAGTTGCTGTCCCTAAGCAAATAGGAACCGATCTAAAATAGTGAAATGATAATATAATCAAGTAAATTAAAAGAATGCGCCTCATCGCGGCTATCCTATTCAATATATTATTAAAAATACAAATTTTGACATTTGATATATTTTCCGATTTTAGAAGTAGAATTGCGTATCGCATTACTCTCAAGACGTGTTAAACCTTAAATTCCGAAAATTCATGAATTGAATTATGACATGGCTTTCATTGGTGTTATATACATAGATCGCGTTATTTACCGATACTTGTTTAAATATAGCAGGAAATGATATCAAATGTTTAAGTGTGAGGAACATACCCTCAATTTTATACTTGAAAAATATTTGAACTTGAGGATCGGGATATCAATACGCACATTACCGTTGAGGTTACAATTGTTACAAATATGTGGCCCAAAAATATTCACTTTTGTTAAAAAGTGGGAATACGCTAGAGAGTTGATAAAGCTCCCTTTAAAGGTCTTGTATTTCTACTTTCAGAGACAAAAGCTAAGTAACAAATCTTTAACGGTAAATTGTTGTTATTATATTGTGTTGAGAAAATAAATAAATAAATATTATGGGACAATCTTACACAAATCAACCTAGTCCCACGATAAGCTCAATAAGGCTTCTGTTATGGGTACTAGGCGACGATAGCCTAGTAGGGTAAGGTGCTCCAGGAGTGCGCACTTTTTAAATGACACTTAGTAAAAAATAAAATAACAAGGCTAGGAAAATCAACTTTATTTATCAGTAACTCTTATCTCTCAGTAACAAATCAGCATACACGCATTAATTATAATGTCCATAATTTTGGCACAAATACAAAGTAAAAAAAAAATAACCAATGCGCACTCTTACAACGTATAACGTATAAGAGTGCGCGCAGGGTTGCACAAGAGTGCGCGCAGGGTTGCAAAGAGTGCGCATTTTATTTATGAGTGCATACGTCACACTCATAAGATCCTAGGCCTAAATAGGCTGTGCATTTTTCATGCCACCATTCTTTACACTTATCGCACTCTATCCAGTCTTCTATGATGGGTTCTTTGTATACCTCTCGGCAGCCACCACATTTCCAAATTTTTTTTTTGGGGGTTTTCTTTGGTCTTTTTTCACTTTTTTGGCTTTTGAAGTTTGCGTCTTTGAAGTTTGAGGACGTTGTATGTCAATTTTCAGTTTAGGTTTAGGTTTCTTTTGTGCTTCTTGCTTTTCGATTTCAATTTTATACGGTGAACTACTAATTATGTCAGATTTTTTGTGTTTTCGTTGAGAGACTGGTCTTGGCTGGGCCTTGGGGATGGGACAAATATCCATTATTGTTTTGGGCTTTCCAGTTGTAGCAGAATTTGTATTATGTGAAGAGACTTCAGTTGGCTGCATTGGTGATTCGTTTGCAGCCGAATGTTCGGTTGAAATCACTGATGAGTTTGTAGGACCTCCCACATTTGTTAAATCCATTAAGGGGCTGCGTGAGGTTTGTGGTATTGCCTCTGATACAATCGATGCTCCAGAATCGACTAATGGCACATCAGTGGCACTTTCAGCGTTATCATCACCTCGTTTTCTTTCAGTTACTGAGCTTGCTAAATAATCTGCGTCAGTAAAGACATCTGGGTCGTAAGGCACTATACCAGTGACTTTGAAGCACTGAACTGCGCACGCTAAAGTTGCAGCTTTGAGGTAAGCAGAGGAAAAAATTGCCACCATTTGGAAAACAGTGATCGCCCTACCGGGATGGTTGCGCAGCCATTTTTCGCATTCATTGGCATAGTATTTTTTCAAGACTGTGTGGAATCCACAGTCAAGTGGTTGGATTTTGTGACTAGTATGAGGAGGCAAAGTCAATACGTGGATGTGGTTGTCACGATAAAAATTAATAGCTCTAATCGTGCAATGTGACACATGGTTGTCCAAAATTAGTAATACTGGGTTTTCTTTCGTTGGCTTTGTATAATCTTTGAAATGTGACAACCAATCCAGAAAAAGATCCGAATTTATATAACTGGAGTCGGATATCATACCGATGGACCCAGCTGGTGCGCCATCTAAAAGCTCGGGCTTCATTCTTTTGCGCTTAAATATAAATGCTGGTGGGACATAAACACCCGATGCACTCATAGCATTCACGGCTGTAATGTTGACTCCCCTCTCTGCACTAGATATTTTACTCACTGACCGTTTTCCTTTTGTGCTCAAAACTTTTGAAGGTTTATTAGGCACAGTGGTGAAGCCAGTCTCGTCCATATTAAAAATACGGTGGGGCGGAAAATTGTATCTATCTTGCAACACCATAAGATTGATGTAAAACCGCTCAACTTGTGGCCGGTTAAACGCCATAGCACGAGCAATGCTAGTTGACGTTGGTTGTCTCAACGATATTTCTGGATGACGGCTTCGAAACCCTCTTAACCATCCCTTGCCTGCTAATTTTGTGTCTGTGTTAAACCTATGTGGAATATTATTCGCGACGGCGAATTCAATAGCTAACTCTCTCAAACGTTTTGCTGTCAAGCCAAAGTACATATCATCTAGAAGTTTCAAATAATTACAGAAGTCTTCTTCAATTTGTTCCGTAAATGTTGTTTCGTATCTACCCAATTTAGTAGCAGGTTCACCTCTCTTCAGACGTTTTCTCAACGATGATTCTGGCATACCAAAAGCCTCGGCGACTGATCTTTTTGACTGACCTTTTTCTATGAGCTTCCGAGCTTCTTCAAGTACATCGGCTGGACAATTCTTTCGCTCAGTCTTTCTCTTTTTCGTAGACATACTGTAAATAAATAGTTACGTATGCTAAATACATAATAATAAGCAAATAAAAAAAAAATCAAAACTAAAAATCAAGTGGTATATACGAGTGCGCGCGCACTCTTGTTCGCATCTAAACTGCGCACTCTTAGTAACTACGCCCTAACACGAAATGATGGACTCGTCACGCCATCTATCGGAGAACGCGGTCATTTGCTCTTTATTCATCGCTAGACTAGTTTATAATTTGTGGGTTGTGACAGTTCGTTTTATTGTTTTCTTCGTAGTTTTTAGACAGCAACCATTGTTAAACACAAGAAAAATAGATCAAAACGTCAAAAAAACTTTAGGTTTACCTGGAATCCACGTTTTTCCATGAATTTCGATTATTTTTCGGCAGCGCGCACCGGTTCACTAGAGCACCAAAATACAACTGAAGTTAGCTACAGATGGCTTATTGGACTCGTGTGACGTAAGGTGCGCCCTCATATAGACCTCGCACTCTTAGAGCACCTTACCCTATGCTGAAATTGTTAAGAAAAGTATACTCTTGTATGTAGTTGTAAATGTTATAATTACTATAATGTAAGTATTGATTTACAAGTAACCGTACTGTACGGTTTTGTCCTTTAACATTTGATACGAGTTACTTACTTTCTTATTAACTTGATACATGCTTGATACGCAACTGTATACAAGAGCGACCGTTCTTAAGTTTCGTTTAAAACGAGTATTTGTTATAAGTACTATTGAAGTACAATATTTCCCTTTAGACAGTATTCTAGTCAAATTTTAATGATAAGATAGGCATGACGCCTGCGCAAGGATGACATGCTCATTTGAAAAAGCGTTCCACATTTTGACTGGCACATAAGACTTCTCAAACACTGCCTGCGCAAGGCTGACTATCCTTCTGAGCAAGGAGCCCACAACCGCGGCAACATTATTTATTAACTGCCTCCTGGGCATTAATGTTGATTTATATTAAAAGTGCAAATAAAATTGACTGTGACCACCTGCGCAAAGGCGTATAAAAATATGATAGTCATATCATTATTATTTGGAATCTGCTTTGTAGTTATTGCGACAAACTGGTATAATATTCAGCCTTCGCAAGGCACATTATTAAATTTATAATTTGGTTGGGCAATGAGGATAAACGTGCACATTGGTTATGGTTTGGAAATTTCAAATCCATACAGTCTATGTTACCGAGTCTCTGGAGACTAGACCTCAGAAAAGCGTCAGAAATGGTTCCAAAATAACAGTTAATATGGACCATTTATAATCTAAGGGTTTTTATCCTCATTAGCCTATAGCTAGAGAAATACTATTCACAAATTACTTTCGGGGTAATTGGCCCTCATCAACACTGAGAAGTATGTAAAAAGCAAAAGACCCTAACCTGCGTAAGGTGCATTGTTCAATCATTATTAATCTGCAGATAAGCAGTCTAAATTGGACCCATTATACGTCACAGTCGGAACTAACCGACGACCATATTTACAGATTCAGATGAACGTTCATGCATCCTAGTAACATTTTCTTTTGCTTATCATATAATGTGGTCATAGTGGTGAAAAGGTTAAAGCCATTGTTCCGCCTCCCGAATATAACTGATTAAATTAAAGCATATAATGAATTGATATTTTAACCTGTCCTCGATGCAGGGAAACTATTATGCTGCTGCGTAGGCAAGCATGTTGAAAACCGAAATGTACAAAAATGCCCCTACAAGGGTTTGGCAACTTACTTGTAAATATTTTGAGACTATACTTATAATATTTTGGTATTGAAAAAAAATTGCAAGTAGCATAACAGATTTCTGTGATCTGTCCATGTACAAGTGTTGCCATTGCCATGAGCACACAAAGACTTTATTTAATCTGTTATTACTAAAAAAGACATATAATACCTCGTTTGATTGGTTAAGACATCATTAGTACACATACTATGTAATGCTCTTAAAACTATCTTCTAATGGTTTGGGACGGGAGTTTCAGATCCTACAGGCAAACTCTCTCAAAAACCTGAAAACTAAACGGTCTTGCCCAGAACTGGAGCCTTCTTTGCTACAACAAAGAGTGCCAACAAAGCAGTCTCTGGTTAACAAACACCTCATTCATCGATGTTTTTAGCGCTTTTAAATCTAAGGTTTGCTTAAAACCAGTATTGGGTTGTTTCTGATAAAATATAGTGAACAATTGGAAACATGAGTTGCAATAAATTAAGTACTTGAGACTCTTGGTCTTTCTTAACCATTTTTTAATAGTAGAGTATTTGCTACATCAGTACATTTACCTACTTCCCTGCGCAGGGAAAACACGCAAAATCCTGAAGCGTCCCACATTTCACGTACTCGAATTTATCTACATTATTAAAATGAGGATGAGACGCTAAGCCCTACGAGTATGTTAGTTTGCCAGGTCAACACCAGGGCAATTGTCAATAAGCAAAATTAGGAGCAGTCAAGCTACCGAAATCCAGTGTTAATCTTAGTTGAAGGATAGTTTAACTTGTTGATATAAATACAAGTATCCTATATCACTGCTTAGCTTAATGATATATGTTTCCATTACCATGGCCAATATTGGTTGATACGTTATTACATGTATCCAAATTAAAACTATGTTAATCTATTATTTAAATTTACAAATAAAAAAATAAAATAAAAAATAAAACAAGAAAGGGATGACAGTGTATAGTTGTCTCGAGTACATATGGCAGTAGGCGCCCGAACGTGACAGAGGGCGGACGTGCGGTATATATTGACGAGCCAACAGGAAATAAGAGGAAAGTCAAGGACATTACAGTACCCTAATATTTTTATTTTACCACTTTGTCGGCGTGATTGATATACATATTAGTACCAAATTTCAGCTTTCTAGTGCTAATGGTCACTGAGATTATCCGCGGACGGACGGACGGACGGGCAGGCATGGCGAAACTATAAAGGGTTCCTAGTTGACTACGGAACCCTAAAAAATCGTCCAAAAAGTTGAAGGGACGAAAATTTACTTTGGACGAAAAATTAATAGACAGGTGTATTATGATGCAGAGCCTTTGCTTTCGATTTTTAAAGAAAATCTTTAACCTTCCGTCAAAAAACACTGTAAACTAAGTGATTTCAAACCTAAAAATCAATCCTTGTATTAATTAACAAGTTTTTGAAACCATGAAAAAGGATAGATTTTGAAAGGATAAAACTTTTTTTTTTTTTATCCCACGAGGGTGGCAAACAAGCATACGGCCCGCCTGATGGTAAGCAGCTACCGTAACCTATGGACGCCTGCAACTCCAAAGGAGTCACATGCGCGTTGCCGACCCTTTACAAAAAGGAGGAATCACTGTGTTGACGACTAAAGGAACAAGAAGGTCCCTCATCGTCAACACGCTGGGTCCTCTTTGAGCTCTTTGGCAACCTTACTCACCAGCAGGAACACAACACTATGAGTAGGGTCTAGTGCTATTTGGCTGTGGTTTTCTGTAAGGTGGAGGTACTTCCCCAGTCGGGCTCTGCTCCAGATGTGAGCGATGACATTCGCTGAACGTGCCCTACCACACTTAGCGAGATGCCATTCGCAATGCCCATACCTCTCTTTTTGGCGTAGTTTAAGGACATACCCAGGTCCGGACGTAGTTTAAGGACATACCCCGGGTCCAAAACTTCATGAAATAATGATTGTAACCTCGTGAATGTGGTTAAATATAATTATGTTTATTTTAGGTCAGCGCATGGCCGGAAAAAAAAAGGAATGCTTGATCATCTTTGACGAAGTCTCATTAGAAACAGGGCTTACATACGACAAGTCAAGAGACGCAATACATGAATTGCAATACAACATTTCGATTTCGATGATACGTAAAATGACAATTTAGGTTATGTTATGTGCCTATATTATAGTCTTCGTAGTTTTTGCTTTGTTTCCCAAGTCTGCAAGGGAGTCTTATGGAGATGATGCTATCGGCTATGCACAACTTCATCGGGAGTGTGGTGTTTGTACTATTTGTAAAGTGTCTCTAGAAACTAAAGTGAAGTGCAAAGTTTACACTGTAACAATGGTTGTAAACGAAAATAAATGCAATTGTACTGCTTCAGCAGGTGGATGCAAGCAGTTGCTTTTTTAATGTGGATTCATCGTCGCTCCGAAGAACCTGCATGCAATTCCATCGAGTGTTATTGGACGAAACCTGCTTTATCTAGAGTCGGGACTACCCTCAAGTTAAATTCTGTGCAGCAGATGGCTAAAAAACAGGTACCACATAGACCAAGATCTTCGGAACTTTATACCCAAATTATAGTGGAAGCTAAAAAGCGAAAAATTGAAAATTGTGAATTGCTGATATATCAGCCTAATTTTACCCATACTGGTGTGATGCAATATTCATTGCACTGCCTTGTTATGGATCTACCTCCCCAAATTAAGGAGGATGTTGGAACAGTCTGTCCAAAAGGCAACTAAGTAATAAGTTTATTCATGTCATGGAGTGGATAAAGCGTGGGGGGGGGGGGGGGGGAAACCGGTATTTTCGTGAGTTTCGTCATCGACACCATTTTATATACGAATTAGACTGCTTGGAATCTCGAGCAATATATACCAGTCTTTGCAAGTAAGTGAACCTTCTTCATTTATATAAAAGTATAATGTTTAATTTCGCCATGTCTAGTATTTCAACAGCTTAGGAACAAATAGTAATACTTATACTTATGTAAAATATCAATTAAATGGAGTGATATGGTATGTGGATATGAAAATAACATCATAGCAATCTGTCCGTCCGTGCCCATTTCTCACATATGGTCTATAGTTCAAAATCTCTAAGAATGAACATTTGACACTTCAGTATTGACGTAATTAGTGATGAGGCTAAGACGTATCGTTTGTCAAATTTAGCGATTGTTTATGAATTGTTCAAATCGATTTTACTTCAACCGATTTTTTTCTTGTTATATGCCTATATATTTAGTATCACAAATCTTCTCAAATGATAAGAATAAGAGAATAAGAATAATCTTTATTGACTTAAACCTAATACAAGTATAAGTAATATTTGCACAGTAGGTACGCTAATAGCTTAAGAGAGACTTATATATTAGGTTTGAAACAGTTTCACCGGAACTGAGCCTCTGTCTCCCGAACTAGGCGGATGCCTGTGACTCGGAAGTCAGTGATTCCACCGAGAATATGAGTTGAGTTGTATGCAGTTGTGCCTAATATACAAAAATAAATTAAAAAGGAAAACATAACTATAACAGAGCAAAAAATGAAATGATTTAGGAAAAGATCATTTGATAATTGTAATCTACTAATTATGTATGGCATTATCCCTAGTAGCATTTCCGTTGGGGCCCACGTTGCCAACGGTAGGGAAAACGTTGGGATAAGGTTCGTTCCGTGGCCAACATTAAAACTCGTATTGGCCCACTAACGCAATGCCAACATTGGCTGGAACACTGATGGCCAACAACGGGCCTTTGTCTATATCCCCACCGTTGTCTTATTAAGGTTGGCCCAATGTGGGCAAATACAGCATATTCCAACATTAATTAAGGCACTGATGGCCAATGAGGGGCCTTTGTCTATTTTACCACCGTTGCTAAATAGCGGTTGGGCCAATGAGGATAAAATATCGTATTTACCAACATTAGATGTCGCACTGATGCCCAAAAATGGGCCTTTGTGTATTTTGCTACCGTTGGCTAAACAACGATATCGTTCGTTGGCCCAGTGGGGACAAATATCGTATTTACCAACATTAGATGTCGCACTGATGGCCAAAAACGGACCTTTGTGTATTTTACTACCGTTGGCTAAACATCGATATCGTTCGTTGGCCCAGTGGGGACTAATATCACATTAACCAACATTGGCTGTCGCACTGATGCCCAAAAACGGGCCTTACTGTATTTTACTACCGTTGGCTAAACAACGATATCGTTCGTTGGCCCAGTGGGGACAAATATCGCATTTAGCATCATTGGGTGTCGCACCTATGCCCAAAAACGGGCCTTTGTGTATTTCCCTACCGTTGGCTATACAACGATATCGGTCGTTACCCCAACGAGGACAAATAACCCATTTTCCAACGTTGGATGTCGCACAGATACCCAAAAATGGGCCTTTATGTATTTTGCTACCGTTGGCTAAACAACGATATCGTTCGTTGGCCCAGTGGGGACAAATATCGCATTTACCATCATTGGGTGTCGCACCTATGCCCAAAAACGGGCCTTTGTGTGTTTCCCTACCGTTGGCTATACAACGATATCGGTCGTTAGCCCAACGAGGACAAATATCCCATTTTCCAACGTTGGATGTCGCACTGATACCCAAAAATGGACCTTTATGTATTTTGCTACCGTTGGCTAAACAACGATACCGTTAGTTGGCCCAGTGGGGACAAATAACGCATTAACCAACATTGGCTGTCGCACTGATGCCCAAAAACGGGCCTTTGTGTATGTTACTACCGTTGGCTTAACAACGATATCGTTCGTTGGCCCAGTGGGGACAAATATCGCATTTACCAACATTGGCTGTCGCACCTATGCTCAAAAACGGGCCTTTGTGTATTTTGCTACCGTTGGCTATACAACGATATTGTTCGTTGGCCCACTGGGGACAAATATCACATTTACCAACAGAGACTGTCACATCGATGCCCAAAAACGGGCCTTTATGTATTTTGCAACAGTAGTACAAACCACGATATGGTTCGTTGGCCCACTAGGGGCAAATATCACATTTACCTACCTTGGCAGTCGCCTACATGTATTTTGCTACCGTTGGGTATATAACTATATCGTTCGTTGGCACAGAAGAGACTAATATCGCATTTACCAACCTCGGCTGTTACACTGATTCCCAAAAACGGGCCTTTGTGTATTTTGCTACCGTTGGCTTAACAACGATATCGTTCGTTGGACCAGTGGGGATAAATATCGCATTTACCAACATTTACAAAATTTTGCTACCATTGGCTAAAGAACGATACCTATAGGTCGTTACGTTAGCCTAGCAAGGACAAATATCGCATTTACGTATATTGTCTGTCGTACCACAAATGGCTAATATGGGGTCTGTGTCCGCTTTACCACTATTGCTTATACTAATGTAAAAGACTACCTACTTACAAAGACGATTTCATCTCCTTACATGAATCCTGCCTCCATTGTAACAATTAACTACGTACTTACGTTTATATATACAAACAAACGCATGTAAGGAATAAAATTAGGAATTTTAAAAAAAACAGCCAAGTGCGTGTCTGACCACGCATAGGAGGGTTCCGTACCTTCAACGGAATAAGAACCAAACTAATACCAAAAGGTCGTATCTGATGCCTATGGAAGAAGTTTTTTGGAGATAACTCAAAAATGGCTGAACCGATAATGTTCAAAACAATTCTCCTAGAAATTATATAATAAGGCGCATATCTTAAAAAAAAATTCATATTTTTTTGACGTACGGTTCAGAAGTTACAGGGGGGGACACAATTTTTCTGACTTTCGAAGCGATTATTTCAGAAAATATTCACTTAATCACAAAATGGTCAAAGAAACCTCAATTATTTTTTTAAAGACCTGACTATCAATGAATGTGTCACATGTTGATATTTGGTTAATTTTTTTTAAATTTAGTTGCATGTATGGAGCGCCCCCGTAAAATTTTTTTTTTCAAATTTAACTACATAACTTAGTAGCGGCATACAAAATACACCTTATCTGTAAATTTTATTTAGATACGTCGTATACTTTCCGAGTAAAATGGCTGTGACATACGGACGGACAGACAGACATGACGAATCCATAAGGGTTCCGTTTTTTGCCATTTGGCTACGGAACCTTAAAAAACGTGAGATTTGAACTATCATATATGTTTTTTTTTATTGCCAATTTTCATGAAGTATACCAGCAAGTACTTATTTAGTAAATATACTTTAGATATGACAGTTCATTCAAAGTTTACTATACGTTTACTATTCTAGAGCATTCTGCTAATGAAAGTTGAACTAGCAAAAACGCGTCATTTTCAAAAAATCTGTAGCAGGAAACTTTTTTATTACAAGTTATACTTTGGCATTATTTATTAAACAAACTTTTAGTAGGTATTAATTTAACACAAGTCTTAAACTATTGCCATTCTTGTCATAGACATATATTATTCTTGTAAAAAAAACAAGCAAACCAAAATTAAAGGCAGTACCAGTTACATTACAATTATTTCTTTTTTGTTTTGGGAAATAAAAATAATAGTAGCGTGAATGAAAAAGACAGTTTATGTAATTTGTTCTTCTGCTGCTGACAAATTGATTTGCCAAACTACACCTTGTCTTCAAAACTGATAAGGAACTCGTTAAATGGAGGAGATAAATAAAATAGGATAATAAATTTGTTTGCTTTTTATTTTTTCTGCAACATTCTATAACAACGAAACATTATTTAAAACAATCAAAATTAGATTCCTAATACCTTGTCCCTGATATCACTCCTAACTACTTTTATAAATTTGTGAATGCAAGTAATCTTCTTCCATAGATTTAGTGGTTTTAACATCAAAAGGGCATTGAGTACAATTTCTGAACATTACTTGTTTGTGATTTGTTTGTGTTCTGCATTATTTGCAGTAATTATTCTCAAATGCCTCTGTTGTCATGCTGTTATGTCATAGTATTCAATCAAAACTTTATTTTTTGTTTGAATTCAGATCCATTGTTTTGTAGAATTTGGCTTAGAGTTTTTTTATGGCTAGGAAAACCTATATTTTCTTTAAAATATGACAACATTGTCCTAAGAGTAGGAACTTGTTTTTTGTCAACATTATATTCATTATTTTCATTTTGAATAGCCTGTAAATTGAAGAGACCCTGGCCAGTTGGAGAAACTTCTGGTTATGGGAAAGGTGAACGGTAGGTGCCCTAGAGGACCAAGCCCAACGTTGTGGTGTGATCAAGTATGGGACCAAATGGACACACTTAGCAATGCTTTTCACAAAGCAACCGATAGGTAGAACTGGAGAACTGCCATTAAGAAAATTAGTCAGCAGTCACGATCCACAGCAGTGAGGGACCGACTCAGAAGAAGAAGAGTCTAGTCTTAGAGTCGCTTCACTATGTTATCAGTTTGTTGGCCTTCCTTGTTGATTCTTTTCCAACTTGATATACTGACATCTGCAAAAAATAAACTGAATTAAATAAGGCAAAGTTAATTGTTTTATCTCTACCTTTTCTATTTGTAACTTGTGTATTATTTGTTCCTTTAATTGGAGGTGTGCAATAAAAAGTATTTATGTTAGGTATGTTAATACTAGACCTTGTGCTTGCTTATAATTATAAAAGTAGAATATATACTAATACTGACAAAGGAGTTTATTTGTGTCATGAACATAATTATTTATTTCAGCATTATGAATGGTTTTTATGTGTTATGTATTTACCGGTATAAGTATGTATGTAGGGTCAGGGAGGGAACAGTCGCTAGGATTTTTTCAAGAGGCTGTAGCATGAAAAATATAAATCCCTGAACTAATTGTTGCAAGCACAGAGCACAGTGCATTATTAAACTTTCATATGTAGCAAATATATTTGCTGTTACTTTCACCAAAAAAGATATATCCATTCTTTTTTAGAAATTGACAATCGAGCCACTGTGTACCCGTTGCTGTACACAGTGACTAGGACCCCCTAGTACACAGTGGTTCTAACAGTACACAGTGGCTCGAGTACACAGTGGTTCTAACAGTACACAATGGCTACGTAAGATTCGAACCTAAATAAACTTTATAACAAAAAACATTTTTGTTGAATAAAACGGTAATTAGAATAGGTAAGCCTAATTCCGGAATAATCGTTCCTGATTCATTCTTTATTTAAAATAGGTACTTACCTAATAAATGTCGTATGATTTATTCACTTTCATTTTATTAAAAAAAGAGTGCAAGAATTATTTTTAATAATAAAAGAACTTTTATTCTTATTCATATTCAAGTAAATTCTAGCCCAACTCTGTAAGGTGCACAGTGGTTCGCGAGCCACCGTGTACTTTTCTGAAACGAACGACTGTTGACCTTCGCGCCATTTTGTATTTTAGATAGAACTAAAAACAAATAGAAACATCGAGGGCCTTGAATTATCAGCCAATACTAAGTATATTAGACACACTCTTCGATTAAAATATAAGTAATTAAAAATCTCGTTCGAGTTAAGAAAAAAGAGGAGTGAAACTTACCTGGAAATGTAATTTTGATAGCATTCAACACAAAAACGCACCATAATACATTCGCATGGCGCCGAAGCGGCTCACTAACTAGTTCGTACATAATAGGGTACGGAACGCTTCCGATTGATGTAGAGGACAGACATAAAGCTCTTTCCGTTTCCCGCACAGCACATTCGAGCCACTGTTCCCACCGAGCGACTGTACCCTCCCTGACCCTACATACTTATATGTATATATGACGTTTTCTAGTCAAAGGTGCATCACTGTCAGTTGGTAATAGAGTTTACATCTAAATTATTTTTTATGGCAGTACCTCCTTAATTGACAACCGACAATGATGTAGGTACCTTTGAGTTGAAATTGTCCCAAATTATCACTTTATCACCCATGTTACAAAATTTGCTTAATTTGGGGCTAAGTAACGCAGTTAGTATGGTGAATACACGGTACAATACAACTAGCAGCATCCAAATTTTTACTTTACTCAGCATACAGATTTCTACTTCACTAAGTCTATATGTGTCCATTAATTGTTACAATATAGCTTATGTATAAAATTGATCTAAGTACTTATCATTTTTTAAGCAGTTCACTCACCAGTCCGGTTAGAAATATCTTCTAAATACTTCATGTTTCGAGTCAACATTTCCTTGTCCTTACACTTTATCAGTTGTGAGTAATATTTTTATTTCAACAACTCCTTGAACACCGACTTCATCTGTAGCGAACCATTCTGTGACAAAATAAGGTAATTAAATCATTACTCCCAAATCATATCACATCAATCACATCAATATACAAAAGAGTATCAAAGTATTTTTATTATACTAACCTACAAAGATGGTTACCACTTGTAAAGTTTCCATTTTCTGCGTGAACATTGCAAATAAGCGCCCAGCGCTTCTTTTTATTGTTTTATCCATTGTTTGAAATAGATTAAGCAGTTTATAAAGTTTACTTTGTTAACCGCACAACATAACACAATGACATGAATCATGAATGACATGACAATGACATAGTGCTGAAACCGGCCATACCATCGTGTAAATTCATCAAAAAACTTACCTGTTTTCTTCCATATAATATAACGTTGTAGAACCCATCTCGGAGATCATGAAAATATAAGTCCTAAAAAGGGATTCTTCCATACAGCTTTGTAGAGCCCATCTTGGAGTCTTAAAATATGTATGGCGTCAAGTTGAAAATACAAAAAAAATATATTGATTTATAGACGAGCGATTTATGGAACGGTATTCCAAATTTTGACTCACGGTTTAGCTCACTTCAAATAACCTACATACAAACTTTAAGACCATTCTGGTGGGTTCATAAGATTTTAAGACCATTTTAATAAATAGTCGATTTCATACAAAAAATAGCAAATTACTATAAATACGTTTAAAAAAAAAAATCTGTGGAAAAAACATAACAGCATATTCATATATAAGTCTCTTATAGTTTAAAATGCCGTATAAGTTTACTGCAATAAGTCGGAGACGTAAAATAGTGTACTCACCACGGGCAGTAAAAAAGAAAGCCCTCCATCGCATATTTACAACCCTCGCCTGCGGCTCGGGTTATCAATACCTGCCATTTCGGGCTTTCTTTCTTTTACAGTCCTTGGTAAGTAATGTGCTATTATTGCACACCTCAAAATAAAGAAACACATAAAATACAAGTTATAAACAGAATAATCAGAGGTAAAACAATTGGCGGTCTTATAGATAAAAAGCGATCTCTACCATTAGGCGTGTCGACTATCGATATTTTTTTTGTAATTATACAATAGATTAAGATATTTTTTTTCATCGAGTAGTCATGAGCAGGTCCATCTTCTGGTACCAGCTTATCGTTGAATTTTGGGACACGTGGTATAACTGACTGAATAAATGACGTTTAATTCAAACTCTTACCGTTCCAAATTTTGAAAAATGGTTTAGCTTACTTCAAATAACCTATATATGGGGCATTTCACGCGAAGCGGGCAGCTAAAAAAATGTCACACTCTGGATTTCGTTTATAATCAAATAAATTGGACCTATATGTGTGCAAAAAATTATTGGCATATTACTTTTTTTATATATTGCTTGGTTACAAATTTATAGGACTTAGAAAAATTGATAAAACCTGAGGATCGGATTTTTGAAGGTACAAGGTACAAGTTTTGAAGGTATTGTGAAGTACAAAACCTTTGTGATATCGTTCTGTTTGCCGATGATACATCTTTAATTTTCAAAGTTGACCGGCAATCTACCGATTTTACTGTAATCAATAACACACTAGGCTGTACTGAACTGGTTTACTATTAACAATTTGCTACTTAATGCTAAGAAAACCAAATGTATTACATTTGTTTTGCTAAACGTTGCACCGGTGGCTACTAAGATTCTCCTGAATGGTGAATGTTTAGAGATAATAGATAAAGCAGTGTTCCTTGGTTTGACGTTAAACAAACATCTACAATGGAGTCCTCATATAAGAAAACTCGCTCTTCAATTAAGCTCGGCCGCTCATACTAGACAATTAAAGAATATTGAAAATAGATGTCATATACTTCAGAAAAAGTGACCAAACCCTCCGGTGTCCTCGAGGCCTGATCACTTTTTCGGACATCTATTTTAAGTTTATATATACTAGTTAAAAATTGCAAATCAAAAAATATTGAACAAAATAATTTGATTTGCTTCAAGATTCACAGCTCGCTTAGTTTATCACAGTTATTTTCATAGTGTAATATCATATGGTATTTTGGTTTGGGGTAAAGCAGTTGACATACAGACTATATTTGTTTTACAAAAAAGAGCCATTCGCTTTCTGTATAACTTAAAGGCAGGTGCATCAGTTAGAGAACTATTTAAATAAATTAATATTTTAACTGTTGCTTCCCAATATATTTATGACAATATTATTTTTGTTGTAAAGAATATACATACATTCAAAAATAATTCAGACATCCACAGCTATAACACTAGAAATAAAAACAAGCTTGCTATCAGAAGTAGTCGTATCCGCAAAGCATATAAGTCATTTTTTGGTCAAGGTATTCAACTTAACCGTCGATGCTTTAAATTTATCATTTCCCGCTCTTAAAAAATATTTGAAAAAAACTTTAATGTCAAAGGGTTATTACAGGATCGAGGACTATATGACGGACAAAGATGCAAACATTTAGAGGACACAGTTCAGATAGGAAAGCATATCAAACGTTTTGTGAAGCAATCAGATTTTATTATTGTTATTTTATTTTATTTTTATTAAACAATACGTACATTGTATGTCTCTCAAGCTGTTTTGTGTCTTCTTATAGAACTACGCATTATTGTGTATATTTAAGATATAATATTACTGTATTACTGTTTTGAAAAAATAAGTCCCGCCGTGTTTCTTGCCGGTCATAATACTTATCGGGTCAGAGGTGTAGGGTTAGAACCGGTGGTAGTTTTTTTTTCTCTGACGTTCATAAGTGCATTGAAATGTGCCTAAATTGAAGAATAAATATCTTTTATCTTTTTTTTATGAATGCAGTTAATCAAATAGATTTAACTAAATAGTGTTTATTTGAGAATATTAGTTGTTTTTCTTGAAAATTAATAAAAAAGTAAAATTTGTTCTTTTTTTCATATAGTAAACCGGAAGTTAGTATTTGAAATCTTTTTTTTCCAACTTCGCATTTTTTTATTTTTACACAAAAATGTATCTTATAGTATAGAAATGTTCCATACAAAATATTATAATGGTATCTCGATGGGTTTTATTAGATTCACGAATTAGAGTACGAAGGTGCCGCGCGACTCTCAGTACTGAGTGATTCCTTAGTACGATAGTCGTTGTCGTTACTTACGGTTTATACAAAAAACTTCTAAATATGGTCCAATTACCATATAAAATAACAATATATGTTTTGTTTACGGTCATTTGTAGTTCGGTTCTATGTAGTTATGATTTTTAAAGTACGAATAAATACAATAAATTATAGAATTTGCCCACAACGAACTCGAAGGGTATTTATTCATAATCATATTTAGAGATTAAAATGTAAATATTAAAAAAAACATACTGCCTTCCGTTGTGTAGTTATCATACCTAAATATAGTTATCATTTTTAAATGATTAACCAATAATAAAAATGTAAACCAATATTATGTATTTTTCTTCATTTGGGCACAAATGAGTGGTTATAATGTTTCGGGTTCCACGTCACGTGTACTTCGTCAGAATACTTGTTCCTCTTACAATTATGCTCTCGATTGAAAAGCGTGGACCATTTTAGTCCCTGGAACTTGCCAACGTTGTTAGATCAAGGTTGCAATATTTTTTTTTGTTGCTAAATGGTACTTTGATCAATACAATTGATACAATGATAAACTGCAGTTTTCGTTTGAGACGTTTTTGCTAATTACTTTACAAGTTCTTGTTAAACCCATCCCATATGGCCCCTTTTCGTGTGAAATCGCTAGGTACGTTTATATAATTAGGCGGTCTAATTAGATGTTTCTTATAAAAACTTTTTTATAAGTAACATCTTTAATGAAAACTGTAGTTTTTTGTTGTTTCACGTAAGAGGTTTAGCCACAAAGATTTTTTCCAATTTAACAACGCTGTTACCATTACAGAGACTAACAAATGCACACTTTTCTAAATCTTTTCGACATTTTTGGACATCGGTGTAAAAAGGGATTCTAATGTGAGATCCGCCTAAATCCAGTATTTGCCAAACCAAAAAATCCTATATTGGAAACCGAAAACTTGTAAAACGAACAAGTTTGCCCGCGAACTGTACATAAAATGATAAAATAGCGGAATAAATGACTGCCTCCTACGAGTTTTACTACTTTCTAGTTCTATTCAAGCTGCCGACCTATATATATTATTTTCGATTGATTAATACTTTAATAATGACAACTAAATTTTAGTATGATAACTACACAAAGGAAGGCATTATATTTATTAATATTTACATTTTTATCTCTAAATATAATCATGTTACACTGTTAAATCCTTCGAGTTCGTCGTGGGCACTTTGTATAATTTATTTTATTTATTCGTACTTTAAAAATCATAGCTACATAGAATAAATGAACATAAACATAACATATATTGTTTTTTTATATGATAATTGGACCATATTTAGTAGTTTTTTGTATAAACCATAAGTAACGACAACGACTATCGCGCTAAGGAATCACTCAGTCAGTACTGAGCGTCACGCCGCACCTTCGTACTCTAATTCGTGAATCTTCTAAACCTATCGAGATACATTTCTATACTATGAGATACATTTTTGTGTAAAAATTAAAAAAATTAAAAAATGCGAAGTTGGAAAAAAAGATTTCAAATACTAACTTCCGGTTTGCTATATGGAAAAAAAAATTTAATTAAAGAAAAACAACTAATATTCTCAAATAAACACTATTTCGTTATTATTTAATCCATTTGATTAACTGCATTCATACCTTGTCAAAAATTCGTTCCTCAGATTTTGTAATTTTTTTCTAAGTCCTATTTTGTAACCAAGCAATATATAAAAAAAGTAATTATGCCAAAATGTTTTGCTCACATATAGGTCCTATTTATTTGATTATAAACGAAATCCAGAATGTGACATTCTTTAGCTGCCCGCTTCGCGTGAAATACCCCATATACCAAATTTAAGACCATTCCGGTGGACGCATTAGATTTGAAGTCCAGTTGAAATTGCAGTTTTTTAGCTTTAATTTGTTTTTGAGCCAACCGCTCCAAATTTTTACGGTAGCTAAACTAGCTAAAGGCATTTAACAAACAAAATACCAAATTTAAGACTATTCTGGTGAGCGTATAAGATTTTAACACTATTTTAATAAATAGTCGATTTTAAACAAAAAATAGTTAATTACTATTAAATCATAATATTGTCTTCGGTTGCCGTGATAGTTATTCATGAAATAAAACAATTAAAAACGGATTTTATCGCGTGTACTGAGCTTAAATTACATAATCCGTTTATCATAATCGATAAAATCCGTTTTTAATTGTTTTACTATTAAATCATTTAAAAAAAATGCCACAGACACAACTGCATATTCATATTTAAGTGTCTTATAATTAAAACTGCCGTAAAAGTATACCGCAACAGGTCAAAAAATTGAGAAATTCGTCATATCAATACTTTAGTCATTGGGGTCGTAAATAACTAAAATTATTATTCATTTTAAACTTAATGGCACCAAATATAATGCAGCAAAAAATATAAATATAGTTTAGTGGGCCAAGCTCATGAATGTAAGTTTTTATAATTTATCAAAGCATCTAATGGAAGGAATGAAATATTATGCAATTATTGAAATTGAGGTTTATGTATAGGCGCCCCACCACCAAAAAAAGAAAGACAGTTTCTGACGAAACATATCATATACACATACATGGCTTTTCTGTTGAGATCGTATTTCTAACCTAACCTAAACCACTTTTCCATAGCAGTGCTTTTTTGTTGAGGTCGCAGTTCTGACTTAACCTAACCGACTTTTTTTCGCAACTATACGTTTCGGTTGAGGTCGCAGCAGTTCAAACTTAACCTAACCCACATTTCCTTAGTAGTACTGTTCTGTCAAGTTCGCGGTATCTAACTTAACCTAACCCACTTTCCCGTAGTAGTACTTTTTACTGCTCCAAATTTTGACACACGGTAAAGCCCACTTTTAATAACCTACATACCAAATATAAGACCACAGATTGTCATAAATACCAATACTTTAATTTACATTCATGTATTGAACATCTTCTGAAATCGCCAATTCCGGAAAAAGATGGTACATTTGAAGACGTTCGAAATTTATATGTAATTAAAGTATCGGCCATCGATATTGTAAAGTAAATTGTACGATCCACCACACATATAGCTTTCTTAATATAGGCTGTTAGCCTATCAGTTCTGTACATATTATTGGGAAGTTATAATATGGGTTAAAACATATTTTAGTGTTTATAATGCCGTTTGATATCCGATATGGAGAACATTCGAGTACTTAGCTACCTTTTTTCGGTATTAATAGTAAACCCATTTCTAGGATACTCTAAAGTTTAGAGTCTAAACAATGACAACCGAGTAAATAGGTAAGCGATCAATTCCCATAATGACGGAGAGGTCAACTGCCGTACCTATCCGCAGCTTAGAAGCATTTGTGGAGATGAGGCTGGGTTTTTTGTGACTGGGATTTTGTTAATATTATTTAATAATATGTAACTGATTTAAACAATTACGTGAATTTATTTTAACATAATTAAGGTGAATTTTATAAGATGTCGTTGTCGCAATCTTACTAGGGATTTCTACCTATAATTACGACATCTTAAAAAACATACTACGTAATTTATTCTTTATATTTGGAAATAAATAAAAATCGTTGGGTGCCAAGTCAGGGCTGTACGGCGGATGACCCGTTAATTCCACATTTTGACCCTCCAAAAATAGAGTTGTTTCGCGTGACGTATGACAGCTGGCATTGTCATGATGAAGAATGATTCTTCGTCGCTGGTTAGTTTTACGAATTTGTTCAAATACTTCCGGTAAGCAAATGGTCGTGTACCACTCTGAATTAACCGTTCTACGGTTTTCTAGTGGCACTGTAGCTACATGGCCATTAATACCGAAGAAGCAGGCCACCATTTGTTTCAATGTACTTTTTGCACGAGTAACTTTCGTAGGGTTCGGCTCATTTTGAAACACCCATACCGTTGATTGTTGCTTCGTTTCGGGATCGTATGCATAGATCCAGGATTCGTCACCTGTATAGATGTTATAAACGGCTTTTGAGTCACCACAGTTATATTTTTTTAACATTTTATTGCACCATTCGACGCGAGCATCTTTTTGCTCTTTTGTTAAGTTGTGGGGTATCCAACGCGAACATATTTTTTTTACAGCCAAATAATTATGTAATATGCTATTAATGCTGGTCATAGAAATACCCAGAGTCGCCTCTATCTCGCAGTACGTAACATGTCGGTCGTCCATTATAAGTTTTCGCACAGCCTCGATATTTTGATGTACAACGACCGATTTCGGGCGACCTGCCTTAACTTCGTCCGTAAGCATACTACGTCCACGATTGAACTCACTAAACCAGTGATACACAGTAGTTTTAGATGGGGCTTCATCACCAAAAGTTGAAGTTAGTTGATCTATGCACTGTTGTTGCGTTAAACCACGCCGAAAATCATAATAAATCATAGCACGAATATTTTCACGAGTGAGTTCCATTCTTGCTGCGAGATGACATTTAAAACCCGTCAAAAACAAAACACGAGCGTTAATAAGAAAGAAAAAATATACCGGACAGTACTTAAAAAAGTTCAAATTTTACCATGGAGGTCAAATATGCTATTTAAGAAGATTGTAATCCCGGTTTCCGGATATATAAATAGCAGCCTATGTATACATATTATGAGTGCACCTAACTTAAAGCTTATTAGTTTAGAGTTTTGCGCGACTGGTAAGAAAATTCCTAAAGGCATTACGTCTGGCTTTTCAAATCATATTTTTTGTCATTAAGTTTAAAATGAATAAAAATTTTAGTGATTTAAGACCCCCGTGACTAAAGTACAGCTATGACGAATTTCTCCAATTTCAGACTTATTGAGGAATACTTTTACGGCATTTTTAATTATAAGACACATATATAAATATGCAGCTGCGTTTATGCCAGTTAAATAATTTTTTTAACGAATTTATAGTAATTTGCATTTTTTTCTATGAAATCGACTATTTCTTAAAATGGTTTATAAATCTTATGCCCCCCACCAGAATGGCCTTAAAATTCGTATTTGGTTTGTTGAATGGGTCTTTTAAATACTGTCAAAATTTGGAGCGGTAGGCTCGTTGATAAATTAAGGCCAAAAAATTGTATTTTCAACTTGACGCCATACGTACTTGTGGAATTTCAGACCATAACGAGTCATGTTTTCATGATTTCCGAGATGGGCTCTACAACGCTATATGGAATAAAACGGGTATAGGCTAAGCAAATTAGATTTTTTCGAAGAATTAATTCCCACCTGGCTGGAAATCATTTTAACACCTTCTTGTGGTCCTAAATGCATGTAATGAAATTAAATTAAATTAAATAAACGTTTATTTCAGGCTATTGCCCATATCGTTGTTAGTAAACACAGAATTCATGTTAGTAGTATACAATACAAATTTAAAATTTTCTTAACGCAAATAAAATATGACTCAATAAATAAATAACTAATAATTAAAATTCAACATCAAATAATACATTAAAATTGGTAACAAATTATAAAATAATTAATATCAACAGGTGAAACATTATTAATTACTATAAATAAATAAAAATCTGAATTACTAATAATCAGAGTTTGGCTCATCCCAGGAGGTGTGCATAACGTTTTAGCGATTTTTTTTCTCTTTGTCAGTTTTTTGCTTGTAGCTCGAAAACGGTACGTCCGACGGAAAATGTAATTTATTTCGATATTAAAGAGGGTTAAATTCTGCGTCAAATTAACATCTTAAACTTCTTATTCGGTTCAGCGGTAAACCCGAAATTAAAAGTTACGAATTGGGAATATGTGTTATTTAATTGAAAAACTCGTATTTTTACTTCCATATCACATATGTTTGATAAAGATTACTCCTGTAAAATCAATAAACAAAATCAAAAATCAATAGAATAAAGTTTCACGTTATATAGATACCTCAATTTTCAAATTTAGTTTTTGAAAGACTAACTTTGGCATGAATTCAAAATCGTTTTTTTTTAATCCTTCTAAGTTGCATATTTTCCATAAATATGAGGTGTTAGGCCTACATTTAATGCATCGTTACAACTAAAAACATTTCAGTGTAAATTTCTAAAACGTACCCCGTCAGAAAACTATTTATACACCGTGTTTTTTTTTATTTCGGTTAATTTCAATTTAACATTCCTGACTTTCCTGAGCTTATTTCTCAATTATATTTCTCAAAGACGCCAGTGTCCTAATTAGCTCCAGTTCTGAGGTAATCGATATTTCATTTTTCTCTTCCTGATTGTGTAAACCTACATTAAATTATTTTTTAATACAAATGCTCAAAAAGTTTAGTTTATGTAGCCGCAAATCGTGCGTAAAGTTTGATTTTATGATCTAGTGCTAAAAAGTAATCTGATCTGCAAATCGTGCGTAAAATCAAACTTTACGCACGATTTGCGGCTACATAAACTAAACTTTTTGAGCATTTGTATTAAAAAATAATTTAATGTAGGTTTACACAATCAGGAAGAGAAAAATGAAATATCGATTACCTCAGCACTGGAGCTAATTAGGACACTGGCGTCTTTGAGAAATATAATTGAGAAATAAGCTCAGGAAAGTCAGGAATCTACCCTTGAAATTAACCGAAATAAAAAAACACGGTGTATAAATAGTTTTCTGATGGGGTACGTTTTAGAAATTTACACTGAAATGTTCTTAGTTGTAACGATGCATTAAATGTAGGCCTAACACCTCATATTTATGGAAAATATGCAACTTAGAAGGATTAAAAAAAAAAACGATTTTGAATTCATGCCAAAGTTAGTCTTTCAAAAACGAAATTTGAAAATTGAGGTATCTATATAACGTGAAACTTTATTCTATTGATTTTTGATTTTGTTTATTGATTTTACAGGAGTAATATTTCTCAAAGATATGTGATATGGAAGTAAAAATACGAGTTTTTCAATTAAATAACACATATTCCCAATTCATTACTTTTAATTTCGGGTTTACCGCTGAACCGAATAAGTAGTTTAAGATGTTAATTTGACGCAGAATTTAACCCTCTTTAATATCGAAATAAATTACATTTTCCGTCGGACGTACCGTTTTCGAGTTACAAGCAAAAAACTGACAAAGAGAAAAAAGAGGAAGAAGTTAGGTGCACTCATAATATGTATAGTATGTTTTTTAAGATGTCGTAATTATAGGTAGAAATCCCTAGTAAGATTGCGACAACGACATCTTATAAAATTCACCTTAATTATGTTAAAATAAAATGTAATTGTTTAAATCAGTTACATATTCCTGACTTTCCTGAGCTTATTTCTCAATTATATTTCTCAAAGACGCCAGTGTCCTAATTAGCTCCAGTTCTGATGTAATCGATATTTCATTTTTGTCTTCCTGATTGTGTTAACCTACATTAAATTATTTTTTAATACAAATGCTCAAAAAGTTTAGTTTATGTAGCTGCAAATGGTGCGTAAAGTTTGATGTTATGAACTAGTGCTAAAAAGTAATCTGATCTGCAAATCGTGCGTAAAGTTTGATTTTACGCACGATTTGCAGATCAGAATTTTAAGTAAATGAGTATTATGCGAGACCCGCTTATAAATGACCCACCTGAACTACGCGCGATTGGGCATAAAGGAGTATTATGCGAGACCCAATAGTATTACTTGAACAACGCGCGATTGAATGAAGCTGTCTTTCGTACACTGACAGAATTAATATAAATGTAATTTTATTTCATTGTAGTTTTTTCGCAATTGTATTAAAAAACGTTGTTCGACACACGTGCGGAAGTGTCATTTTCACTCGTCCCGAGTCTTGACCCTCGCCTCTCGGCTCGGGTCAAGTAACCTCGGTACTCGTGCAAAATGACATACTTCTCGCACTTGTATCGAAAACTACTATTTTACTCTGAGAACCCGCTACATATTGAAGCACCTGTGTTTTAATTCAATATAATGTCCTTCCTTTGTATCTTGGACTGTTAATGTTGGGAATTACATTGACATGTGATAATTTTCAATTGTTTGGTTGAGTTAATATACCTTATTTACATAAGGGACCGATTGGGGAATCAATTAATAACTGCTGCCATTGAGATGAAACTTGTTATAGAGATAGTTCGAGTCCGGAAAAGTACAGTAGTAGTAAGTAAAGTAAAGTAGTGTTTTTAATCCTACAATACCAGCTCTTAAGGGGCTGAAAAGTAGGTTAGAAGTTAGTATGGAGAATTATTATTATTATTAACATTTAAACCGATTTAGATGAAGTTTGGTACCTATAAAAATAGTTTTGAGTTCTGGGGAGTGTTTATCACAGAAATCATTCCTGAAAGGTGTGTGAATAGGGGCAAAAGTTATTTGTATCGGGAATCAATACCCGCTGAACCGATTTAAGTCCATAGATGAAATTTGGTATGGAGATGGTCACAGTTCTGGAAAAGGATATAGAATTGTTGTTATTTTACAAGTCATCCCTTAAGAGATAAAAAGGGGAGTGGATTACTATCTCTACACCAAGAAGCAAAATTTAATCCTCTTTAATATTGAAATGACATTTTCCGTCGGACGTGCCGTTTTCGAGCTACAGGCAAAAAACCGAGAAAAAGCAAAAAGTTCCTTAAAAAGTTATGGACACCTCCTGGGATTGAGCAAACTCGGACTACATGCATTTAGGACCACATGAAGGTATTAAAACGATTTCTAGCCCGGTGGGAATTAATTCCTAAAAACGCTTTTTATAGATCTTATTAGTAAGTTTTTTGATAAATTTACAGTGTGGCGGGCGCAGCTAGTGTGACGGTCGTGCGTGGCGTGGCGTCGTAGGCGGCCATTTTGATGAGTCAGTTTTTTCGTCGTGCACACGGGAGAATGCTCGGGTAAGTTAAATTAAAAATACCTATATTATTGACTAGTTTTTTGTTATTGTATATTTAAGTTATTTATTAATAATGTGGTTTCTTTATTAGGGTGCGCAACATAATGTACAGTTCTCGGCAGATGATTCGCTGGGGATTATTAAGAAACATTGGAAGAATGAAAACTGGAAGTATTTTTCGATTAAGCGGCTCATGTACGAAACCGGTAGGTACCTACTTGTTTCTTATTATTGTTGTGTGAATTTCTGTGTAGGCTATTTCTATCCGTGACTGTGAGTACGTAATAATTAAAAAACATATTTTTCAGACGATTTACAAGTGGCACGTGTAAAATGCAGAACAGCTGAAAGTGATTAAGAACTCACGACTGCAGACGCTGAAGAATCACAAAAAAGAAAGGACTCTTTTTTACGATAGTAATTCAAATACTGATGCGAGTATTACTGGTAACGAAATAGATATCACTTTCCTCCTGCACCGACAAAAAAATCGATAGCAAATGAAGAAATAATAACACGAGCCGGTAAGTCAATAAGTATAGAATTGCAGTCTTTCAACGCAGTTCTTTTACTGTTAAAAGTATTGGGATCCTATGTACAACCAAGCCGGTATCCATAGAACTCGATTCTCACTGGAGTGTACTGACAAAATATTATTGTGATCCTTTGATTATTAGATGCCTAATATATTTTTATAATGAATAGAATAACCTGGCCATCACATGACTAAATATTATGTATACAGCGCTAGCTGGCCTATCAATAGGTACATATTGCAATTAAATACATTATGTGATATTATTAGCAAGATTTTGTAGACTTTCTATTAGATTTTCTTTTATGATTGCGAAGTCATTCTATTTATTATAAAAAAATACTTAGACAATTAATATACAGTAGTATTTTATACAATTGTGACATAATGAAGAGTTTGCAGTCATACTGTGTTTATAAGCTTCGTGGCCTAAGTATGGTACGAGATTCATAAGCTTAATCATCACAGTTAGTAGTACCTAGTAGTTTGGTCACTAACCCCCTTTTTAATAGCATTTTGTGTATTGACTTGTGGTTTTCAATTCACTTATTGCTTGACTGGCCTTTAAATACTTATGGTTTAGCATACAATTACACGCAGCCAAGGGAAATTACAGTAAGAAGATACTCTGATGTGCGGTCAAATGATAATTCTCCATACATGGGATACATGTCTAATGCTAAATTTCTGTTACAACATTTCAATGTTGGTTTGTATTAACTATAGTCTATATGATGAATCAATGACCTTTAAAAATGTGGCGGAATCTATTCTAATAAGTGTAACTGTTATTTTTGTTTACAGATTCACCATTGACTTCTCGAAGCCCTTCTATGGTAGCGAAACCAAGCAAAAAACAGAGTACTCTGAAGAAAATTGATGACTCATTGGGTAAAGTACAGTCAATAAATTTGATTTGAGTCTCATTTAAGAGGAAATGCCAGTGGTCATCTTTCCATACAGACACTCGACTGTTTCCTTCGTGTTTATCAGCAAAACCAGGGCGAAACCATTTCTTGATTTTTCGGACAGATTTTCACTTGCAGTTTTTTTTACTTTTTATCTGGTACTTATCTATATGTTTGCAATTATTAAAGCAGGTGGTTATAAATTACAAAAATAATGTTAAAACAGTGTTTTCAAACTTGGATTGTTAATTAAGTATATAAATACGAGTTAAAAGAATTGGATTGTCTTGTTTCAGAATCGATTGCCACATACATTTCAGAAATCAAAAGTGAACTGAGAGACCTACATTTTCTTAAGATTGTCATCATTTACGCCACTTATCAAGACTTCTTTACCTGACGAGATTAACCTACCTTTAAACACTATAGAATATTTAAACAAGATACAAATTTGGCTGGACAACGAAGAAAACGCTCAAAATCTGGTATGTTTACAACCTGCCTCTATGTATTATAATTGGAAGTCGCCTCTGGAATCTGTTCTGTTTAAATTAGATAGGTATATTCGGAAACGAAGGGTTAAGGGTTATCCTTTGGCTGTCCCACTGATGGCCGAAAATGGGTCTTTGTGCATTTTGCTACTGTTGACTAAACAACGATATTGGTCGTTGGGCCAGCGAGACAAATATCATCACATCTGCCAACATTGGTTTTTTTTTCGATTTTGCTCAACTTTTCGATACTATTTTACAGTAACTAATAAGACTACGATTAGTTTTTATACATATATTATATATTATTATTATTATTTAACGGCCTCCTAGCCTAGTTGGTAGTGACCCTGCCTATGAAGCCGGAGGTCCCGGGTTCGAATCCTGGTCAGGGCATTTATTTGTGTGTTCATCACGGATATTTGTTCCTGAGTTATGGATGTTTTCTATGTATTTAAGTATTTATCCATATTTATCTATTATATATATCGTCGCTTAGTACCCACAACACAAGCCTTATTCAGCTTACTGTGGGACTAGGTTGATTTGTGTAAGATTGTCCCATAATATTTATTTATTTATTTATTATATATTGAAAGATAATTTATTTTTAAACTGCGTAAGTGGAACACTTTTTTGAATTTATGTTTCATTTATAAATAATTAACCTTAATCTAAATGCTGTTTCGCGATTTTTGCTTGGAGAGGTGAAAGGAGTAAAATGTTTAGGGATTAAAATGATGTTAAACTTGTATGTAAATTACATAAATACAATGGAAAATTAGTCATTTAAGGAATATGTGGAGCAGTTTTTTTTTTTTCAAATTTATACATATTTTTTAAGCAAGAGTATGTTTACCTAGGGCAATTTTAAGAAAAGTTGCCGAAGTATAGGCGGTATTTTTGGGAATGATAAAGAAATAAACTTTGCTTTCACTTTGCAATCAGATAATATAAAACAAACAATGGCAAAGGGCATGACAAAAAATTATAAAATATTGAATAAGAATTGAGTTTTCGGTTATTAAATAATAATGAATGTGTATCAAAAGATTTTTTTTTTGCAACAACAAGACATCAATAAACTATCTTTTCAAATGCAATTCATGTGCGTTATTTCATTATTAGCGATTTTCGTTTTCAAATCGTTACAGGACTCTTAAATCTTGCTTATTGTGGGGGCCCATCTTGTAAGGGCGAGTCAACATCTGTCGGAAATAAATTGGATACCGTTTTATTAGGCAGGTGTCCGGTTTTTTATTAGTCCAGTGGATAGTCCATCTTATCATTATCATCACAATAGGCAATAGCCTAGTACTAGATTTCATTAACTCTCAACAGACCTTACGCCCCGGTAGGTTCTGCCTCTGCGTGCCTCCCATGACACTGGCCTGGCAGGGGCAGCATTCGCCCGGTGTACCCCTTATATTTCATAATTAAGGGTCTTTGCGTGTTAACCGCGTGATGGAAAAGACATACAAATAATATCATGATTTTTTTCAGATAAGCAACTTGAGCCTTGTTGGTGGCAATACAACTGCTACAATCACTAGAAGAAAAATTGATTGATTGAAAATGTTATGACAAAAATAAAACGTATGGTTCAGTCTCACGTCCCAAGAATCAAATATTCACCTAAGAAGTCACAA
Organism: Pammene aurita; assembly: GCA_947086415.1. Classification (NCBI taxonomy): domain Eukaryota; kingdom Metazoa; phylum Arthropoda; class Insecta; order Lepidoptera; family Tortricidae; genus Pammene; species Pammene aurita. The sequence goes on from OX352295.1 coordinate 32,897,654, forward strand.
AACCAAACCGTAGTTAAAAAGAAGAATGTTATACGTAAGGTAATTTTGGACGACAATTGCAATGTTAGTGCTAATTCCTGCTTAAGTACGAAAGATGGTGACATTATAAGAATAAAATGTATAAAAGAGGTTCCACAAAGTTCGTTTTTCGAATTAGATTGTGATTGCTTTTTAGACATGACTGATTATTACCAGGTGCCTGTTAATAGTGTTAATTTAGTTGATTTAGGTATACATAAAGTACGCTGCTGTAAGCAAAAAACAGTTTGTTCTTCAATTTTGAATAGAAAATGTTTACTGTTGCCTAATTTTAATGCTATTGATGAAACATATGTACACCATTGGCGAACAAAACGCTGTTTCATTGAATAACTGAAATTAATTTCTGTATCTATGGCTCGTGTTATTATTTTTGCATTGGCTATCGATTTCGTCTTATGGAAATCTTAATTGTACGTAATCGAAAAATACTTCCAGTTTTTATTCAGGTTTTGTTTTTTAAATAAAAATAATATGCATATACCTAAAACAAAAAAAAAAACATGTGTGCGTCAAAATGGCGGGTGGACCTCATATTTAGATTTCAACGAATTGGTCACATATTGTACCTTCAGTGTACCTCGGTGAAACGTTTGTGTTTGAACAATGTATCTAAGGCTGCGGACTCATGCACGCGTCCGGCCTCGCGAACTGGCGCGGCGAGCGACGAGTCTATAGCGGCCGCCGCTGTCATCCAAAACAGTTCCATTCAAGTCTATATATTTATTAGTTTTGATCTCGTCGAGCGAGCCCGCCGCTCGAACCCACTGTTCCTAGCGGTACAATCTAAATCTATAAATTTGAATGGATCTTTTTGGATGACAGCGGCGGCCACTCGACTCATCACAGTTTGCGCCGTCGGTCGCGTGCATCGAGTCCGATGCCGAAACGTTTAGAAATGACATTATAAATGTTGATTTTTAGTTTGATAAATTGACATGTACAAAATGTTTTATGTTTATCAGTGTACAGTCGGCAGCAGAAGTAACTAAGCGGTGTTCAAAATGAGCTTAACACGACTTTATTGTTATGAGAATGGGAGCGTGTGTAGATAATTTTGAACATCTGCTACTGATGCTGACTGTATCAGAAATGATAAAAAGTAAACTTCTGTTCTTGGGGGGCGTCCATTAATCGCGTCATATTGCTTAGGGGGGGGGAGGGGGGTCAAGAAAAAATCACCAATGATCACCACAGGGGGGAGGGGGGTCTGGACTAGGGAATGCAATCTTGATCTTGCAAGATCAAGATTCCACCAAGATCTTGAGTGATTTTCCAAGATTCAATCTTGAAGGCCATCAATCTTGAATTTTGAAATCCCTTTCGCGATCTTGGCAAAATAGACCAAGATTGTAACAAGATTTTCAGACTGATCGCGCGTGAAACGTCATACGTGTTCATACCTGCGCGGCAACGCGCGAACTGTCTCGCCTGAGCCGTCTCACGCGCCGCGCCGCGCTCGGCCGACCGTCTGACTGGCGACTAGCATAGCAACGGAGCGGGGTGTGTGTGTGAGGCGTGGGGTCGCGGGACGAGGAATGAAGCGACCAATCACGTTCTACAATCGCGCGGTGCGCCGAATTTGTTTATTATTTAGTCGCAATTTGACAACTTTGCGTCGCGTCGCGTCTATTGTTTTAATTACTATCTCCGATGAAACCCATTACTTATTTCGATAATTATACAATAATTACGTAAAAAAATCCTTAGGTCACTGTTCAAAGAAGTGAAAATGTCTAAAGACAGTTCAAATCAAGTGTTTTTGGACGTTACTAAAAGTAATTTGCCGGTATGGAAATACTTCAAAAAATCCGTGGATGGTTTGAATGCTAAGTGCAAATTGTGCAACGCTATTCGCAAACTCTCAAATGGTTCACCAAAGGGCCTGCATGTTCACATGAAGTCTATTCACAAAATTGACACGAAATGTTTGTTGACGAGTGCCGAGGAAGGAACAATTGGCAGTGGCAGCGGCAGTAGTACTAGTGCCATATCAACTTTAACCCCGACCTCGTCTGTGCCTAACTTGCAAATTCAAAATCAAAATGATTCCGCGTCTGTGGAGCTTGATTTGAATCCACCAACATCGAAAAAAAAGAAAATCGGCGATTATTTCCCAACATTGGCTGAAAATTCGAAAGAAAAAATGGTGTCACGAATGGTAGCTAAGGATGGGCTACCCTTTAGAGTGTTCTGCACTTCTGATGACCTACGCAGTCTTTTTGCAGCAAAAGGACACAAACTGCCAACTTCGCCTAACTCTATTAAAATGATGGTAATGGATTATGGCATTACACTTAAAATGAAAGTCAAACAAGATCTCATGAAGCTTAAAGAGCAAGGTCAAAGATTCACTCTCACTTTTGATGAATGGACATCGGGAAGGAACCGCCGCTTTTTAAACATAAATATTCACTCGCACACCAACAACCACCCCGTTTTCTGGAATTTAGGGTTAGTAAGAATTTTTGGGAGCATGCCTTCAGAGTCATGTGTTGAGCTCTTAAGTGAAAAGCTATCGGAATATGGAATTTCTATGGAAGACGATGTTGTTGGTATAACCACGGATGGAGCTAGTGTTATGGTTAAAGTTGGAAAACTAATAAAACCACTTCAACAACTTTGTTATGCTCATGGCATCCAGTTGGGAATAACAGATGTCGTCTATAAGAAAAGTAACCAAGATGAAGATACATATAGAGAGGAAGAGTATAATGCAGATTCAGATTCTGATGGAGGCACTGATAACGACGAAGATGACGATATTGGATTTCGTTTTTCATTCCCGTCTAGGCAAGTTGATTTGACTCCACAATACCGATTAATAATATCAAAGCTTAGAAAACTAGTGAAACTCTTTAAAAACTCCCCAACGAAAAATGACGTACTTCAAACTTATAGCAAAGAAGAATTCGGAAAAACACTTCAACTGGTACTAGACTGCAAAACGCGCTGGTCAAGTCTTGCCAACATGATCTCAACATACAACAGAGTCAAGCAATGTGTTAGTAAAACACTAATTGATTTGGGGTATGGTTCTGCTTCTGAATTCTTTTTTAATGATGAAGAACATGCTGTTCTCCTCAGTATGCAAAATGCTTTTGAGCCCGTTAAACTCGCAGTGGAAGTTTTGTGCCGCCGTGATACCGATTTAGTGAGTGCGGAATACACTTTACGATTCATGGTTCGTAAGTTGGAAGAATTAAAGACTCCATTGTCAGAGAACCTGGCTATTGCCATGAGAAAGCGTATTTCTGAACGCCGAATTGAATCAACTGCAACATTATTATATCTTAAAAATCCAGCTCAGTATCAAGAGGATTCAGAAAAATACGCCACTGATACAACATTTCAATTACCGACAAAAAGCTCGATCAGAAAAAACATTAAAGACTTGCTCAAACGATTACACCGAATTTCTGATTTACAAAGTCCAATTTCATCGGAAAATGTTGGTGAAGATGATGAGGAAGACCAGCCACTTTCAAGAATCCAACAAGCTTGCACTGAAACTTCTCTTCAGCAGGAATTGGAACAGGCCTTGAAAGCATGTAATGAATTGCAACCCAAAGCGCTGATTTCTGACAAAATTGACGCAATTTTGAAAAAAGAAATGAATCTTTACGAATACGGAGGAGAACGGGGGCAATATCTAAAATTCGCTTTTAACAGCCTTTTAACTTTCGTCCCAACTAGCGTGGAGGCAGAAAGGGCCTTTTCAGCCGCGGGCTATTTAGCCACTGATATACGGTGCCGATTGGGTGATGACACTTTAAGTGTATTATGCTTCTTGAGAAGCTATTTTCAAAATGTTTAATGTTTTTTGCTCTTAATTTCATTTATAGGTTATACTAATTATGATCTCATTGCATTGTTGGCAAGAAACAATCAACATTTTAATGATTAAAATAAAATAAATGCAATAATGTATTGCATTTATTATTATAGTCACTAAAATCTTGATTGTTTCTTGTTAATTTTTGAAATAAACGTTGATTATTGTGTTCATGGAAAGTTGTTTACTTTGAAAAGTATACTCAATTATATAAAATAATCCAAAAATACTGGTTACTCTCAATTTACAGAATTTGACTCAAAAATAACGCCTTTTTTAATTATTCTGCTCAATCTGGAATAATCCCGATAATCTTGATTCGAGACCAAGATCTTGACCCGAATCTTGACAAGATCTTGAACTGACCAATCTTGATTCCGAAAAGAGACTCCAAGATCTTGAATGGTCAATCTTGGCCCAAGATTGCATTCCCTAGTCTGGACACATATCACGTGTAATTTTTTTGTTCCTTGTGCTATACTGTATTATGGTCAATAAAATAAAAATTATCAACTTTTAAATTAATCAATCTGTCAAAAGCAGAGTAAAATTGCACTAGCACTATGATTGTAAATAATTTTTAATGGCATTTGACATATTATTTTGTGAAGTAGGTTTTTAGGGTTCCGTAGCCAAAGTGGCAAAAGCGTATCCCTTATAGTTTCGTTATGTCCGTCTGTCCATCCGTCCGTCCGTATATCACAGCCATTTTACTCGGAAACTATAAAACGTATATCTTAATAAATATTTAAATATAAGGTGTGTTTTTGTATGCCGCTACTTAGTTTTGTAGTAAAACTGCTGAAAAATATATTTTACGGAGGGGCACTACTCCATACATGTAATTATTTGTCAAAAAAAATTTTTTTTACCAAATATCGACATGATGCACATCACTCGACAGGTCTTTCAAAATAACTCTTGTCTTGTTGTCCTGAACATCAATAAATAAAAAAATAAACATTGAGGTCTGTTTGATTTTTTTTTATTTAGTGAATATCTTAAGAAAAAATCACCCCGTAAGTCTAAAAACTTATGTCCCCCCTGTCACTTTTGAACCGGAGATCCAAAAAATATAAAAAAATTGAGAACATTATCGGTTTACGAATTATTGAGTTATCCCCTAAAACATTTCATACGCAGATACGACCTTTTGATATTACTTTTTCGATAGTAGGTACGAAACCGCGTGGTCCGACACAATTGGCCGGTTTTTTTCTATTAAATATAATTTTATTTTATATGTATACATGTAGGTTCATGTTTTGCCCTTTACGTGTACGTACTTTACGTAAGTAGGTTCACGTGTTAGAAAACTGTAGGGTATTTGTGCTAGTTTCCCGTCCAGGTCCAGTTTACCGTCCACTTGATTAAACTGCTGCAAATAAATGTTTATATTTATAGTTTATTATTTTTTACTTTTAAACTTTTATTTTGGGAAAAACCTGAAGATAAACATGTAAATAAGTATGGACGGAAAACTGACAAGAGTGGACGAAAACTAGCACAATCACCCTACTTACTTTAGTTAAACTTACTTTAGTTAAACTTACTTTAAAAAATTACACGTCATATTGGACAGGGGGGGAGGGGTCCTGAAAATATCACCAAAGATCACCATGGGGGAGGGGGGGGGTCTAAAACAAGCCAAAAACGTATGACGCGATTAATGGACGCCCCCTTGAACAAGGGTTATAACGCTGCGGACTCTATGCACGCGACCGGCGCCACGAACTGCGACGCGGCGAGCGATAAGACGAGCGTCCGCCGCTCTAATTCAAAACAGTTCCATTCAAGTCTATAGGTTTTGATCGCGTCGAGCGACTCCGCCGCTCGCGCCTACTGTTCCGAGCAGCACGATCAAAATTTGAATGGACCTTTTTGGATGACAGCGGCTGCCGCTCGTCTCGCCGCTCACCGCGTCGCAATTCGCGTAGCGCAACTGATCGTATGAATAGAGTTCAGAATATTTTAAAAATGTTAGTTGATTTTTAGTTCGATAAATTGACATGCACAAAGTGTTTTTATTTTTATCAGTACAAAAATTATAAAAAGCAAACTTTTGTTTTAGAACATTGGTTATAAGGCCGCGGACTCGATGCACGTCACCACCGGCGTAAACAGCGACGCAGCGAGCGGCCGCCGCTGTAATCCAAACCAACTCCAAATCTATAGGTTTTGATCACGTCGCACGAGCCCGCCGCTCCCGTTCCGTTCCGAGCGGCACGATCAAAGTCTATAGACTTGAATGGATATGTTTGGATGACAGCCGCGGCTAGCAGTTTACGTCGCCGGCCGCGTGCATCGAGTGCACGGCCTAAATGTTTAACATAAAAGTTAATATTAAGTTGGATATATTGACATGAACAAAATGTTTTTATTTTAATCAGATCAAAATTATAAAAAGAAAAGTATTGTTTTTTAACAATACCTGAAAGGCCGTGGACTCGATGCACGCGACCGTTGGCGGAAAAATGCGACGCCACGACACGAGTGGCCGCCGCTGTCATCCAAAAGAGCTTCATCCAAGTTTATAGTTTTGATCCAGTCACGCGAGGCTGCCGCTCATACCCACCGTTCCGTGCAGCACGATCAAGTTCTATAGACTTGGATGACAGTAGCGGTAGCTCGTCTCGTTGCTCGCCGCGTCTCGTTGATCGCCGTATCGCCTTTCCCGCCGACGGTCGCGTGCATCGAGTCTACGGCTTAAATGTTAAAAGTTACATTATAACGGTTGATTTTTAGTTAAATAAATATGTACAAATGTTTGTATTTTCTTTATTTTATTAGAATTATTTTGCTGTTTTTGACACTACATGTTAGATTCATTATAGCATGAAACCATGTATGATGATACTTGATTCACAGCCAGTTACTGCAGTATTTTCTGTAGAGGGCTTGCAGTGGAAATTTACGTTGGACACTTATTTATTAGCCATACAAATACCCAACGGTAAGTGTACCGTAGTACACCGACCGTCGGGTATTCGTATGGCTAATAAATAAGTGCCCTACGTATATTTCCACTGCAGGCCCTCTAGCGAAAATGCTGCATAGGGCCTTCATGTAGGTACACAACCAGTTACCTACCGTGGGGTATTTGTGTGAAAATGCTACATAGGGCCTTCATGTAGGTACACAACAATTTACCTACCGTAGGGTATTTGTATGAAAATGCTGCATAGGGCCTTCATGTAGGTACACAACCACTTACCTGCCGTAGGGTAACTGTAGGACTCTTAAACAAAGGCCCAACGTATAGTTACAATGTTGGCCCTTTGTGGGACAAGCAGTGTTGGGCCTTCAAGTTGATGCACAACTACATACCAACTTACCCGCTTACCTTTGGTTAATTGTTGGATTTGCATACAATAGCACTACGAAAAAGTAGCCCCTTTTTGATTTTTTTGTTGTTGGCCCTACAGCAAGCCATACGGCCAAATGTAACAATTAACCAACCATCTGACAAATGTATAGGCCCAACCAAAAGCCAACGAAAAATTACTCATGTGGCCCTCTGTTGGGAGTACTTGGGAGGGCCTTTGTCGAGGGCCCTCCAGCAAATCGTACGGCCAAATATAACGGTTGCCCAACTAATAGTTTACAAAGGCCCAACCAAATGCCTACATGAAAATGCTATTAGGGATAATATTTCCATAATTAATACAGTATGATAAGAAAGTCTTATGATGCTCCATAATTATGCTCAGTTATGAATTACGGTCTTTGGTAATTTGTAAAGCCTGATCAGGAATATGATTAATTATGCTCAGTTATGAATTACGGTCTTTGGTAATTTGTAAAGCCTGATCAGGAATATGATTATAATCATTGTCACAAGGGTTCTGTTATTCTCATATCTTAGTTCCCCTCCAGGGCCTATTATTTTTTTCCACCATGTATATGGCAACAACAGTTTACGGATTCAGCGTTTTTGTCATTTATTATTAATTATTCAACATTGAAGTATTACTCAAAAAACCGATACAATTACAGTAATGACCTTTTTTCACATCGTACTTAATTTTATTTTCGTTTTGTTTTGGTTTTTATTATTATATATTGCCTATTGATTACATGATCGATTTTATCGACTTACGGAAATGTTATATGAATCGGAACAGCAGACATGGTCACAAAACTAAATTTAAAAAAAAGGAGGCGTAGATTGTAACTGTTTGCATGTTAAATTGTTATCGTAAAATATTAAATAACTAAGATATGAAAAAATGTAACATTAATTAAGTAATGTTTATTAAAAGTGAAATATTGTGTTTACGTACATGACAAGCTGTAAAATCGTTATGGGATTTTGTTTATAATTTCAAAGTATCTTACGCGTTTACGTTCTACGGGCGTTTCGATGTGTCAAAAGTTCATTCTTACAGATTTTGAACTATAAGTGAATCAATTTTTATAAAAACCTTAATTGATTTTCTGACCTAATATTGATATTACCACTGTGTGTCTCACCTCAACGTGAAGTTTTATTGAGTATGTAGGTATGGGTTTAACAAAGTTGCCAAAATCATGTTTGTAGCTGTAAGTCCGGAAAGAGAAGTGAAGTAGTTTATATGGGAGCTCATACTTTCTACCACACTGCTCTTTCCGGACTGACTAGTAGGTATTCGTTACTTTGTGTGACACAAGTCACACAAGCAAGAACGAAGGACTCACTTCACACGGGAATGGCAGCGGCAAGGCTCCTCTAGGGAGTCCAGGGCTGTCACAAAGGCCAAAATTGCCAACGCCATGCATTTTTAGTTTACAATGTGAACATAAATACGAGTACATATGGTACTGGAGGCATCCGACACCTCAAATACATATTGGGCCAACGTAGGTCAATTGGAGGGACGCGGTGGAACGAGATAGCAATATTGTTATCTCATTCTATTTTCTTAATATGTAGTTAACGGCCTCCTAGCCTAGTCGGTAGTGACCCTGCCTACGAAGCAAGTGGTCCCGGGTTCGAATCCTGGTCAGGGCATTTATTTGTGTGTTTATCACGGAGATTTGTTCCTGAGTTATGGATGTTTTCTATGTATTTAAGTATTTATATGTATATATCTATTATATATATCGTCGCTTAGTACCCACAACACAAGCCTTATTGAGCTTACTGTGGGACTAGGTTGATTAATGTGTTATAATTGTGTCAAACCCGGCAGTCCCTAATATCTAAATAATATATTCACCGCTAAAAGGATTATTTTATTGTTTTAGGGATGTTGACGTAGATGACTCGTCAAGCGAGGAAGAGGCAGAAATACTTGCTGAGCGAGGAAGAAGCAGAAACCCAGTGACGAACGACAGCGCGGAATGGACTCTGCATCAACCACGTAACGCCGCGAACGTGCCTTCGTCTACTGGCGCAGAAGAGTTAAGGGTGTCTGAAGGATGTACTACTCCGTACGATTTCTTGAGACAACTCTTTACTATACAATTTATTGAAGGAATCGCTACGGCCACAAACTTATATGCCACAATAATATCCTTAGCGGTAGCCGCTTTGCCAATGGTCGCGTTCATGCGTAGAAACCATTGACAGTCGCGGAATTCCTCATATTTTTTTGAATTTTATTCCACATGGTAAATATTAAATTAAATCGATACACCGATTACTGGAGACGACAACGTTTGTACAATTTGTTTGCGAAAGATTACATATCGTGTAACAGATTTTTACTCATCTTTAGATGCTTAAGGTTTGGACAGGACAATTTAGAGTCATTGTTTAGTCATTTTAATCAAAAAATTACCGAATTGTATAGTCCTGGGGAATATTTAGCGATTGACGAATCCATGATTTTATCGAGAGGCTGCAGTGGGATTGGGCAATATATCCAAGGAAAACGCCACAAATACGGCATCAAATTGTATGTAATAGCGACACCTACTGGCACTGCCCTCCAAGTACATATGTATAAGGGTAAAAGAGACGCAGAAGTCGGAGGGCAAGGTCATACCGATAAGGTGGTGGTGAAGCTCTTACAATTTTTACAACAGTGTAGGACTCGCAAAGTTTCTGTTGCGAAATAATACTAATGTCACAGGAACATTGCGTTCCAGAAGAAAAGATAATCCCAAGGATGTTTGCACACACAAATTGCGTAAAGGTGGCAGCATTTTTAGATAAAATAAAGAAGGTATGTGTGTGCAAATGGCACGACAAACGTGACGTCCTGACTGTCAGCACCAAACTGTCTCCAGAATCAGAACCATTCACAAACAGAAGGGGACAATGATAAAACAAAAATGGTAACAGGGTATAACAAATATATGAGCGGTGTTGATAGGCAGGACCAAATGCTGGCATATTACACTTGCGAGCATAAGACAATGCGTTGGTATAAAAAGTAGGCACTCACAGTTTTCAGATGTTGTTTTTGAATGCCTACTGTTTATACACCATTAAAAATAGTAAAAATGGTCTGTACGTTAAATACCCTATACTCAACAAACGAGTTGGGTGTGGTATAGGGTTCCCTCATTGTGTCCTTGTGTCACCTTCACAGCCTGCTACCATCGCTGGATATTATTCTCCAGTTCAGTCTGCGACATTGGCTGCCGGGGCACTTCATTTAGCATGAGTGCCCCATACAGCCTTTGCCGGCAGAACTGCAATCCTGACGTGGACCCCCTAACCGCAGGCCGACTGTGTGCCAGCTCTGGTGAAGGAGGCAGCAAAGGCTGCTCGTCATCCTTGTACCTAGGCACACATAAGAACTATAATTATAGTCATTATAATGATTTTTTTTAATAGACGGGCAGCTGTTGCTGATACGTCTAAATCAATGTCACATATCACTTTTTCACTGCTTTAGATAGTTTGTCAAGTCCTTTTTTTAAATTGGTTCACACTTTTAGAGTTCACAATGAACGTATGAAGGCCCCTGTAGTTATAGGTACGGATGTACTTGATGGGACGGTATAGTTTTTATTCGCACAAAGCATAGTCAGCGCCTTGTTCATAATTCAAATCCTCTGATAGTGTCGAGTGCTGAGTCGAATACGCTGCCAGAAATTAAAACTTATTTAACTGGTGGCGAGTTAATCAAATGAACTGCTATTTTAGAAGAATATTCTGATAACATGAATTCTGGAACCGCCACATCAACTGGTAGCATGCATATTCGACTAAACAGCGACGTGCCTGTCTATTATCGGCCCTATAAGATGTCTCATAATGAAAAGATTAAGGTTCGCGAATTTATTCAAGATCTACTGTCCAAGGGTACTTACGCGAGTCTGAGTCACCTTATGCTAGTCCTGTTTTTTTGGTTAAATAAACATTGGTGACATTGTAGCATATCACTTACATACCTCAGAATGAATCGCTGCAATGCTGGGCTGAGCATTTGTCTTATTTGTGTTGCACTTTCATAGTTATTCTGCAATCCTTGTTCAACACACGCACGCATACGAAAATCCCGTGGCGCTCTCAATCATCGTGCGCTATTCTCCTAACCTTGTCTTCATCTTAGAAACTCAATTTCAATGCTCTGAAATACGCATATAGACCCGTACCGATAAATTATGAAGTTTCGATAATATTAAAGATGCTTATTTTTCACATACAGAATTCAGGGCATCCAACTTAGCTAATAATAATAATTTGTGTCATCCTAGGGTGTTGCTTAGGTAGAAACTTAGACATTTCTGTTTTTAAACATTATTCGGTGAATATAAAATTAGAGATCAAAATTGTTTTTTCACTGTAACAGCAAAGTTGTTACTGACGCACGCACGCGTTTTGTGTCACTTTCGTCAATGGGAATACTGACATTCAATCAGCACAAACATGTGGACTTTTATAAGCCTGTATAAAATTGAAGTTGATTGATTAGGTACTGTGCTTTCTAAAATATCGGTATCTAGTATTTGAATAAATTTGTGCCATATTAATCAACGATGTTTATTTTATTTTTTTTCTTGTAGAACCCTGTTAACAGTACAATAAAATATTAAAGTTATTAATGTTTGCGTTAGTATTTTTATAAAAGCGTATCGAAATCATGTTTGAAATTTGTGTCGTTATAATCAATGGATTATTTTTATTTTTCAAAACAAAAACTTTTTTTGCGTAAAGGGCATGCGCAGGGAAGGGTAAGGCGCGGGCGGGGTGCATGTACCGGCCAGGCTGCCTAGCACTCGTTTGTTTTCTATACATTATTGCTCTATACATACATATAGTAATAAGTGCGACAAACACAAACAGCGAGTTTTTAATCGCTCTTCTTTATTTTTCATAGTAAAGAAAACAATAATATAAAACTTAAGTAATTAATGGTGATATAACGTATGACTACACCGTAGTCCGTAACGGACTGCAACGGCGGATCTGTGTGCCACGGTTAACCTAGTTTACAATATAAACAGTATTTTGACAAATTGTCACAGATCATTTGTAACTAATAAATATGTAATTTATGCATCAAGGCGGTTTGTTTACAGAGTGCCAATCGTGAAACGCGAAAATCGAAATTTCGTTATCTGCCTCTCGGTTGGACTAGCAAAGAGCCGGGCTGGGCTTAATAATTTTTTCATCAGATGTCATAATAACGCTATGTTTTTATTAACTTATTGTATAAAATACATACAAATAAGCAACTTTTCTTTAACATTTTTTTTAACTCAATAGTTTTGAAAGTTATGGGGCCCTGAAGGTTGAGTACAATTTGGACTATTTTGGTTGAAATGGTGTCATTATGACACATACTTTTTTTTGTCTTATTGTGTATAATGTACTCAAATAATCAAGTTTTATTAGAAACATTTTTTTAATTCAAAAACTTTTAAGTTACCTTACTTTGAAGATTGACTACATGGAGTAAAATTTGGACTTAAATAATAAAATGGCGACGGGGTATCATTTTAACGAGTACTTTTTATGATTTTTCCGTACAGAATACGCTAAAATAAGCGTGTTTTATTTGAGAAACTTTTCTCTAAAATCAAAAATGGCTGAGATAATGGACTCTGAACTTGTATATAATTTGGACTTTGAAAAAAAAACCATCGACGGGACTACATTATAACGTGTACTTTTTATGATTATTCCGTATAGAATATGCTAAACTAAGCGTGTTTTATTTTAAAAACTTTTCTCTAAAATCAAAAATGGCCTAGATAATGGACTTTGAACTTGTATATAATTTGGAATTCAAAGAAAAAACCATCGACGGGACGTCATTCTAACATGTACTGTTTATGATTTTTCCATATAGAATACGCTAAACTAAGCTTGTTTTATTCGAAAAACTTTTCTCTAAAATCAAAAATGGCCGAGATAATGGACTCTGAACTTGTATACAGGGTGACTGGTAATTCGACCTATTCCTGGAAAGGGGTTTATTCTAGAGGTTATTTACAATGTTTTTAGCCCAGTCAACTAGGGTCTAAATTAAGTGGTTTTCGAGTTATTCGAGTTTTTAGTGTTTTTCAAAAAAACGCCATCTTTCGGCCTTAAAATGGCAATAAAAAAAACTACATGAATTAGAATGGTTAATTATTTGTTTACTGGTAGCCAGTGAACAGAAGGTTATTTAAAAAAAAATCATGTCAAACAATGAAGACTTTAGAAATAACAGGTAATAAATCAATAGCTATCGTACTTTAAAAAAATATATAAATCAAAGACGAATACCCTAAAAAATGTGTATGACACTTCGCGTAAAAATAACTGAAATGGATTCCTCAATTCATAACCTTTCCGAAAAAGTACAAATGTTGACATGATTCACTAAATTATTGAAAATAATAATAACCGCGCTGCTGGAGGATGTGCAGCTTGGTACAAGGATGGCCATGATTTACCAACACGATGGCTGCCCAGCTCACTAGTACCGGTGTGTGTGACAGTGGATGGATTGGTCGAGGCGGTCCGATCCCTTGGCCAGCAAGGAGTCATGAAACATGAAAGAAGGCATGTCGCCGCGAGTAACAATCACCGATGTACGCAAAAGGCTTCGTGCTTGCATTCGAAATGAGGGCAGGCAATTCGAACAAGATTTGTAAATTATTATGTTTATTTTTAAGATTTTAGTGTGGTGTTCATTGTTATTAGTAAGATTAATTTTTAGTAAAATTATATTAAGATTTTATTATGATTTATTTTAAAATTTAATTTTACTCAGAAAATGGTTGTTTTACTTTCTTTAATCTCTCTACCATAAATCCATAATTTAAGTCATGAAACACACACAAAAACCGGTTTATGGTTAGGAATTCTTTATTATGACTACTTTCATCATTATATATAATAAAACTAAGTTGAGAAAATGTGCGTGCCGATAAAACTTAAAAAGGAGTCCCAGCACGATAAAGGGACTTATATAGTGTGATAGCCCTTTATTCCCCCTCGAACAAGAAAGTTCCCGTTTTAACCTAAAGGGTGTGTCTTTAAAGATATAAGGGTTTTTCCAACCCTTCAACTCGGAAAGTAAGTGTAGTGGCGCCATCTGTTGTCGAGTAGTTGAACTTCATTCATTGTCCAAAGTGGCGCCATCTGTTGTCGAATAGTTGAATTTCATTCATTGTACACAATATGGACTTAAACGAACGATTATTCCCAAACTTTCTCGAATATCCTAGCGCCAACTTTCTCGAATATCCTAGAGCCTAGCTTTCTGAATATATAAGAGCCCGGTGTCACCCGCCAGAGTTGTTTGATTTGAACAGCGAAACAAGCGATTTCGAAACGAAAAAGAAAGAAATTATCTGTGTGTGAGCCTTTATTTTGAAGTATCACGTGTGAGTATTTTTATTAGTGTGTTTAATTAATTCTCGATTTCGAAGCGAAGAAGAAAAAAGTTATCTGTGAGCCTTTATTGTGAAATATCAAATGTGAGTATTTTTAATAGTGTATTGAATTAATTCTAATGGTTTTTTTTTTTCTTTTAATTGTAATTTCCTTAACTTTCAAGTAGTCGCGCGGCGTTGAATCGATGCCTTCTATATACTTTGGCCGTAAACAAAATATCGCGCGACCGCTTGAAGATTAAATAATTTTTTTTTTCTTTGTCTCAACGTGCTCCACGTTTACGTAACAAATATATTTGTCTATAAAATGTTCATTTAATTTATATTTTACAGAATACAATGCCTAGACGTAAAAGAGGTGGAGATCTTGCCAGTTCTGCAGTGAAACGGGGGAAACAAAAAGAAAATCGAAGAAATGAAACGGAAGAAGAGCGCGAAGCACGTTTACAAAATCAACGAACCAGAATGAGCACCCTGAGAAGCGGAAAAAGCGAAGAAAGAAAAGAAAATAAAAGTATTGAAGAATCGAGCATTTTAAAAGATAATCTAACAAAGGAAGTATTCCACTACGAACCGACGAAGAAATATTACGATCATAAATATGTTGTGATCGGAAAAATGAATAACATTTGCCAATTTTGCCACGCGAAAAAATTCAGTAAAAAAACACCAGGTCTCTGTTGCATGAATGGAAAAATTCGATTACCACCACTGGAAGCACCTCCACAGGAATTTCTACATTACATGACCGGGGAAACACCAGAATCAAAACACTTTCTTCAAAATATAAGATCATACAACTCCTGCTTTCAAATGACTTCTTTCGGTGTTACTTCGACTGACACTAATAGAGACAAATTTGAATATGTATTTTCAATTCAAGGGCAAATTTATCACAAAATTGGATCGTTACTACCAATGCCTAACGATGACTATAAATTTCTGCAAGTATATTTCATCGGAAATGAAGAAAACGAAATTGATCAACGATGTACAAATTTTATTGGATTGAAACGCGAAATAATCCAAGATGTACAGAGGATCTTACACAAATACAATCAACTGATTTACATATTCAAAACAACACTAGACCGCATGATTTCTGATGACTATAAAATTGTAATTCGAGCCGATAAAAGACCACGTGGAGAACACGAACGTAGATTTAATGCACCTCAGATAGATGAAGTCGCCATCGTAATTGTGGACAATGAAAATACAAGCCGTGACATAATTGTACAACGAAGAAGAAAAGGACTACAACGCATTGCAGAGACACACCGTTCATATGATGCTCTTCAATATCCGTTAATATTTCTGCACGGAGAGGATGGTTATCATTTCAATATAAAACAAATTCATCCTAAAACAGGCATAGAAACAAACAAAAAAGTCACTTCCAAGGAGTTCTATGCTTACCGCTTAATGATCAGAGACAATGAAATATACAATCACATTCTCAACACTCGCCGTTTATTCCAACAATTTCTGGTAGATATGTACGCAAAAATAGAAGCAGAACGGATGCTTTACATAAGACTGAATCAGAAGAAACTACGCACAGAAGAATACATCCACCTTCGAGATGCGATCATAAATGACGGCAATATTGACGATATTGGAACAATGGTAATCTTACCCTCATCATACATAAGAAGTCCAAGACATATGCACGAATATACTCAAGATGCCATGACCTACGTAAGAAAATATGAACGACCTGATCTCTTCATAACATTTACATGCAACTTATCATGGCCAGAAATCAAAGAACAACTAAAATACGGACAAACCTCCATGGATCGACACGACATGATAGCCCGAGTTTTTCGACAAAAACAAATAAGATTTATTGAAGTCATCACAAAATACCACATCTTTGGAACCGTTAGATGCTGGATGTATACAATCGAGTGGCAAAAACGAGGATTACCTCACTCACACAATCTCATATGGCTACACGATAAAATTTATCCCACGGATATCGACAAAATCGTCCAAGCTGAATTTCCCAATCCACAAAATGATCCGGAACTATACAACATAGCAGTAGTGATGGAAAATGTACAAAAAAATATCCAAAACCATACTTGGACGATACAAAAACTGAAAATGACGGCTATCCCAAATATAGAAGACGATCACCGAAAAACGGTGGCTTCACAGCAAAAATACGAATACAAGGCAGAGACGAACTGGAAATAGATAATCAATGGGTAGTACCATATAACCCACTACTTTCCAAAATGTTCCAAGCACACATAAACGTTGAATATTGCAATTCAGTAAAATCTATTAAATATATATGTAAGTACGTAAACAAAGGTAGTGATATGGCAGTATTTCAAATAGTCCAAAATAGCGAACAAAATAATAGAAATGATGAAATCCTCATGTACCAAATGGGAAGATACATCAACAGTAACGAAGCAGCGTGGAGGATTTTTAGTTTTCCCATACACGAACGCGAACCAGCTGTGCAACATCTAGCAGTACATTTGGAGAATGGACAGAGAGTTTACTTCACAAAAGACTCGGCTAGAAAAATTGCAAGCGAACCACCTCAGAACACAACATTAACAGCTTTTTTCCAACTTTGCCAAACGGATCCATTCGCAAAGACGTTACTGTATGTCGACGTCCCTATTTATTATACGTGGGACAAAACAAGGAAAATTTTTAAACGACGAAAACAAGGAATGCCAGAAGAGGGTCGTCCAGAAATAATGAAAACTAACGCAATAGGTCGAGTATACACTGTACATCCAAACAATGCCGAATGTTTCTATCTCCGAATGTTGTTACACGAAATACGGGGACCAACAAGTTTCACAGATCTCAGGACTATTGACGGCTACATATGCCAACTTACAGAGAAGCATGTCAACGTTTAGGATTATTGGAAAACGATAACCACTGGGAATTAACACTACAAGAAGCCACACTCACAGCTTCAGCTGAACAAATTCGAGAGTTATTCGCCATAATTCTAACAACATGTAACCCATCAAACCCAAAACAGCTATGGGACTCTTTCAAAAGGAATATGAGTGATGATATATTGTACCAAATCCGACAAGCTAATCCAGAACTGACTATAGAATTCAATGACGACATCTTCAATGAAACACTCATTCGCTTAGAAGATAAATGTTTAGCAATAAATAACCAGACCTTAGTAGAAATTGGAATGCCAGCACCACAAAGAAATACTTTCAGTGTGCTAAACTACGAAATTACAAAGGAAAAAAGCTACAACGTCAATGAACTACTTGAATACATTGCTCACAACAAACCACTCCTCAATGACAATCAAAAAAAAATTTACAACGTTATAATGAACCGAATAAATAACAACACTGGTGGAATTATTTACTTGGACGCACCAGGAGGCACCGGTAAAACGTTTCTAATAAATCTAATACTGGCGGAAATACGTGCTGAAAAACACATCGCACTGGCACTAGCATCATCCGGCATTGCAGCCACACTTATGGAAGGAGGACGAACTGCCCATTCTGCCTTACAACTACCGTTGAATATAGCCGAACAACAATTCCCGGTATGTAAAATCTCAGGAACATCTGGACGGGGTCAACTTCTAAAACATGCTAAAATTATCTTCTGGGATGAATGCACCATGACCATGGCCCATAAAAAATCACTAGAAGCCATGGACAGAACATTACAAGAATTGCGAAAAAACTCTGAAATGATGGGAGGAGCTCTACTCATACTCTCAGGAGATTTTCAACAAACAGTTCCAGTTATTCCCAAATCAACACCAGCAGACGAGATCAATGCATGCTTAAGAAAGTCACATCTCTGGCCGCAAGTACAAATACTGCAATTAACAAAAAACATGAGGGTTGAATTATCAAAAGATGAAACAACAGCACATTTTGCTAAAATACTTTTACAAATAGGCGAAGGTACATATCCTACTGACCAAACGACCGGCCTCATTGAACTCAATAGTGATTTCTGTAACATAGCCACTACTGAAAACGAACTAATCGACAAAATTTATCCAAATATTATTCAGAACTATACCAACGTAGAGTGGTTATTTCAAAGAGCAATTTTGGCCACTAAAAATAATATTGTTGACGATATCAATTTTAATATTCTAAAGAAAATACCTGGTGAAGAGAAAGTATATAAATCGATCGACACGATGGTATCCATTGAAGAAAGTGTCAACTTTCCTACTGAATTTCTAAACTCTTTACAAGTACCAGGAATGCCATTACACTGCCTTCGTCTGAAAATTGGATCTCCAATCATACTACTCAGAAATCTCAACTCCCCAAAACTATGTAATAGAACGAGGATGATCGTAAAACAGCTATCGAATAATGTCATTGAAGCTGAACTTATTTCTGGAAAGAACAAAGGACACACAGTATTTATACCTAGAATACCACTGATCTCTTCTGAATTGCCATTTCAATTTAAAAGATTGCAGTTTCCAATTAAATTAGCCTTTAGTTTTACAATTAACAAAGCGCAAGGGCAAACTTTGAAATATTGTGGCATCAACCTCAAAGAATCCTGCTTCTCTCACGGTCAGCTATATGTAGCTTGCTCAAGAGTAGGAAGTTCGAAAAATTTATATACAGGATGGTCCAAACCTTGACGTCAAAAAATTTTTTTAGATACCTCTCGTCGTGGGCTATCAGAATATACCCCATGTATGTTAGCCGATTTTTCGTAGTTTTCGAGTTATGAATTTTTTAATTTTTAACTTTTGTTAAGAACTTCCGGGTGAAGCAATCAATTTATTTAAAAAAAACTATTGAACTTTTTTGATTTTTTCTTTTTGTAGCACAATCCTTAATAAGCGGCGCAGTTGCAAAAAAAAATCAGCATCCTCACTTGGCTGCGAGTTAGAAAAAAGAAAGACAAAAGTGAAGGTTGACTGGTAGAGAATGCCTCATGGCATTAAGTTCGCCTTTTGTACGATAAGTTTTCTTTTTGTGCAATAAAGATTAAATAAATAAATAAATAAAGTTTTACGTTCAAGCATGTCAAGCTTAGATTTTGCGCTTAAATAAAAAAAATACAAACTATTTCAAGGACTTTTGGTTATTTTGGAAACTGCTAGAACCTAAGTTTTTTTAAAGGTAAAAAAAAGTGACACTTGATAGTCATAATTGGACAGAGTCGCCGGTCAAAGGAACTGAGGTGGAAAGTTCCCAAATAAGTAATTCATTTAAAAAAAACTTTTTTTTTATTATTCCTAACGTTAAACAACCACAGAAATTACCACGAGAATTCAATGTTGTGACATGTGATTGACCAAGCATCATTTTGATTAACCGACGACTCTGTCCAATTATGACTATTAAGTGTCACTTTTTGTTACCTTTAAAAAAACTTAGGGTCTAGCAGTTTCTAAAATAACCAAAAGTCCTTGAAATCGTTTCTAATTTTTTTTATTTAACCGCAAAATCTAAGCTTGACATGCTTGAACGTAAAACTTTCACTTTTGTCTTTTTTTTGCCAACTCTCAGCCAAGTGAGGATGCTGATTTTTTTTTGCAACTGCGCCGCTTATTAAGGATTGTGCTACAAAAAGAAAAAATCAAAAAAGTTCAATAGTTTTTTTTTAAATAAATTAATTGCTTCACCCGGAACTTCTTAACAAAAGTTAAAAATTAAAAAAATTCATAACTCGAAAACTACGAAAAATCGGCTAACATACATGGGGTATATTCTGATAGCCCACGACGAGAGGTATCTAAAAAAATTTTTTTGACGTCATCATACCCCGGACAATAAAATGAAAAATGTTGTTTTTAAACAAGTAGTGTAAATAATGAGAAAATGTAAATACATGTAAATATAGAAAATATTTTCAAAATATATTTTTTACTTTTTACGTCATAGTATGTTTTTTTATTTCATCTACCACGTAATCTCATATCAACTCCCGAGCGAAGCCGGGTATCATAGCTAGTAAATTAATAATACCATAATAACATACGAACACGTCCAAATACTCACCGAAGGCAACCTGTCCTGACCTTGACCTTCAAAAGATAACATAGGTTACTGGAGGCAAACAAAGGACTCAGGGAAACAAAAGTGACAAAAACAAACTGGTTCCTGGTTAACTTTATTTGTGTTGCTTTCATCATCTTTCACAACACACGAACATGTCAGAATACTTCCCAAGGGCAACCTGTTACGACCTGGACCCTCAAAAGATAAAAGTCAAGATAAGATGAAAGATAAGGTAAACCAAGCACACAAAGAGAAACAAAAGTGACACAAACAAACTGCTTTCGGGTCTGGTACGCTTCCAGTACACCCGCTACCTGCTCTGTTATTATTATTATTATTTTCAATAATTTAGTAAATCATGTCAACATTTCTACCTTTTCGGAAAGGTTATGAATTGAGGAATCCATTTCTGTTATTTTTACGCGAAGTGTCATACACTTTTTTTAGGGTAATCGTCTTTGATTTTGAAAAAAAATAAAACACGTAAGATGGCTTGTGATTTATTTATTACCTTTTATTTCTAAGTCTTAATTTTTATGACATGTTTTTTTTTGTTCGGAGTAACCTTTTGTTCATCGGCTACTAGAAAATAAATAATTAACCATTTTTATTCATGTAGTTTTTATACAAATGCCATTTTAAGGCCGGAAGATTGCGTTTTTTTGAAAAACACTAAAAACTCGAATAACTAGAAAACCACTGAATTTAGAACCCTGGTTGACTGAGCTAAAGACATTGTAAATGATCTCTAGAATAACTCCTTTCAAGAAATAGGTCGAATTACCAAACACCCTGTATAATTTGGTTTTCGAAAAAAAAACCATCGACGGGACGTCATTATAACATATACTTTTTATGATTTTCCCGTATAGAAAACGCTAAAATAATCGTGTTTTATTTGAAAAACTTTTCTCTAAAATAAAAAATGGCCGAGATATTTTCCTCCTTTTTGTAAAGGGTCGGCAACGCGCATGTGACACCTCTGGAGTTGTAGGCATCCATAGGCTACGGCTTACTATTTGGCAGGCCGTATGCTTGTTTGCCACCGTCATGGTATAAAAATAATAACAAAATATTAACAAAAATAAAACAAAAGTAAAACAAAAATAAAACGAAACTAAAACAAAAAATATACGTTGCGTTTTCTACCCATACTTCACGATGCTTGAAATCTTCGAAAATGTACTCAAAAATCTAGTCAAAACACAAACAAAAAGTAAGCTACCGCTTAAAAGGTACGTCGGGGCGAGACAAGCACGAGTTCATTGCCCCACTCCCCGGCTACCCGCGCCCCGCTCTACCGCTCAGTTCCTTTGTCGAGTATGTCAGCTAGATCACCCCGCGCGCGCCTCCGTGAGCAAGTACCTACATCGTAACTGCTAAGATTCCAGCGCCTGGTTGACCCATGGTTTAACTTGTTAAGAAGCGAGCCGGGGGTCTACTTCTAGTAGTCACTACAGAAGCACGCCGAACAGGCTTGCCATGAAGGTCACGCGCTATAGTTAGGACTTAGTGTGAACGCAAACATTGTTTCTGTTTAATTTTTGTCGAAATATCATTGATGAAAGTGACACAAATTGAAATATCTACTTTAAAATCCCTTTGTGATTATTATAATGTGAACTCTGATGACTTTATTAATTTATTGAAACGATCACAGCCTAAAAAAACGAATTTACCAAGAAACTTAAATTTTCATTGCTTAATTTGACACATATTGATTTTATTGACGTATTTTAAGGTGATGATATAGTTAATCCTTATTTTATTAACTCTAATTTTTTTATACGAAGTTTTTTAGCGTTGTCATACTATATCAAATTGCACTCGACGTAAATGACACAAACTGGTTTTGTGCAACAATAAAACTGTTCTAAATACAAAACAGTTATATTTTGTAACTCTAATATTCTTTTACTCAAGTTATGGCAAGCTAAAAAAGTTAACCTCAAATTATTGAATTACAAAAAAAGCACCAATTGAATATGACACAAAACGCACTGAAAGATTCTCATGTACACACTGTATTTCCAACTTCAATAATAAGTGACTTTAGAATTTTCGAAACTTAACCCTCAAAATATTGCCAGTGGGACGGGACTAATAATGTAGATATTAACACGCTAATACTTTTTTACACTTCCTTGTCGCGAATTTTTGACCTACAGCCTCAAGCGACTTTTTAAACCTAGATTTCTCACCTTGTCTTAATTTTTCTTTACGTTTAACTATAAATCTCCTCGTTTTATTCACGTTATTGTACATTTTTATACTATTTTGAAATGTTTATTTAGACTTCTCCATGGTGACGTACTCTGTCTAGTTTGTCAAACCTTCAAATTTGTATAACCATGTAGTTAGGTTGTATACTTTTGGCTAAGTTTGTTGCCCTGGCCTAACATAAAATTTCAAAAATTTAATGTAGAAATCTCTGAATTCGCTACTGCCCCTAAAAAAAAAAATTTCATTATATAAGCCTGTCACTGACAAACGTCAAGGAGTTTATGGTTAGCTTCGAAGAAGTGATTTTCCAAACAAAAGGTCTGTGCTGTGCGGGGCCGAAGTGGCCCCGCACTTGAAGCGACCTCTCTCTCTCTCTCCTGGTATAAACTCTCCGGGTTACTAATTCCTGAGTCTCCAGCTACTACGTTTCGCCTCTGAGGGCGAGTCTCCAGCCACTACGTTCGCCTTTGAGGGCGAATCTTTAGCCACTAAGTTCGCCTCTGAGGGCGAGCCTGCAGCAACTCCTTTCGCCTCTGACGGCGAGTCATCTACTCCGTTCGCCTAGTCTGGTCGAGCCTCCCAGCTACTACGTTCGCCTCTGAGGGCGAGCCTCCAGCTACTACGTACGCCTGAAGGCGAGCCACCTACTCCGTTCGCCTAGTGTGGGCGAGCCTCCAGCCACTTCGTTCGCTTCTGAGGGCGAGCCTCTACTCCGTTCGCCCCTCTGAGGGCGAGCCTCTACTCCATCCGCCGCTGAGGGCGATCCTCTACTCCGTTCGTCTCTTGGGGCGAGCCTCCGTGCCTCTTCTCCGTTCGCCTTTGAGGGCGATCCCGTACTACAGTCGCCACTGAGGACGAGCTACTGAAGAACCTCCGGCTTTACCAACCTTTTTATTTTACCAAGGCCATATTGACTTACCTTCTTACAACTGAAAAATTGTAAAATAAAGAACCCACTACCTGAATTTCCTTTTATTATTTACGTTCTTCACCTTATCCGTTGCGTGTTCTTCCACACGTCTAGTTGGAAGAGCACGTAATGCGACAACATGGCTATAGGATTCCACCAAATTCGATTAGTAAACTATACACGGCAGAGTACCAATTTCAAGAGCCATGGCAGAATGCGGTATCCGTGGTCCAACGAGTCAATGGTTCCGTAGTTACCTATCAAACCGGACACTACGTACGAAGGTCAATGGTTGTACTGGGGACGAGTCGCCCATTAAGTACGGAGTACCGACTGGGTCAGTGTACGGACCGGTCGGGTACATCATGCACGTGAACAGCATCAGCAACGTCGTCGAGCACTGCTCCACCTACATGTACGCGGACGACACGTGCCTGGTGTACGCCGACCGAGACGTCGAGCGCCTGCTATCCAGGCTACAGTCGGACTTAAATAACCTATTAAAATGGTCCCATGACTTTGTTATTGTCATTTTGTTAAACTCAACGAAAACTAAGTGCATGTTAGTTAAGTCTCCTTATTTAAAAATACAAACTGTACATTTTCATGTTGTCGGTCATTCGTACGAGTGTCTACATAATAATATGACCTTTTGTAACTTTATCACTGATAAGAAGACCTTACACACGTTATATCACGCGCTGGCTGACTCAGTGTTTAGTTATGGGCTCATGGTTTATGGCGGGACCTTTAAAACGCAATTGTATAGAATACTTAATCTACAGCTTCGATTAGTTAAAACATTAGTTAAGAAAAGAACCAAAGAAATATGTAATAAACGATATGACAAACTGTTTAAAAAATATAACATTCTACCTGTGCATTATAAATTCAAATTTCTGTTAGCAGTTAATCAATATAACTGTTCCGAATTTAAAACGCCGAAAGTATATCCTCGTAATGTAAGAATATTACCACTAACACGAAAAAAACATGCCGAGCCGGGTGCTAATAATTACTACGGTAAACGGACAGGACAGTTCCTCATAC
This sequence comes from Pammene aurita, assembly GCA_947086415.1. Classification (NCBI taxonomy): domain Eukaryota; kingdom Metazoa; phylum Arthropoda; class Insecta; order Lepidoptera; family Tortricidae; genus Pammene; species Pammene aurita. The sequence goes on from OX352295.1 coordinate 32,922,483, forward strand.
CTAGAATTTTCAATAACATCCCGGTAGCCGATGGTTGTACTAGCTAGCTAGCCTATTGTCCTTTAAAAATAAGATAAATACGTTTATCTTAGAAAATTCAATATTTAAATAAAAAAAATACGTTTCCTTATGAGCGTAAATACGAGTTTTTGTAGTATATTCTTGTAGTTATAGAATTAGGTACTACTTACAGGGGCGGATCTACTTAAAGGCTATTTGGGCTGCAGCCCAGGTCCCCGTGGATACAGAGGGCCCCCCAACCTGAACTGAAAACAATAGACGATATTGTCAATGACAAAAATTATCTAGAATTTAAAAAAATCCGATCATAGGGTTGGCAACACTGCGATCAATCAACCCGTGTGCTCATCTATCAAACGGAACGGGGAATTCCCCGTCGCTTCCCTATTTTTTTTTTTTTATACCACGACGGTGGCAAACAATCATACGGCCCGCCTGATGGTAAGCAGTTACCGTAGCCTATGGACGCCTGCAACCCCAGAGGATTCGCATGCGCGTTGCCTACCCTTTAAGAACCTATACACTCCTTTTTTGAAGAACCTCATACTGTAGCCCGCTGGGAAAACCTCGGCAGGGAGTTCATTCCACAGTCGCAGCGTTCGTGGGAGGAAATTCCTCTTAAACCGTACAGTGCGCGACCCCTTAGGCTCCAGGGTGTGAGGATGAACACCCTGCCGGCGGCGAGCAGTGTATTGTCTAATACTGGGCTGGGGACTTCCCTCCGCTTATCGCCCGATGCAATTTTGTAATTTTTCCGCACTTCTGCTATCGTCGACTATATTAACGAATTGACTTTGTTATTGTTAGAAATGTGTTTAGTGTGTGTTTAGTTTACTAAGTGATAGATAACTTAAAAGTTATAAGGACCGGACCTTTCTTTTATTTTACTAAAATTGAAAGTATTCAGCATAAGTAAACTTCCTGCTTTTAGTAGGCAGTAGGTAAGTAAAAAGAATTATAAAACATGACTTTTTTTTTTTTTTTTTCAAAACTAAATTAATCGAACTCGTTCGATTTTTAATGATAATTTGTGAATTGCTACCATTGAATAAGAGACGCATTCATTACTTCAAAATTTTCAGATAAATCTACAGATAAAGTCTCAGTAAACGGCGCAGAAAAATTTAAAAGAGACACGCTTAACGTTGCGTTGGATAAGATGATTATGAATTGGAATGTGTACGTAATATCCAATACAATAACGCCTTCAGGGGGTTGTTGGGGCTGCCCTGGCGCTGCAGCGCATCGGGCATGTTCGCCGCGCGGAGCACAGACGGTTTCCATGCCGTCCTGCGCAACGGGTGGCGTCCCTGGGTGAACGCGTACGGAGCAGTACCAACACTCTCCTGAAGGTGATCGCGAAGAGGGTGGACAGCCCTATCCTTACGCATTGGATGTCATTGCATGTCAATGCCAATTATAATTATGCTTTCCTATAGATATAAGTTCTTAATAACATAATTTTACTCTTAATATAAGTCCTTATGCTAACATAATATGGATGTATCGTGGTCCGAAATAAATGCTTTCATTTCAATATTATTGATTATTATCCAAATGACGTAGACGAACATTTAGTGAATGAGTCATTCAGTTAAAATCTTACTTACTGCAGTCTAATCTGTCTTAGACTGCAGTAAGTAAGATTTTAACTGAACACTTCTTCTCCTTACACCTCTTGCAGTAAAATTTTTTGGCTAATTTATGAAAAGAAACTTGTTGATGTTTTCCCAAACTGCAATACCATCTTAAAGATTTTTTTAACGTTGCCGATCACTAGCTGTGAAGTGGAGCGCTCTTTCTCCAGGATGTCGTATATAGAAAACAAATACAGGACAACAATGTCGAACTATCGACTAAATCATTTATCAGTTCTTTCCATAAATTGCGATTTAACAAAGGACTTACAGTGCGATGACCAAATAAAAGAATTTGCAGCACAAAAAAAAATGCAGAAAGGTTGCTTTATAATTTATATAACATAACCATTCATAACCTGTCAATTTATTTTGCAATAAATAATGTTTTAATAAATAAATAAAATAATTTGTCTTATTTTCTTCCTGTACTTAACATATATTATATATACCTACATTACTACAGAAAACTTTTTTTTGACAAAATGGCAATTGGTTGAGTAATTAGGTAGGGCCCCTAAGCAGTATTAGCCCAGGGCCCCACAAATTCAAGATCCGCCCCTGAATATTTACAATATTAAGTTTGATAAGATACTTTTGTAATTGTTACACAGTAGATAAGTAAGTGTGCTGAGTGCTGCTGTTCGCCAACAAACTGTTGTGCAGTTTGGCGAAAATTTATGTTACTAAATATATTGTGTAATTACTATTGAATTTAAAATTTTTTTTTTTAAAACATTAAAAATTATTTGTGTAATATTGTCCCATAATATTTATTTATTTATGTATATACTCATATATTTATTTATATACATTTATATAACTATTTACATTGAATTACACGAGTAAATAAACAAACGCAATATAATATTTAATTTACATATAAATAATATACACATCATGATAATGTTTCGTCCGTCAAATCGCGACGTGCCATCAATTCGAGTCTAATACAAACGCGCACCGGAACAGCAGTCTTTTGTTCGCTGCGCCCGGTTCTGTGACGTACCCAGTGCCGGCGGCCGATCGCCGATCGCCGCGCCCCACCTCAGTCTACGCACATAACTGACGCGAGACGCATGTCGCTCTTGACCGCTAAACTCAATCCGATCGCTTGCGCTTTTGCCTTTATTTATATAGTATTTCGCTTTCTATATATTTCTTCCGTACTGTCTATTCTGTGTTTCTATCCTCCGAACTTTGCTACTCCTTCTGTGCTGTATACTATTGACTTAATAATAATATTGTCTTCGGTTGCCGCGATAGTTATTCATGAAATAAAACAATTAAAAACGGATTTTATCGCGTGTACTGAGCTTAAATTACATCCCGACGTTTCGAACACTTTACAGCGTTCGTGGTCAACGGGTCGACTGAGGAAAAATATACAATTACCTCCGTTCAAAAACTATCACAATATGCAAACCTACCCACATATTAAATATTAAACAAATTTAGTGTTTGCACATGCCAGAGGGGCCATTATAAAAATCAAATTATTTATTATTACAAAACAAATTATTAAACAAATTATTTTTATTATTATTAATTATATTTTTTTATTTTTAAATTAGTATTAAATTATTATTAGTGTCCACACTGTCCACCATTATGGTCTCACAGTCCTATGTCTAGCTTGCTCCTTAACCAAATGAATAACTGGATCCCAAGCTGGTGGTACCGCAAAACCATCCTCTCTGTTGAAATTTGGATATTTTTTAATCTCGATTGCCTCTCGCAACATCCGGGGAATGTATCCGGTCCGGTTTGTCAAATTTAACTGAGTGGTTGGGCCTATCCATGACATGCTCACAGACTGCTGACCTTGGTCGACGGTGCTTTACATCGGCTATATGTTCCTTTACCCGAGTAGAGATGCTCCGCTTAGTCTGGCATATGGTACATATGATAGACCACATTCACATTCCAGCCTGTAGACCCCTGCACTCTGTAGAGGAGTAGCCGACTTCACTGACCTCAGGAACTGTGACATCTTCTTCATTGGCTTAAAGTAAGTTTTGATAGAAGCACGTTTCAAGACCATCAGACTCGACCATCCTGATGACGTGCATGTCCCCAGGCACGAATCGGGTGAAACCAAAACCTTACACTCGGCGACCAGTGACACTCTCAGCGCAAAAACAGTTTTATTCAGTATATTAAGACATCATTTAAAACACACTTTATATCACTTTAACCATAAGTATAAATATTTTTATTGAAATAACGACATACTTAACAAATCACTAGTTAATATGGAATATTTTTTTAATTTAAATTTATGGTTCAAATTGCCTTGTATCCAATTATTTTTGTAGTTTGATGCGTTGTTATTGTATCAATTTTGTACTTTTATGCAATCAACATTGCATGTTAATAACTACTTATTTATATAAACATCTATTTATGTAAACATTATTTGACTAATAATGTATCCAAGTAATGAAAAATCTAATTAACTCTTTTAACAAAAGTTTCCATCTATCAAAGTAGTCTAGTATAAACAAAAACCTTGTAAGTAAATAACCATGTAACCTTGTAGCCAAATACGAGTATCCTTGTAACCAATTATCCTTGTAACCATGTAACCAAACAGCCTTGTGATCCTTCTATCTCGTTACAGGCCAAACTAAGCACGCCCACTACTTTCGCGTCTTCTAGCGCTTGGACCTTGTAACTAAATAACCTTGTGATCCTTCTATCTCGTTCCAGGCCAAACTAAGCACGCCCACTACTTTCGCGTCTTCTAGCGCTTGAACTTGAAACGAGCCTTGTAACCTTGTAACCAATTATCCTTGTAACCTTGTAACCAAATATCCTTGTAACCTTGTAACCAAATATCCCTTTAACCTTGTAACCAAACAGCCTTTTGATCCTTTTATCTCGTTCCAGGCCAAACTAAGCACGCCCACTACTTTCGCGTTTTCTAGCGCTTGGACCTGAAACGAGATAAAGAAAATACATTTGGGGTATCTAGTTTTCAGAATCATCTATTTCATCTTTATCATAAGAAAATTGTTATCATTATCTATTTTCAATGAAGCTATATGACTCCACAAGCGCATTATCTGTGCGGTCACTGTAGTATTTAGCTTATTCTGCATATCTTCGAAACCAGAAATTGGAACTTCCTTGTAACTAATTAAATTGATACTAATAAGTACCTATACAATGTTATATTGCCCTAAGTATCTTCCATACGCCTTCGCATGAGTTTAGTGCTCATCCCATTATTTTGGAATATAACTTATAGTAAATTTTATTAAATCTCTATTCTTGTAAGAACGCAAGGGGCTTAGAAATTACCATTTGTCATTTTTAAGTAGTTTTGTTAATGGCTGAATTAACTGGGCAAAACCTTGTATAAATTTGTATAAATAACTCACGAATAAAATAAACTTTCTAGCATCATGTACATTTTCTGGTCTTGTAAAATCGACAACACTGAGTTTGTCTTTTTCCTTTGCGCATGCCTGCCGAACTGATCTTAGATCCCAATAATTGATTTTATTTTGTAGAAAGCTACAGATAAGTTAAGTTTAAGGTTGTATTTTCTTTAGCAATAAGAGGACTTTCTTTAACCTACTAATATGTAATCAACGCAAAGTCGGACGCCACTATACGTCTTCTGAACGTGTATAATGGGACTAGCATAATAATAGAAGTGCCGAGAATATACCGCTCATAACATTATATTTTAATTTTAGTCGTATTTGTGCAACCTACGTTGAGTACAGAGATAATACAGTTTCTTCTACACTCATTTAATTTTCATTACTAAGCAGCAGCTTATTAACTACATTTATATATTGCCTGTACAGGTGCACCTAAAAAGTTCTTGCAAGCAACAAGACGCAGCTCATGGCATAATCATTACAAATAGGTCATACCGTCTCACTTCGTAAACCCCGCCACAGACTACATACTGATATTGAGGTTTTCCTACCATTTTGGTATTTATATGCTGCTATCAAATACTGTCTGTCCCCGTGATGGCCCTTACACAAGCCACCCCATATATTTTGTAATATGCTGCAATTTTTGCTCTATAACATCTCATCATCATGCACTTGTAAATTATAAAGCTCGCTGCCTATGTGTAAAAATGGCAACTTATTTGCATCTTTATACCTACCTAGGTGGCGATATGTGGTTGCTCGAAGTAAGCTTGACCTATACGCATTGGTTTCTCAAGTAGACCGTCGTTAATTACACTACTCATAACGGTGGCGTTCACGCCGTCAATCAATATTGCCAATTCTACCGATTTAGAGATTGTACTATTTTATCTTCTAACCCTATCATCGTTTCTATTACGCAATCATGAGTAACTGACACTAATCTTCTGAACATATCGGATGGGTTAGTGAGACCCTGATATGCGTAAAACTTTAGCCTCTGTAACCACTTTTACAGAGTCTACCTTTAATTTACACATCTCAGGTTTATGGCCCACTTTTTGACAAGTACTGCATTTAATCAAAGGCTTAGGGCAACGCGAATAAATATGACCCTTCTCCTTACAATTATAACAAAATATGTCTCGATTTACCCCCGCGCCGGCTTTATTTGACGTCTTATAATCTGCCCCAGCTGAGTTTGTATCTTGAATCAACGGGAAATGTACAGACGGCTTCTTATTATTGCTTAATAGAAATTTAAGAAGTTGATCGGGTTCCTCACACCGCAGTGCTAAAGCGCTGAATCGCATAGTTCTATCCCCGATACCAAGAATAAGGCAATCGACCGCCCGTGATTTCGCACTGATTCAGAAAAGCAAATTTTTCGTAAAAGTAAATTTCTATAGGTTCCTGTTGTTTACTCTTACGCTTCAACATATCATCCAATAATTGTCCATAGTTTTGTTCGGATGGAAACGCGTTAACTAATTTAGTTTGCCACTCCTCCCATGAAAATAAAATAGTATTAAGGCTCTCAAACCACGTTTTTGCTAACCCTGTCAATTTCTGCATGGCAAAATGTATCACTGTCTTCTCGTCCCAGCCGTAAACTTTCGCATACTCATTGACTATCTTTAGTCACACATCAATGCGTTGATTTTTTTCAGAAGGGTTAAATTCAGGGATAGTGTTTTTATGGTTAAGATTTCTGGTGCTAAGAATTTGGCTTTGAGTTGCCGGCTGAGACGGTAAGATATCTTTAATGGATTTGATTATTTTAATTATGTCATTAGAAGAGAAGGAAGGACTAAAAGTACATGACCTTTTATAACGTCGATCGATGCTCGTGGCGTCCCTCTCTGTGCCTGCCCTGTAGCGTCTTGTCCTAGGACCCAGGTCTCGGCTGCGGCTGCGAGGCTCGCGGCTGGTTCCGGCTCTCGGTGCTCGGCTATGACTGCGGCGCTCACGGCTGGTCCTGGACGTGCAATCGCATTCGGTCCTCCGTGAGCGATGCGCGGCGTCTCGTTCTTTCTGCAGGTCCTCCTCCATCTGTCGAACTCGCTCCCGCTCCCTCTTTAGAGCCAGTTCTCGTTCCCTCAAGCGGCGGCTATGGATACGGCTTCGACTCCTGTGTCGTGTTTTAGTCTCACTGCGCTTTGATCGGGAACGGTCTCGCTCGGGAGTCTCCAAGGTCCGGGATTTCCCTTCTTCATTCATTATCTGAAAACTCGTGGCAGAAAAGTTATCTATTTAGCAAGTAATTACGAAAGGAGAACGTTAAGCGCTAACATACGATCGTTATGCTTGATATCTCGAAAATGGGGCCTCCTAGCGCAAAAACAATGAAAATTTTGGCCCCCTTTAATACCCCAGAGGTCCCTAGGGGCTATAATTGAGAAACCAAAAATCTTGAATATCTTAACTTTCCAAAAATTTCAAGTACCCTTTGTGAAAAAATAGCACGCTTAATTTGTTTGTCGTGTAAAACACGTGGTGATCTAGTTATGCACGTGGTGATCAAGTTAGGCACGTGGTTCACACCGTTGATCATAAGCATACATGCCTGAGCAAACATGCGTCGGCATAATCTACCTTTTATTTTATCATGATATATGTAGGTAGTAATTTCCGTTATTTAATAGTACATTATGATACAAGTGTGCTAAGTTGATCATTACATACGAAGCGATATTGTGCGTACGAACGCATGTGAGTGCGCATAAGGAAAATGAGCTTATGTAATGATCAAGCACACGTTTCATACGACGTTTTTCAACACACTTGCGAGGAAATAACAGAATAGATTAATAACTTTTGATAATAGTAGTTTATGCAACAGTTGTATAAGAGGGGTCAAAAAAGGTGAGTGGCGTGGGTAACAATTTGAGCCGTAGGCGAAAATTGTTAAGAAAAACGCCACGAACATTTTTTTACCTACTTATACGACGTTGCATACAATACTTTTTCTACGAATACACTTACTTTTACATAAAATGCGAAATTGAAAACTTCATGGATATCGCAGTTATTTTGTCAACATAATCAACAATCATTTAAGTTTTACCGTTTAAAACACTATTTTTCAATAATACTAACATTACTAACACAAATACACACCGTCGTTATTTGATCAATTATTAAAGAGCTACAGAGATTAGTAAAAATACCTAAATTACTTTCAAAGTTTGCAATTCGCCCCAACAAACGAAACGTAAAAAACTACGAAGTAGGTCTGTGGTTCTTTTATTTTTTTCTTTTTTAAAGTCATTTTTTTTCTAAAAACGCTGCGTTTATTTAGGTTTCTTAGGTTGGCAGTAATTTATTTTATATTAATAGTCGTGTTTGCACGCGATTACGCGATACTATTTTGGCGCTTTTATAGAACAAGTGTTATTTTGGGGAATAGACTAGATAGACTTTTCATCGAGTGTATTATCTATGTTCTTATAAAGGTATTGACGAATGTATAAATGACAGAGAAAAGTACAGGAGTAGAAAAATACATTAATTGTGTGACGTCTCGACGACGTCACAGCGCCACGACAACCGGAGCGGCGGGGTGCGACGCGCGGCGAGCGGAGAGCAACAGCCGCATCCCCTCCACGCGCCTGGCCGCCAGCGCCGCGCCGCGCTCATATAAGCCCGCCCGGACCGTGCCGCAGTGGCAGTCGATGTTCCGAGCTCCAGCGACGAACACCGGCTGCTAAGTCCTAGAGGGCCGCGCGAAATCACGCGTCGTTAGCCGGAGGACTTTCCCGTTCCCCTGCCCCCATAGTGTAACCTCAGAGGGCCGCGCGAAATCGCCGATGCCGACATCCTGGATATACCAGCTGACGAGTTAGGAACACCAGACAGAAAACAAACTACAAAGATGGAACAGCCTAACAAAGATTTGAGAAAGATAATCAGGGACTGGAACCTCACCTTTAAACCAACAGACGACGCAGTAGAGTTTATCGAAAGACTGGAGGAATTAATAGCGGCAAGTAGTATAACAAAAGAGGACGTTTTGCCTATCCTGCCCCGGATACTACGGGAGAAAGCCTTACTGTGGTACAGAAATAACGCAGAGACATGGGAGGAATTTTTGACGCTGTTTAAACTCTACTATTTTCCGACAAATTATGAAGAAACCCTAGTCACAAGGACCGTAGCCAGGAAACAGAGGGACAGGGAAAGTTTTACAGACTACCTAACTGACATCCAGACATTGATGCGAAGATATGGGAAGCTAACCGATAAAGAAAAAATAAACCGTATCCACGAGAACATGCAGAGTAGCTACAAACTATATATCAAAAAACAGGACTTCGAGGATCTACCCGGATTACTGCAGCTCGCTTCAGAGTACGAGAATATACAGAGAGACAGGTTCAGTACGAATAGAAGATCGTACGAGGTCAACCAAGACACAACCTCACAGGAAGGAGCAGCACCGCGTTCAATCAGTTACTCAGGTATGTCAACGAACTCCATGAATCAATATCGACCGCAAGGCAAAATAACCAATTCAGGGAACGACATCAAAGTCAACCCCACATACGACCCACGTACCTGCTGCTAGTCATGCGGGAGAACAGGACACATGACTAAAGACTGCCGATCGACAAGGAGGATATTTTGCAGTAAGTGCGGTAGACAGGGAGTCCTGAGTAAAAACTGCTGTAAAAGGAAACAATGGGGGAAAAATGAAGCTGTTGGAGCTGCAGGAGATGAAAACCGAGAGGACAATCGGATATACGAGCGGATCCAAATAATAGGGAAAGAATATCGCTGTCTCGTAAACACAGGCTCAACAAACACTTACGTTGACCAACAGATATACGAGGAATGCATGGAGAATGGTGCAGAGGAAAAAGGAGTACAAAGGGAAGTAATACTCGCTAACGGGGGAAAAACGCGAGTAACGAAAAATATATTAGTAGACATTCAAATGAGGAACGCCCGATTTAAGCATTGGATCCGCGTGCTACCCTCCGCCACATGCACTATCATAGGCATGGATATATTGAAACGAGCCGGAATGTCGATGACATGGGCAACGGACAATCCCGCCAAAAGAAAAGATGACGACGACACAAGCGGAAGTAGTCGACCAAAACAGAACGAGAACGACAGCTCAGAGCCACAACATAGCGGAACTAAGGAGCAAGTAACCCAAGGCGGACCGAGTTCAGATAACACTGATATCGGAGACATGAAACCCGTGCAGCAGAAGACACACGGATTTGATGCAGAGAAGTAACGCAGAGTCCCCCGGGGAAATTGTCACTACGGACCGCGCTGACCCACTACCCCGATCCTAAAAAGGTTACACCTGGATTATTGAAATTCACAACAAGTTCACGAAGGGGACAAAAATAACATCGTTACAGAACGCGACAGCAAAGACAATAGCGAAAGCGTTCGAACAAGGCACCGCGCTACGCCACGGCACACCACAGATACTGCAAACTAATAATGGGAGACAGTACACCAGTAAGATATCCACAGACACGTAACAACGGTACGGGAAAACAATGCAGACTAAGCCCACCGTACGCGCCGCAGTGTAACCCTACCAAAAGGGTTAACAGAACCCATGAAACAAGGGTAGCAACATTCATAAACGAAAACCAGAAATAATTGGATAGAAATTTACCCGAGTTAAACTTTGTACTTAACACATCAGAACATGACTCAAAACGAAACAATCACACCACCATTCCTACGATACGGTAGAAATCTACAGAACCCCAACGATAAAAACACATTCCCGAACCCACAACTAACAGAAAAACAAAAAGGGTAGTTGACAAAACCAAACGGAAAAACTACCCACAAGTTAGGATAACATAAATACGACGATACTATATAAGAGGGGACGGGAAGCATGACCTTCACACAGCATACGAGCGTCAGTTGTAACAGTACTCATCAAGTAATACGAACAATGGACCCTTTTACCAGAAAAGCTACTCGACCACGGCTCGCGGCAACGGGAAGACGGCAAATTATAGTAAGGCGCACCTACCGAAACCGCCAAATTCTCGAAGGAAATTGCCGAGAAATATGTTTAGACCGGTCGGGAAACATGTGGCACCGGGCGGAGACCGCGAGCGCACCACAACCAACACCATCACCACTAGAACCAAGAGCCGACAGCCATGCCCTCCTGGGCAGCTACCAACCTACCGGAGCTCAGTACACCCCCGCAAGTGGACACAGCCCAGCCGGAGACGGTTAGCACGGACGACGTGGACCTGGAACAGGCAGTGGAGTTCTTTACAAGGTGGGACGAGCACGAAGCAGAATACTCTGCATTTGTATCGGAAATGCTCGGAGACGGCCTACCGGACAGTTGGGCACAGCCAGGGGAGGTTGAAACAAGCACCGAACCAGTCCCGCGGGGACGGAAAGGAAAGAAATATAGAACGGGGCGGCGCAGGAACGGTGGCTCAAAGCGAGGGGTGGCAAGGCTACCACGCACAATACAAGCACCAAAATAGAGGGTGCATTTGTTAGTAGTGGTAGTGAAGTAAGGATTTACTTTTCAGTTATTTTTCTTTCATTTTGTTTTGCTAATTAAGTTTGTTATGTTTTTTTTACATCATAGTTAAGTTTAATAAATTACCTACAGGCATATGTCTCAAGTTACCACGTCAAACAGGAAAAAATTAAAATATAATACTACGAGCTTGTGTGTTAATTTACATCCCGTTGAATAGAGTACCTTCCATACAAGGGACATAGTAGGAAGTATAAATAACATAAAAAGATAGGTTAATAAATGAGAGTTATACAACAAAAAAGGAAGTACAACAACATACAAGTTGTACAGGCGGGGTAAATAGGACCCCACATAACCAGAATATATTTTTTTATAACACGATTATTTTTACCCTAGGCAAAAATCTTCTCGACGGGGGAGGCAGTGTGACGTCTCGACGACGTCACAGCGCCACGACAACCGGAGCGGCGGGGTGCGACGCGCGGCGAGCGGAGAGCAACAGCCGCATCCCCTTCACGCGCCCGACCGCCAGCGCCGCGCCGCGCCCATATAAGCCCGCCCGGACCGTGCCGCAGTGGCAGTCGATGTTCCGAGCTCGAGCGACGAACACCGGCTGCTAAGTCCTAGAGGGCCGCGCGAAATCTCGCGTTGTTAGCCGGGAGGTTTCCCCAGTTAGTCCCGATACCCGTAAACCCAGAAGGCCGCGCGAAACCTCGCGTCGTTAGCCGGGGGTTTATTCGTGATCCCGCCGTTCCACGGGGAACACTCCGACGTCCTATCCTAAGCCAGGATTACCGTACCGCGTAATCGCGTATACCGGAACTAACCCGTAGCATAGAATCTAGCTCCCTTCAGGAGACCTAACTTGCAACTTAGACTAAGGTTTACTTTCAATAAAGGGCGTACAAGACCCAGTTATATTAGTTACCTTGGTGTTTTACTTTAACCCTATCCTCCAAACCCTGAGTTAGCCTGGAAACCTTCACAAAGCCCCTCAGGCTGAAGGATATGTGTGGTTGCCCACACGACAACCATTACATTTGGCTTTGGGTGTCCTTAGGACAAGTTGTGGTTGGGCGTTGGGTATTTTGTGTGGGAGTGCCAGAATGTTTACAGGATAGAGGTACTTACGAACCTAAGGTAATTAAATTTAACTAACCTTTTTTGTGATGTTATAACATTACAAGAGTATCTGGAACTCTTTTTGAAATCATTTCATAAAGTTAAAGACTTCACATTTATTGTGCAATAAATTATAGTATTTTTTCTTACGTATTGCTCACTAGATTTTTATGATGACATTTTACTAGTATGTATCACAATTTTGAAATATATCCAGAGGTTAAATTAACGCTAAAGTTGTCTTCTTATTCATTGAAAATATAATTTGTTTAAATTAATAAAACACGACGAGAAAAATCTAAAAAATAAACAATGATTTGAGGTTAAATTATAATTGGCGCGCAATTTTCTTTTTTGAATGTGCGTGCAGCTTGAGCCAAAGGCGCGGACGTATAATGCCAAATAGCCAATAGACAATTCGTATTTTAAACACGAACTATTGTGTATTACGAGTAATATAATAAGTTGAAATGATTCTTATTCTGCGTACGTACAACTTGGTACTAGAGTACAAACGTCACTTGATCGGATTATTAAATTATTCCACTAGTTGGATAATTATTGTAAAATGCACGCGTGTTTAATATCTAGGATTATGAGCATAAAAGCGGTGGTATAAGAACCTCGTTACGAGCAGGTGTGTTGAAAATTTAATTTTTAATCTATTTATATGTATAAATCACACAATATAAAATAAACTCTAATCTAATTTAATTAACCTGTGTACCTTATCGGTGCTTTATTATTTTAAAACCATGTAATACAACCGTCGCTATGTTCATCATAAACGTACACGAGAAAGAGATATGTGGGCGAGTACTTACGGAATTTCATTATCCCACTGGCCGATATGCAAGCAACTTCGGAAATAACCAACACGAAGAGCAGTTTCAACACGTATATTTAAATAATTACAAATTATTCTACAACCAGGTGGCTTGGGTTATCTTAAACAATACTAGCTAGGTACGTCCGTTCTATAGCATTCCCAGGCAGAGAGTGTCGCCGGGCGTCAAGTTCCCCCCACTACCGTTTTACCGCCCTCGGCCATGACGCCACCGGAATGGTCAATATAGCTACTTTAATGTTAAAAGTATTTCCATAATTCATAAAACCTTACAACTTAATAATAATTATCGAGTAAAGTGAGCGTTTGAATTTAAGCGGCTGATTTAGCTACACACCTACATCACCTACCCCATACTGGTGACCCCAAAAGGACACACTACCTGGAGGAGACCCGGAAGCCGTACGTAGAAGTGTCTAGAAATATGGCCGACGGTAAAGACAAAGAGAGTACCGCTACGCCGTCGACAACGCAAGTACCAGTTGGCGTGCGCGTTTCCACTACACCTTCCGTCACAACTGCACCTCTCGGTTCCGTTGCATCATCCGGTCTGTCATCCGAGATTTTTAGAGTCGGAGCGAAGGTTCCACCATTTTGGGCCGAAGAACCCGAGATATGGTTTAGGCAGGTCGAAGGTCAGTTCGAAGTATCACCAATGATTTGACAAAATTTCACTACTTACATTGTCAGTCAATTGGATCGTCAGTTTGCGCAGGAGGTTAGGGATGTCATCACCAAACACCGGATTGACGGGGGCAAAAGTGCACCAGTGCTAGTGATTAATTAAAAATCGACTAAATTTATCGACATCGTTAAAAACAATTTTATCCAACATTATCAAAATGAGTAATGGCTAAGTTTGAATACACTTAATTGTGTGCAAACCTCTTTCATTTATACTTATCACAAGTATAAACAACCGATCTGACATTGACGGTGTCGAGTCACTTGTGACAAGTATTGAAATTATTGAATAATTAATTCAGTACAACCATTATTTAGCATTCCGATTAATTACGCCTACCTTTTTGTTTTTTTAAGTCGGTTAAAAATGCCTCGCAAGAAAAAAGATGGTTCATTTTCATGGAAAACTGACCATTCAGATATAGAAGATAGAGATACGACTTACTTTAGCAAGAAATGTAAATAATTAATTAATTGCTCATAAAGTTTATTTATGTGTATGTCGTTTTCTTCTTAATTCACATTCTTAAAATTACACAACGGTTGTACGTCATTTTTATCGATATCAAGTAATAAAATTAATTTAATTTGTCCTCGCACTATTAAACGTCCGGATTTGCCCCCGTCAATCCGGTGTTTGGTCATCACCAATCCACCGGCAACGGACAAACCATGACAATGGTATTATAATAAATGTCGCAAAAACAAAATGTATGCATATTTATTCGCCCTACAATAAATGTATAACAGGAGCACCAAATATCATAGGCCATGATTATGACTGCCTACACAGGGGTGTCCAATCATTGTGTCACTGTGAAAGGGTTGAGGTGGTGGAAAGATACAAGTACCTAGGGTTGACTATAGACTCCCGTTTTACGTGGGGTGCACATGTAGAATTAGTATGTGAAAAGCTCCGGGCCGTGCTTGTGAAGTTTCACCACCTCAAGTTTTTCGCAGATAAAGCGACCTTGTATACAGTCTATTATGCACTTGCTGACGCAATACTTTCTTATGGACTTGGCACGTACGGTAGAACATTTAAACTCGTATCTTGATAAAATTAAGCACTTACAGATTAGGTTTATGAAAGCTTTAGTGGATATTAAGACAAAACAAATCTGTAGGGACGATTACAATAAATTATTTCTTAACTGTAATATGTTGCCGGTCTCTGAGAGAGTATCGTTCCAGCTCGCGTTAGAACAATATGGGTCTAGTGTGTTTAAAGTCCCTGTGACGAATCCACCATTGCGTAGAAAATTAGCTAATGAAGCCTTGATTGTACCTAGAGTAGTCAATTATTATGGTGAGAGGACCAGACTTTATCTTGTTCCCAAAATTTATAACGATATACCTTTGCCTATTAAGAAAAGCACCAGCAAAAGTGTATTTAAATCAAAATTAAAAAAGCTTATGTTAAAGCAATTTGAAAATCAATTAGTCTTAAGTTAGTATTCTCTTGTTGAGCTTACATTTTTATTTTTCTATTGTTTAAAGTTAGTACCTACTTAAATAGTTTGTATTATTAAATGTAATTTAAATAAGTTCATGAGCAATTTATGTATAACAGTAACATAATAAAAGGGAGCCTATTTCTGCCAACAAACCGTTATACGGTTTTGCGGAGGTTGTATAAAACTACACATGTACTGTTAATGTGAATAAATGCTTTATTTTTTATTTTATTTTTTATTTATTAAATATGAAAAGCTGAAGAGCGAGCTCATCAACCGATTGAGTGACACCAACGAGCGTCAGATCCAGCAACTTCTCCACCACGAAGAGCTTGGAGATCGCAAGCCGTCTCAGTTCCTGCGTCACCTGCAAGCTCTGGCAGCCAAGCGTATATCGGACGACGTACTAAGCATGATTTGGACAAACAGGTTACCCGCGACCATGCAAACTTTCGTCGCGGGCCATCCTTCAGATTCGTTGGAAATCCTCGCAGATCTGGCCGACAGGATCCACGACATCGGCCCACGCTGCGCTTGTTCATCGCACGTCGCTTCCGCAAGCTCCAGTCAACCAGGCTCCAGCAATGACGCCCTAGCGAGAGAAATAGCTGCTCTGAGAAACGAGGTTCGGGCTTTGAAGATGGGCCGTGAAGGAGGAAGGTCCCACTCAAGGAATCCCAGCCCCTCCAGAAGACAGAGTCGTTCCAGTACCAGATCCCAATCCAGTTACAGGAAATTTCCCACCTGCTGGTACCACTCCAAACATGGTGTGAACGCGAGCAAGCTACTACCGACCGTACTGAACGTCAAGAGGGAACTTCTTCAAAAAAGAGGAAATACGATGAGTCCTATCTGGCCTATGGATTTATACCGATAGGGAAAGCTGAATATCCTGATGGGAAATGTGTTGTTTACAACAAGATTTTGTTTAATAGCTTTCTGACACCTGCAAAACTTAAGCGTCACCTTGATACTAATCAAGTAATCATCCTCACCTTAAAAATCAAAACATTACTTTTTTCGAAAGACAAAGAGATGTACATCAAGCAGGTGTGACCGCTTTACAACAATATACAAAAACCGAGAATGAAAACGCAACGAAAGCCTCATTCATGCTAAGTTATAGGATCGCACAAGCTGGAAAACCCTCACACGATAGCCGAGGATTTATTAAAACCATGCATGACTGAAGTTGTTACCTGCGTGCTTGGAGAGGATTCAGTCAAGAAAGTGGCAAGAGTACAGTGTTCGAACAACATCGTATCTGACCGTATTCATAAGATTTCAGACCACATTGAAGATGAATTGATGGTTAGACTGAAAGAGATCAATGCGTTTGCAATACAACTGGACGAAAGTACGGATGTTGCCGGACTAGCAATAGTGCTCGTTTTTGTTAGATATCCATTCGAAGAATCTATCGAAGAAGATTTGTTTCTCTGTGCTCCTTTAGAGAGCAATACGACTGGAGAAGAAATTTTTAAAGTCATTAATGAATACATAAAGAAACATATAATTGATTGGAACAAGTGTATTGATGTATGCAGCGATGGAGCTGCAGCCATGATTGGTAAAGTAAAAGGAACAGTGTCAAGAATTAAACATCCAGCATTTTACATCGTCATGCTCTTGCCTTGAAAAGAATGCCATTTGATTTAAAACAAGTTCTTGATCAAGCCGTTCAAATCGTAAATTTTGTGAAAACGCGTCCACTGCAGTCAAGGCTATTCAAAAAGACGTGTGAAGCCATGGAAAGTCAGTATCAATCACTCCAGGCTACACACGGAAGTGAGATGGCTTTCCAGGGGAAGGGTTTTAAATAGACTATACGAATTGCGCGATGAACTGAAAGTTTTCTTTCGCCTGCAAGTGCTAGCCACCTTGAACTGTTGCGCGATGAGCGATGGTCGATAAGATTGGCTTATTTGGCTGACATATTTGATAAACTGAACATAGTGAGCAGCTCTCTGCAGGGAAGAATGATAACCATTTTTACAGTGAGTGACAAAATATCTTCATTAAAAGAGAAAATCTCCTTCTGGATTGAATGTCTTGGACAAAAAATATGACTGTTTTCCGCTACTTCAGCAATTTCTCAAAGAAAATCATCTTCAAATCGCTACAGACGTGGAATTAAGTATACGTGAACATTTGACAAACCTGACAACGTCTTTGGAGGAATATTTTCCAGAAGAAAAGATTCATCATCACGGGAAATCGAATGGGTCGCAAACCCATTTAGGAATAGTACCAAACCTTCAACATTGACTGTGTTGGAGTATGAAAATTTAATTGATATTAAAAATTCATCCACACTCCAACAACCAAAAGAATTCGGGAACCGCAGGAACCCGGTTCCTCGCGCCCCCCTTCAACCTATCACATCTCGGCTTAAGTCCAACGTCCCGTTCGACACCTTGCATTCCGACATTTTGCGTCCTTTACCTGAATCAAAAGGATTCAAACATATAATGCTGGTCGTTGATACTTTCACGAAATACCGCCTTCTCACACCGATTCACCGGCAAGATTTCGAAGAATTGAAGCGAGTCTGTGAGACCGTTATATCTCTGTATGGTACACCTCGTTTAATTGTGACCGATAGGGGTCGCATGTTTGAGTCTTCTGGCTTCAAATCGTGGATGCGGGTTTAGGGACTTGAGCTCCACCATATTACAGCAGAAATGCATCACGCTAATGGCCAAGTGGAGCGTTACGCACGCACTGTCCTAAACATGCTTCGAATCGAAGTCAATTACAAAAAACATGATTGGGCTGACGAATTATGAAAACTGCAGCTGATCCTTAATATAACGCAGCAGAAAACTACACAAACATCTGCAATAAATTGTTGATGGGCCATGAAAACACAACACCAGCGATTCGAGTTTTGTTGCGGGATATTACGTTGGAATCTACTATGGCTAACCGGGAGTCAAGAAGGGAAGGTGTACGGCAGAGGACGGCCGAAAGTCTGACCCAAAACCAAACGACGATGGACGCTCGCACTAATCAAAACAGGAGTCCTCATCCGGTTTTTCAGAAAGGCGATGTTTTTTCATTATAAAATACGCTCAGCCTAATGGGAAGCTTGACTGGAATGCGTGGTCCATATCGCGTGGTGCGAATCCCTCCTCACGACCGTTACGAATTGAAACTTTTGTCCGGTTCATACCGGACGACTACCTACGCTGCCGCTCAGTACATGGTTCCCTGGAGAGGTGAATGGACTCCCGAGTCATGTTCCATGTTTTTTGAGGGTGAGTGAGTGAGTATACTGTCTAACCTACGAGGGTTTTCTGTCTATGTAGAGTACTGTAGCATGCCGAAAGAACGCCAGCTACATCTCGCGGCGTCCCTTGAGACTACCCGCGCGATTAGTTTGTTTACCGGCCAAGTTGCGCGAGTCAGGGTAGATTAGATCGTGGTTCGTCTACTTATAGATAGGTGGCGCCGATATCAAAATATGATCACCATATCATGTGTCCTTTTTTATTTTGAAAGAAGCTGACGACTAAGAAAAGAGGATATTCGCATCAATTTTAAATTCAAATTTTGTAGGAGTTTGGAATAGTTTTTGTTTTAGTCGAGAAGACAGATAGATTGTGAACCTCGAGCTGTGCAGTTGTCATAATCCATTTTCGACATCCCATTTTTCCTATTTTAATTTGAGTTTGATTTTTTTTGGGCGTGATTGGAATTAGTATTTTGTGATATCCAACGCCAAGTGCGTGCGTGTACCGCGTCGGAGGGGCGTCAAGCGTTTGCGGCCGGACCCGCGATACTGTCCAACGCAGATATTGGATATCGCCTGTCGCGGTTAGGATACAGCCGCCAGCCGCTTCCAAAAGACTTGAGCCCGCATTACGCGTGGCTCACCAGGTGAAACCGGCGTATTGCCCTGGAATACGGCCGCCAGTCGCCTCTAAAGGACTCGAGCCCGCATTTTGCTTGGCTCACCAGGTGAAACCGGCGTATTGCCCTGGAATACGGCCGCCAGTCGCCTCTAAAGGACTCGAGCCCGCATTGCGCGTGGCTCACCAGGTGAAACCGGAGTATCGCTCTAGGATACGGCCGCCAGTCGCCTCCGTAGGACTTGAGCCCGCATTACGCGTGGTTCACCAGGTGAAAGCGGCGTGTCGCTCCGTGAAGTGTTCTAGAGTTTAATTGGGGACTTCGCATTTTATTTGCCGTGCTTTAGTTCTATATTGTTGTTACCATTCTTACATATCTGCGATCCGCATTTTTATATTAACCCTAAATCCCCAAAATTCTAATTGCCTCATTTGACGGGCGTACAAAGACCTGGCTCTTGAATTTAGGCTACTCTCATCCAGCGAATCATCTGTCACCATCCATATCACTCGCCTCATTAATCCATTACTTTCCCCGCAGCCAAATTACCAGCCGAGTCTTTATTTGTACTTACTACCCAGGTAGCATTTATACGTCATTATGTCGTCCGTTTACGGTACTGCTCGACGTAAGAGACGTCATGTCTCGACGTCGGGGGGTCCCAGCAGATGACGTCAATTTGTCACAGCCTCAAGACGTCTGTTTACAGACGTTACAGAGACGTCATATACTGAATGCATAGGGACGTTTCTGGGCCGTACATATTAGGGCAGCCACTGACGTTAGAGAGACGTCATATACTGAATTCATAGGGACGTTACTGGGCCGTACATATTAGGGCAGCCACTGACGTTGGAGTGACGTCATATACTGAATCCATAGGGACGTTACTGGGCCGCACATATTAGGGCAGCTACTGACGTTGGAGAGACGTCATATGCTGAATTCATACGGACGTTTCTGGGCCGTACATATTAGGGCAGCCAGTATGTTCGAATAACGTCACACACGATTGATTGTGGCGTTACTAGGACGTAGGCACAGGTCAGGACCTACGGGGGCTGCATTATGCTGCTGTGTTGACGATATCAGCAGTAGAAGTTAGCGATTTTCAATTTTATTAAGGCGGGTATTATATAAATTTAAATAACATCTCTCAAAACACACTGCTGATATCGTAAGCACGGCAATATGCTCCTCGTAGCTAGGATGGGTGGGTAGACTGTTCAAAAATAGAACCGACCTGGCTGTTGAGTGAACTAACAACGTGCTAGATTTAAGTTCTAAGACGGTTCTAACTTATTGGCCAGGCGCCCTAGACAAGACGCCTACGCTATATTTCTTACGCGTAAGAGTAGAAAAGAGTTTAGCGCTTAGCATAGCAGGCATCTTGTCTACGTACCCTGAACAAACTCTAGGACTTATGGATGAAACTAAAAAACGCTATGTAAGTAGTATAATCTATATTTAAAGAGGCATTAAAGGACAGTGGGAACCAATAGCCCCATAACAATAATCCCATCAAAAACATAAATGAGAAATGAGAGCCAAGTTCAATATACATATTATATACATATGCCTTGGTTGTTGACTTCAACGACAAAAGAAGTGAGATCTAAATGGGTGCCAAGTTCAATTTTCAGTCCTGAAATTTGTTTATAACAACATAAAAAAATATAAAAACTAAAAAAAATTCTTCTTAAAACTTACATAATATACTGAAGGCTAAGGTTTGACTTGTCTAGTTAGTCTAGGTACAAGATTGTTTACCTTATTTCTATTACTAAAAAAACAAGTATAATTAGGTAATTTTTGTAGTTTTTATTTTTTGTTTTAATATGTATGTCAGGCCATGACTTAAAATAAGATTTATATCTCTAATGCCCACTATCGGACTACTAAACAAAAACAAACACGACCGTATGCTTGTAAATTTTAAGTAGATACATTAAAACTTCGAAGAAGTAGGTAAGTGGTGGCAACACTTCCTTAATGAAGGCGGCTGACCGCGTGTTCGCTCGCTCACATTGGTCCTACTCCTCTCTATCTTAATAGCATTAGTCAGAGAGAAGGGGACCAAACTGAAAAAGAGAGCATGCTAGGGGGCATACCAAAAAATGTAATCCATAAACCGATTTTGAATGATTTATAAAAATCTGTAGTATTTCCTGAGCCAAATCTATACCAAGTTCTCTGAAATCTATAGGGAGCCGTAAAAGTGGTAACTTTCCAACATGATAGTCAGTCAAGCTGCGAACGAAATGATTCATTGGTCCTTGTGGGCGCTGGCGCATTTTAATAGATCACGCGGCCGCGATATTCATTCACCTGCCTCTATGCACTTGTCACAAGCTGAATACCTACGATACACTCTCGCAGGCGCAGTTGGCAAAAAGGCTTTTTGTTGGATCTCTTTCCATAGAAGTTGTACTGTTCAGCTAGTTGGTCAGTAAAACAAAATTTCATCAACCGAGACACTTTGCTGGAAATATCCCTGCCTCCAAGTTTTCACGTATGAAACCTGTAACAAACAAGAGAATGTATAATTGTGAAATAGCAAATTATTTGTTGATCAGACCAAATGTGAAAAAAGTGAAGATTTGTAATAACTTTCTTCATACAATGTTTTAAGTGTGTAGATATTGTTATTTTATGTATTTTTATTACTACTAAACAACTATAACTTGCACCACCTGCTTCGAGCTGTCTCTTCCTTCTTTCTTATGTAAGTTGCCCGGAACCACAAAAGGAAAAAAAATCCATCTGTCCCTCCATACAATCCATACCCAAACAGGGTTCTAAGAAAAAGATAAGTTTGGCTACAAGACAAACTTCTATATGTATAACAGAGTTAGCAGTTAGGTACAGTCACCGGCAATAGTATCTCCCTACACGAAGGCCGCAAAAATATGTGACACACTCTTATGACCCTACAAAGTCACATATTTTTGTGGCCTTTGTGTAGGAAGATACTATTGCCGTTGACTGTACAGCTAGCTATATTGATCATGATCAAAATATGTTTTTCTAAAAAATTACATTTTTAACACAAGATATTTTGCCGACTGTACTTGATGTTACCTTGTACTGTCTGAAATTACTCTAAACAACAAAACAAATGAGCCGAAACTCGACCATGCGAGCACTTTTCATCATTAGGTATGTTCTGGTATCTACATCCCAGCTCCATCATCAGATCAGCTTGATGGTACCATATTATTCCACTGTCACCAAGGTTACATTGAGTACCGGCCAACAATATAACACCTACATGTTTTACAATAGAACTTTTTTTTATATTTGTAAGTGATTTCCACCTCACTACTTAGGTAGTCAGTAGTAGCCTTTTGGGAGAGTGATGAGAATAATTGGTCTCATAATGGTTTTTTCATAGAGGTTTTTTTTTAAATATACAATCAACTACATTTTTTTATTAGAGCTTTTGTAGTAATATGCTGAGTCTCCTATTGTAATTCAAAGTATTTCATTGCAGTATTCATCACATATTTGTATAAAATGACTAGTAAAATATGCATTCTACAAAATAACCTATAGGGTAAGGTGCTCTAAGAGTGCGAGGTCTATATGAGGGCGCACCTTACGTCACACGAGTCCAATAATCCATCTGTAGCTAACTTCAGTTGTATTTTGGTGCTCTAGTGAACCGGTGCGCGCTGCCGAAAAATAATCGAAATTCATGGAAAAACGTGGATTCCAGGTAAACCTAAAGTTTTTTTGACGTTTTGATCTATTTTTCTTGTGTTTAACAATGATTGCTGTCTAAAAACTACGAAGAAAACAATAAAACGAACTGTCACAACCCACAAATTATAAACTAGTCTAGCGATGAATAAAGAGCAAATGACCGCGTTCTCCGATAGATGGCGTGACGAGTCCATCATTTCGTGTTAGGGCGTAGTTACTAAGAGTGCGCAGTTTAGATGCGAACAAGAGTGCGCGCGCACTCTTATATACCACTTGATTTTTAGTTTTGATTTTTTTTTTATTTGCTTATTATTATGTATTTAGCATACGTAACTATTTATTTACAGTATGTCTACGAAAAAGAGAAAGACTGAGCGAAAGAATTGTCCAGCCGATGTACTTGAAGAAGCTCGGAAGCTCATAGAAAAAGGTCAGTCAAAAAGATCAGTCGCCGAGGCTTTTGGTATGCCAGAATCATCGTTGAGAAAACGTCTGAAGAGAGGTGAACCTGCTACTAAATTGGGTAGATACGAAACAACATTTACGGAACAAATTGAAGAAGACTTCTGTAATTATTTGAAACTTCTAGATGATATGTACTTTGGCTTGACAGCAAAACGTTTGAGAGAGTTAGCTATTGAATTCGCCGTCGCGAATAATATTCCACATAGGTTTAACACAGACACAAAATTAGCAGGCAAGGGATGGTTAAGAGGGTTTCGAAGCCGTCATCCAGAAATATCGTTGAGACAACCAACGTCAACTAGCATTGCTCGTGCTATGGCGTTTAACCGGCCACAAGTTGAGCGGTTTTACATCAATCTTATGGTGTTGCAAGATAGATACAATTTTCCGCCCCACCGTATTTTTAATATGGACGAGACTGGCTTCACCACTGTGCCTAATAAACCTTCAAAAGTTTTGAGCACAAAAGGAAAACGGTCAGTGAGTAAAATATCTAGTGCAGAGAGGGGAGTCAACATTACAGCCGTGAATGCTATGAGTGCATCGGGTGTTTATGTCCCACCAGCATTTATATTTAAGCGCAAAAGAATGAAGCCCGAGCTTTTAGATGGCGCACCAGCTGGGTCCATCGGTATGATATCGGACTCCAGTTATATAAATTCGGATCTTTTTCTGGATTGGTTGTCACATTTCAAAGATTATACAAAGCCAACGAAAGAAAACCCAGTATTACTAATTTTGGACAACCATGTGTCACATTGCACGATTAGAGCTATTAATTTTTATCGTGACAACCACATCCACGTATTGACTTTGCCTCCTCATACTAGTCACAAAATCCAACCACTTGACTGTGGATTCCACAGTCTTGAAAAAATACTATGCCAATGAATGCGAAAAATGGCTGCGCAACCATCCCGGTAGGGCGATCACTGTTTTCCAAATGGTGGCAATTTTTTCCCCTGCTTACCTCAAAGCTGCAACTTTAGCGTGCGCAGTTCAGTGCTTCAAAGTCACTGGTATAGTGCCTTACGACCCAGATGTCTTTACTGACGCAGATTATTTAGCAAGCTCAGTAACTGAAAGAAAACGAGGTGATGATAACGCTGAAAGTGCCACTGATGTGCCATTAGTCGATTCTGGAGCATCGATTGTATCAGAGGCAATACCACAAACCTCACGCAGCCCCTTAATGGATTTAACAAATGTGGGAGGTCCTACAAACTCATCAGTGATTTCAACCGAACATTCGGCTGCAAACGAATCACCAATGCAGCCAACTGAAGTCTCTTCACATAATACAAATTCTGCTACAACTGGAAAGCCCAAAACAATAATGGATATTTGTCCCATCCCCAAGGCCCAGCCAAGACCAGTCTCTCAACGAAAACACAAAAAATCTGACATAATTAGTAGTTCACCGTATAAAATTGAAATCGAAAAGCAAGAAGCACAAAAGAAACCTAAACCTACACTGAAAATTGACATACAACGTCCTCAAACTTCAAAGACGCAAACTTCAAAAGCCAAAAAAGTGAAAAAAGACTTCAAAAAACCAAAGAAAACCCCCAAAAAAAAAATTTGGAAATGTGGTGGCTGCCGAGAGGTATACAAAGAACCCATCATAGAAGACTAGATAGAGTGCGATAAGTGTAAAGAATGGTGGCATGAAAAATGCACAGCCTATTTAGGCCTAGGATCTTATGAGTGTGACGTATGCACTCATAAATAAAATGCGCACTCTTTGCAACCCTGCGCGCACTCTTGTGCAACCCTGCGCGCACTCTTATACGTTATACGTTGTAAGAGTGCGCATTGGTTATTTTTTTTTTTACTTTGTATTTGTGCCAAAATTATGGACATTATAATTAATGCGTGTATGCTGATTTGTTACTGAGAGATAAGAGTTACTGATAAATAAAGTTGATTTTCCTAGCCTTGTTATTTTATTTTTTACTAAGTGTCATTTAAAAAGTGCGCACTCCTGGAGCACCTTACCCTATTGTTTAGGTTTAACCTATATCTATACATATAATAAAGCTGAAGAGGGTCGAAAGTCTGTACATGGAAGATAATCGAAAAAAGTTGGCTGGGGGTACTTAGAATCGATAACAGACCACGTTCCAACAATTTTTAGAATTTTTGTCTGTTTATCTGTTTATCTGTTTGTCTGTTTATTTGACCGCGCATCACGTGAAAACGGCTGAACGGATTTTGATGAAATTTTGTATAGAGATAGTTTGAAACCCGGGAAAGGATAATGGATAGTTTTAATCCCGAAAATCAACGCTGGTGGGGGTGAAAATGGGGTTGAAAGTTTGTATGGAGAATGTTTAACCGCTGAAACGATTTAGATAGAAATTAGTATGGAGATAATTTGAGTCCCAAGAATAAGATAGGATAGATTTCAAACCCTTGTGGGGGTTAATAGGGGGTTGGAAGTTGGTATGAGGATTTTTTTACCGCTGAACTGATTTAGATGAAATTTGGTATAGAGATAGTATAGGTCTCAAGAAACGACAAAGGATAGTTTCATCTTCAAACCCCCCCCCCCCCTCCATCTTACTATTCCAAAAAATTTTAAAAAAATAATGGAAGTGAAGCCTAAACTTTCAATAAAAACTATATTGAATAAAATCGGTTCAGCTGTTTTTGAGTTGTCAGTCAAAAACGCATAGTGAAAGGACGTAAGTGCCGGATAGTAAAATGACGGAAGCGCCGCCAAATATCCCTTAATAACGATCTTTTGAACGGATGTTTTTTAACAGGGCGGCAATTACGGAACCCTACACTGAAAATGGCCCGACATGCTCTTGGCCGGTTTTTTTTTGCATCGTTATCCCAGAAGTCACCCCTTAAGGATTACTAATTCCAATTGTCAAGAAAATCCCCAGCCAGGTATAGGTAGGCTGTAAAAATTCAACCTCTTAAAGGGGGTAGCCACTACACTCGATTGAGTTAATTTTGCACCTGAATCTTATGGCGCTACTTAGGAAGGAGGTGCGAACTTTTTTTCCAAATATGTCCTAAAGCTAACGAGTACCCTGCTTAAGTAACAGATGGCGCTGAAATTAATACGTTGTGACATGAATAAGCCACTTAGGAAGGATTTTGCCAAATTAACTCTAAGTTTAGAAGTGGGGGTACGGATATCAACAAATTTAAATGAATTATTGACTTAATAGTACAACAAAATTAAACGATAATAAATTAATTGCCACACATTGCACAGTGCATGTAAATACTCAGCGTCACGATTTTGATATCTATTCTCCTTTTCTCTAATCTTGCTTCTAAGTCTTCTAACTAATATTAGACCTAAATTCGTTGTTAGTATATTCGTTCATAAGTTGTTAGGTTATGATATGAAGTATGGATTTTTATGTGTATATTTCTTACCCAGGCGCGGTCCGTTGGGGGGACGACGACCCCCAAATAGAAAAATTCATTCGTGACCCCCTCAAAAATCATTTCTGCATTAGTGACCCCCCAATTTCATAGTTACCCCCCCCCCCCCCCCCCCCGCCCCCATTTTAGGCTGCAATCGCGGCTGTTCTTGCCTTTTCATTCTTAGACTGATTTGACTGGAGGGTCGATTTAGGTGATATTTACCATGGACATGATATGAATAGGTACAGTCAAGGACGGACGTATAAATACAAAAGTGCTGCTGTATCGTCCGATATACACCTACGAAAAAAACTATTGATTTTGGAGTGTAGTTTTATTTAGTGGTAATTGTAAAATATTTTATCTGAACTACTGTCCTCTAGCGTATTCATCTGTCAACTTTACTTCAAGACCTTTAAGTTCCGCCTCCAGGGGGAGGGAGAGAAATTACGGGCGAATTAGCCGCTTACTGACAAAGACCGAATTCCACGCGGGCGGAGCCGCGGGCACAGCTAGTAAGGTGATATATTGGCTGGTAGTGTAACATAACACCAGGAAATGGGTAAAATTTAATTTACAAAATAAAAACTTTTAATATTCTTTGTATATATCATATTTCCAAGGGAACCATGGTATAAAAATAAGTACATTAAAATATTCAAACAGGGCTCTGGCTGAAAGTTCTTTGAATATGAGAATGCGGCAAATATGTTAATGAACTAAAAATAACTACAAATAATGGCTATTATGAAGTTAATCCTGACACTTTGCACAGCAATGAAGTAGCTAAACTGAATATTGACAATATAAATCTTAGGAATGAAATGCTATGCTTTATTATTCTGACATGTGCAACAAGTAGTTGTGCAATGTGTCAGGATTTACTTCATAACAGCTGTTGACTATAAAACTCACCTCTATAATCTCCTAAGCCTACACTGCCAGCGGCTTGAAATTTTTGTATTTTCTCAAAGGTCTTTTTTTCAATGGTGGTGGGATTGTCATTATCTTCGTCGCTGCTAGAAACATATCTTTTGGCCCTTTTCCGTTTAAGACCTGGTTCTTATGTATCCTCATCAACCAGTTTTTTTTTACTTTCTCTATGCCATCTTTAGGTTTTTTTTTTTTTTTTTTTTTTTATACCACGACGGTGGCAAACAAGCATACGGCCTACCTGATGGTAAGCAGCTACCGTAACCTATGGACGTCTGTAACTCCACAGGAGTCACATGCGCGTTGCCGACCCTTTACAAAAAGAAGGATTCACTGTGTTGACGGCTAAAGGAACAAGAGGGTCCCTCATCGTCAACACACTGGGTCCTCTTTGAGCTCTTTGAGCT
Source organism: Pammene aurita (assembly GCA_947086415.1). Taxonomy (NCBI): domain Eukaryota; kingdom Metazoa; phylum Arthropoda; class Insecta; order Lepidoptera; family Tortricidae; genus Pammene; species Pammene aurita. Next base: position 32,950,897 of record OX352295.1, read on the forward strand.
CTAGGTACATGCAAATGAAATAAAAAATACACACAACATGCAAACATAATAAATGAACACAGCATAATGCATCTCTCACTCAATTAAAACAAGGTTATTACGTTATTAGTAAAAATATAGGATGGAGTTTCATTAGTTGGAACAACCTGAAGTTGTACAGTCAAACAATTTGATTAGTAGGCCACTTTCAGCCTTTCACCATGAGTTTAATGTTATGTGATGACTTGCCAAATAAGTAATTAATTAATTTAGTTAATGTGAAAATGGTTCAAAATTTTCTGCTGCTGCACCAAATCATCAACACACTCATAACAAAATCTGTATCTTTATGTAAATATGTATTATGATGTAATTTTTGCTTTCCCGCAGTAAGTTCAAGAACCGCCATAGACAGACCGCTTGAAGCAGTCCGACTGCTACAAGCGGTCCATGTATGACGAGTCTACAAACACTTAGGCCCGCCAATGGACCGCTTGAAGCAGTTGGATACCACTCTGACTGCTTTACGAGGGTTGCTACTTATATATCCGGAAACAAAAAAACAAACAAACGTACACGGCTGAAAATGGTTTTATTGTTTTTCAAAGTATTCCCCTTGATGATCTATGCACTTTTGCATTCGCGTGAACCAATTTTTAAAGCACTTCTGCCACTCCGCCTGAGGTACCTCCATAACGTGTTGTTTGAATGCGTCGACAGCATCTTCAGCGGTCGAAAATCGTTGACCGCGTAATTTATTCTTTATATTTGGAAATAAATAAAAATCGTTGGGTGCCAAGTCAGGGCTGTACGGCGGATGACCCGTTAATTCCACATTTTGACCCTCCAAAAATAGAGTTGTTTCGCGTGACGTATGACAGCTGGCATTGTCATGATGAAGAATGATTCTTCGTCGCTGGTTAGTTTTACGAATTTGTTCAAATACTTCCGGTAAGCAAATGGTCGTGTACCACTCTGAATTAACCGTTCTACTGTTTTCTAGTGGCACTGTAGCTACATGGCCATTAATACCGAAGAAGCAGGCCACCATTTGTTTCAATGTACTTTTTGCACGAGTAACTTTCGTAGGGTTCGGCTCATTTTGAAACACCCATACCGTTGATTGTTGCTTCGTTTCGGGATCGTATGCATAGATCCAGGATTCGTCACCTGTATAGATGTTATAAACGGCTTTTGAGTCACCACGGTTAACATTTTATTGCACCTTTCGACGCGAGCATCTTTTTGCTCTTTTGTTAAGTTGTGGGGTATCCAACGCGAACAAATTTTTTTTACAGCCAAATAATTATGTAATATGCTATTAATGCTGGTCATAGAAATACCCAGAGTCGCCTCTATCTCGCGGTACGTAACATGTCGGTCGTCCATTATAAGTTTTCGCACAGCCTCGATATTTTGTTGTACAACGACCGATTTCGGGCGACCTGCCTTAACTTCGTCCGTAAGCATACTACGTCCACGATTGAACTCACTAAACCAGTGATACACAGTAGTTTTAGATGGGACTTCATCACCAAAAGTTGAAGTTAGTTGATCTATGCACTGTTGTTGCGTTAAACCACGCCGAAAATCATAATAAATCATAGCACGAATATTTTCACGAGTGAGTTCCATTCTTGCTGCGAGATGACATTTAAAACCCGTCAAAAACAAAACACGAGCGTTAATAAGAAAGAAAAAATATACCGGCCAGTACTTAAAAAAGTTCAAATTTTACCATGGAGGTCAAATATGCTATTTAAGAAGATTGTAATCCCGGTTTCCGGATATATAAATAGCAGCCCTTGTAGTAGTAGTAGATGATAAAGTAAGGTAAGGTTACTAAAATGTTTGAAATAGGAATCAAACTTTACTAGAGTTCTGTTACAGCTGGTTTCAATTAAAGTCCCCACCCCATTATGAATGAATGAATGAATGAAAGATTTATTCATGACAATTACAAAAAACATAATAAACAATAACATATACAACCCGAAACATTAAGTGCCACGAAATGGTCGCAACTCAGCGTTAAATATCGGCAGGCCCAGCGCTGGTCTTCCGTTGCAACCATTTGACGACACGGCGCATTGACGCCACGGTCACATCCCCAAAATAAGAATATCCTAATCAAAACAAGAAAAAAAAAACAATAAAAAACAGGAAAAATTTATAAACATAAACACAAAAACAATTTAAAACTGCGAACGTTTCCTAATTCCGTCCTATGGAGGCCGCTTTAATGCGGTCTACAGATTAAAGTACCCATAATATCTATTTGAGCCACAAATACTTACTGTTAGAATGTCTGTCGAGTAATTGCGGGAATAAGACAATAGAGTCGTCATGTCATAGTCAGCCTGATACATAATGCCCCCGTCCGTACACAATATAACACAATCAAAATACGACAAAACTTGAAATCCACCGGACAGTTTTTAAATTTGGTGTGTATGTTGATTAGAGGTCCCGTTTTATTGTCCACACCATTTGACATTTGAGGACCTCGTGGAACCGCCAGCACCTTGGAAAATGTCCTCCATCCTGAAAAAAATTGCTTTTCCCTCCGAATCTTCGCACTCAATGAAAATATGATCTAGGATTATATTAAAGCTGATTAAATTCTACATAGAAACATGCGTACTTTTTTGCTGAAACATGCACCTCCTTAGATATATCACTTGAGGAAGTGAAGTGTATCGTCAATGCCTTTCCAGGGGATATTCTCATGACATAAAACTTGTGAGAATACAAAGTTAACGTTTATTTATAGTTTTGTATGTCAGCTATACCAATATCAACTTTTTAACCGACTGCGAAAAAAACAGTGAGGTAATGGTTTCAAAACTGAAAATTGATTACACCCTGTAGCCTAGGATGCTAAGCGGATTTCTATAAGTGACATATCCCTTAATTCTACTTGATCTGACCAATGAATCCACTCTTATATATGTAAGAAAAAAACAATATGGCGGCCGCAAGAGGTCACCAAATATGAAATCATGTTTTTTCCTTGATGCATAAACTATTGCGCGGATTTCAATAAAAGATACACCTGGAGGTCTGTAATCAACACACCAGTGCCATGCAATGCTAATTTTCTAAAATGTATGAAGGATTAATCACTTAGACTAAATAATTTGATGATAAAACCCTATTTTTGCTCTTAATTAGAGGTCAATCAATAGTGGCAGCAATGAAACTCGACACCTATTTTCTCTGGGATCCTAGTATGCATATCTGAAAACAAGAGCTTTGAGGCACCAGAGTCGGTTGCCATCATGCAAAGTATATCCATTTTAGTTTTTTTGTACGCTTACAAAAAATGTAATCGTTATGCAATGAATGTGCATGGCAAACGAAACTTCATTAAATTCCACACAAAAAAATGTGTAACACCATATCTCTACATCCCATCAGAAACCTTTAAAATCATCAGTGTTCGAATCTACGCACTCTATGAAAATATAATCTAGGAGAATTTTAAAACTCATTAAATTCTACATAGAAACATGCGTACTATTTTGCTGAAAAATGCACCTCCTTAGATATATCACTTGAGGAAGTGAAGTGTATCGTCAATGCCTTTCCAGGGGATATTCTCATGACATAAAACTTGTGAGAATACAAAGTTAACGTTTATTTATAGTTTTGTATGTCAACTACACCAATATCAACATTTTAACCGACTGCGACAAAAACAGTAAGTAAGGTAATGGTTTCAAAACTGAAACCTGAAAACACCCTGTCTTCTAGAATGCTAAGCGATTTCTACAAGTGACATATCCCTTAATTCCACTTGATCTGAACAATGAATCCACACTTATATATCTAAAAAAAAAATATGGCGACCGCAAGAGGTCGCCAAAAAGGAAAAAAACCATTTATTGCGCTTACATTGCAAACGCTGGCTGAGTCCTAAGAGATAGATCAAAATAATGTACTACAGTATTATTATACATCTTAAAAAGGTCTACAAAAAATCCGCGATGGTATATGTCTATCTCTAAGGGATAACCCTCAATAACCATTTTTTATCCCGTGCGAAGCCCGGGCGGGTCGCTAGTTTATTATAAATATAAATTAAATAAGCACTAGCAAATAGCACTAGACCCTACTCAGTGTTGTGTTTCTGCCGGTAAGTAAAGTTGCTAAAGAGCTCAAAGAGGACCCAGTGTTGTGACGACGAGGGACCCTCTTGTTCCTTTAGTCGTTATCACAGTGAATATTCCTTTAGTAAAGGGTCGGCAACGCGCATGTGACACCTCTGGAGTTGCAGGCGTCCATAGGCTACGGTAGCTGCTTACCATCAGGTGGGCCGTAGGTTTGTTTGCCACCGTCGTAGTTAAAAATAATTGTACGTTACACGTTTATGAGGGTTTCATTAAATATAAAAGGAAGCACATACGGTTTCAATTAGTATTATTAGTAGTTGAAGTTTACATAAAGCCGGTATTTTTAATTTAAATAAATGAATTCTATAGTAATAAGCTGTTAGCCCGTATAGACCGAAAGTAAAATCTTAAAATAAACGAAAGTCTTCTTTAAATGTATTAATAATGCGTCGTTTTATTCATGTAGGTACACGACTGATATGTAGATGTATTTAAACTATCATCATCATTATCACTGACCTTGCAACTAGGGGAAACTTAGCCTTATTGTGATTAGATCCAGTTCACACACCATGTTTTCTTTACCGAAAAGCGACTGTTAAATATCAGGGGGCTCAGCCAAGATGACAATCGTTTGTAGAAAACGAATCGAAACTATATCCGTCTCTCTATCACACTAATATGGAAGAGTGATAGAAAGACGGATAGCATTTCGGTCCGTTTTCTACAAACGATTGTCATCTTGGCTGAGCCCCCAGATCATATTTCGTACATAAGTTCCGAAAAACTCAGTGGTAGGAGCCGGGGTCTAAACCGGAGACCATCGTGCTGCACTTTTTTACAGGAGCGCGATGCAAAATGTGACAGTCGACTGCAATACAACTGAGATATCTCGTACATCAAAATCAATAGGTATCGGAGGATAGTAGGATATCTCTCAAATGTCATGTAATAGCACTGGGATACAACTGAGACATCTCGGTGTTGCAGTTTGTCATATCGAATCGCGCTCTGGTACACAAAATATTATATTACAATTATATAATAATTATAATATAATATTTTATATATATATTTAGGTTAGACCTATATATACAGGCATAGCTGTTATAAACTTACATAGATGTCACATACCCTAAGTATAAAAAGCCGGCCAGCCCTGGGCATCGGAAGCCTAGGTCACTTTTTGTATATGTTTATAATTTATATAAGTAATATGAATTATCAATCTATATAAGTTTATAATTTATATAGTAGTGTTTCTACTTAAAATAGACATCAGAATATTAAAAACAAAAATGATTTGTTCTCTAGTTGGATTGCTGTTCTTCAAATTCATCTACAATATATACTACACTCAAGATTATTTGAAAATGAGCAACTTTGCATGGAGAATTTCAATCGAAGTGGCTTCATTTATCTTGAATGTATGTAGTAACAATCCATATTGTATATATGAGAAGGGTTGCTTTTATATTTTATCATGGACGTCGACGGTATCGTCTCGCTATATCGTCACAATAAATCAGGGGAGTCAAATGTATGTGATTGTATGAACGTGAACGATGTCCTGTTTCCGTCGGCAGTAAGCTAAAAGCGTCTGCATACACAATCATCCATTTCTATACGGTATAAATATAAAACGTGTCGTTATCATCCACGTCCACGGTAAAGTGTAAAAGTGACCAGTGTGTGCCTGTATATTTTATTAATCATTTTTTAACTCTTTCAGAAAAAACATTCCAGTTTCTGCAAAACAGAACAAAGAAGGACTGCGCGAGAAAAATTCGCCAAAAGAAAAACGAATTAAGAAGATTACGACAAAAGCTGAAAGTTTTCAAGATGCGTCTTCAGCGCCTAGAAAAGCATTCTCCAAAAAAGGAATTTGAGAAGTTCACTGAAAATATGTCCGCCTCAGCAAAATCGTTTGTAAGGATGCAGTATATGGAAGGACATAAAAAAAAGAAGGGGCATAGGTTTACGCTGGATGAAAAGATTTTGTCATTATCATTTTATAAAAGAAGCCCGAAAGCTTATGCTTTAATGTTACGACATTTTACTTTACCTTCAAGGAAGGTATTAAAATCGTTATTGGCCCAAGTAAGAATAAGCCCGGGCATTAATCCTGTTATTTTTGATGAAATAAAATCAACGGTTATGAAAATGCTGCCACAAGATCGTCTGTGTACATTAATGTTTGACGAAATGTCAATATCACCGCAAATATATTATAACTCCTACACAGACGATCTTGTAGGTTTTGAGAATTTGGGAAAAAACAAAACGGAAAGATTTGCCAATCATGCGCTTGTGTTTATGGTGAAGGGTGTAAAGAAAAATTTTAAACAACCTGTAGCATATTATTTTACCCAAAGCTTGATAAAGACACAACTTAAGGAAATATTACGAGAAGTTGTAACTAATGTACAGGCTACAGGGCTTAAGATTGTGGCCACCGTTTGTGACCAAGGGTCTCCAAACGCATCATGTATTTATGATTTAGTTAATGAAGCCAAAGTGGAATATTTTAATGCGGGGAAAGAATGGAGAAGGGATATTATTAAAATCAACAACGAGGAAATTATTCCATTGTTCGACGTCCCTCATTTGCTTAAAGGAATTAGAAATAATTTATTAAATAAGGAAATGAATTACAAAGATATAAATACAAATGAAAAAAAGGAAATTAAATGGGCGTACTTCCAAGCCATTTTTGAAGCCGACAAATCTCATGGTGAGCTGAGATTGTTACCGAAATTAAATCGGGAACATATCGACCCAAAAAAAATAAGAAAAATGAGAGTCAAAAATGCAGCTCAGGTACTAAGTCGAAGCATGGCCGTAGCTGCCGATAATTTAGTGGCAAGAGGTGAGGTTCCTAGAGACTGTCTAAACGTAATTCCATTTATCACAACAATAGACAAACTATTTGATTCCTTAAATGCCTCAAGCTTTTCAGCAACACACGGCAAAAAATATAGAGCTGCTGTAAAAAAAAAATCTCCTCACCATGAACTTTGGCAAGAGGGACTTCGAACATTGAAGACCGTACAATTTTTAGCGAATAAGCGGGACGGCGCACAATTTGTGAAAAAAGTAGACACTGTAAATAATTTTATTAATACTATAGAAGGTTTCAAATCGCTGTGGCAATTGTTGTCTAATGAATATGGTTTGGATGCTATGTTTACGAGAAATTTCAACCAGGACCCACTCGAAAACTTTTCTGGCAGTGTGCGCAGTTTGGGTGCTCGAAATATTGCACCTAACTGCATAGGATTTGAGGGAGCATTTAAAACGCTGTTATTAAATAACTTAAGCAGCCATCATTCAATTAACTCCAACTGCGAGAATGATTCTAATTACTGTTTACAGTCGCTTTCCTTTTTATTAAAAAATCGAAACAGAAAGCATAATGCTCCCTCGCAGTCCCAGGATATAGTAATTGATCAGCCTCTGGATATCATGCAAAATACAATATCAGATACCGGGGCTGATCAAAGGACTTATGTCTGCGGGTGGGCCCTAACAAAATGTTTACAAAACGTTGTGAGAGGATGTAAACAGTGTAAAAGCAAGCTACTAGGTGATTTGAAAATTGAAAAATATAGATACATACATGCAAAAGAATTTGAAAAAAGTAAAGCATGGCTTTCGTATCCTTCGGATTGCCTAGTAGCTTGCTTCAATGATATACAACAGACGACAGTTGCCTTCCTCAACAGCGACTGTTATAAACAAAATATTAAAGAACGAATAATCGCGTTTGTTGATTTATTTGTTGATTTTAGTTTTATGAATTGTGTAACACATAACGAGAAATTAAAAGAATGTTTTTTAAATTTCACAATTAATATAATTATTTACAGTTGGTGCAGAACCGTAAACAATATCCTAGAAGGTAAACTGACTTACGACGGAGATGATCATGTAAAAAAAGCAGCACAAAGTTATTACAATAAGTATCACTCAATAAAGTAATAAATATAAATGAATGTTTTATTTCTCTCCATTGTTTGCTGAATTCCCTGAATACATATTTCTCAATAAATAATTGAGACATATTTAATATGGGAATATAACTTTACCGCACTCAGCATGAATATCGGGATTTTCCACCGCGCTTAGCATGAGTACCGTATATCTACATTCGATAACTCGATTAATTTTGTATTAGTCATTTGACAGGTTAAGTCCCTATATACAAAATAGTCCGGGTTTTCAATTGTAGATATAAGGTACTCGTGATAAGCGCGTTGGAAAATCCCGATATTCATGCTGAGTGCGGTAAAGTTATATTCCCATATTATACAGCGGTACACATACAGTTAGGTGCATAACTGAGTCAAAATTAGTACCTTAGTAAAATGTAAATAATTTGATAACAATCAAAGTTACATAAAAGTTCTAAACGTAAAATATTAATCCTTGGGTACCGCTACAAAACTGCTTCACAAATTATTTTCTTCCGACTTATACATTTTTCTCAATTTCATACCGAAAACTGTGAAATTTCACCTAATTTATTTTTCCCATTATTTCAGGTTTTCTTAGGCATTCCCAATTCAGTAACTCATATAAAGTAAGGAATTCCACGACCATTATTTTAGTTATCAAACATTTAAATCAGGCTTATTTTTGTAATTAGTTACTGGCAATGTATTGTCAGGTGCAAAACTGAGTCAAGGCAAATGGCCGAACAACTTTCTCGTTAGTTAATTTTTGTAGCGGACTTCATTCTGAGATAACCATAAAAATACGTGAGTGATATAAAAGTCATACACCTCATTTTAAAGAGCATATAATGTACTATTTCAACTAATTGTCTTACCTGGTTGTGTAAAAGAAAAATATCAATATCGGGTTAAATAAAAAAAATGTAGTTTAACGGTTTTTGGTTCAAAATCATGGACGAATAAAAAAATCAAGATTGTGAATGCAATGAATCGAAATTGGCTTTCATATGGATACATAGCTGACACCGAGACGAACAAATATAACCTGAAAGTTTTTATTTTTTTCATAATTGATAAGACTTATCTTCATTTAACGATGTCGGTGCAAAACTGAGTCAGTACCAAATATTATCTAATAGGGAAAATGTTTATTTTTATCTACAATAACATAATAGGTCAGTAAGTTTATTAGCGTTGTTACCAATTAATAATAAAATAGTAACTTAATAACTAGCCTCTTCTGAAATAATGAAAGAAACATGTCAAAGTGATGCACATTGGTTCAGTTATGCACCTAACTGTATATATATGCCTATACGTATAGGTATACATACTGATTTAGTTCTAAAAACAAGCTTGCAGGTGGCAGCACTCTCCATACATACGTTTTTTACCACAGAGTTGCCACTCTTCTTCCTAATATATTACAATACTCTTTGGCTTTTATACGACTAAAATAAAAACGTGGGGCGTCTAATATAAGGTAGAGTGGGTTAAGTATGTAATGCAGACTATTTAATCTAAAATCAGTCACGTAGCTATGCTTTAATTGTTGTTGGAGGTGGCGTTAGTGTGAGAGTACTACGAGTAGTATTAAAAACATGTATATATAAATTATAAAATGAGTCAAATACTTAGATATTTAGTTTGCGAAATGACATGTGAAATTAAGTAAATATGGTGAGTTAATTTGTATAAGGGCAAGCATTAGCAATTCTTATTTATTTTTTATTTACTAGTGAACTTGAGTGCCCTCTACTGCTGGGCAAAGGCCTCTCCACTAGATTTTCATGATTTTTAGGTCTTACAACTTTCTCTATTATTGTTTTACCATGTAATTACGATTTTGAATCACAGGATTTTCGTTCATTGGTAGCTTTACCTGCCTGCCTAATTTTTTTGTCATACCAACGCCCCACGTTTTTATTTTAGTCTGATAAAAGCTTCCGATTATGACTTAATCCACTGATATAGAGACAAATAGGGCCTTTAGCATCCGACTCGAGATGCCTATTCTGTTATCCGTCATACAAGATTACTCTCCAGGAAGCAATGTATGTGGGACTAAAGTTCGTATAAATTTTTATTTTCTAGTTTTTGGTACAACATTTGATTGAAATAAAACCGTTTAACTTAAAACTTTTTTACGTTAATTTATTTTCAAGTTTTTAGTAAAATTTTTGTACTTGTAACCAGCCCTATTGACCGTAGTAGGTATCTGGTGAGAAAACTATATGTGATGACATCTCAATTGGTATTATATTAATTGTATGTGACCTTTCGTGTGTTTAAAGTAGAGGGTACCTACATTGAGTAGTTGGGTACCTACGTATATTATAGGGTACATATATGTATACAGTGTGGGAAAAATCTATGGGTCCTGGAGGGGAACTAAAACCTTGAAATAGCTTAATTTACGTAAAGGACATTCTTTTATTTTAAAAATTTATGCTAAGCTAAAAGGCTGAGTACGTCACAGTGAGAATTGCTTTAGGAGCAGCATGTCATGGACCTGATAAAACTCAATGGTCAAGTGTTTTAGCGAGCCCGAGGGCCGAAGGCCTGAGGGTTAGCCGCAATATACGCGAAGCTAAAATGCCGAGTACCGCGTGTTGCATACGATCGGAACATCACAACGAGAATTGCTTCAGCAGCAGTATGATATGGACTTTATAAAACTCAATGTCCAAGTGTCTTAGCGAGCCCGAGGGTGAGCTAAAAGGCCGAGTACGTCACGGCGAGAATTGCTTCAACAGCAGCATGACATGGACTGGACAAATCTCAATGGTCAAGTGTCTTAGCGAGCCCGAGGGTGAGCCGCAATCTATGCGAAGCTAAAAGGCCGAGTACGTCACGGCGAGAATTGCTTCAATAGCAGCATGACATGGACTGGACAAAACTCAATGGTCAAGTGTCTTAGCGAGCCCGAGGGCCGAAGGCCCGAGGGTGAGCCGCAATCTATGCGAAGCTAAAAGGCCGAGTACCGCGTATTGCATACGATCGGAACATCACAACGAGAATTGCTTCAGCAGCAGTATGATATGGACTTTATAAAACTCAATGTCCAAGTGTCTTAGCGAGCCCGAGGGCCGAAGGCTCGAGCGTGAGCCGCTATCTATGCGAAGCTAAAAGGTCGAGTACGTCACGGCGAGAATTGCTTCAGCCGCAGCATGACATGGACTGGACAGATCTCAATGGTCAAGTGTCTTAGCGAGCCCGAGGGTGAGCCGCAATCTATGCGAAGCTAAAAGGCCGAGTACTGCGTATTGCATACGATCGGAACATCACAACGAGAATCGCGTAAGCAGCAGCATGACATGGACTTGATAAAACTCAATGGTCAAGTGTCTTAGCGAGCCCGAGGGTGAGCCGCAATCTATGCAAAGCTAAAAGGCCAAGTACGTCACGGCGAGAATTGCTTCAGCCGCAGCATGACATGGACTGACAAATCACAATGGCCAAGTGTCCTAGCAGCATGACATGGACTTGATAAAACTCAATGGTCAAGTATCTTAGTGAGCCCGAGGGCTGAATGCCCAAGGGTGAGCCGCAATCTATGCGAAGCTAAAAGGCCGAGTACTGCGTATTGCATACGATCGGAACATCACAACGAGAATTGCGTAAGCAGCAGCATGACATGGACTTGATAAAACTCAATGGTCAAGTGTCTTAGCGAGCCCGAGGGTGAGCCGCAATCTATGCAAAGCTAAAAGGCCAAGTACGTCACGGCGAGAATTGCTTCAGCCGCAGCATGACATGGACTGACAAATCACAATGGCCAAGTGTCCTAGCAGCATGACATGGACTTGATAAAACTCAATGGTCAAGTATCTTAGTGAGCCCGAGGGCTGAATGCCCAAGGGTGAGCCGCAATCTATGCGAAGCTCAAAGGCCGAGTACCGCGTATTGCATACGATCGGAGCATCACAACGAGAATTGCTTCAGCAGCAGCATGACATAAACTTGATAAAACTCAATGGTCAAGTGACTTAGCGAGCCCGAGGGTGTGCCGTTATCTATGCGAAGCTAAAAGGCCGAGTACGTAACGGCGAGAATTACTTCAGCAACAGCATGACATGGACTTGATAAAACTCAATAGCCAAGTGTCTTAGCGAGCCCGAGGGCCGAAGGCCCGAGGGTGAGCCGCAATCTATGCGAAGCTAAAAGGCCGAGTACGTCACAGCGAGAATTGCTTCAGCAGCAGCATGACATGGACTTGATAAAACTCAACGGTCAAGTCTCTTAGCGAGCCCGAGGGCCGAAGGCCCGAGGGTGAGCCGCAATCTATGCGAAGCTAAAAGGCCAAGTACCGCGTATTGCATACGATCGGAACATCACAACGAGAATTGCTTCAGTAGCAGCATGACATGGACCGGACAAAACCCAATAATTAAGTGTCCTAGCGGTCACGACTCAGGAGTTGGAGATCAATAAAACACGTAAACGTCTATACCTAAAACTAGAACACTATTTTTAAATGCATACATTCTCCAACTGGTCCTTTATGGCAGCCAGTAGCCTAGCAGCATTACGATTGAGGAGTTAGAGATCAAACGTGACGTAAATGTCTCTAGCTAAAACTAATGCACTATTTTTAAATTGACACATTCTGGAACCGGTCAGTTACCATGCAGCATCAGAACTGAGGAATTGGAGATCAATATGAAATGAAAATGCCTCTACCTAAAACTAGAACACTACTATTAATTGACACATTCTCCACCGGTCAGTTATGGCAGGCTGTAACTTTGCATCATCACGACCTCAGTCGACTCCTCGTTGGAGATCAATATGTAACGTAAATGCGTAAACCTAAAACTAGAACACTATTATTAAATTGACACATTCTCCACCCTGTCAGTTATGGCAGGCTTGTAACCTTGCATCATCACGACTGAGGAGTTGGAGATCAATATGTAACGTAAATGCGTCTACCTAAAACTCAAACACTATTATTAAATTGACACATTCTCCACCCTGTCAGTTATGGCAGGCTGTACCCTTGCATCATCACGACGGAGGAGTTGGAGGTCAATTTGAAACGTAAATGCGTCTACCTAAATCTAGAGCACTATTATTAAATTGACACATTCTCCACCCTGTCAGTTATGGCAGGCTGTAACCTTGCATCATCACGACTGAGGAGTCGGAGATCAATATGTAACGTAAATACGTCTACCTAAAACTAGAACACTATTATTAAATTGACACATTCTCCACCCTGTCAGTTATGGCAGGCTGTACCCTTGCATCATCACGACGGAGGAGTTGGAGGTCAATTTGAAACGTAAATGCGTCTACCTAAATCTAGAGCACTATTATTAAATTGACACAGTCTCCACCCGGTCAGTACCTATGCAGCATCAGAACTGAAGAGTTGATGGTCAATATAAAGTCACTAAGGATTTATTTACTAGCAACAATAATATAAGTAATTAAATTAGTTAGCAGATGTGTACGACTCTCGGTTAAGGTAAGCAGTGTCTCTGCAGCATCAGGATTTGAAGATCAAAGGTTGAAAATATTATTAAAAGTTATTGTCACGGAGACCTGATACGCATACCAAATTTCATCGAAATCTGTTAAGTAGAAATGGTCGAAAAATGGATTGCAAGATTTGATGCGTATAAATATACAAATAAATAAACAAATATACGGGGTCAAGCTAAATAAAACCGTTTAAAATACCACATGCCGGGTGTGTTGGGTGCTATCGACGGAACACTCGTACCTATCGCTAAACCCGTGGTTAACGAGGAAGCTTTCTTCAATAGAAAGCATTTTCATTCCTTAAACATTCAAGTTGTAAGTGTTACATTAAGTAGGTACATACAGCCTCACCGAGGACAATATAAAAACAGCATATTTTGGGTACTTCCACTCCACATTCACTATATAAATTGTCTGTGTGAGCGTAAAAAATAGTGATGCCAAGTACAATAGGTAAATTATCTATCGATATTTGCCTTTCTTATCGATAAATTGCAACGATAAATTTATATTCATGTTTTACACTAAAGGGCTTATTAAAATTCTGGAAAACTAAAACTTAGTTAAAAAAACTGGGTAGCGGCTATTAGCGGCACATAAAAAACAACTCTATACTCTTTTTTATTTTTGGCTGTGATATACGGACAGACTGACATGACAATAAACCTCCTCTTCCCCCTCGGACCCCGTAACGGTTGAACGTGAATAAGTCCCCGCGCTAATTAATTTAAATTAAAAATAAAGATTTTACACAGAATTTATTCGATCGAGAACATAGGAGCGCATAAACTCGAAGGAGCAACAGTTAACATACCGCGGTAATAATACGTCACGCCTACGCCGCGCGTCGCGTCGTGAGTGCTAGCAGTGCTACGCTGTGCTACGTGTGCTACGAAAACTGCTACGCGGAGCCCGTTTGCCGTAGCCTATTGTGCGCTTATGCGACCCTGGTACCTCGCCGGTATAACGATTCGGTGCGTTGCGTCATCATCCGATAGATAGACCAATCTCTAAGGAACTTCTACTGCCCTAGTACGCCATGTCGAACGAAGCACTGAATGCGAATACGGTCATGGAGTCAATGGATAACATGTCGATAGAATTAAACGAAAATTCGTCGCCAGATTATGTAACACATCGGCAAAAGCAGAGTGCAAAGAGTAATCAGACAGACTGCTTAACTGTTACTCATTTCAACGAGTTTAAGGAAGAGATGAGACAGTTGATTAGGTATTATAGTACCACCCAGCAAAAAGACATCGCTACGTTGAATGACTCTGTCAATGAAATAAAACTTTCGACTAACAATATAGAAGCCTCTCTGGAAGATCTACACCTAGAAAATCTGGAGTTAAGGAGACAAATTACAGAACTCCAAAGAGATATGCAGCAGGACAGGGAGCACATTGCATTCTTAGAAGATAAACTGGATGAAATGCAATGTACGAGTCGGAAAAGCAACTTTGAAATTAAGAATGTCCCCCGGAAGGAAAATGAGAACAAACAAGACTTAGTCGCAATGGTAGTGACCTTATCGGAAGAGATTGATTGCAAGATCTCCAAAAGTGACATAAGCGATATCTATAGAGTTCGTCAAAAAAAGTCCGGACAAAATAACTCACCAATCATAGTTGAGACTAAGTCCACATTTATAAAAAATGATTTCCTGAAAATGGCAAAATCATTTAATATAAGAAACAAATCCAAACTCTGTGCGAAGCACCTAGGGTTAAAAACTCAGGAAGATACCCCCATATACCTATCTGAAAACCTTACTTCAAAGGCAGCGCGGCTGCATTTCTTGGCTCGTGACTTATCAAGGACAAAGGACTATAAGTATTGCTGGACGTCGTATGGGAAAGTGTATGTCCGGAAAAATGATCAATCTCCAATCATCTTGATAAAGTATGAAGAACAGGTGCAGCGCTTACTTCAAGGAGATTGACTATTAATGTACAATATAAGTGTTATCTTTATTTGTAACTTAACTCGCAGCATGCTTGTACTTGTAAGGCTATTAACGTTAATTACTTCATTACCTAACTCTCACGAATTGTCAACCCAACACACACAGTCAGCACACACTTCCACATATAAATACACACGACTTGAAAAGGACTCGTTCATATTATATTCAATTTTAATTTCAATTCAAGAAAATATATACACTAGCACTCTATTTACATATCCCCAAAACACGTCAAAAACAATTAAAAATAGCATTATCTTTTACTTTTTAATTCGATTACTCTTGGAAATACTCAATGTTTGTCACATAGGTCACAAAACCACACCTTATCCCGAGCTAACAAAGAAGTTTTTATACCATGTTACATTTCAATATGAGTAATACTTTAGATACAATAAATGAAACTGATAGACTAGAGATTGCTCACTCCTTTGAATGTGACACTCAAAACCTAAGTAATCATTTAAATGTTAAAAAGAATGACTTTACTCTTATTACTCAAAACATACGAAGCATATACTGCAACTTAGATAGTTTTATTTTGTCACTATCATGTCTGAAGTTTGAAACAGATGTAATCGCTCTAACTGAATGTAGGCTTGACCCCAATAAAATCATCCCAGTATTGCCAAATTACAACATGTACTCTACCACATATCAACTTAATCAGAACGATGGAGTTGTTGTATATGTAAAAAAATCCCTTCGGCACAAAGTGAAAGAGGTTAAACTACTACATGCATCTTGTTTGCAGGTAGAGGTATTAAATAACACAATATTGTGCATTTATAGATCTCCCTCAAACACAAATGCTGATCCATTCATAATTTCATTGAACACTCATTTAAATTCTATCAAATCCACAAGTAAGAGCATTATAGTAACTGGTGATATTAACATAAACATAAAACTTAAAACCGAAGAGCGCCCACAAGAACGGAATAACAGACTTCAGTATCTAGACATGCTCTCTTTACATGGAATCTTAGCTGCACATACCTTGCCTACTAGGGAAGAAAACTGCCTAGATCACGTAATGTTAAAGGTAAATACATCCAAATTACAAGCCTCAGTAGGTATCATTCACACTACAACTACTGATCATTATACTGTGCTTTTATGTATCTCTAAAATTAAAAATAATATCAATATAAAAAAGACTAAAACTGTGATAGACTTTGATGCCGCTCTAGAGGATCTAAAAAATAAAAATCTTGAAACTCTGCTATTTATTAAGGATCCAAATATAGTAATAGATAGACTTATATACGCACTAAAATCTGCATTAGATAAAAATACAAAAGTTAAGAATATACCTAAACAATATAGAAATATAAAACCTTGGATTTCACCAGGAATTTTACGTTGTATACGAAATCGAGATAAAATGCAAAAACAGTTAAAAAATGACCCACGAAATCAAATACTTAGAATAACATATGTAAGATATAGAAATCACTGTAATAAATTAATAAAAAAACTAAAACGGAATTATGAAAGAGAGTTATTAAGTAAATTTTCTAAAAATAATAAACAATTATGGAAAAATATTAAAAACATTACATATACCAACAAAAATAATAGTGTAAACTCTGAGCTCTTACACCTAAAATCAACCCCTATTGCCTCGGCAAATTATATTAATCACTACTTCACAAATATAGGAAAGCAGCTTGCGGTAAACATTAAACCGGATACAAACAAACAATTTACATATTTGAGAAACCTTCCATCACAATCAAATTCCTTTGTGTTGTCCCATACTGACCAAAATGAAGTTTACTCTTTGCTATCCAACCTCAACAGTAACAGTGCACCAGGCTGGGATAATATTTCTACCCAATTTCTTAAACTGGCAATGCCAGTGGTCATCCCCATAATAACGCACTTGGCAAATATTTGTTTTGACACAGGAATGTTTCCAGCTCCACTAAAAATATCAATTGTCACCCCGGTTTATAAAAGTGATGACAAAGACGATGTCAACAACTACAGACCTATATCTGTTCTACCAGTTATTGCAAAAATAATAGAGAAACTTTTAAACAGTAGATTGCTCAACTATTTAAACAAATTTAATTTATTATCTCCAAATCAATACGGGTTTAGGTCTGGAAGATCAACTGAAGATGTTGTCTCTGCTCTAACATCGCAAATAGTCGAACATCTAGACAACGAATCTAAATGTATGTCAGTTTATTTAGACTTAAAAAAGGCATTTGACACCGTCTCTGTCTCCATACTGCTGCACAAGTTGGAAAGGCTCGGGATAAGAGATATTCCACTTCGCTTATTCCAGAACTATCTAACAGATAGGAAACAGAGGGTTAAATTGGGAGATAGTGATTGTACTAGTGAAGATGACAACGTTACGTACGGTGTACCTCAAGGCTCTGTACTTGGTCCGACGCTATTTCTAATATACATTAACGACTTGTGCGACATAAATATCCCTCACGCAAATGTATTTTCATACGCTGACGACACCGCCATCGTCTTTACTGGTACCTCATGGGATGATATACACAAAAACGTGGAAACTGGACTAGAAAAAGTTAGTGAATGGCTTAAGAACAACATTCTTACACTAAACACTACAAAAACAAATTATATATGTCATAGTATATATAGTAACACACAACCTGACAATACCTTCACCATCAAAATACACAGCTGCGGTAACAATACACCAAACTGTACCCAGTATGCCTGTCCCTCTATACTAAAAGTTGATAGCACAAAATATCTGGGTGTCTTTGTGGATCGGGGACTCACTTGGTACCAACATCTTGAATATGTCATAATAAGACTCCAAAAACTAAAATGGATATTTAAAAATTTAAGACATGTGGTACCAAGAGAGGTCCAGGGTACACGAGGTCGGAATAGAGACATCTTAAAAGAGATATATACACCGTTGGTGCAGTCTATAATAACTTATTGTTTACCTGTTTGGGGCGGCGCTGCTAAGACCAGATTCATAAACGTAGAAAGAGCTCAACGTGGTCTCCTTAAAATTATGTACTTCAAGTTCAAGAAGTTATGGTTTTCTACTGAGAAGCTGTATAAATTATGTAATTTGCTTACAGTAAGAAAGTTATATATTTTGACCTCCGTCCTGAGAAAACACAGAACGACATCTTTTGACCGCAATGTACTGACAAAACGGAGAAAAGATATTGCTATGACCTTACCAAAAACTAACACAAGTTTTGCTAGAAGACAGTTTAATAAAAAATCATCGCACTTATATAATACTATAAACAAAGAATTAGATATTTATCCAAAGATACAACATGATGTTAAAGGTAAAGTAACACGTTGGTTGGAAGATAAAAATTATGAACAGGTGGAAGATTTATTGGAATTTATAACCTAGAATACTTGCACTCGTGCACGCAAATACACGCACACACACACACACACACACACACACACACACACACACACACATAACTAGTAACTAAGGGAAATAGTATTATATCATAAATAGAAATAGGCATCATAGTATATTGAAGATATGGAAGAGCGGTGTCTCCTAGCACAGGTTATTTTGCAAATAACTTACCAGGAGATGCTGGTCACTGTAAGATTTTTACTGGTGTAAAATGAATAAAGAAATTTTGAATTTTGAATTTTGAATAGAATTTTGAATAAAGCTATAAGAATTCCATTTTGACTACGGAACCAAAAAAAGTGGATATAGATCGTGTCTTACAATTAGGTAAATGTAATAAATAAGCTCCTAAAATCAGTATTACAGTTTAAATTTACTGAGGTGGAGACCCTAGTTATAGTTATGTGTGACAACCCTAGCTGTAAGTATATCACTCACTGTATTGTGGAATTCAGTAATAAATAATCTTTAACACGATTCACACGTATTCCTATTTACTACTCCCCCGCACCACACCTCATGGCGACCCTGCCACCTGACGCCGTGGCTTGCCGCGAAACCGCTGACGGGACAATTTCGGTCACGTAGCCAGTGCAACTGTGCTCTCTTATAATTAATTTTAGAATAGGACGTTATCACCTTGAATTATGTGTGCGAGACGGTGCAGTGCATTACTCGTACTCGGACAGTCACCGCCACCAAGCGCTAACAGTTATTCTCTAGTGATCGTTGAACTTTTTGTATCAATTGCTGTTTTTGTGTTGCTGTACAAGTACAACAAAAATGGGGAAAAGTTACTCCAAAACTGAAGATAAGGAGGTAATAATAACTCAAACTGCGGGGGCTGGGAAAAATACAGCCTCGGAGAGCGACAGTGACCTTCACGGCGGCTTGGCGCTCAACAATATTATGGTGGGCATCCTTCTGGCAGCGACTGGGTTGGCAGCCTTACTGATTTTATACAAGAAATATAAAAAGCAGCAGCAGCAGTGGATACGGAGAACTATAAGCGCAGAATTTATACGCCGCACTGCAATGCGTATATCCGGACGGAAACCGACGGCGCCAGAAGAGGACATGGTTTGAGCGGACGGTCAAGGTTACTTCCAGTCCAATCGGCGGAAATGGCTATCACACGACAACGGTGAGTGATTATAGAAATAGTGTTAATGAGTGTTTATGTTCGTATTCCTGGTTCCTGGACGGTTTTCTATAACAAGACTTTAAAAATCCCTAAATTAATTAAGCATATTACTTACTTATTTTACTTTTAATGGCATGTGAATTAGAATTAATATACTCAAAAATCTCTGAAATTCAAGTAAGCTTACGAAAACTGGGTGCAAAGAGAGAAACAAGTAAGGATTTAGTTAAAAATAAGATAGCTTTAGCAGATAAGTACTATGCAGAATACAAAATAATTTTGCAAAACTTGGAATGTACCTCTAGTGATTTTAAGTCTCCAGTATTGTCGGATTATATTTTAGATGTTATTATAGAGAAAATTGAGGCAGTTTATGCCAAAATAAAAAGTTATATTACTTGTGAGTCGGTTATAAACAAAGGCATAAAAATGGATAACTTTGAAATAAAAACGGCAACTAGCTTGGTGATGGTAATGGACGGTACGGAAGAAACTACAGAAAAAATTATTGATAGTGTTGAGATGTACAACTCTTATTTGAAAGATGCTGCAAACAAAAATATGCTTATAAATTTTGTTCTCAAAACGCGACTTTCAAAATCCGCTAAATTAAAATTAAAAAAGACTTATACCAGCTGCGAGGAACTGATCACTGATATGAAACAAAAATTATTAACGCGAAAATCATCAAATTCATTACTGTCGCAACTCAACAGCATCTCTCAAAAAGAGTCGACAATTTCTGAATATGCGGATAAAATTGAACAACTGTTTGTGGATCTTACAATTTCACAGGCGAATTCTAACGAACAAGCCTTTGAAATTTTAAGTCCCATAAACGAGAAACTTGCAATCAAAAAGTTTGCAGATGGGCTTAGAAACAGACGCCTAAGCACTATAATAGCAGCCCGCGACTACTCAACTTTAAAGGATGCGGCGCGTGCTGCCGAGGACGAGGAGCTGGCGCAGCCCTCATCGTCGAACGTGGTCCTCAGCTACAGAGGTAAGCCAAATAGATTTTCACATTATAGAGGCGATAGAGCCAGAGCGAATTCCACTTATAGACCACGTGGATATTATCCTCGTAACCAAGGATATTCATACAATCGTGGGGGTAGCTCGTATTACCCTAGATACAACAGGGGACGGCCCAACACTAACACTAGCGGTTTCCCTAGGAGATTCGGATCAAGGTCAAATCGTTATAATAATCGTTACCCTAGAGGTAACCAAGGTCAAGTGTACACCGCACAACAACCAGGAGTAGATACTCCCTTACCAAGGGCAGAAAATATTGAATCGGGAAGAAGTCAGTTTTTTCGAGACTAACATTAAACATCATGTATTTACTTTCGACAGTGACACAAAATATATACTTTTGCAATTAGGAACTAAGAAATGTTCATGGCTTATAGATACAGGCGCATCGTTATGCGCTATAGATAAACGTGCGTTGTCTTCTCAACATGTGCAATTATTCAACGACAATATTGTTGTAAATGGCTTGGGTGGAAAAGTTTATTCGGAAGGTTATGTTATTTTGACGTTAACAACACAAGATAACATCACTTACACACATAAATTTTACGTATTTGACAATCTACCCTGTAAAACCAATGGCATTTTAGGACTAGATTTTTTAAATGCATTTCAATCCCATATAGACCTAGAAACTTCTACTATTACTTTTAAAAATTTGCACTCACAACAAACATTGCCAATGTACAGTCAACCGAAGATTTCGATTAACTATATAAAACTGCCACCGCGATGTGAATCTATACATTATATACAAATAGATCAAAATATTACTAATGATTGTGTTGTTTTGCCGAAGCAATTACAAGAAGATATTTTTTTAGCCAGTATGCTAGTTACACCCAATAACAGCGTAATTCCCATTAAAATTTTGAACGTTAGCGAAAAAACGGTAGAGTTACCTAAATTTAAACCAGAATTGTGTTATTTAAGTGAATATTATATATGCAATTTCAAGTCGGAGAATAACAGCGTGGGAAGAGCAAAAACTTTACTGTCCCAGTTGAAACTTGATCATTTACATTCCCAAGAACGTGACACGATAGAGTCTATTTGCGCGAAGTATGCGGACATATTTTACCTACCGGGCGATAAACTGACGACTACAAATGTTTACGAACAATCAATTCAATTGAAACCAGGTGTTTCTCCTACATATGTAAAACCGTACAGATTACCAAAAAGTTTACAACCGGAGATAGATAAGCAAGTACGTCAAATGCTACAGGATGATATTATAGAAGAGACCAACAGTGAGTGGTCTAGTCCCATTCTTTTGGTACCGAAAAAGGTAGATCAGACAGGAAAAAAGGGATGGCGTTTAGTAATTGATTATAGAAAGTTAAACAACACTATTCAGGATGATAAATTCCCGTTACCAAATATTTGTGACATTTTAGATTCTTTGTCAGGATCCGTATATTTTTCACATTTGGATTTGAGTCAATCTTATTATCAGGTAGCATTAACACCAGAATCGCGTAAACTGACAGCTTTTACAACAAATACAGGCCAATATTCCATGAAACGTTTACCAATGGGTCTACGAATTTCACCTAACGCATTTTCCAGGGTCATGACTGTTGCAATGTCTGGTTTGACATATGAAAAATGTTTCGTTTATCTAGACGATCTTGTCGTTTTCGGCAGGAATTTAGAAATTCACAATAAAAACTTAATCGATGTCCTTGAAAGGCTGAGAAAAGTAAATTTAAAATTAAATCCAAACAAATGTCAATTTTTAAAAACAGAAATGTTATACCTAGGGCATATAATTTCATCAAATGGAATTTTGCCCGATCCAGATAAAATTTCAGTCATTCAAAAGTACCCAACACCAACGACGTCAGACGAAGTACGTCGCTTTGTTGCATTTTGTAATTACTATCGAAAATTTATACCAAACTTTGCTTTCATTACACTGCCACTTAATGCTTTATGTCGGAAAAATGTAAATTTCAATTGGACAAAAGAATGTGAAGAGTCTTTCGAACTTTTAAAATCTGCAATCATGTCACCACCCATGCTACAGTTTCCAAATTTTTGTGAAGATAACGAATTTATACTACAAACAGATGCATCAGGTGTTGCCATAGGATCTGTTCTTTGTAACAGTGACATGAAACCAATAGCATATGCTAGCAGACCCTTAAACAAGGCGGAAAGAAATTACCCCACTATTCAAAAGGAATTGACTGCCGTAGTGTGGTCGGTAAAGTATTTTAGACCCTATTTGTTTGGAAGAAAGTTCACAGTAATGACAGATCATAAACAGTTAGTATACCTGTTTGGCATTAAAGACCCTTCAAGTAGGTTATTAAAATTCAGATTAATTTTAGAAGAGTACGATTTTAAAATTGCGTACGTGAAAGGAAAGGATAATGTAGTAGCAGATGCTTTATCAAGAGTATGTATCACATCAGACGAGTTAAAAGAACTTAATAATGAAGTAGTATCCGTATTAATAAGAGCGCAAACTAAACGTCTAAATCAAAATACAGACTCAACTGCCACTCAAATCCCTAGTAAACCCCTTGACAATTGGACTGATCAACCAAGAGTCGTGGAGATATTACGGATTCCGTGTGGTTCGGTGGAGATGAAGCTTGTAGATGGTAAAAAATTGAAGGATGTCAAGCGTGAAAAAAAAATTAAAGTTGAAACCGAGTGTTTTGCGTATGCGTCAAGTATTAATATGTTATACATTAACCTTGATTTCAAATCACATTTTACTCGAGCAGAATTTGTGAAGAAATTGAGTGATTTTTGTAATAAAATAAATGTCGACAAAATATGTATAATTAAAGATGATAGTAACGCGTTATTCATAAAAGAAGTAATAAATGAAGTAAGAAGAGTTAAGACATGGACCGGTCCACGAATATGTGTCTTAAGAGGAGTAAAAAGAATTTATGATAAACATGAAATTAAATTGATTTTAAATGACTATCATTTGCTGCCAACCGCGGGGCATGCAGGTGTACGGAGAATGATAAATAACATAAAGAGACATTTCTACTGGCCAGAACTCGAAAATGACGTTAAACAATTTATTAATAAGTGTGACAAATGTCAAAAAATGAAATATTCTCGTAATGTTAAACAACCTATGGTTATTACTACTACGACATCAAGTGCGTTTGAAAGAATATTTCTAGATATTGTAAGTCCTATTGATAGAGATATAGATAATAATTCCTATATTTTAACTGTTCAATGCGATTTAAGTAAATTCATTGAAGCGTATCCTTTACAGAGTAAAGATACGGTTAGTGTAGCTAAAGCCTTAGTTAAGAACTTTATTTTAAGATTTGGGATACCAAAAACAATAGTATCAGATAGAGGTACCGAGTTTATGTCATCTACAATGACAGAAATATGTAAGTTATTAGAAATAGAAAAAACGAATTCCACAGCTTATCATCATCAAACTGTAGGTTCTTTAGAAAACTCACACAAGCATCTGGGCGCTTATCTGCGCATACAGAGCGAAAAGCACCCAGAAGCTTGGAGTCATTGGTTACCGTTTTGGTGTTTTACCTATAACAATACCGTACATTCTATCACCAAGTACACGCCATATGAATTAGTTTTTGGTAAAAGGAGTCAAATGCCTTGCCAAATTGTCTGTGACGTTGAGCCTTTGTATAACCCCGATAATTATTACCTAGAACTTAAGTATAGGTTACAGTTAGCTTGTAAGGAAGCGAAGGAAAATCTTATTCAAAGTAAAATGACTCGCAAAAAACTGTATGATAAATCTGTACACCCAATTACTTATAAAAAAGGAGATAAAATTTTAATAAAGAATGAAACTGTAACAAAATTGAATCCAGTATATAATGGTCCATATATTGTAATAGAGGACATGGAACCTAATGTAAAAGTTTTAAAAAATAACAAGGAAGACATTGTTCACAAAAACAGAACAAGACTTTATTGTACTTAAATCAATAGAAACAAATGTAATTCTATGTTTAGAATTTTATTATTATATAAAAAAAAAAAAAAAAAAATGTCACTAAAGTTACTTTTTTTCCTTTTCTCCCCGGAGATGAGGTGGAGACCCTAGTTATAGTTATGTGTGACAACCCTAGCTGTAAGTATATCACTCACTGTATTGTGGAATTCAGTAATAAATAATCTTTAACACGATTCACACGTATTCCTATTTACTACTCCCCCGCACCACACCTCATTACTACTTATGGTTTGTCCAAAAAGAGAAATGTCGTAGTTTATATGGGAGCTACTACATTCTACGACACTTCTCTTTCCGGACAGGCTCTATCATGCAAGATTCAAAACGGGTACAAAAAGAACGCAATTATACATTCATACGTTCATTACGTTTTATTATTTTTATTACAAGATTTATTTATTTATTATAATTCTTTCGAAGTTGTAATAATAATTTTCATATTGAACAGTTATTAGTATAAAGCCTGACCAGAGATATATGATCATGCGCGCCATGTTGCAGAATTACATTGGAACCAATTTCTTACACTGGCAATAATTTCAATGACATGATGATATGCATGTGTGAGCGCAGGTGATAGGCTGTCAAGGTTCAGCGTCATTGAGGCGGTTCACTTGAATAACAATAAAGTGTTTCCTCGCTCAGGATCGTATCTGGTTCAGCAGGTCTCCATTGCTGTTCAGCGGGGAAATGCGGCGGGAATAATGGGGACCTTTGAACCGGGTACGATTCGGAGTGGGCTTTATTAAAAAAAAAAAATTGATATTACATTATTCTAGTTTTTAAGTTGACTTTTTATGTGATTCTGTCTGTGTGTGTTTTTGTGTATTTCTATGTCATTCTTTGTTTAAATTCATAAATTATAAGTTAGTTTTAAGTTGACATTTTTTACAAAACATGTAATGACTTGGGTTTCAATAAATTAATTGCATAAAGTGTTGAATATTAGATAATAACGACAAAAAATCCCATAATTATCCATAGTCAAAAGCGAAACATTGTAAATAGTGTATATAATAAACTGCTGTAAATAATACACCCGGGAAATGAAACTATTTCGCTGTGAAACATTTTCAAATTAACATCAGAACTGACAGGTAAACAAATCAAGATGTCACAATACCATAGAGAATAATACGCTCTATGACTATACTGAACTGTTGCCATATAAATAAGAATAATAGCGCCCTCTTGACAATAATCATATATTTCTGGTCAGGCTTCATATGACCCTACGATATTTTGTCGAACCCTAGCGTAGAATAACAATTTCAATTTTTACACAAAATAATCTTTAATATTAACTATTATGATAAAATATTCACATTCAGTAAAATAGTACATTTAGACAATAAGTCGGAAAGGATGTCATTATTTCACGACTTCCGTGACATTTTGCCACAAGCCGTAGGTACGTGAACGGGGCGAGTGAAGAATGACAATATCCGTGTATTGAACGACGTTTTTAGGGTTCCGTACCTCGAAAGGAAAAAACGGAACCCTTATAGGATCACTTTGTTGTCCGTCTGTCTGTCTGTCTGTCTGTCAAGACCATTTTTATCAGGAACGCGTGGAGGTATCAAACTGAAATTTATATCAAATACTCAGGTCTATTGTCCCTTGAACCTGTGAAAAAATCAAACTTAAAAGTCAACGCAATCAAAAGATACAGTCGTTTATGCTGCAAATTTTAGAGTTTTTCGGCATTTGCAAAACCTACGGGGTACTTCCCGTGAACTCAGAAACTTGAAATTTGGCACGAAGCAACGTCATATAGCATAGATAATGGAAAAATTACAAAAAATAGACATTTTTAGTAAAATCATACAAAAAATTTTTTATTTTAATTTTAAACTTACTACCTTTTTCCTCGTAAACGCATGGAGGTATTAAATTGAAATTCATGTCAAATACTCAGCGCTATAAGACCTTTCAAATGTAGGAAAACAAAACTTTAATGTCAACGCAATAAAGAAATTGCAATTTACGTCGCTTATTTTGAAACTGAGTACTCGCAAGAAACTCAAAACCTAAAGGGTACTTCCCGTAAACTCAGAAACTTGAAACTTGGCACGAAGAAACTTCATATAGCACAGGCAAAGGTAAAATTACGAAAAGTAGAAATTTTTAGTAAAATCATACAAAAAATATTTTTTGAAATTTTAAACTTACTACCTTCTTCCTCGTAAACGCGTGGAGGTATTAAATTGAAATTCATGTTAAATACTCAGGGCTATAGGACCTTTCCGATGTAGCAAAACCAAACTTTTATGTGAAAGCAATCAAAAGAAATAGCAATTTAAGTCGCATATTTTGAAACTGAGTGCTCGCAAGAAACTCAAAACCTAAAGGGTATTTCCCGTAAACTCAGAAACTTGAAACTTGGCACGAAGAAACTTCATATAGCACAGACAAAGGAAAAATTACGAAAAGTAGAAATTTTTATGTTATTCAATCAAATACAAACACTGAAAACATTGAAAAAATAATCAACCCAGCAGGATTTGAACCTCGCATCGATACGCCTTACCGGGGCTCGATCGCTTTACCAATTAAGCTATGGGTTCAGTTACTGAGTTGACGAAATTCTCAATGCCTTCAATCATCTTTTTGCATTTATTTTTATATCGACTTTATAGCAGCCGTAAGCGACATCTAGGTGCTAACTACTAGGGTTAGATACCCTTCCCGCCGACCCTTTTACAAGTGTCACAACGGAAATAATAGATGGCGCTGCTATCAACTCATAATTATTTTACATGTTTTTTTAAAGTGGGGCATTCCACTCATACAATAGTATGTTATTCAATCAAATACAAACACTGAAAACATTGAAAAAATAATCAACCCAGCAGGATTTGAACCTCGCATCGATACGCCTTACCGGGGCTCGATCGCTTTACCAATTAAGCTATGGGTTCAGTTACTGAGTTGACGAAATTCTCAATGCCTTCAATCATCTTTTTGCATTTATTTTTATATCGACTTTATAGCAGCCGTAAGCGACATCTAGGTGCTAACTACTAGGGTTAGATACCCTTCCCGCCGACCCTTTTACAAGTGTCACAACGGAAATAATAGATGGCGCTGCTATCAACTCATAATTATTTTACATGTTTTTTTAAAGTGGGGCATTCCACTCATACAATAGTATGTTATTCAATCAAATACAAACACTGAAAACATTGAAAAAATAATCAACCCAGCAGGATTTGAACCTCGCATCGATACGCCTTACCGGGGCTCGATCGCTTTACCAATTAAGCTATGGGTTCAGTTACTGAGTTGACGAAATTCTCAATGCCTTCAATCATCTTTTTGCATTTATTTTTATATCGACTTTATAGCAGCCGTAAGCGACATCTAGGTGCTAACTACTAGGGTTAGATACCCTTCCCGCCGACCCTTTTACAAGTGTCACAACGGAAATAATAGATGGCGCTGCTATCAACTCATAATTATTTTACATGTTTTTTTAAAGTGGGGCATTCCACTCATACAATAGTATGTTATTCAATCAAATACAAACACTGAAAACATTGAAAAAATAATCAACCCAGCAGGATTTGAACCTCGCATCGATACGCCTTACCGGGGCTCGATCGCTTTACCAATTAAGCTATGGGTTCAGTTACTGAGTTGACGAAATTCTCAATGCCTTCAATCATCTTTTTGCATTTATTTTTATATCGACTTTATAGCAGCCGTAAGCGACATCTAGGTGCTAACTACTAGGGTTAGATACCCTTCCCGCCGACCCTTTTACAAGTGTCACAACGGAAATAATAGATGGCGCTGCTATCAACTCATAATTATTTTACATGTTTTTTTAAAGTGGGGCATTCCACTCATACAATAGTATGTTATTCAATCAAATACAAACACTGAAAACATTGAAAAAATAATCAACCCAGCAGGATTTGAACCTCGCATCGATACGCCTTACCGGGGCTCGATCGCTTTACCAATTAAGCTATGGGTTCAGTTACTGAGTTGACGAAATTCTCAATGCCTTCAATCATCTTTTTGCATTTATTTTTATATCGACTTTATAGCAGCCGTAAGCGACATCTAGGTGCTAACTACTAGGGTTAGATACCCTTCCCGCCGACCCTTTTACAAGTGTCACAACGGAAATAATAGATGGCGCTGCTATCAACTCATAATTATTTTACATGTTTTTTTAAAGTGGGGCATTCCACTCATACAATAGTATGTTATTCAATCAAATACAAACACTGAAAACATTGAAAAAATAATCAACCCAGCAGGATTTGAACCTCGCATCGATACGCCTTACCGGGGCTCGATCGCTTTACCAATTAAGCTATGGGTTCAGTTACTGAGTTGACGAAATTCTCAATGCCTTCAATCATCTTTTTGCATTTATTTTTATATCGACTTTATAGCAGCCGTAAGCGACATCTAGGTGCTAACTACTAGGGTTAGATACCCTTCCCGCCGACCCTTTTACAAGTGTCACAACGGAAATAATAGATGGCGCTGCTATCAACTCATAATTATTTTACATGTTTTTTTAAAGTGGGGCATTCCACTCATACAATAGTATGTTATTCAATCAAATACAAACACTGAAAACATTGAAAAAATAATCAACCCAGCAGGATTTGAACCTCGCATCGATACGCCTTACCGGGGCTCGATCGCTTTACCAATTAAGCTATGGGTTCAGTTACTGAGTTGACGAAATTCTCAATGCCTTCAATCATCTTTTTGCATTTATTTTTATATCGACTTTATAGCAGCCGTAAGCGACATCTAGGTGCTAACTACTAGGGTTAGATACCCTAGGCTTTTTAATTGAATACGTCGAGTAATGATTTATTTTTAAAGATTTTAAATACCAATCCAATTCATTATTGTAGAATTCTTTTCCTAAGTCTGTCTGCAAATTTGTAGGTTTTCGTTTAGTTGTGTTTATAATGAGGTTGAACGCATCTTTGACTTCCGTTTTAGTTTTAGACTTAATAGGCGTGCACCATGCATACTTTGAAAATGTATCAATAACAGTTAATATATATTTGTTTCCTTTATTAAACGTGTGTAGTTTCTGTAAATCAATCGGATCAGCTTGCCATAAATCGTCAATTCCTTTTAATACAACTGATCGTCGCTTAAAATTTTTTCATGCTGACCGATGGATCTCGTTCACTATTTGTTGTTTTTCCATTATTTAAATTTTTTAAAATATTATCTGTCTCCTTCTTTGTATAGAAGTTTAGTTTTAACTGAGATACAAGTTGTTGAATTTGCTTATTTATTGTATCAACCATAGAATCTATATACTTCTTGTCATACATGTTTTGAACATATTGGTCGACGTACTCCTTGTTTACTGCATCATCAGGTGATAAAGGTTTCGCAACTCCCTTCAATTGTAAACTCCCTTCAAAATAATGTCCTGCATCTGTTCGAAGCAAAGCCTTATACTTAAGATCAGAAATCGTACTAGAACGCAAGCGTTTATGAACATGGTGACCAAATTTGTCAATGTTCATTTTTATTGTGTTTTGCTGAGAGTCAAACTAAAACTGATAAAAATCAAGATTATTTTATTTATATATTATTTACTAAGCCTGCTTCGCGTAATTCTTCAATGATAGATATGATTTCGTTATCTAATCCTGTATTGCCAGCGTCACGCGATGCTATTAGCAGTTTCAATCTTTCAACTAATTCGTTTGGATCGTCCCAATACACATAAGAGACGTCTGCTTTTACTTTCTTTATTGTTGGCAAACCATCGCCGGATACATGCATTTCTTCACTTAATGAACGTTGTTTAGATAATTTGAAAAGTGGTTTTATGATGTGTAAATATTTCATGCCTTTGTTGCTTTTTATAGGCTTATTTGGATCAAAATCACGTCTATGAGCATTTGTTTTTAATAACAAGGTTTTATACACTCGTTTATCGTCTGCGGTAACGATATCAAAGTCGGGTACTTTCTTAAACAACAAATCGTTTAAACCTTGTGTTAAGCAATAATTTTTCCCGGCTATTATTAGTTCTTTTTCATTTACAGTAATTGGAGTCGATCCCAGCATTAGCTTTCCACGCTCCGTTCGTACACCAAAAGGAATGTATATGTTTGAATATTGCTTTTGCCACGCAGGATCTTCGCGAGGGGAAGCATACGAATCTACTGTTCTAAACGAATCATTATTTGTTGTATCAGAATCATTTTGGTTGACACCATAGTTTGATGTGGAATCACCTTGACTAAAATTTCCATCGTTTAATTCATAATCACTACTATCTACATCAGATTCCGATGATTTCCTTAGTAATGTTTTATTGGCTACGCTTTCCCTCTTTCCATCTTCAGAGGGACTATATTTTAATGTCTTTATTGCCTTATCCCATTTAAATTTATTGTTATCGAAATCTGCGTCACTAATATTCAAGTTGTTATCATTATTTTTTAACATTTCATTAAGAGGTTCTGTGACTGGTTTTAACATTGTTTCCAACATCATGTCATTGTTAGATTTAACATCACGAAGAAGCTTCACTTTTTTTCTTACTGCTTCAGCAGATCGTAGTACCTTTTGTTTAAATATTTTTTCATTGTTCATTTTAAGATCCATGTCCGATCTAGGTGGTTTCATTGTAAGTAATAAGATTATTATGTAAATTCTTTATTTATGTAGAACTACAGTCTATCAACTATAATAAATGTATCAAAACCTTTCCTATAACAACCTGAGTTTCTATTACAGTCTTTATTTATAACTAAGTAGTTAAAGGGCTCGTTCCATACTTGCCCACACATTTCACGAAATTGAGACCATGACATATCACTCCCCACATGTTCATCATAAACATGACGTAAATTAACATCATCTTGCTTAAAAAGAATGATTAAATTTGCATTGTCCCTTATTAGTTGTTTAGGTATTTTACTATACGTTTGATTCAAGTAGAAACTATCTATATTTTTATGTCTTCCCATCGCAAAGTAATCCCGTATATTATTCTGGTTTTCACATGCAACATCGTCAAATATCATGATTGAGTTATTAATAGCTGCATGAGGACTGAGTACCTCATCATTTTCACTATATTTTTGATAAGAAACTGATGGAACCAAATTTAAAACTTGCTCCAGAAATTGGTACATAGGTTGGAACAATGTTTTAGAATATACATATACATTTTGGAAGCGTAGACCATGTTCATGTAGCAGCAAACCAACAATTAAATTAGTTTTTCCACAGTTAGAAGGACCGCATATTATACAACGAATAGTGTCAGGTAAAAGTAATCCATGACGGAAATGGCGTTCATTGTGCGAGACACAGACAACATCCAACTGCAATCTGTGAGGCTGTTTTATGAATTTCATTTTACGATTAGACACGTGCAACGAATTCGGAAGACAATATGTAAATACCATATTTTAAGAGCTTTAGAGTATATATTAATTGATTCGATCTGTAATGTAGGGATTTTAAGATACTAACTTTACCAACCATAGTAACGGAACATATCGGAACACCACCAGGATGAAAAGCTGCAACTGCGGGCGATCTTAATGATGTATCGCAATTCGGATTCTACCCCACTTCGGATTCTGCCCTACTGTTGTAACTGGAATATTGAGAGGAACAATAGCAATTTAGCGACGTTGAGCGACGCGAAGCGAGCGAAACAAGCTATAAATTGGAGTAGTTCTCTCAATATTCCTCTACTCTGAGATGCCGATCAATCACACTATCAAACACTTTCGCTATCACGGTAGCCAGTGAAATAGGCCTGTAATTACCCTTGTCCCGTTCTTCACTATAGGTACAACCAGTGTCCGCATTAAGTCCTGTGGGAGGTACGAGTGACCTAAGCATAGATTAAATAACAGGGTAAGTACTCGCGGTAGGTGCGGCCCAGCATGCTGCAGGTGCTCGATACTGAGCCCGTCGTGGCCAGGCGACCTCCCCCTCTTCATGTTCTTAATAGTATCTTTAATTTCTTTGCAACCGAAGATGAAGAGATTTGTATATGGGGTTATTGTCTCTTTAGATCTGTAAAATCTGTGCTGTGAATTTATTTCACAAATGAAACTGAAATACAGTATAAACTATAAGGCGGCACTCAAGGAACCGGACAATTTCTTGTTGTCAAACAGAGTCCTACTGTGCTTGTTTTAAGGCAAATAATAAAATCAAATAAATAACAAGAATTATATGAATTACTATAATGAATTTTCATACACATTTGAATTTGTGGATACCTAACTATTATTGAACTTTTTATTGTCCCACAACACTTGACACTCATATTTACTTGATTGTACTATCAGCTGCAGAAATGCGTATGCTGCCTTAGGCTCAAGTTCGCTTGACAGCAGATACGCACGTAGCAACGGAGTTCATAAAAAATATACTAGATGGCGTTACTGGCGAAGCTAGTTAATTTAAGTTCGAATTCGAATATATACATTTAACAATAGAACAAAGGTCAATGACACATTTAGGTTGATACCTCTAGTCTCTAGAAATTATTTTTTATAAAATATTGACTACTTAGCAACTCCTATTTAACTTACTTCTTCCTCCAAATATGGATCAAAATTTCAACGGTTGGTATAACGGAACAGGTGGCTCAGTCGGTAGACACCTTGCTTAAAACAAAAGTAAGTCTTTGATCGACCCGAGATCGAGTCTAGGGTCGTGTTTCTTTTGATTTTTTTCTAAAAGTTAAATATCCGTATTTTTATAACAATACTTTCGTTTACTTTCAAAAATAAATGTATTTTAATATCATAGTTATAGTGGGAAATAAGACACTATTCAATTTTTTTTATTTTATTTTATTATCAGATCTATTTAAATTACAGTCAAACCTAAAAACAAACAGCTAATACAACTTTAAATAATAATATTACACAATTTATACTAGCAAAGTCAGAACGCGTGGATATTGTATGATAATACACTACGAGTATTACTACTTCAGTTTCTATTGCATGAGTGTAATGGCCAACTCTTACTTAAAGAAAATACCTGTTTCGCTCTTATGATTTAAAATATTACAATTACACAGTTTTGAGAAGGGGGTTACTAAACTTTTAAATATTGAGGTTAATGAAGGCTTAAATTACATTTCTGGCAACACAGAAAATTATTGAAACCTTCACCTCAATAAAGATAGCAGATTATTAATATTTCACTTTTTATAGAATGTCTACATAATATATTTGAACATTTATAGATAACTGTTATTGTAAACCTTTTCTTTGTCAAAAACGTAATAATTTTACAATCACAAAATAAATGTGAGTAAAGGATAAATATTTGGTTATTATTGTAACCCGCCCAGAGACAAGAATACGTAATTAAGACTGTTAATCTTGATATAAAGTCACGTGCCTCATCAATCTCATCATTGTTATGAATTTTAAAAAGTTGGCCAATTGAAATTTAAAATAACGAATTATTTTATCACTCCTCCTAGAGAGCTTATTAGATGACATTGCAATTTAATTATAGGCTGTTGTCTTATCTACTATCTTTTTAGATAGACTAATGAGTTGCATGACTTTGTGGAGTTTAACAATCTATGTTATTTACTTACTTTTGTCTTTTCTCAGCCGACAGCGATATACTTAACCCGACACAGTGGATATTTAGTGTTTAACTATCCTAATATTTAGTATAACCCCCTTCCTTATCAATTACAGCTTGCAAGCGAGAACGCATTGATTTAATAAGATTTTGACATAAACTACTTCCTCGAATTTAATTCCAAATTTTCAAACAATGCGCTTCCAATAATTCTGGAGTTCGCTCGTTGCAATTATCCCAACGCTGGACGATAACACCCCATAAGTTTTCAATAGGGTTTAGATCCGGTGACTTAGCGGGCCAAGGAATGACTTTTATGTCATTTTTATGTTGGTCTAACCACTCCTTCACATTACGCGAACGGTGTATAGGACAATTATCTTGAATAAATCTTAAAAACGGCATTTCTTATTTCGCCTCAGTCGCCTCATTGAGCCGCTAGACCAAATGATCAATTAATCGTGGTATCGAAATTTATCATTAGCTGCATCGAGCATAATATGCAACAAGGCGGCGTATATGTGAACGCCGTTAGTGTGAACGAGATGTAATATTTTAGATTTATGTTGGGTGAGTTATGCATAGTGTTAAAAGAATTTGTGCTTTATCAGATTGTAATAAATTTCATATCGGTATACCTACAACAATTCACCGAGTTTGACAGTTTTTACAAGAAACGCTTTTAATATAAAAACTTAGGAGGGTAGACTAAAGTTTTATGGTATACCTTACTATTTAAGTTTTTATTGCTTACAGATTTCTTTGTCATTCTGTTCTTTTGCCGTTCTTAGTTTCTCCGTTCTTTACTTTGTTATTGCCTGTTTATGATTGCGACCTTTTATTGTTACTTTATAAGCAACAATGAGTTCTAATTGCAATATCGACTTAATTAAAAAGTCGGGAATAATTAATTTGCATCATAAAGGATTAAATAAGTCTGAGATTGCCAGAGAAACCGGTGTTACTGTAAGTATTTTTTTTAGTTTTGGATACGTATTACCGAAGTGTGTCCTTTTGTGGGTGTATATGTGAATAATTTATTTATACGTTAAACACATAACTGAATATTGTTACAGAGGAAAACGGTTGGTTTATGGGTGAAACGTTACGAAGATGAAAGGTCATTGCTCAACCGACAAAGGACCGGTAGGCCTAGTCTTATAGACATACCGCAACGTCAGCTCATGGTTAAGGAGTACGAAGAGGATGGGTTCAAGCCAACACGCCACTACGCCGGTTTATTTGGCACGAGTGTGGATACTGTTCGAAGAGTGCTTCATAGTGAAGGGTTACATCATCGGAGGCCTGCTGTTAAACCTCTGCTAACAGCAGATCATAAAACTACAAGATTGAACTTTGCCCGTAAACATTTAAACGACGACTGGAGTAATGTAATTTTTACGGACGAAAACAACTTTTAAATCTTGTCAGCATGGACGCCTTCATTTATGGCGTCGAAATAATACGCGATACGACAGTAACCACTTAGTGCCAAATATGGAGTCAGGTCGCATATCAGGGAACATGTGGGGCTGGATGTCTGAAGCCGGTCCGGGAGAGCTCATCAGAATTCCTAGCCGAGCCAACAGTGATGATTATGTGAATGTGCTTAACGAAATAATGTTACCCACAGTTCGGAATGTGTATCCGAAAGAAGAAATGCCGTTTTTAAGATTTATTCAAGATAATTGTCCTATACACCGTTCGCGTAATGTGAAGGAGTGGTTAGACCAACATAAAAATGACATAAAAGTCATTCCTTGGCCCGCTAAGTCACCGGATCTAAACCCTATTGAAAACTTATGGGGTGTTATCGTCCAGCGTTGGGATAATTGCAACGAGCGAACTCCAGAATTATTGGAAGCGCATTGTTTGAAAATTTGGAATTAAATTCGAGGAAGTAGTTTATGTCAAAATCTTATTAAATCAATGCGTTCTCGCTTGCAAGCTGTAATTGATAAGGAAGGGGGTTATACTAAATATTAGGATAGTTAAACACTAAATATCCACTGTGTCGGGTTAAGTATATCGCTGTCGGCTGAGAAAAGACAAAAGTAAGTAAATAACATAGATTGTTAAACTCCACAAAGTCATGCAACTCATTAGTCTATCTAAAAAGATAGTAGATAAGACAACAGCCTATAATTAAATTGCAATGTCATCTAATAAGCTCTCTAGGAGGAGTGATAAAATAATTCGTTATTTTAAATTTCAATTGGCCAACTTTTTAAAATTCATAACAATGATGAGATTGATGAGGCACGTGACTTTATATCAAGATTAACAGTCTTAATTACGTATTCTTGTCTCTGGGCGGGTTACAATAATAACCAAATATTTATCCTTTACTCACATTTATTTTGTGATTGTAAAATTATTACGTTTTTGACAAAGAAAAGGTTTACAATAACAGTTATCTATAAATGTTCAAATATATTATGTAGACATTCTATAAAAAGTGAAATATTAATAATCTGCTATCTTTATTGAGGTGAAGGTTTCAATAATTTTCTGTGTTGCCAGAAATGTAATTTAAGCCTTCATTAACCTCAATATTTAAAAGTTTAGTAACCCCCTTCTCAAAACTGTGTAATTGTAATATTTTAAATCATAAGAGCGAAACAGGTATTTTCTTTAAGTAAGAGTTGGCCATTACACTCATGCAATAGAAACTGAAGTAGTAATACTCGTAGTGTATTATCATACAATATCCACGCGTTCTGACTTTGCTAGTATAAATTGTGTAATATTATTATTTAAAGTTGTATTAGCTGTTTGTTTTTAGGTTTGACTGTAATTTAAATAGATCTGATAATAAAATAAAATAAAAAAAATTGAATAGTGTCTTATTTCCCACTATAACTATGATATTAAAATACATTTATTTTTGAAAGTAAACGAAAGTATTGTTATAAAAATACGGATATTTAACTTTTAGAAAAAAATCAAAAGAAACACGACCCTAGACTCGATCTCGGGTCGATCAAAGACTTACTTTTGTTTTAAGCAAGGTGTCTACCGACTGAGCCACCTGTTCCGTTATACCAACCGTTGAAATTTTGATCCATATTTGGAGGAAGAAGTAAGTTAAATAGGAGTTGCTAAGTAGTCAATATTTTATAAAAAATAATTTCTAGAGACTAGAGGTATCAACCTAAATGTGTCATTGACCTTTGTTCTATTGTTAAATGTATATATTCGAATTCGAACTTAAATTAACTAGCTTCGCCAGTAACGCCATCTAGTATATTTTTTATGAACTCCGTTGCTACGTGCGTATCTGCTGTCAAGCGAACTTGAGCCTAAGGCAGCATACGCATTTCTGCAGCTGATAGTACAATCAAGTAAATATGAGTGTCAAGTGTTGTGGGACAATAAAAAGTTCAATAATAGTTAGGTATCCACAAATTCAAATGTGTATGAAAATTCATTATAGTAATTCATATAATTCTTGTTATTTATTTGATTTTATTATTTGCCTTAAAACAAGCACAGTAGGACTCTGTTTGACAACAAGAAATTGTCCGGTTCCTTGAGTGCCGCCTTATAGTTTATACTGTATTTCAGTTTCATTTGTGAAATAAATTCACAGCACAGATTTTACAGATCTAAAGAGACAATAACCCCATATACAAATCTCTTCATCTTCGGTTGCAAAGAAATTAAAGATACTATTAAGAACATGAAGAGGGGGAGGTCGCCTGGCCACGACGGGCTCAGTATCGAGCACCTGCAGCATGCTGGGCCGCACCTACCGCGAGTACTTACCCTGTTATTTAATCTATGCTTAGGTCACTCGTACCTCCCACAGGACTTAATGCGGACACTGGTTGTACCTATAGTGAAGAACGGGACAAGGGTAATTACAGGCCTATTTCACTGGCTACCGTGATAGCGAAAGTGTTTGATAGTGTGATTGATCGGCATCTCAGAGTAGAGGAATATTGAGAGAACTACTCCAATTTATAGCTTGTTTCGCTCGCTTCGCGTCGCTCAACGTCGCTAAATTGCTATTGTTCCTCTCAATATTCCAGTTACAACAGTAGGGCAGAATCCGAAGTGGGGTAGAATCCGAATTGCGATACATCATTAAGATCGCCCGCAGTTGCAGCTTTTCATCCTGGTGGTGTTCCGATATGTTCCGTTACTATGGTTGGTAAAGTTAGTATCTTAAAATCCCTACATTACAGATCGAATCAATTAATATATACTCTAAAGCTCTTAAAATATGGTATTTACATATTGTCTTCCGAATTCGTTGCACGTGTCTAATCGTAAAATGAAATTCATAAAACAGCCTCACAGATTGCAGTTGGATGTTGTCTGTGTCTCGCACAATGAACGCCATTTCCGTCATGGATTACTTTTACCTGACACTATTCGTTGTATAATATGCGGTCCTTCTAACTGTGGAAAAACTAATTTAATTGTTGGTTTGCTGCTACATGAACATGGTCTACGCTTCCAAAATGTATATGTATATTCTAAAACATTGTTCCAACCTATGTACCAATTTCTGGAGCAAGTTTTAAATTTGGTTCCATCAGTTTCTTATCAAAAATATAGTGAAAATGATGAGGTACTCAGTCCTCATGCAGCTATTAATAACTCAATCATGATATTTGACGATGTTGCATGTGAAAACCAGAATAATATACGGGATTACTTTGCGATGGGAAGACATAAAAATATAGATAGTTTCTACTTGAATCAAACGTATAGTAAAATACCTAAACAACTAATAAGGGACAATGCAAATTTAATCATTCTTTTTAAGCAAGATGATGTTAATTTACGTCATGTTTATGATGAACATGTGGGGAGTGATATGTCATGGTCTCAATTTCGTGAAATGTGTGGGCAAGTATGGAACGAGCCCTTTAACTACTTAGTTATAAATAAAGACTGTAATAGAAACTCAGGTTGTTATAGGAAAGGTTTTGATACATTTATTATAGTTGATAGACTGTAGTTCTACATAAATAAAGAATTTACATAATAATCTTATTACTTACAATGAAACCACCTAGATCGGACATGGATCTTAAAATGAACAATGAAAAAATATTTAAACAAAAGGTACTACGATCTGCTGAAGCAGTAAGAAAAAAAGTGAAGCTTCTTCGTGATGTTAAATCTAACAATGACATGATGTTGGAAACAATGTTAAAACCAGTCACAGAACCTCTTAATGAAATGTTAAAAAATAATGATAACAACTTGAATATTAGTGACGCAGATTTCGATAACAATAAATTTAAATGGGATAAGGCAATAAAGACATTAAAATATAGTCCCTCTGAAGATGGAAAGAGGGAAAGCGTAGCCAATAAAACATTACTAAGGAAATCATCGGAATCTGATGTAGATAGTAGTGATTATGAATTAAACGATGGAAATTTTAGTCAAGGTGATTCCACATCAAACTATGGTGTCAACCAAAATGATTCTGATACAACAAATAATGATTCGTTTAGAACAGTAGATTCGTATGCTTCCCCTCGCGAAGATCCTGCGTGGCAAAAGCAATATTCAAACATATACATTCCTTTTGGTGTACGAACGGAGCGTGGAAAGCTAATGCTGGGATCGACTCCAATTACTGTAAATGAAAAAGAACTAATAATAGCCGGGAAAAATTATTGCTTAACACAAGGTTTAAACGATTTGTTGTTTAAGAAAGTACCCGACTTTGATATCGTTACCGCAGACGATAAACGAGTGTATAAAACCTTGTTATTAAAAACAAATGCTCATAGACGTGATTTTGATCCAAATAAGCCTATAAAAAGCAACAAAGGCATGAAATATTTACACATCATAAAACCACTTTTCAAATTATCTAAACAACGTTCATTAAGTGAAGAAATGCATGTATCCGGCGATGGTTTGCCAACAATAAAGAAAGTAAAAGCAGACGTCTCTTATGTGTATTGGGACGATCCAAACGAATTAGTTGAAAGAT
The DNA here is from genome assembly GCA_947086415.1 of Pammene aurita. Lineage (NCBI taxonomy): Eukaryota > Metazoa > Arthropoda > Insecta > Lepidoptera > Tortricidae > Pammene > Pammene aurita. The sequence continues at coordinate 32,991,517 of OX352295.1, forward strand.
TGAAACTGCTAATAGCATCGCGTGACGCTGGCAATACAGGATTAGATAACGAAATCATATCTATCATTGAAGAATTACGCGAAGCAGGCTTAGTAAATAATATATAAATAAAATAATCTTGATTTTTATCAGTTTTAGTTTGACTCTCAGCAAAACACAATAAAAATGAACATTGACAAATTTGGTCACCATGTTCATAAACGCTTGCGTTCTAGTACGATTTCTGATCTTAAGTATAAGGCTTTGCTTCGAACAGATGCAGGACATTATTTTGAAGGGAGTTTACAATTGAAGGGAGTTGCGAAACCTTTATCACCTGATGATGCAGTAAACAAGGAGTACGTCGACCAATATGTTCAAAACATGTATGACAAGAAGTATATAGATTCTATGGTTGATACAATAAATAAGCAAATTCAACAACTTGTATCTCAGTTAAAACTAAACTTCTATACAAAGAAGGAGACAGATAATATTTTAAAAAATTTAAATAATGGAAAAACAACAAATAGTGAACGAGATCCATCGGTCAGCATGAAAAAATTTTAAGCGACGATCAGTTGTATTAAAAGGAATTGACGATTTATGGCAAGCTGATCCGATTGATTTACAGAAACTACACACGTTTAATAAAGGAAACAAATATATATTAACTGTTATTGATACATTTTCAAAGTATGCATGGTGCACGCCTATTAAGTCTAAAACTAAAACGGAAGTCAAAGATGCGTTCAACCTCATTATAAACACAACTAAACGAAAACCTACAAATTTGCAGACAGACTTAGGAAAAGAATTCTACAATAATGAATTGGATTGGTATTTAAAATCTTTAAAAATAAATCATTACTCGACGTATTCAATTAAAAAGGCGTCTATTGTCGAAAGGCTGATAAAAACACTCAAGTCTAAACTTTACAAATATTTTAGTCTCGTTGGTAACTATAAATGGGTTGGTAAACCGTTGGACGATATTGTAAAATCGTATAATCAAACTGTACATCGCACAACAAAATTTAAACCAGTTGATGTAAGTTTAGATAATGAAAACATAGTAAAACAGAACATTGCAAACTCGCAATCTAATGTGCGTTATAAATTGAATAAATTTAAAATTGGAGATCATGTACGTATAAGCAAGTATAAAAGTGATTTTTGTAAAGGTTATACACCTATTTGGTCTACAGAACTTTTTACAATAAAACGTGTTAACCATACTCGTCCTGTAACATATTATATTGAAGACCAACGGAAAAACTTGATACTAGGCACATTTTATGAAGAAGAACTTCAAAAAACTAAGTATCCGGATGTTTATCTAATAGAGAAGGTGATCAAAAAAAAGGGTAAAAAGCTATACGTTAAGTGGTTGGGACTTAGTGATAGCGAAAATAGTTGGGTCGATAGAAAAGCTATTGTTTAATATATGTAATAAATTCGCTTTCCTTATATTAAATTTGTCATTATGATTCGATATACGAAAGGAAGAGGACTTTTAAACAGTGCTATTAACAACTTACCTTTTGAATTACACTTACCTGGTTATAATTATTGCGGTCCCGGCACAAAGTTGCACAAAAGGTTACAACGAGGTGACAAAGGAATTAATGCGCTGGATAACGCGTGCATGAAACACGATATAGCTTATGATAAATATTCTGATTTACCTAATAGACGCCTTGCTGATTTAGAACTTCACAAAATGGCAAAACAAAGAACCAAGTCGAAACATGCAGGAATAGGAGAAAAGATAGGCTCATGGATAGTGAGTAAAGTAATGAAATCTAAAATAAAAGCTGGTGCAGGTATTAAATCATTCAAACGTTTTGTGTCCAAGATACGCACCGAATTAAAAAAGAACCCTAAAATAAAAGGTCATAATATAACGGATCGTGCACTTCTTGTCGCAAAAAAAGTTTTTGCCAACAACACTAAGGTACGGTTACCTCGCGTAATACCGATCCCGAAAACAGGAGGTTTCTTACCTCTGATACCTATTTTTGCTGGACTTTCGGCGTTAGGGTCATTAGCAGGAGGAGCTGCTGGAATTGCTAAAGCTGTAGGTGATTACAAAACTGCAAAAAAGAACTTAGCTGAATCTGAGCGACATAACAAAATGATGGAATCTATTGCATTAGGCAAAGGATTACATATTAGACCGTATAAAAATGGTAAAGGATTATGCATAAAAACATCAAAAAACTAAATAAGAGGTTACCCAGACGTGCTCTTTCAAATATTGACATTCTAAATCACTCATCGGACATTCCACATTTTCGGGGAGTTTATATGAGAGATAGTTTACCAAAGCATCCTAAAAGATTAGAATGTGGAATTGTTAACTTGGACAGTTCTAAGAACAATGGAACTCACTGGGTAGCCTATGTCAAAGATAACAGCTATTGTGAATATTTTAATAGTTATGGCGACCTTCCTCCTCCTCTGGAATTAAAGAAGTATTTGAAGAACTATGATATTTACTATAATTATAACACGTACCAAAAATTTTACACTGTAAATTGTGGTCATTTATGTCTTAAATACTTAAAACAATATTGGTGTAATCGTTTAAATACTTATGTTTAATAAACAGCTTATCATTCTTACAATGTCTTTCACTTTGTCTATAACTGGATCCTCTTCAACTTTTATTACAAACCTTTCACCAGCTCTACAATTGGATGGGGAATACGAGTGTGGTCTGTTGTATATATCGACTTTTAATTCAATACCCAATATAGACTACAGAAACAATAAGTTCTATTATGGTAATAACAAAGTTATTGAAATTCCTGAAGGGTCCTACGAACTTCAAGATATTGATGACTACCTAAAAGATCACCTCCAAGGATGTTCGTTTTCACTAACTTGCAATAATAATACCTTAAAAACATCTATTTTATGTTCTGAAAGTGTTCATTTTGATAAAGAGAGATCTGTTGCAAAATTACTTGGTTTCGGACCAGACTCTATTCAAGCTAATATATTAACAGAATCTCCTTATCCTGTTTCCATTCTGTCCACAACTATAGTCCGCATTGAATGTGACATAGTGAGCGGTTCATTTGTTAATGGAAAACCTAGCCATATAATTCACGAATTTGTGCCGAATGTACCCCCTGGTTATCGGATTATAGAAACACCAAAAAACGTTATCTATTTCCCTGTTACTCAAAACAGTTTAAATTCAATTACAATAAGAATATTAGACGTTAACAATCATTTGGTTAATTTACGAGGCGAAGAGATTCAGATATATTTACACCTGAGAAAAAAATGATAGATTTCAATAAAACATCAGTCACAATCAAAAACAGTACTAGTACTCATCAGACAATCAATAAAAGAAGACCTAAAGTGCGACTTACGAAGCAAAACAAACAGTTCCTTCAAAGCATAGGGCTATTAAAATGAGTATATTAAATTTAACAGAATCCATTACAGTCGACAACTCTATCGAGAGCTTTGAATACCATTCGTATAAGCCGTATGTAACGAGCTTTAATTTTAATGATGAAGTACGTATACCTATAAACCAGCAAGATCTTTACGTACTACCATCAGCAAGTACTTTATACATAGAAGGAACTATAACCATATTCAATAGAGAAACGAAACAAGAAGTAAAGAGCATTCTTTTCACCAATAACCCCATACTCCATTTATTTCAAGATATTCGTTACGAACTAAATGGAATCGAAATAGATAGAATTAAAAATGCGGGGGTGACAACAACTATGAAATCTCTGGTATCTATGAATGAACTCGAAGCATCGATGTCTAAGGCATGGGGTTGGGATATCAACGGTACAAAACAATCGCATAGTGCATTTTCTGCATCTATACCTTTAAACAAAATTCTTGGGTTTGCCGAGGATTATAACAAAATAATAATTAATTCCAAGCATGAACTTATACTTTTAAGATCGAACACAAATTTAAATAGCGTTAAATTAAATGCGCATGAATACATAGAAAATTTAACTATATCTAAAATTGTGTAGCGTATGCCTCATATTAAGGTGTCTGATCGAGAAAGATTGGCCTTACTCAAATGTTTAGAAAGAGATCGTGGTATTCTTGTACCATTTAGAAACTGGGATTTGTATGAATATCCGCTCTTGCCTGAAACCTCTAAACATTCTTGGACTATTAAAACTTCATCTCAAATTGAAAAGCCTCGTTACATTATAATTGGATTACAAACAGAGCGAAAAAATGTCGCTGATAAAGACGTAACACACTTTGATCACTGTAATCTGAGAGATGTTAAGGTGTTTTTAAATTCAAACTACTTTCCGTACGAAAGTTTTGATGTTAGTTTTTCGACACAAAGGTATGCTATATTATATGAGAAGTATGCAAAATTTCAACAGTCTTATTATAACCGTGTTCAGGCACCATTGCTAAGCCCGCAAGATTTTAAAAAGATTGCACCTTTATTTGTCATCGACTGTTCTCGTCAAAACGAAACTTTAAAAACCGGTTCGGTTGATGTGCGAGTTGAATTAGAGTGTGAATCATCAATACCTAAGCAAACCTCAGCTTACTGTTTGATTTTGAATGATAGTATAGTTCAATATAATCCGCTAAGTAATATTACAAAAAAAATATCATAATGTCTGACTACATGTTCGTTGATCTTCAAGGATTTAAAACAGATAAAAACGAATTTATTGTCAAAGAATTTGCATACGCCACCTTAGAGTACACTCAACTGTTTTTAATTAAACCTCCTTTTCCATTTTCTAAATTAACCGAAAGTGAAAAAAGACGGACAAGATGGATAGAAATACATTTTGGCGTAATGTGGCATGAGGGGTACGTCGACTTTAGAGAATTTAGAAGGGTTATTGGTAACCACATAAAAGATAAAACAATCTATGTGAAGGGTATGGAAAAAATAAAATGGGTAAAAGAATTATATCCAAACTGTACTGTTATAGATTTGGGTGAAAAAAATGTACCTAATTTACGGGAGCTGTATAATAAATATTGTTCCAATGAATTTATGTTTAATTGTGTGTATCATAAAAAGTGTTGTGCATTAAAAAATGTTTTATGTATAAAAAAATGGTATTTAGACAATTTACAAATGTCATCTTAATTTGTATCCAAAATGTACTTTTTAAAATAAATATTTGTTTTTACTTTTTTGTTTTTTTTGTTATACCATTCTATATAAATATAACTAATAAGTTTTTCGTAGTGATTGTTATATATTTAATTTTCAACTCAGATTATACCTACATAAGAAAAACTTATTAGTTAGTATGCATGGTAAGTATAAATAAAACGACAAATTACTCTCATAATATTTATTAATTAATACCAAAAATAAAACTTTAAAAACTAGTACTATATCCACAATTTTTTTTTGAAATTTTACTTATTAACGCCTCCGTGCCATCGATAATTTCATCGAAATTATCTCCTGCGACATACTGTGCACACAATAATACATTATCCCGGTGCTCATCGCTTCGATCTTCCTGACTATCTTTAATGTTTATTATTTGAATCTTAACTAGTTTGCTGCCTTTGGACACCTCATTGTTTATAACGAAATGTGGTGGGTGTCCTTGAATTCTTTTAGTAACTTTATTATGTGCGTTGACTTTGTTGCGTGTCGTCGTTTTCGGGGTCTCGATAGTTTTTTTTTATTTTTTTGTACAAGTCGCTGTCGTCAAAGTCCTCGGGCAGCACAAACTCCTGTGCGTACTGCGAAAGTGGAAGGTGGATATCGTCGCTCTCTGTCATTTTTGAGGAATCTAAAATAGACACCGTTAGAATTAGTAATATACAATAATTAAATGTGTTGCGCTTCTAGATATACAAATGATCATTTTGATGATTGATATTGCTGAAGATATGGTGCGCTTGTAAAATTAAAACAATTTCATAAAATCTAAGTTCAAATGATTTTAGTTTGCGAATAATATAATAAAGTAAGTAATAAAAAAGAAGACTTACAAAATTAGTGGTCAGGAGTACTGTTTGATGTTGTTCGTTGCTGTCCAAGTGATAGAAAATAAAATCTAACGCGCATATAAAGGTTTACAAACCATACACTCAGCAAAATCGATTGCACAACAATCTTGTATGATTACTTCACACGTACAGTAAACTGAGTGCATACCTAACACAGCACGTTTTGATTCAGGTTCGAACCTGTTGCTCTTTTATTAATTGAGTCATATAGGTATCTATGACGTAGGTAAAATTGAGCTTAAGTGGGATAATTACTGTCTTATCATGCATAAGAGTCGTAAGAACCATATGCCATATTAATCGAATTTACAAGATGATAATAGGTATTTTGAACAATTGTAGTAAGTTTTAATGATTTTTGAGCTCTTATGCATGTTAGGTCAGAATAAGGGTAATAGAAATTAAAACAATAACATCATAAGACACTGCATTTGTATAAAATAGCACATTAGACAATTTGTAGGTATGTAAGATTTTACTAAGATCAATGTAAGAATTGTAAATAATACAAAACATTAAGGTTAGATTTAAACCTAGTTACATTTATGGTTTCTAAAAATGATATGTACCATCAGCTGCAGAGAGAAGTAACCGCAATATCATACTACTATGTTTGACATGAGGATATCTCTTCTTTGTAGCTGATTATACTTAATACAACTTATCTATTAAACAATACCGAGGTATGCCCCCAAGCTTTTGTTGTTATTTGGTCGCGACAAATCAAACGTTTATCGTCATTAGCTGAGAGTGCAACTTTATTTACACTTTGTGTAAATATCTCATGCTTTATCGACTTGAATAATACATTTCTTCTTTTAATTGCATTTCTTACAAATAGTGTTATTTCGTAATCCGAAATTCCAAAATCGCGTGTAACAGCCTTTTTTACTCCTTTAGCTTTTTTAATAACATCATTGGCGGTTTTAATAGAATATACTTTCGATCGTAGTCCTACGAATTCTATAAGCATTTTTCCTTTCATTTCATCCTTAAAAAGTCCTGGTACTTTTTTATTTTGAACCGGTAACGAAAATTTGTTGTCAACATTGTAACAACTAGTATCGAAATAAGCCAAAAAATGTGTTCTTAAATCCTTAAAATAGTCTTCTGTCTGTATATGATACACAAAACTATCTGTATCCGTATAGCACATTTGTATGCGATCGTCATAAAACTTTTTAAATACTGAGTAATGAAAATCATACATATGACTTTTAGATAACTCTAAAACTGTGAAACCAATGTAAATGGGCTTATCCAAAATAATGAGATCTGGTTTCAACTGCACTGCAACTAAATTTTCACTGAAAACTGATACACTGTGAAAATTGGGTCTAGCAATTAACTTATCGGCTGTAATTTTCTTTTTTGTTTTGTTTTTATTGTCACTCCACTGATTAACTAAACGAACATTAACCCTTTTCTCAGTATTTTCTAAAGTCTTTCCGAATATACTATTATTCATCAATTTGCAAAAGTCCTGTTCAAAAACAGACGATGTCATTTGACGCAACTTAGTATTCATATCAATATATTGTTTTAAATAAGGAGCCTGTTTAAATGTAATTACTCTATGTATCTTTTTTAATTTTAAACCATGTTTAAGACATGTTTTCAAGTGTATATAATGAATTACATACGAGTATTTATCATATAAATTAGGCACAAGTTTGCACTGCGTTCCACCGGGGGGTATACATTTTTCAGCACAAAATGGTAAATCATTATGTTTATCGTGTAACTCTTTTGGGTAAATAATATCCACCTCCAGAATATAACCATAATCTGAATCGTCAGGGATTTGCGAGATTTCTAAAGCACTTATTTCGTGGTTTGCTAGAAATCTAAAATGTGATAAAGGTAAGTACTGACACATACCGTAACCATACAAACTATTGCAGTCTATATAGATAAGATATGAGTCCGACCGGGTTGGATCATAGCGAGGTAAGTATACATTATTAGCTTTAGCATACCGTTGAGACACCATACAGATCCCACCTCTTATTCCAGATTGGATCAATTTCAGCATATTAAAATCATCTATAAGCTCTAATTCTACCCCAGTTTTTAGAAGCATTGCATCAAATGATAAACTAGGTGTAGTTAAATAAAAAGCAGGATCTAAGTCATAGTGTTGTTTGCAAGTAGCGCGAAATTTTTCGAATACATCGGTCAATAGAAGAACATCTGTTTGCAAGTAAAGGTCTGTGTACTCTCCTAAATTACGAATTTTGAACTGGTTCCATACTAATTGCGCATGGGCATAATCTTCATCGGAAATTGTTTCATTAGTAAGTGAGCTAGAAAACGAATCAATACACGGAAGACGTTGTTCTTCAAATCTCTGCCATTCATCCATATACTCATAGGGAAATACACCTTTTCGTGTCAGTAATTGAAATTCATCATCAGCACGAAAATACTCACGTAAGTGAACAAAGTCAGTTTTTTGCATAGTTTTAGTTAGTTCGTCCAAACTGGTATTTAAAAATTTAAAAGAATCCACGAAACGGAGCTGGAAATATTCGTTATCGATTGGAATAAATTTAGTAAAAGAAATATAGTTTTCTTTCGTTTTAGGTACAACTCTGACGTCTCCAGGAGCCTCACCCAATTTTTTAATAAATAAATGACAGTCATAACCGGATAGGTTGTGGAAAAATATGGGTACAAAACAAGGATGCTTATATTGCAAGTTGCATATGCTATGTGCTGCTCCGCGATATCTTCCAGTTATGTGGCAGTGATCACGAACCCGATCAGAAAACAGAAAATGGTTACAAATATGACAACGTTTAGCGTTCAAAAAGTTTAGCTCCTCATTCTCATTGAATATTATTGGAATATTCTTCTTCAAAACTTTATAAATTTTAGAAACATCTTCATAGATTGCTTTAATAAATTTATCAACACAATCAGTACCGCGATAAGAGTAATAACGATTATAACTTGGATCTGCGTTGCAAACGATATAATAACCAAAGGCAGCCGGTATATGATGATGTAAAGTTGTAGTGTTAGGGATATGTTCTTGAGTAGCATCTGAACTGTTAGTATTATTACTTGTGTCCGTATCAGAGTTACTAGTTTCAGTTGGTTGCAGTAATGATTCGAAATCAGCATATATCACGAATGGAACATTCTGTTTATGTTCAAAATGTTTGAATTTAATTACCGACCCCTTCTCAGGCAAAACAGTAACTATACCAGTACACAAATGATTAACCAGTTCATCCTGTTTAAAAAAAAATAACAGACAGGTTTCGCAAAAGTGTATTTTACCATTATGTTTCGTTATTTGTTTACGCACAAGACGACTCAAGTCTTTGATCAAAACGTAATGCGGAAGGTGACTGCCATCGTCCAATAAAAGCAAATTAATATTTTTTCTATTTTTCTGTTCACTAAATATTTCAGACTTATAAAGAGGACCAATTACAGTTTTATTCTTTTTTAAACCAAAAATAGTTAAAGAGATCGTAGGGTTATTCTTTTCAAATATTCTAATGTCATCAAATGTGATTGGAAAACTCATTTGAGAAATATCCAAAACCTCACGAAAATTAGGATAAGATGTCACTCTTTCAGGGTGTTTGATAGACGGATACAAAGCCGCGGTTACACACCATAAAAAACAACATTGATCATCGTTTTGTATATTTAGACATGCTTTTTTGTTTTTAATGAATTTTGGTAGGTCAACATAGCTTGAACCACGTAATGGTTGATACTTGTTTATGTTTATCTCTAAATGTGAGCTACTAACAAAAGACCACCCGCTATCACGGTCTTGAAATTCCTCAATTTTTTTCTTTAAATTGTTAACTAGCTCGCAAAACAGTGCTTCAAAATCATAACTTAAATATAAGATTTTATTTTTAGTTCCAAATGACTTGATCGATTGGCTATTATCTTTAAACATTAGAAACATCCCAAAAAGCTCGAAATTAACTTTTACGCACGTATGTTTTTGAAGTGCATAATCTAAAAGCGACTTTATTCTGTTTCTAATAGAGTTCATAAATTCATCTATAGATCCGAGACTTGAGTCGTTTTTTGCTGATATACGATAAGTTACAATACGCTTCCGAAATGCTGAATCGACTACTTCAACGCCATCGCTAAGTACTTTACTTGATCCTACAATTATTTTGTGTGCGTTGCTTCGAACATGGCCTACCCAATTTCTTTTTTCTACGGACATACTACACGGTACGCAAAAAGGCATTATGAAATGATAATTGAATCAAAAGTAATAATAATAATAATACCGTTAACGAAACTGTTCTAAATAGAAAGTTATTAAACACAATCTAATGTTTTTATTTTAAAACACCAATGATGTTATTAACAGCATACGTTGTAATAGCTACTCAGAATGGATGACGAATGCAAATCATGCCTCATTAATGTAGAACGCTATTCAAAACATGGATAAGCCTACACGGATAACAAAAATGATCAATAAAATTCGGAAAATACCATTTTTAAAAATACTTATAATTGTATATCGTTAGTCTCATTCAGTTGAACGTAAAATCACTATATAGAATAATATACCTGTCCGACTTGTTAAATATCTTATCTTGTTAAATATAATGAAAATTAAAATTGTTTATAATTACTGTAAACTTATAATTGTATGTCTAGATAACAAGCACTATGCATTTTTAAATTTATCAATCAAACTTGTATCCATAATATACTAGCACTAACTTGCATTTGTCATCTATCCTTTTAAACGTAATGGAATTACAAATATAAAACGAAAATAGTTTTTTTTTCGAAAAGAATTCAAGTTGACTAATTAAAAAGGAATGTCAGTGTTATATCGGTTTTTGGGTACTTAACTATTTTTTTTTGTAATTAGTAAAATAAACCGCTTCACAATCTTCGAAAATACTGAAGGCTTGAGTCAAAAACTTTTGGATTTTATCCCACTCTGGAGAATCCAAATCACATTGCAATTTAACCGAGGCTAATGCATTTTTATAGCGTTCCTCAGGGTCAGACTTTTGGTAATCATCGATTGTATACACTTTAAGATCGATAAAATAATTACCGTCAGTTATTTTTGTGCGTCGAGACGAACCCGTAGATACGCGACTGGTGAATGATGATGTCGACTTGAGGGTTTTCGAATTTGTTCCACCGGTGATTTTCTCCTCTCCTCGTATGATTCCGAAGATGTCGGTTTCAGCTTTACTCTTCGAAGAACTGAAATAAAGATATAATATTTAAATTGTATTTCTGGTAAACTTTAAAATATTAAAAGAAATACATGCAGTCCTTTTTAAATAGTAACATTTAAAGAAGTAAATACCTTGAATCCGATTTCTTGCTTTTACTGCCGGATGCGCAACCTTTGCTCGAAGGGTTTCTCTTTTTGACGACTGGCGATGGCGATGGCGTGCGTCGTTGTTGGTTGATGAAATCAAATTCGGACCTATAAGGAAATAAAAAAAAAAATAATATACTTATTAAATATAACTTTGAAAACTGTATTACATACTTAAAATTAATTTGTTACCTGGGTGTTGGGGACGCCTTTCTCTTCTTTAAATTCTTCGGAGATTTTTTCCTAAGCTCAGGCGAAGGCGTACGTGCAGGGGCAGAATATTCAGAGTCAGACCTTCAAAAATAATAACAAAAATTAGGTTAGCATTACTTTTGACACATTAAATAAAAAATTAAAAAAATGAACACTTACTGACATTTTAAATGAAGGTCTCAGCAACGAACAGCTTCGATACGGTATGCAGAATGTTTAAAAAATAACATAAAGAAACGTTTGGTTTTATAATAAAATATTTGATGACTTGTTGTTTAAGCAAAATAAGAATGTATGACTAAAGGACCAAATGCAATCATTCAATTTTAGACTCAAATGACATTATTGTAGAAAAAAATATATATGGCTATGATAACTGTACTTAAATCGTATTCAAAAACTTGTTTATTCCAGTTTAACACAAAGCGCCGCCAAAGTAGGTATCGAATTATCAAATAAAACCCGCAAATGCAAACCTTGCAACACGTGTATAGCCTATAGTCCAGTACGAGAACCTCATTTAAACCTATAAAAAAAGAAAGATAATTCAGAAATGCGGTTTATTTAGTCATCGTTTGGAATATTTCAGTGTTTAAAGCTAAATATGTTTTCAAATTTTCTTCTCATTAATTTATAAACGATAAAATATTAAACATTCGTCAAATATCTATATAATTTTTAGCGCAACACCAGAACGTAATCGAAATTAATTTTTACTATGAATACCTATTCAAATTATAGGAACTAGCAAAATATGAATCGCGTACTTGTGAGTAATAAAAAATCAAAACCGTTCTCGTACTGGTACAACAAGGTTAAACCTATTTATTCAGTAAAATATTCTCATTATCTTTCTCATAGTTCATAAGTTATTGATCTCTATTTAAATATAAAATAAAGATTATACCGAATACGATCTACAGTCATAAATTATGAAAGTTCTGAACTTTCCCTTACTGGACTATTAGTAACAAGGGAAATCCCCTAAATACATCGGGGATTCACAACACTAAAATCAAAGACAAGTAAAAATAAAAGACTTCATATTTTTTAACTTGCTGCAAGAGATCCCTTATCGAATACATGTCAACGCCTTAGAAAGCTCTTGTGTCCTATTGGATCGTATTCGTATGGGCTTCCAGAATTAGAATAAAATAAGTTACAGAAATCTGCACAATGTGATGTATATTAGCATAACATTTGAAATTTACGTCAAAGCGAAGCCGCGCATAACAAAGTCGCGTAAAGCGAGGTTTTACTGTAGTATAAATAAATGTCTTTTGTCAAACTTTATGCTTAAAACATCTATGCGCGCATGAGCACCAAAACACGTAGGAGACGAAGTGGTCGTCATGGCCGAAACCGGTCGGACTCATCATGCTTAAAACAATTAAAATGATGATAGAAAGAAACAAATCCTGATCTATGAATGAAACAATAATTCTAAAACATAACTTACCTATTCATACATTCGGTTAGTTTATATTTATAATTCCATATAAATCATTTTACTGCATATAGAGGTATTATCAATTTATGATGTTAGCAGTCGTTACTTTTTATTTGTCTATGGTGTTAGACGAATAAATTGATGACAATTATAAGTAGCTCCCACAATATTTGCTGACTTCAATTTCTCGCAATGTACATTGAAACGTAACCGAGACCCACGATAGAAGTGACTAACAAAACAGAAGGTTATTATTTCGATTACGGGATAATTTGTTCCTTGGCTGAAATATCTATTTTTCGACTGAAATGCAGCAAACTAACATTATGGTCATACAGATTGATCGAATAAAAATCGTCTTTCTGTGAACAGAAACTAACGGTATATGTGTGCGATGTGGGAGGTCTTAAAGCTGGTAAAAAGAGCATCGGAAATTAGGCTTAAAAACCCTTAACTTTTTTAATGTTCACAGGAGACACGCGAACCTAATTGTTCTGTAGGACTCATTAAGTACAGTTTTCATTTACCTAGCTGACTATTATGTTAATTTTTAGTTATAATAACGATTTTTTTTATATTAAAATTATACATATACATATTAATATCATACACATTTTTCAATCTAATAAAAATAAACTAAATCATTACGACAACCAATAACTTAAACTAACATCATAATTTTAAATAATAGAGACCATTTCGAGGTTTGCTTTTATTAGGTAGAAATAGTTGTCAGTCCGTATATTTTACTCTTTGACTATTTTACTCATTGTAGTTGAGTATCGACATCGTTGGAATGCAACATAGAATTCAATAATCTTTCCCTTGCTTATTTATACAATATGCTTTAGGTGTGAGAAGTTACAACTTTAGAACCTTCTTCTTCTTACATTTAAAGGTACCTATTGTAACTTTAGACTAAAATAATATTATACTTTATTTTCAATGAATAAGACTGATTATATAATTAAGCTATGTTATCGTTTAAGCGGTTTTACATTATGACACCAAGTTAACACGTGGTTTTTAAACTAGTATCAGAAAATGTATTTTGGACTTTAATCCAATAGAACTATGATTGAATTAGGCTATTAGCTTACAAAAAATACAAATCATGTCGTCATAACTGCATCATACGTGTCATCCAATCACATAGCCAGGCCTACATCACGCTTTTGAAGTTTTTAATATTGATTCATATATATAAAACTTGTATTGTATGATCTGGCGGAGTATCTGTGGCTATACCGAGCGGTAGCTTCAGTGCTCTTACCTCTTCATTGTTGCGAGGCTTGGCCAACCTTGCGACATTTAATTGGTAACGCGGTGGCGTGTGCAACATACTTGGTTTTAATAACCCTACCTTGGGCAGGGTATGTATGCACTACACACTAATAACGTGGTGACGGTTATACACATACGCGGTGGCGTGTTACTGTACCTTGTGTTCAGTAATGACACGGGTGATCCATGTTGCTAGACGCTCGTAGTAACTTTGGAGATCCCACCATGAATCTCAATCTAAATATCAATCTCGATCTAAATGTCAATCTAAATATCAATCTCAACCCATGCTCGTGGCAGCACAGTTTCTGGCCAATTCTGTAATGCCTTGAGTGTGACAAACACCGTAATAACCTAGCCCGTAAAACCTCTACCCGAAGAAATATGGGCGATGGTTCATTACGAGATCTGGTTCTCAATGAGAACTGGAACTGGTGGGTACAATGCTAGCTTGTATCCGTTGTGTTAAGCCTTTTGCATTTTTTTATGAAACTTAAACGAAACCTTTCGCTCAATGACTTATATTACAATTTGTTGGTTAAGGACTTGTAATAAATACAGTGAGAAACCAACCTAGATAAACAATTCGGATTCTGGACCACTGTTGTAACTGGAATATTGAGAGGAACACCACCAGGATGAAAAGCTGCAACTGCGGGCGATCTTAATGATGTATCGCAAACGCAATTCGGATTCTACCCCACTTCAGATTCTGCCCCACTGTTGTAACTGGAATATTGAGAGGAACTACACCAATTTAGCGACGTTGAGCGACGCGAAGCGAGCGAAACAAGCTATAAATTGGAGTAGTTCTCTCAATATTCCTCTACTTCTCAGTAAACACACTAAGCTCCACGATGCACAGTTTGGTTTCCGGGAGGGCCTGTCTACTGAGACTGCTATACTATCATTAAAGAACACAGTTAAGTACTACCTAGACCGTAAAACGCCTGTGTACGCTTGTTTCCTGGACCTGTCGAAAGCTTTCGACTTGGTGTCGTATGGGGTTCTGTGGGGGAAGCTCGAGGATGCGGGTGTCCCGGGTGTGCGGGTGTAACTCATAAGTGTATTGTCGTACT
This sequence comes from Pammene aurita, assembly GCA_947086415.1. NCBI lineage: Eukaryota > Metazoa > Arthropoda > Insecta > Lepidoptera > Tortricidae > Pammene > Pammene aurita. The sequence goes on from OX352295.1 coordinate 33,006,878, forward strand.
GGTACCAACATCAAACAAACAATGTTAAATGGGCCAACTCGTTGTCTGACCAGTATGGACTTGAATGCGGGGTAAGGCAGGGGGGTCTAACCTCTCCTAGGCTCTTTAACATCTACGTAAATCAGCTGATTGAGGAACTCAGCAGTACCTATGTTGGATGCCATGTGGACGGAGTTAGTTTTAATAATATAAGCTACGCAGACGACATGGTGCTGCTGGGGCCCACGATTGGAGGTTTGCGTAAATTAATAGCTATTTGTGAGACCTATGCTGAAAAGCATGGGTTGAACTCCAAAAAGAGTGAGCTCTTGGTATTTAAAGGCAAAAATAAACTTCCAGCATATGTTCCTCCAGTTTACCTCAATGGTTCGCCATTGCAGAGAGTCTCGCAATTTAAATACCTTGGGCACATTGTAAATGAGGAGTTAAAAGATGATTGTGACATCGAGAGAGAACGAAGGGCACTATCTGTAAGAGGGAACATGCTGGTTCGCAGATTTGCTGGTTGCACACTGGAGGTCAAGGTCACGCTTTTTAAGGCATACTGCCAAACTTTCTACACCAGCAGTCTGTGGGCCAACTACACCCAAGGAGCGTACAATACCCTGCGCATATTGTATAATAACCTGTTCCGGGCGATGGTGGGGCTTCCTCTATACTGCAGCGCTTCAGGTATGTTTGCCGATGCGCATACTGATGACTTCTATGCGCTCATGCGCAATAAAGTCGCGTCGCTCATCAGACGAGTCAGGGGAAGCCCCAACAGACTCCTGCAGGTCGTGGCCGGGAGGCAGGACAGCGCCGTGCTCGGCAGGTTTAACGAGCTGCATGCCCCGATTGTGCGTGCGCCTCGGTGAACCACCAACCACGGCTCAGCTGGTTTGCAGGGCTTTTAGTTTTAATTATTTTGTTTTTTACTAACTCATTTTATTTATAGTGTCTTAGTTTTAAAATTTAGGTTTAACTTTAGTTTTTTTAAGCATTTGTTACTAACCTATGTATGGACCTATGTTGTCTGGAAATAAAGAAATATTTCTTTTTTTTTTTTATTTATATAAATAAATAATTATCTACTGACAATTTAGTAATAGCATGGTTTAGCTAATTTGACTTCATGTGTCTTGCTCTTCTCAGGTAAATTCTTGTTTTATTTGGAATTTTCTGGCATTAATTTTAGCCCTTTAAGCCAAATCCTATAGAACAAAACTAGTGATAGCTACCTACAAGCTATGCTGGCACCATCTGACTAAACCTTTGATAGATGCCTTCCCCCATTCCCCAATAGTATTTTTTGTATTGGACATTATTATGAACATGCTTTTTTTCATTCAAATTGTACACAAAATACATGCATTTGCATTTTGTATCTGTTTCATGATGGTCTAAAAAGGAAGCAAAGACGGCCTTGGGCTTTGGCTTAAAATGTTAGATCCTATAAGGGTTTATGTACTGTACTTTACCTAACATAAATAGGTACCTAAAAATTCATTAATAATAAATAATATAGGTAAGGTCACCCGAGGCGGAAGCAACTGTGCGGTAAAAGCAACTAATTGATTTATGTCATAATCTATTGATTTTGGTAAGACGTGCCACCTGTTGAAGACTAGGGAAATTATTGCTTTGTCATATGAAGTGTAGATGGCGCCTCTGAGTCGATTACTGTTGTACTGACAGAGCATTTTTTGCCAGCCGCCATTTTGGAGCAACGCGTTGAAACCTCGTTTGTTTTGTTTTGTGCCCAAAAAATTTTTCAAGTGGTTTCCAGCAAATTTGCAAGTTCATTCTAGTTAAGAGACAAAACGTAAGTACTTTTGGTATATATGTTTAAGCGCTATGTCTTAGAATTCTCATTGTATTGATACAGTTACATTAACCTCAATGTTTTGTGTAAATGGGTGATTGCAACTATTTCTGCAGTCACAATAGCCCCACAGTATTTGTATGAAAAATACAAATCACTAGTGATGCTTCGCATCGATATCACTGTGTCGATATTTCGATACGTGTATTTCAATAGGGGATATTCCGCAAAGCTCTGCGTAGGTGGCGACACCACCGTAAAGGGTAACAATGTCAGATGACATGTGTCATGATGCCGCAATGTCAATGTCATTTTAATATAAAACTCATATATATTCCTTATTTACATGTTATGTATGAGTAACAAATAAAGTAAATGAATAATAATTAGACCTTATTCAATACTTGTTTTGTTTGTAATTATTGATGTAGTAAAGCCTGACGTGAACTTAATTCATTTGGCTTTAACATACATGGTATCGGAACGTACACCGGCTTTGACAGTTTTATGTAAAGGTGTTGTCATTGTCAAAAACTCTTTTCTTTTGTGCTAGTGCTGCACTCTGGTGTGATAAAATGGCAGTAATATCCCCTATTACTTGATTGTATAAAATGTTTACCTGTCTGTGCATAATTGTTACTTAATCAAAAGAAACAATAAGACGAGTGCTGCTTATTTATAAAAAAAAACTTATCCAGGAGACCAGTGCACAAAATACGTACCTATCCTAGTTATAATAAAATATATAACTACATGAACTAAATTTAAATACTTACTTACATATATTATGTACATACACTTACGTAATATACTTGTATAATCTATACATATTTAGATAAATTAATTGTAAATGATATTTCGTAACTTATTTTAAAGACAAATTTATATTACTAAAGCAAATTAATTATTTTATTTCTTGTTCTAGATGGTTCGAAACTATAAAAGAAAAAGAGGGAGAAAGGTTATAATCGAGAAACGCTTCTTGAAGCTGTACGACTAGTGAAGCAAAAAAAGTTAAACAGTTATGCTGCTGCGGAACGGTTTAATATTCCTCGGTCAACAATTATATCACATGTATACGCTACGCGCGGACAAAAACAGATAAACCCTGGAAAAGATACTATGTTTTCCAGATCATTTGAGCAAGAGATATCTTCATATTTAAAAATAATGGAAAAAAATGGATTCCCTTTTACGACAAAAGAACTCAAGGCGTTGGTGTCAGAATATCTGAAAAGAAATGGCATAATTAATCCATTTAAAGACGATATACCAGGTGACGAATGGCTCCGTGGATTTCGCAAGAGAAACGGGTTATCACTAAAAAAACCGCAACCTGTAGAAATTGCCCGTAAAAGGGCATGCAATACACAGTGTATGAATATTTCGATTTATTAGAAAAGGTTTTGCGTGATCTCGATCTTACTGAAAAACCTGAAAAAATTTACAATCTCGATGAAACTAGTTTCTGCAATGATCCGTCCAAAACCCGCGTCATTGGTGAAAAAGGGGTTCGCAGCACCAGAACTACTAGTTCCCCAGGCAGAGATAACACGACTGTATTATTGGCGACAAATGCAGTCGGTGATAAAGTTCCACCACTTATTATATTTCAGGGCAAACATTTGTGGAATGAGTGGTGTTACAAAGATCAATCAGTCAAAACAGCTTACACTGTTAGTCGAAAGGGTTGGATGGAGCCTTCCATTTTTGAAAAATATTTTAGCACCGTGTTTTTGCCTGCAATTGGAAATGACAGGCCTGTTTTGTTAATCTACGATGGACACTCCACTCACGTGGACTTAAATGTAATCAAGCTGGCTCAATCTGAAAACATAACTATTATAAAATTACCACCACACTCATCCGACACTCTTCAACCATTAGATTGTAGTGGTATGAAACCAATGAAAGACCGATGGGATGAGGCCCTTGTTAAATGGCAAAGACTGCATATTGGTGCCAAACTACCAAAAATGGAATTTTCAAAAATACTGACTGAAATATGGGCCAATATGAACCCCGTCATTCTGCAAAACGGATTTAAAAAACTGGGATATACCCATTCAACCAGTATGCAATATCCAAAAACATATTTGATCCTTTGAAATTAGCCCAATGGGAAAAGGATCAAGCACTCAATCATCACGAAGATAAAGAGGTTGAATATGTAACCCAATTTTCCATGCCTGACTTTGAGAATAACGCGGAAACACTTGATAAAACTTCATGTTATTATACGCATAAGACTGACGGAAAACAAGTTCATGTTGCGGTACCGACACTATTAAGCTTGACACTCCAAATTTTCAATAAGACTGCAAATAGTTTGGAAAACATTAGGTCTAACAAGAACTGTACAAACGCCGAAGTAACAGAAAGTCAAGAAGAAGTACGGAGTGAAGAAGATCAGATGGAAGAAGGAATATTCGGATCAAAGTTTAAACAAGACATTAGTACGACAGTAAAGAAAGAAGGAATAAATACAAGAAAAGAAGACAAAAAAGTGCAGTGGATAATCTACGGGAAACAAAAACTGGAAAAGCAAGCATTAAAACAAGATTTTGAACAAGCCAAGAATACCATTCCTAATGGTTCTAAAAGCAACTCATCATCAGAAATAACAATACTTCAAAACATACTAATTAAACCTGCAACATCAAATAATGAAACTACAAAAATAAATATTAATCAAAATCTTCAACACTCACAAAAGCCCGCAGAAAAATTTAATCGACATAATATAGAGAACGTAAACACACAAAATATTATAAATGTATCATTCCAGGAACTGTTGTTACAAAAAATAGCTCGCAATGATCCACCCAAAACAAAAAAGAAGCGTGTGTCTAAAGGCGCCGAAATCTTGACTTATAAGGAAGTCACTGATCAAATGGAAAGAGAGCAAGAAGAGAAAAAAAGGGAAGCAGAAATGAAAGAAATCAGAAGAAACATAAAAAAGGAAAATTCTACGAAAAAAAAGAAAGGAATAAAAGGGAAAGCAAAAAAGACACAACTCATACCAAAGAGAAACATTAAGAAAAAGGCGATGAAAAAGAAAACGCCATACGAAACGGATAGTGATACCAGTGGTTCGTACCAAAGTGGTGTTTCTTCAGAGAGCGACGAACTAGAAAGTTTTAACCAAAGATTGCTGGAAGAGAACTCGGGTGATTCTTTAAACATTGAAGAAGATTTATCTAATTTATACAAGGAAAACGACTAAACACCTGAAGAAGATACTAAAATGACAAAACGAAACCGAAAAAAACCACGTCTAACCAAAAATAAGAAGATAAGTAACAAAAAACAAATTTTAATTAAAAAAGAGAACACTAGAGAGAGAAAATTCGAGGTACCATCTACTTCAAAAGATGAATTTGTATTCACGCCAAATGAAGGTGACTTTATATTAGCAAAATTTTGCTCTGCTTTGGGAAAGAAAACCTACAAGTACGTTTGCTTGATTGAAGACATTTCTGAAAAAAAAGCTGTTGTGAAAGGTTTGAAGTCCTACAAACAAAAAAATACGTTTAAATTTATTAAGAATGACGTATCAATAATAGACTTGACGGATATTATCACCGTGCTTCCTCAGCCCGATTGCGTAGGAGAACTTTACAGGTTTTCTGAAAACATTGATGTTATGGAAAAGTAATTCATAGCTGATCATTTAATTTGATCAATGCAAGCCTGAAATGTTCAATTGAATTAAGAATAAGTATTTTGACTGTGATTAGAACTTGCCTCACTAGTTAATTATTTACTTACTAATGTGCCATTATTTCATGCCAAATAAAAATGTAGTTATAAGATAAATACTCTCAGATCTCAGATGTTATTGCGGAGAAAGCGAACTTTAGTGAGGCTGATTTATGTACCTACAATAAGAGGTTTTTATTTAGATTTTTGCAATTATTTCTAAGAAGGGATAAAGATATTATTCTATGAAGATTATTTTTTGAGTCCTATTGTACCATCCTTAGACACCTATTTGTTATTTGTTTGTTAGAAAGATTATTAGCCTTTTCCTATAAAGTTTTTTTTTTGCGCTTGTTGAAGTTTCCTTTGATTTTTGTTATTTGCTTGTAAGAGAGGTTGCAAAAGCCTGTTTTTATAATGATTTTTTTTTATTCTCATTGAAATGCCATTTTCTGTCAAAAAATATGATTTAAATAAATACGAACGATAAATAGATAAATCTCTTTTTCTTCTTTCCTAAATATCAGACTAATCATTTTTCGATACTGTCTCCTAAAATTTGTTTTTAGAAGATTTATCGATAATTAACACCCACGACACTAGTCAGTATGGCACACAGTTGCATTCGCCCCATAAAATTTTTAAACTGAATTTTCTGGATACTGAACTCTAATAACAGGGACTAGATTTCAATTTCGTATAGCTGATGTATGGAACTATATGTACTCTTATTCTTAACATCTAGTTATAGAGTACAACAATGTTTTTTAAATGATAGTCGCATTAACCCCAAGGCGGGGTGAATGTAACTAATAGTACTCATATTCCACAAAAATGCAAATAATTTCAAAAATTAAGCCTTTTTGTAATGTAATTTAAGTCGAAACTGTACAGTGAAAGGTGTGGAATTAAATAAGTTTATATATATAACCCTCCTAATTAAGTTGGTAAAGATCGTACGCAATAAAATCCGGGCAGAGTAATTGACCTTTTTTGTTTAATAAAGAGACTCAAACCTTTTTACTGTTGACATTTTTAAATTCTACTGAAAATTGTCTATTGAACTGTAATCATTATATTTCTCTTCATACTCATTCACACAAAATGTCTTCGAATTAAGAGAGTAATCGAAAAAAAATTGTGTACGCTCACCTTGAAACTCCAAGTTTGTCGACTAGAGCCATCTCTAAATTGCTGAAAATCCCCAAATCAACTGTTGCCGATGTCATCAAACGATATCGTGAGGAGTTGACCACTCAAAGAAAACAGAGATGTGGTAAAGTTCGTGGCCCAAAGTTTCCCGAAACAGAAAAGAAAGTTATGGCTACTTTTAAAAGAAACCCGAGTATTTCCGTACGAGATGTCGCAAATAGAGTCGGTAAGTCGGCTTCTTATGTACAATCCGTAAAGAAACGAGCCGGTTTGAAGGTTTTTAAAGTACAAACTGCTCCAAATCGAAACGAAAAACAAAATTTCACGGCAAAAACACGAGCTCGAAAACTTTACAATGAAATTTTGACAAAACAGAGTTGTGTGGTCATGGATGACGAAACGTATGTGTTTGCGGATTTTAAACAGTTACCTGGGCGTGAGTATTATACCGGAAAGGACAAAGACAGTGTTCCGGAAGAATATAAGAAAAAAAAGAAGTCTAAATTCCCTAGAAAATACTTGGTTTGGCAAGCGATATGCACATGTGGACGAAAGAGCTCAAATTTCATTTGCACGGGTACTGTCAACAGCGAAATTTACCTTAAAGAGTGCCTCCAGCGACGTCTGTTGCCATTTTTAAAAAGCCACAATAAACCCCCAATCTTTTGGCCGGATTTGGCATCTTGCCACTATTCCAAAACAGTTATGGAATGGTACAACAAAAATGGGGTATTTGTTGTACCACGCGACAGCAATCCGCCAAACTGCCCTGAACTGCGTCCAGTGGAAAGATATTGGGCATTGGTGAAACAGAAGCTTAGAAAAACCAAGAAAGAAGCTGATAATATTGAAAAGTTTAGAAGACAGTGGAATAAAGCATCTAAATCGGTTACAGAAAAGACTGTACAGACCTTAATGCAAGGTGTCAAACGAAAGGTCCGAGAATTTTATCAAAATAGTCCCCAGGAGTCATAAGATTCTTCGATATGACTAGTTAGTAACCAAATAACAAAAAATATATACTGGTAAAACATATACATTTGTAGTTTATTTTTTTTGACAATAATGCTTTGCCCGGATTTTATCGTGTACGATCTTTAATGGTGGACGGAGCCAAAGTAAAAGAAAAAAAATCTCTAGTTGCTTTCGCCTCGGGTGACCTTATCTTTTTTATCAATGTCATATATCTCTACTAATCAGGATAGGTACCTATTTACAAATAAAACATAATAGTACAGTTGGTACATACATGGCTGTTTGTATGACTTGTAACATATATCATTACAAAGATACAAGTGATAATAAAACAATTTTGAAATTTACTTATATGACTTTGGGACAATCTCACCTAGCCAAACTAAGATAAGTAATGTTTTATGGTCACTTTGGTGGTTTTTATGGTGTATCAACTGTAGAGTATTGTTGATAACCATCTGTGGTTCAGTATATGAAGTTTTTTCTCCGGTGAATAAGCTGGGTCACCTTGGCCACGGGACACGGGTTGGTTTATACTATCCTAGAACTAAAATACTTCAATAGTTTCAAGTTTAGTAAGTATGATATGAGGCTGCATTGTTACAGGCAATGTTCATATTGATTATTAATGTCAACTGCTAGAAAAATGGTGAAAATAATCATTGCACGTCATTGTCTTGCCCCTATCTACAAAAGAAACCTATGTCAGAGTTTAAATAATAAATAAACAAAGTAAGGTAACTAAATATATGTATTTTAGACCTCATGGGCTACTCGGCCCTCACACGACTCTGCCCGCGGGCTCAGTTGAGCACTACTGTTTAAGTTAAGGGCGACTCGGACCACTGGGTCAACTCAATCGGACTCAATTAACAACTATCTACCGCTATAGGGTCAACTCAGCCCGCGGGCTCAATTAACCACTATCTACCGCAATAGGGTCAACTCAGCCCGCGGGCTCAATTAACCAACTATCTACCGCTATAGGGCCGACTCCGCCCATTTAAAAAATATTGAAAGATATTGTAGTCTGGTATAGTCGAGTGTAAAAATATAGAGGTGCATAGGCAAATTAAAAACAAAAAAAATGTCCCAATGCTCTCTACCATTTCTTTCTCTCTCTATGCCATTAAAATAAATTAGTTCCACTGAAAATCATTTGTACCATTAAGTAAGTAAATGATTCAACATAATCGCCAATCCTAACGTAAAACTGTCATATGCTACGCTTTTGCTACCTCATAATTTGTATTATACTACTTACTATCTAGAAAGAGATTGCATAACATTCGTAAGTGCTGGCTGGCTTACACTTTCTTCTTAACAGTTATTAATTGCAACAATTAAGATTCTAGATTCATATGTAGCGGTAATGTATTGTACTTTCACGTAATTGACTAATTCACGAACTCACGAAGAAGAAGTTATTATTTTATTTCAATTAAGATGGTTTGTTAAGTTTGTCAGTTTTGTAAATTCCAATATTTTAAATATTTAATTTTTTTTTTCGTTAAGCGGTATGTTTGTGGTAGGGGAGGGCGGGGTTCAATGTGCCGGGGGTAGGTTGTACCGATGAGAATATCTCCAAGAGGAGGAGATAGATTCTGTTGTTGCGTCGAGAAATGCTTTACCCACGCGCACATTCGGCAGCCATTTTAGTTGCGTCAGCGCCGCGGTCTGAGTAGCTCACCGCTACTACGTGCCTTGCCGGTGCCACGTAAGTAAATATTTTCATGTTTATGTTTTTTGGTCTGTTTCTGTCATTTTGCAAACTATTGTTTTAAATTTTGGATAAGGTGCTGACGGTTTATTAAAGAATTGTGAGGATAATGTATAATAACGCTGTGTTCAGCTTGTTTTTTGAAATTGGTCCGTTGGTGATTGTGTTGCTAAGGGGTTAAAAGTGCCTATGGTTAGGGGTACATTGTGCCGCGGCACAAAGAACCCCGTTTGGGGCACAACTAACCCCGTATAAATCTAATTATTATTTGTATTGTTTTTAGGATGAGAGTTTACAAAAGGAAGACAAATAGGGGTACTACTTCCCAAGACTTACTCCAAAAAGCCGCTGACGCTGTTATAAATGACGGCCGAAAATTAAAAACTGTAGCTCGTGAACTGGAAGTATGTTATGCTACATTACAAAGATATGTCAAAAAACTTCGGCTCGGACAAACTCCTACAGTTGGGTATATCCGTAAGTTAGTATTCAATGCTGAAGAAGAGGCGGCATTAGCTTCGTATTTAAAAGATGCTCCACAATTTACTTCGGTCTTTTACCTGAGGAGGTAAAAAAGCTTGCTTATGAATGCGCTTTAAAATTCAACCATCAAAATATTCCCCCTTCGTGGCATAAGAACGGCATGGCTGGTAAAGACTGGTTCACAAATTTCATGGAGAGAAATCCAACTCTTTCTATAAGGACTCCTGAAGCTACAAGCGCAGTAGTGCGACGTCGTTCAATAAGCACAATGTTAGCAATTTTTTCGAAAAATTTGGCAGCGTTCTTGAGAAGTACAGTTTCACCCCTTCGCGAATTTGGGATTTAGACGAGACTACTTATATTCTATTTTTTTTTTAAAGTATTCCTTGGCACTTTAGGTAGGAAGTCATTTATTAAAGAAATAGCTAATAATAATGTATATAAAATAATAGTAATAATTCACATCTCTGGAATCTGCTGCACGGTCAGGCAGGTGACAGTTTAGTTAGAGCTGGGAATGCCAGCTCCGTCGTCGAACCCCAATAGTTTCGCTGCAGGTTTGAATTTGTGACGTGTGCCTCGTATGCACATACTGGTGGCTCGAATTATAGTAATGCATATCCTTGTTCTAAGCCAACCCAGTATCGTACGCAGCGATTTATTCCAGCGGTCCGCGAGGGCTTCGCCTATGTGTTTGACAAAGGAGGTCATCTGTGGTGCGAATACGCCATCGACGGAAGTCACGAGAGGGGTGAAGGTAGCGTGTTTCGCTTCGCAGGCAGCGGAGTATTTTCTTTGTTTTTCAGTCTCAGCAAATTTTAGGACAGAAGTGACATGGCGTGTAATGTAAGAGGGAGCGTCAGTGTCTACGACACGGATATCAAAAAGAGCCTCTCTCTGAGCATTCCATACGCCACTGTAAGATAAGTCGCCGCGTAATCCAAGGTCACCTTCTGTGATTATGGGTTCTATTGTGACGTTGCTCCATGCTTGGTGACATAGTTCAGCAAATAGATCACGAACTTCGTTGTGTCGTCTTGAAATTAGCCCCCCAGTCTTGCAGCAGAGAGCATGGTCGATATTAAATTGGCTGTTGCCACATCCATCACATGAGGGTGGCATTGAGTTTGGGGTTCTGTGATAGCGTATTGCCAGGGCGTCTATGAATTCTTGAGGGGACAAGTCGAGGTTATCTTTCTTCGTTGGTATAGTAGATAGCCAGGTGGAAGACTTTGTTTTCATTTTCAATGCGATTGATCTTTCTATAGCTCTTCTTTTGTTAGGGGGTAATTTGGCCAATATAGTGTCTAAAAGTTCGTTATCGCGAGCTTCTTTCATTGTTCGGCTTTCTTTGCGTGCGTCAATCAGGGATTTATTGTGTTGGGCTAGGTCTACATGTTGTGTCCCGATCAAAGCTGATGAGAGGATTGAACAGCCTTTTTTAGAGGTTTTGTAGCTCAAATTATTCTCGGTGAATGGATTGGATATTGCCAAGCCACCTTTATGTACGGGTAGGGAAAACAGAGCGGCTTCGTCGGCAGTGATGTCGCTACCCATCATAGTTGGCATGAAATTAGCCCGTAGTGCAAGTGTCAGTGGTTCAAAAAGTTCGTTAGAATCAGCGATTACACGTTGTAGGAATGACCATTTGGATTGGGCAGCTTTGGTAAGTGCTGTGTAAGCTGCTTGGGGGGAGTCCTTACAGACATGTGTTAGTTTCTCGATTATTGAAATAAATTGCTTCACTTTGTTTCTTATAAAGTCTTCTTTTCCCTTGCCTATGTAACTACCAAGGAAGGGTGAACCTGTGGCGATGGTAATGTTAGTTCCTTTAAAAATCTGCTGTGCTTTATTTTTGTCTGTTTCAGATACCATAAGGATTGTCTTTTTAGGTTGAGGGAGGTATCCATATGCCTGTCCTATGTTGCAGATCTGTTCCCACCATTTACGAAGGCTTTTGAAGTTTCCCTGGACCGATGAGTCATCAGCGTACCATGTCTGGAGTGTATTCTGTTCTTTTTTTAGTTTATTGATTATGGGTAATGTTGCAAGAGCATATAGTGGCATAGCGAGTGGATCGCCTTGGGTAACGCCTTCTTTGCTATACATTCTTGTGTCTGAGTTTCGAATAACAAGCTCGGCATGGCCGTTATATGTGTTGTACAGGAAACGGGCGCAATGTGGCCAATATATTCGGGCCTGCCACAAAGCAAGCTGCCTATTTACACTATTGAATGCGTTGTTAGCATCAACGAGGAGCATTCCTATTCTGAGCTTGGGTAACATTTCTCTTCAAAAGTGTCATTCATTGCATGTATGGCTCCTTCGATACCAGAGTTGAGGCCACTGCAAAGTTGCCATTGTCCACATGCTTCGGTGACTTCAGATCCTGTTGCCAAGATCATACATTTAGAGAGGATTCTTCTAAGGCATTCCCCGATTCCAATGGGTCTCACGCCTGGGCATTTATCCAGATCTACCAGACGGCTCGACATAAGGGATTGTATTTGTGTCCAAGGTACGTGTTCGTTATTCAATTTCATAGTAAGTTGGGCTATGGCATTTCTTAGGTGCAGGCTCGCATCGCCGAAACGTAAGAGAAAGTCCTTCCAATTTTCGGACGTTGAGCCAGTTGGACCCCCACCACCATGTAGTTTTCTTGCAACTTGCTCGACGTGGTTAAATACTAGTTATGTCGACATCTAATAATGGTGGCATTTCGGGGAAATCCTCGGGCAGGGCAAATAAGTCAGGGTTGGGGTTTGCGGGAGGTGGATGTTTTTCTCTTAGTACGTCGCTGACGGTTTTACAGGTATAATCGATTTCGTCATTACTATTCAGGACTTTGCTTGTATCTTTGGTTAATAGCCAGCTTAGGGCCTCGCGGACTTTGCCACGTTGAATTAGTCTTGTGAATGTTTGTGTTGTTTCGTCGTTATTGTGGTATTTTCGACTATATGTATTTTGAAGAGTTTTGTCAGATTTTATCGATTCTGAGATTAAAATATCAAACTGCTCATCGGCCCACAGTTTGAGGCGGCGGTCAAGTATTCTGCTGATATCTTTGGCCTATTTAATGTTTTTGTCCCTTTGTAGCAATACGGCAGTGTAAATTAGTAATCGTTCTGAGGGATAATTTAGCTTGGTTAGGTGTTCTATTTCATCGGCAAGTGTATGAACGAATTTTCTGCTTGCTGTGCCAAAAGAGATATCGTAAAGTTTTCCATGAAGTGAGCATATGTCGTTCCATCTTTTTTGCCATATACCTGTCCTCGATCCTGTGTTGTTAAGGTAGGGCGACCCATATGCTTCTTCTAGTGGTGATGCAAAAGGCGAGTGTTGAGTGGAGGCTTGTTGATGCGAAGAGGACTGCTCACCATGGGCCGCACGTATGTGACGTTGCAGGCCGTTTCTTTTAAAGGTTTTGGAACAGGTCGGACAGGTTTCTTGATTGCTTGAATTGACTGCGGTCGTATTCATTTCTTCAAAACACAATTTTGTTGGGGGCTTTCAACATGTTGTCATTAGGTATATATGAATGTTGATATTTTTGTTTTACGGTAATTTCGAATGGAGTAAACACTTTCACTATATATTTAGATATTCTGGTGTATTTTAAGGGTGTTTTTGTGTTGTATATTGCAGAGATGTGAATTATTTTAAAGAAATGTATTTGGATTTTCAAAACAGAGGGTGACAGTGGCATGTGTCAAGTTCAAATTATATTATATATAGAATATAATACTACTTATATTCTAAGTAAATGTGTGTTACTAGAAGAAACTTATGTTTATTTTGTTAACTTATCAAAAAATTATTGGTAAATGTTAAGTTTTATGTTCAAACTTTTTAAGTTATGTTTCAAATAGATAAGTTACTATGTTGATCTCATAAAAAGTACAATGTAAAATACGTACAATGTACATACATACATTAATGTAAGTAACAAGTCGTTAACTTTTTGATAAATACACTCGATTATTGTATTAAACCTTTTTTGTTGTTTTAAAACCCAAAAATTCCACTTTAACATAATTTAAATATAAGAGGCACAACTTACCTCATCATCGGCACAACCCGCCCCTTGATGGGGTAAGTTGTGCTCATCTGACTTTTTGTATAACATGGCATATGATTTAATTCATATTGCATATGATAAAAAACAGCCTGTTGTTTCAAAAACTACATTAATTTTCACATAAAATACATCACAAAACATAAATTTTACTTCAATAGTGCAGATGATATCTTGCGTTTTAGTAAAATCGTTACGTTGAACCCCGCTCTCCCCTATATGGTACCTCCCATTGACCTAGAGTCATGTAACTTGGCGAAAAGCAAGGACATGTGGCACAGTCCGACAGTCAGAACGACGGCGGGTATATCTTAATTTTGTATTTTATTACATTTTATAATAGTTACAAAATAGTACATATTTGGTATATTTGTTTTTGGTATCCGTTCTAGAACCCCCGCCATCCTAACTCTCACAAACTAATACATTTATTGTAGTTTTCGTGTAATGAAGTAAAAAATTCCGAGCTCCTTCTCACTGCCTTTCGTACACAGTCGAGGTCAAAAATATCCTTTTCACCTCAGCAGCTCGAACAAGGGTTCATTGCTGTCTAAAAACAGTGAGCAAAATTCGATTTTGCTGCGAGAGTGAGACAAAATGACCTTGAAGTGACCTTGAAATTAGAACGTCAGTTCCACTCCCGGGGTCTAATACAAAATCGAAATGCTTCAGTCTATTAGAGTTGTATTTTTCACGTCATTAGTAAATGGAAAGAGACAGAAATATTTTAATCGTCATTTGATCGTTTACTGAACTTTCAATGTTTCAATAGTAGACCCCTGCAACAGATTCAGAACGAAACGTTCCAAAATACGTAGAAGTATTTTTGCAAACATTATTTATTTAAAATCTATTTTCTAAAAGATGTAAACATAAAAAACTTAAAATAATTTACGTACTTTATTTTAAAATAAAACATGTATAGCCGGAAAAATCATAAGATTATCACGTAAAAAATAATTTATCTCTTTTAAATATATTCTTCCTTGTACTCCTTAAGTGCCTCAACTCTAATTCGGACCGATAAAAATGAAATCGAATGACGGCTAGAGTCAGAACGAAACGTTCAGAATCGCGCACGAGTATGAACTTTTAGTTGTATTTTCTTTAAAATTATTATTTTATTTTAATTATCCTACAATAATTGACATAATTTACTTGTTATATTGTAAAATAAAAACAATAAAGCTAAAAAAACGACAGACGAATAACAATATAAAAAAATAATGCAACATCTTTCGTACCAATATTCTAGTAAGTAGGTAACCGAACGCTCTTTTAAAAACAAATGCGCGGTTCATTGTTCGTTTCTTAAAATATTTTTCACAAGTTTCAACTGTTTGTTCTGTTGTGGTGTAAATTCTAATATTTTTTGTATCTTTGCGAAAACATGAGTGAATCGAGTGACGATGAAGCTGGTTTAAGTCCAGAGGAGCTAAAAGTAACAGTTCAGAATGCTGAATTGAATTTTCTTCCCGATAAATCGCGGGAGAAATACTTGAAAGCCTATGAAAATTTCAACAAATGGAGAATAGAAAAAGGTGCTAAAACTTTTTCAGAGACTGTCCTTTTGTCGTACTTTATCCATCTGTCGGCAACGAAACAACCCTCCACAATGTGGAGCATATTTTCGATGCTAAAAGCTACTATCAAAACACTGAAAGACGTGCACATCGAAAGGTACTCAAAAGTGGTATCATTTTTAAAAAAGTCTGCGTTGGGACACAAATCTAAGAAGTCGAAAACTCTCACAGCGTCCAACGTAGGGAAATTTATAAATGAAGCTCCAGATAATAATTTTCTGGCCGCGAAAGTAAGTACCTACCTATACTTACTATTTGTAGTATTTGAGTTGGCAAGACCGGCTTTGATGAGATTTTATTATTTTGAAGCATCATTCCATGTTTACTTTTTTACTATATTTCTAATAAATAAATTTGTAACTTTGTTGTACAAATCTTAATGTCATTATTTTGTTGCAGGTTATTCTCATAATTGGAATAAATGGAGCGTGTCGCACAAACGAGCTCTTAAATCTCACTGTAAATGCAATAGAAAAGCACTCTGAAACGTTACTGTTAATAAACCTGCCAAACACAAAAACACATATTGATAGGTCCTTTGTTGTACGTGAGGAGTATGTACAATTAGTTGAAACGTATAAATCTTTACGCCCTGCAAATACAAAGACAGACCGTTTTTTTCTGCAATATCATAATGGCAAGTGTACAAGACAGCCTATGGGCGTCAACAAAATAGGTGGGACAACAAGAGAAATTGCTACATATTTGAAACTTGCTGATCCTCCACTATACACTGGGCATTGTTTTCGACGGACATCGGCCACCCTTTTGGCAGATTCCGGAGCAGACCTCACAACGCTGAAGCGTCACGGCGGCTGGAGGTCTAGCACTGTAGCAGAAGGATATATAGAGGATTCGATAGAGAATAAATCCAAAATCTGCCAACGTATAGTGGAAGCCATAAACATAAAAAACACAGACCCTGCATGTCCAGGTAGCTCTAATCCTGATACCCGAAATAAATTCAACATCATACATACCTCAGATTTGAAACACAATAGTAAAGAAAGCAAACCAGAAACATCAAAAGAATACAGAATTGGAGATCGATTAAAGTCAATATTAGAACAACAGACATCAGACCCATGGAGTCGACCGGGCACCTCCAAGGAAAATAATGTTCAAAGCATGTACACAAATTCAAATAGCCCTTCTGAGTCCCCTACTTTTACAGCTACTATAGATCCTGCACAAATAGAAAATTCACCTGCAAAGAAAGAAAAATTAATAAACAGTCAAACACAAATTGCTAACATTAATAAGCCAAATAAAACCATCAATCTTACTATAAATAATTGCAATAATTGTACTTTCAACTTTTAACTTTAAAATTTAACTAGTATCGGCCTTAATTACAAGTTATAAATAACTAAACTTAATTTTTAACTTGTCATAAAAAGATTTACTGAACAAAGCAAAATAAATGAAATAGCTGGTAGCTACATATGTGTGCGTGTGTGTGCCTGTCTGGATTTATTTTATTTTGTTTGGTTCACTTATCATAATTAAATGTTGGTATAGTCATTATTGTACTGAGTAACTAAAAAACTGCTTGATGAACTGTTTTAGGTACTCCGAGTCCTACCCAGGTTGGTGTACAGTCAGCAGCAAAATAACTTTACTAGACCTTTATTATTATTTTTAAGATGATTTTCAGCACCTCACCTGCTTTGCTACTTCTGCTATTGGCTATAATATATAAGTTTAGTTCGGGGCTGTTGACTTCGGGGTAAGATCTGGGTCAAGCATAGTTCAAGTATGTTACTAAACCAGGTCTTAGTCTTAGTGTGGGTTTGAGTCTGGATCTGGGACATGGTCCAAATCTAGGTTATGGTCTGATTGAGGATCTTGGTCCAGACCCGGGTCATGGTCCAGGATCATGGTCCACTTCTTCGTTTTTAGAATTTTAAATGTCATATTCGAGCGCTCGAATCACAAAAATCGCCCCCTGGACTAGGGTAGAAAATAGAAGATACCAAAATTAAAAACTATTCCGTTAGTTACATGAATGTGCCATCTAATCTATATGAGTGATTATTAGTTATTGTTATTAACTTATTTAATGTGTACTTATTCATACTTTTGAATTTACGACGCAAAAAGAGTTATGCATGTACGAGTATGTATATGTCTGCTTCCTGTATGTGCACTCTAGCTCTTAAATGGATGAACTGATTTGAATGAGGTGTTTTTTTGTGTTATTTAAGTAAAAGTTTGTTTTCTATCTATGGTTCTTAGAAATGTCTTCTCAAAATCGGTTTAGCCGACTCTGCGATTATTTAAATTTAAAATGGTTATTGTCTGTAATGTTTTCGTCGACACTGGATATAGTATAATTTTAATAAAAGTGATGTTATTACATTCATGTTGCATTTTATTTCTTATGTCTTTGTTCTCACTGTTGAGGTGAAAAGTTGTATGAGCAACATGAGACCAAAGTTATTTGCATCTCGTGCCTTTGAGTCCCTCACTACGCTCAAGATTCTACTTTAGAATCACTCGCTACGCTCGTGATTCTATTATAGAATCTTTCGCTTGCTCGGGACTCAAAATTAGCACTCGTAACAAAAACGAACTTTGGTCTCTTGTTGCACAAATATCTATTAGAATTAAGTGTTACAAAAATCGGGCTGATTAGACCACATAGCGGTAAACTGGTTTCGACTAAGCCCGTGGGCTGAGTAGACCATATAGCGGTAAACTGGTGTCGAATAAGCCCGTGGGAAGAGTAGACCCCATGGCAAATGAATGGGCCGAGTATCCCCCGACAAAATAAAAGGTGTCAACTAAGTCCCCGGTCTGAGTCGAGTGTGGGCCGAGTTGCCCCCGAAGGCCTCGAAACCTACATGTTCACGATAAATACTCAGATTTAAGTGATTATTGAAAAGTAAAAAATATATATTACAGAACTGGTTGTACTCTGTTTATTGTTCTATCGTGAAAATCATACCTAACTAGAGTAGCTACCCGTGCTGAAACATAAAAACAACCTTAGAAGACCTCTGACAAGACGTAAATTATGAACACACAGATTACATATTCAAGAAAAAATTGTAAATACTATATTGGGTTCATACACAATATCTTTACACAAAAAAACCTGTTTCTACACAATGAAATACTTGAACAGTAAAAAGACCCACTCTTGCATTTATGCAGACAAAAAATAGTGATTGTGATGAGATAACGGAAGAATTTATCATTAAAAAAAATTGTTTAAAACAAAATATAGTCTGGCAAAACATTTCTGTCAGTAGAACAGCGCAGCAAATTTGAAAAATCGCGGATTGGCAACACCTGTCTTTGAATAATTCGATAATTGTGCAGAATTTGTGTTTTATCTGTGGTATGAAACTATTTAAACATAAAAAAGTTAGTTTTGTTTACTTCAATCTTAATGTTTCAGATTGCGTTTTTTATTATTTACTTATTAATGTAATATATTTCACCACTGTTCAATAACGTAATGTACTTACTAAGAAAGCTCAGCTATTAATATAGGTAGTGCACCTTAAATACCTTTTGCAGGTATTTTGCGTGATAAATGTGGCTTTGAGGTTATGCAGAGTTTTGTATTGAATTATCATTTGAAGTTTTTTTCTTTCAGTGTAAATCAGATAACTAAAATGAAAACTGGTGCCAAATGAAGTCCAAGAACATTTGCTGCTCAATATTGTCAAAAGAAAGCGGTAAAAATCAGGTTTAACAAGCAGTACAACAGTACAACAGATCGAGGCAGTATTTCACTCCGGCCCACCGCCTCCAGCTTTACAAGGCACAAGTACGCCCACATATAAAATACTGTTCTCATCTGTGGGCGGGAGCGCCCCAGTACCAACTTCTCCCTCTTGACCGCATCCAACGGAGAGCGACTCGAATTGTCGGCTGCCGGGATTTTAAGGATCGGCTTGACTCCTTGGCACTGCGTAGAGATGTAGCCTCGCTCAGTCTTACGAAACTCTAATACAAAGAAATAATGTATGGAAATCTAGTCTCAGTCCAGCCAACCTAACAAAATAAATAATACACTGGCAACACGAAGGCAGAATAGATGATCAAACGAACTTCTTGAAGTGAAGTTCGATCACTATTATGTGAGTCGCTTCATTCGAAGATATAATAATTAACCAGGTAGTTTCTTTAACTTGCTCGGCAACGTCACACGATATTCAGAGGAAAATAAATACTTTTATTTAAAAAAGTAAGTGTATTGACTTCCTCACTCCCGAACCTAACGAGCTCCAACCGCCATGTTCCATCCTCATTCCTTTGAAGTAAGAAGCAAAACTTGAACATGGGTATACAATAACTCTTAGTTCTTGTGTGACGAAGTCACGGGAGGGAGGGTACTGATTATATCTTCGAATGAAGCGACTCACATAATAGTGATCGAACTTCACTTCAAGAAGTTCGTTTGATCATCTATTATATTTCGTCGCTTCATTCTTCAGATATAATAATTAACCAGGTAGAGTTTTAGAGTTACAAGTTTTGCGCTCCATTGGCGTATATTTAATTATAAGCAGCATTTCTAATCAAATTTATTTATTTATTTTATATAAATGTTTACAACATAATCCTCCCTTAACTCTAATTGTAGACATCAAAATCAATTATTGAAGGTCAATCAGACAATACGACCTAAGCAAACTGCTTTTGCAAACTCATCGTTGACATTTTGCAACGGCCTATCATAAAACTTAGAAAAAGTTTGAGACTTGGCTGTCCATCCAGCGGCTTTGCGGATGACCTCTATGGATACACCGGCGGCCCTCGCGGCTGACGTGGATGCATGTCGCGTGCTGTGCGCGCCAAATCTGGATATGTCCACACCAGCCGCTCCTAGCACCTGCCGTATCCACCGGCCCACGGTTTGACTCGTGGCAGCTCTGTGGGGAGCCTTATATGTCAGTAACAATGCACCCTGATTCCTGGCTCTCTTATTTTGTGTCACCAAAATATAGTCTTTGAGAGTCAGGGCAGGGCAAATGCTTGAGTTATCTCTGAAGTAAGGTATATTCAATATAGGCTGTTCGCGACCAGGCGCAGAGGTTTTTATCAAATCAGGTATTGAGATTTTGATCAAGTTCTCTGTTATATATATATTTTCAATTTTAATAAACGAGAACGTTTGCACTCGGTGAGCCGTACAAATTGCGAGTAAGATCACGAGTTTTTTGGTAAGTTTCTCAAGGGTAAGTTCGATATTAGGGTACCACGTCGATACTAGATCAAGAATTACTTGAGGGTCCCATGTATTAGTATACCTTGGTAAATTAGGTTTTAATCTAAATGCACCCTTGAGTAACCTTTTGATGCGGTCATCAGAGCCAACATCGGGTAGTAAAAGAGCCAACGCAGAGCGATGGCTGTTCAGAGTTCCATAAGAACAGCCTTTATTGAATTCACCGGTCAAGAACGTTAGTATTGACGTTATTGATATATTTATTGGTTCTAAACCATTTTTATTACAAAATTCCCACCAGAGCTTTAAGGATACATTATATTGTTTTATTGTATTCTCTGAAAGAGATGATAAAGTTAATGGGATCGCTTCCGGTGGAATGCCACGACTGAAGAAGGCTGCGCTGATAGCGTCGCGGCAGCCAGGGTAAGGCTGGTGTGTAAGCGGTGGGGACGTCTGCAATGAGATTGTAGTAATACTTTACTAGGGCTGAAATAAATAAGTTCTGACACTAATAGGTTCTGCAACAGTGGGAACCATGGCTGGGATGGCCAGTACGGGAAAACCAAAATACCCGTTGCATTGTCATCGATGATTTTTCGAATGCATTTCAGCAATAGACAAAAAGGTGGAAATGCATAGAAAAATTGTTTACTCCAATCGACCGTAAACGC
Organism: Pammene aurita; assembly: GCA_947086415.1. NCBI lineage: Eukaryota > Metazoa > Arthropoda > Insecta > Lepidoptera > Tortricidae > Pammene > Pammene aurita. The sequence goes on from OX352295.1 coordinate 33,028,231, forward strand.
ATCGACGGCAAAAGCGTCAGGTTCTTGGAACCAAGATACAAATTTGGGGCATTTGGCATTGGATCGAGATGCAAAGATATCTATTTCAGGTTGGCCAAAAAGCTTGACAATGGTTTGGAAAGCATGGTTTGACAACTCCCACTCGGTATCGGGATTGGACTTCCGAGACGCTTCATCGGCTCGGTTGTCTTTTGTATTAACATATGATGCGTATAAAATTATGTTACGCATTTCGCACCATTGCCAAATTTGCCGACTCAAATCGTGTAGATGTGGAAATTGAATTCCACCCATTCGATTAATATAACTGATTGCGGTAGTATTGTCTACTCTCAACAAAATCACACAATCAGATTCGTCGGCTGCAAAACTCTTTAGACCTAAAAAGACTGCCAACATTTCTAGATAGTTGATGTGGTGTTCCCTCTCAGCAGCCTTCCAATTACCACCGGTGGTAACATCTCCACATACAGAACCCCATCCGGTTCTTGACGCATCAGTATAAATTTCTAATTTAAAACTTGACGTCCTCATATGTGACGAAGTTTTGTAAATATTATCTTTCCACCAACCTAAATCGTCCAGGATAGCCACTGGGAGATTTATTTTAGCTTCAAAGTTACCGGCATGTTTTTTAAGACTAAGAAATTTATGCCTTTCTAGCAATTTAGTATACAACCAACCATAGTTGGTAGCAGGGCATGCTGAGATGAGAACACCAATCAACTGAGCGTACTCTCGAATGGTACATCTGGGTAATTTCATGAATTTACCTACTAAGTGGAAAATCCTTTCACGTTTTTCTTGGGGTAAGCCCATAGTTAAATTACGTGAATCAAAGGTGAATCCAAGAAATTTGCACATTTGTGAGGGTTGTAACACACTCTTTTCAATATTTATAATGAAACCCAAACTTTCTAATAACTTAATTGTAGCATTTACATTACTTATGCATTCATCATAGCTATTTCCTATACAACAAATGTCATCTAAGTAAACAACAGATTTAAATCCCTGTTTTCTTAGATGTGTTACAACCTCTTTCATAATTTTAGTGAACACCTTAGGTGCCACGGACAATCCATAAGGCATAGCCGTAAATTCGAATATTTGGGTCTCATTTGAGCCATGAGGCACAAATTGAAAACGGAGGTACCTTCGATCTGCTTCACGTACAGGTATAAGTAAATATGCCTCTTTTAAATCAACCGTGGCTAAATAGCCATTTTGTGGTACAAGCTTAGAAGCAGTTCGATAGTCCTCCATTTTAAAATGGGACTTTGTCACAAACTTATTAAATGATTTTAAGTTTAGTATAAAACGGCTACTGCCATTAGGCTTTGGTACTAAAAATATACTAGAAATATATTGATCATTTCTAAAGCCGCATTTTTTGACGGCTCCCAAGCTAATTAATTTATTAATTGCTATGCCCATTTCTTTTGTATCTTCTGGCGCCAAAACATTTTTAGGTACCAAAGACTGATGCACGTGCTTACTTAACGGTATTTTCAATCCGTGTTTGACCCAAGATAACACAGTAGGGTTATTTGTGACCTTAGTCCAACAATTATAAAATTGTGTTAAACGACCAGCATGTACCTGGGTTACTGGTGTGCTGGTGCTGGCGCTCGCGCCTTGTTCTGCGCTGCTTGCCGTGTCGCGGCGGCTGTGTTGATGTATGGGCGACGCGTCGCCGGCAACGGATTCGTCTTCCGATATCCTCCTCGCCCCCCCCTGTTCGACGAATAACGGGGAGGACCGGCCCAGTTTCCCTGTGAAGTGTAGGTCCGAGGGTTCATCGAATTCGAAGTGCCTGGTTTTGGTCCACTGACAGCCTTTTTTATTTGTTGGCCTTGGCGTTCGATAGCCTTACTGGCCTTTATCTTTTCAGATAGGGTATTACCGAATAGGGATTCATCCCTGTCGGCGTCTTGAATCACATGAAGAAAATTTTTCTCTAAGCTAGGCGTAATTAACTTAATTCTGTCTTTGGTCAAGAAATAATGCGAATCGGAGAGAATTCGGCATCCATCACTCAAGTATTTGAGAGCTTCGACTTTGTTTTCTGTCTTTAAAAGGATATCCATGGCTCGACTTACAGCTGAGATGCCTTGACCGAGTTGCTGTTGGACATTGACATATTTTTTGTCACGGCCACGTACTACCTCCGTTACAGCGGCCGATATCTCGGCGTTAAGCTTTGGCGCTTGTAATAATTTACAATTGTTAGGAACTAAATATTCCTTAAGGAGCTTGTCCTTATTCTCTTTAGCCAAACCTTTCTTTAGAATAGGTAACCATAAATTGGCAAGACTCTCATGTACGCTAGTACCGTATTCAGGCGTGTCGGAGGTAGATTCACCTAGCGCCGCAAGTAGTGTAGGATCCAAAGACAGCTGATCCGAATCAGGAGGCGCGGGCTGTTCGACTGGTGTCGCCGGTACGGCCGGTGTCGCCGGGCCAGGGGCCTCAGTTGGAGGACAAACAGAATGCTCTGTCTGAGCATCTTCGTCAGCAGCACATTGATCATCCATATTTTCAACCACTAGATCTTGATCGATCGGTAAGTCTGTTTGCTGGTCTTGTAGGTAATTATCACCTAAAAAGATGAGCAAAACTTTAGAATCTTTTAATAAGGTTGTTATTACCAACAATTGGCATTGTCTCGCAGACAATGTTGCGGTGAACGTGTATATCTGTTGCAGATTGCACGTACTTTATAGCTTGTTATTTGAAATCAACTCGCAGTTGATCTCGTCACAATTAACTCGCAGTTAACCGTGAAGTGTAGAACTGGCGATTCTATCAATTTTATTTAATGGATGAGTGCATTACATTACATACCTACATACTAGCATTACATTTTTCAAACGAAATCAAGTCGCGCTTGATGTCGTCCGTCACAGTTAACTCGCAGTTAACCGCGACATGATTTTATTCAATAGAGGGTAGGTAATCAACAAAAACAATACCGCGTTAAGCTAGGTATTTAAATTTATAAGTATTCGAGTCTTACCTTGCTCATTGGCATCCGACCCACTTGTTGACGATCTCACAGATCGAATTCTACGACGTTTGTTTGTAGCATCACTTTTAACTTCTAAATCTTGAAGTTTCCGTTTGTAACGTTCGATTTTTTCACGAGTACTACGCTTAGGCTTCGGCATTTTTGCGAAGGTGTGCCCGTTGCCACGCACGAAAAAGGAATGAGGATGGAACATGGCGGTTGGAGCTCGTTAGGTTCGGGAGTGAGGAAGTCAATACACTTACTTTTTTAAATAAAAGTATTTATTTTCCTCTGAATATCGTGTGACGTTGCCGAGCAAGTTAAAGAAACTACCTGGTTAATTATTATATCTGAAGAATGAAGCGACGAAATATAATTGTCAAATACGCGTGAATACGTCAATTTTTAAAACTAAACCGTGAAATGAAAATATTGTGATTCCATGGTGTTTTACTTGTTTTCTGTTATTCTGTTTTCTCTATCTGAACAGTGCGTCGAGTTGAGCAATTAAGTTCCTCCGTAGTGTTTCGGTTGTGTGATATCGTTGCCTTTTCTTATTCTCAAAAACAAAAGACGTCGAGTTGAAGCAGTGTGCTCCTCCGTCCGCTGTTTTAGAGTAAGATTATTGAGATAGAGACTCATTATGGGTGGTAAGAGCAGAATTTGTGAAATTTGTGGCGTTAGAGAACGACACAGGCCGGGATTCTTTGCCAATTTCCCGATTGATGAACAAAGGTATGTATCTATAACTTGTAAAATTGTCATTGTACGGTTTGCAAAACGTAAATAACTATATGCTCATAATAATGTATATAATAGTTAGAACATAGATACCTATAAAGTTGACTCTGGTATTCATACATTTATCAGTTATTGCAACTGCCTGCCTGCTTTACAAGTAATAACACTAATAATAAATAACATAGCGTTACTAGTGTGTCCCTCATTATTGTGATTTTGTGAAATTAATAATGCATACCCCCTAAATATATTTCGTTTACCCGAAAATACTCTACAAAAAATTTTAGGTCATTCCTGTAACCCGTGCCGACTTATCCGATTTTCCCAAACAAAGTATGAAAATGACCAAAATTTATTTTATGTTATTCATTATTTTCATATCATCAGTGCATCCTACTCCTGTAGAAACGTTTTTATGAAAAAAAAAATAGAGTATCTTGCTGTTAGACAAATCCCATCCAATACATAAATGTGAAAGAATGCCAAGTTCGTAAACAGTTTCGCTAATAAAATAAATGAGATTTAACTGGAAACCAAGTTTTGTAAAAGCTCCTTAAATTACTATTGCTGTCATACATAACGTTTTTCAATTGCTTAAAATGATTTGCTGTGTTATTTCCTACTTAATAGTGTGACTTGGCAAGTTTTATCTTTTTCAAATAACTCTACTTGATTGATCTTAACATAGAAATAATCTCTTATTTATACAATAGTATCTTAACTTCAACACACATCATTGAATACTTGGAATTTATCTATTTGTAATAACGGGACTTGACCGCGTATATATTTCTATAAATTACCTTCGACGTTTCGAAGGTAATTTTTAGAAATATATACGCGGTTGAGTCCCGTTATTACAAATAGATATGAGTAAAAACCGTGAAAGTTTAAATCAGTGTATTTGGAATTTCTCAAAATTGCAATATAAGGGACACCCTACTTTATACCTTGCAAATCCCCGATGATAAAAATGGAAACAACTGCACTGAAAACAACAGTACTGTAATTATTGAATCTGCTCACCAAATTTCACAAGTATCAGTTAGTAATGCGGAGAACAGCTGGATATATGAAAGGATTTGTATACTAGCTGACAAAAGGGCTTGCGCACAATTAATAGTAAATAATGAGGTGCGCTGTTGGGAAGTATCTTCTTCTTCTTTCCCTAAGCCTTATCCCATTATCTGGGGTCGACTCTCCTTGTGTCTTTTCCATTGTTCTCTTTGTTTAGCTACGGTGTTTTCTACTCTTATCTCCTTCAGACCCTTGGGAAGTATCAATCCCATGTAAGTACCTGAGCCATCCCGGGGGTGTACTGATAGTTGAGTGGGACAATGACTTCTGCGCCTGGCTTGCCCTAGCCTGCCGTCCGTAATAACCACAAGAAAATATTATTCTTCCTGAAAACACAAAAACGACTCAACTAATAATAATATTTTCATCACCTGAGCAGCTCGAACTAGGGGTTCTTGAGTACTTAAAAACAGTGAGCAAAATTCAATGTTGCTGCGAACGTGAGACAAAATGTCCTTGAAATGTCCGCAGTAAAAAGAAAGAAAAAGTAATATTTCAAATCAAAACTAATCACAAGATTTTACTAGTTTACTAGTTTTTAGTCAAAGTGCTTTATACTACTTACAATGTTTTTGTGTTTAAATCTGTATTCTGTATGAGTATCTGTAATTGTATCTGTAGTTGTATATGTATCTGTGTTTTTATTCTTATTGGGTAGAAGTCAGTGGAAGTTAAAAAAATCATTTAAATTTTTTGCTATGTTCTCACTGCTGAGGTGAAAAGTTTTATGAGCAAAAGTTTAAAGTCTCATGTTGAGACCAAAGTTATTTGCATCTCATGCCTTTGAGTCCCTCACTACGCTCAAGATCTCGCTATGCTCGTGATTATTGTATTCGTGAATCTTTCGCTTGCTCGGGACTCAAAATTAGCACTGGGCACAAAAACGAACTTTGCTCTCTTGTTGCACAAATATCAAATTTTTAAATCATAAATCCTCTTTTACCATATTTATTTGTCATACATATTGCATGATATCCAGTCAGTATCAAATAGATATTATAGTAACAGCCAAAGTAGCAAAATGTAATATACTAGCTTCTGCTCTTTATTTTGTCTGTGTAGAATGTTGATAAAATTTATCCTTTGTCCTTCTCAGGTTCTTAGACTATATCTATAACAACTATTAACTAGCTATCTAATTAACTTTGAAATTATAGTCTATTAACTTTGTAACAATTTATGGCTCGACTTGGTTTTTTAATTCTCATTTTTTTTTATTTTTTTTTTATACCACGACGGTGGCAAACAAGCATACGGCCCGCCTGATGGTAAGCAGCTACCGTAACCTATGGACGCCTGCAACTCCAAAGGCGTCACATGCGCGTTGCCGAACCTTTACAAAAAGGAGGATTCACTGTGTTGACGACTAAAGGAACAAGAAGGTCCCTCATCGTCAACACACTGGGTCCTCTTTGAGCTCTTTTTTGCAGGTGTAAAACTTGGGTTCAAATTGTTGGTAAAGAAGATTTAGTGCATATACCAATTGAAAAACTTCACCAAGTACGTTTTGTTTGTGGAGATCACTTCAAATCAAAAGACTTTAACAAAAAAGGCAATCGCCTGAAAAAAAGGGCTTACCCAAAGCTGCTGCTTTCTGCACAACCGTTGAATGACCATCAATTAAAAGATTTTCCTCAACATGTTGCAAGCAAAGGTATGTGTAAACAAACTGTGAAAAAATGAACCTTTTTCTTAATAAAATAATTCAACTACTTATCCTTTAAAATCTAACCTAGATTGGAGAGCAAAAGCTTGTTGTAACTGTTTACTTTTGTGCTCGTTTTTTCTCAAGTGTATTATTTGAAAAGTATTCAATACAACTTTCTTATATTTCAGTTTCAGCTCCTACACCTATGGATGACTGTACTGCAACACCTGCAATTGCCTCATCATCCAAAATGCAGAATATGGCGGCCACAACCCAAAATATAATAAGTAAGCACTTTAAAATAAATTTATTGCGCTAGGCTGGCTAGGCATTTTAAAATAAATTCATTGACACATTTATTTAATGCTGCAACAGAACACGAAGGAATCTTGCAAGTTCATGTCGCTTGTAATGGTTTTAATTTTTTAGGGTTCCATAGTCATATAGTCAACTAGGAACCATTATAGTTTCGCCATGTCCGTCTGTCCGTCCCCGACTTTGTTCAGTGATGGTTAGTACTAGCAAACTGAAATTTGGTATGAGTAGAGTAGGTATGTGTTTTACTCACGCCGACAAAGTTTTTTATTTTTTTTATTTTATACCACGACGGTGGCAAACTAGCATACGGCCCGCCTGATGGTAAGCAGCTACCGTAACCTATGGACGCCTGCAACTCCAAAAGAGTCACATGCGCGTTGCCGCCCCTTTACAAAAAGGAGGAGCTAAAGGAACAAGAGGGTCCCCTTATCTTCAACACACTGGGTCCTATTTGAGCTCTTTGGCAACCTTACTCACCAGCAGGAACACAACACTATGAGTAGGGTCTAGTGCTATTTGGCTGTGGTTTTCTGTAAGGTGGAGGTACTTCCCCAGTCGGGCTCTCCTCCAGATTTGAGCGAGATGACATTCGCTGAACGTGCCCTACTACACTTAGCGAGATTAAGTTTTGGTAAATAGAGAATTTGGTACTATGCGTATTACAAGTTGGTAAGTATCGTAGTTGGTGTTTTGCGAGTTTGTCACTTTACGAACTTGGTAGTTTGCCAAATTGGAGTTATGCGTATTTGGATATATGCGAGCGTTGGCACTTTGCGAATTTGCTACTATGCTGCTGAAAGCCCGGGTCCAGTGGTAAAACATTATTAAAAAAACCGACTACAAAAGGGAGGCCGGTGAAAGATCCATTCATCCATCCGTCCGTCCATCTGTATGTCACAGGCATTTTATTTGAAATTTATAAGACGTATTTTGATGAAATGCCTTTTGATATTAGTTTTTTTGATAGTAGGTACGGAACCCTCCATTATACGTGGTCCGACACGCACTTGGCTGGTTTTTATTTCTGACAATATGTAAAATTTTCATTTCAAAGTTGGACCATACCTACATAACCTACAAACATCTGGGTTGTATATAAAAAAAATATTTTTATCAAATCTAATATAGGAATAACGCTATCCCTTTGACTTGCTCGATTCAATAACGTAATAGAGCAGTAAATTCTGCAATAACGTTTAGTATGCAAAATAAAAATGGGTCGATAAGTAGAAATCTCTGTTTTATAGTCTGCTTGAGGTGTTAAGTGTACTGGATTTCATGTTTTGTAATCATTCAGCTTCAGCACCAATCCCCATGGAAGAAGAGGTCCCTGTCGCGGCTGCATGTAGCACAACGCCGCCAGCAATAGTCAAAGGTATCACTTTTTAATTACTCAAAATGAGCTACTATACATTTTACAACGGCCTCCTAGCCTAGTTGGTAGTGACCCTGCCTACGACGCATGAGGTCGCAGGTTCGAATCCTGGTCAGGGCATTTATTTGTGTGTTTATCACGGACACAACTTCCTGAATTATGGATGTTTTCTATGCATGCAAGTCCTGTACAATGTAACAAGAAATGAAACTGCAGAGCGCTATTGTAATATCAAATTTCAAAATATTTGACATCACCTAAGTCACCTCAACTCAATTAACTGTCAAAATTGTAAATCAGCCAAATACATATCATATAAGCCATTCAAAACAAGAAAAAAATTTTTAACCCCTGCCCAAGAGATGGCGCCACAATCATGTACACAGCGAATAGGTACTACTAAACACTTAAAAAAAAGACTAGGTCCCACAGTCTTAATTTAAGCTCAATAAAGCTTGTGTTTTGGTTACTAGGCGACGACATTACATAACAATTTATACATAGATAAATATGTAAATACCTAGTTGAAAATGTCCCTAACCCGAGAATATCTGAGTACTTACTTCAATTAACCATAATATTTTTATTGAATGCTTGTTTTGATGTATTTCAGGTTCAGCGGCAAGCCGCGTAGATAAAGTGGCTCCAGTATTACCTTCAGGTAGCAAAACGCCTCTTGCGACATCCACAAAGCAAAATGTAATTGGTAAGTATTTGATATTTTTCTTATCAACATATTAATACATACCTCATACTAATAGGTGGCCAGTTACTGGCGATTTACCCAAGTAGATATCGAATTTTATGTCGTACATAAGGTCTAAAAATGTATTGATATGAACCGGAAAGCACATATAGGGTAAATCGCCAGTAACTGGCCACCTCATACTAATAATAAACTCTGTTCACCTATAAACAGAATTCTTTTTAGTATAAGGTTTTAATTACTACATCATCTTGCTAGTGTTGATAGAGAAACAAAATGGAACCATAACTCCATTTACTATTGTCACGGTTAGGATCTGGACTACTAACTAGTGAGAGAGAAATAAATAATCACAGATAGGAGTACGTGCAAATATTTTTATATTTAAAATTGAAACAATTCTTTTAAGTTTAAAAGTAGACACAATTGGAGAAAAGCCACGGGTCGATATTAATTTTAGATTCACACACTATAGTCCCGTTTACTTTGCGGTTAGGTACTCTCGCCTGGAATTGCCATCGATGGTGTGCGCGGGCGCTGAAACTGTGGCCGACTGTACTTATGGCTACCCGGTGTTTTTTTTAACAAAAGGGGTGTCTTCCGACCGGTGAGAGTAGCGTTGGTGCTAGGTGTGGCTGCGGTGGATCTTCCACGTAAAATCAGCAGCCCGAACTTTGGACCCCAATTTGGGGTTGTTTCACACTCACGTTTAGCATATTAATATTCTAAATCACTTTGAGGAACGTACAGGGACGACACAATAATATAATTCGGTTACGAAATTGTTTTTTTTTTAAATGACCACGTATGAGCGACCGAGAGGATACGTGACGTGCGTTCTAGCTCAAAGAAAGATCGGGAGTCGTCGGGAGGGCGATGCGCCAATGCAACTGACCGTATGGCAAACAATAGAACTCGTTATCGCGAGCGCTAAAATGTTGCATGTGAGATCGATTCGGAGCGCTAAGGTGGCGCCGATGAATACATGTTGCATTCTTTATGTTTTATACATTTTTTTATGTGAATAGTAGTTTGTAGAATTGGATTTAAGTGGTATTTATATTTATTATTATTGTTTTCTTAATAATTAATTAAATTAAATTAAATAAACGTTTATTTCAGGCTATTGCCCATATCGTTGTTAGTAAACACAGAATTCATGTTAGTAGATACAATACAAATTTACAATTTTCTTAACTTAAATTTTATACCAAGACGGTGGCAAACAAGCATACGGCCCGCCTGATGATAAGCAGCTACCGTAGCCTATAGACTCCTGCAACTCCAGAGGTGTAACATGCGCGTTGCCGACCCTTTACAAAAAAGAGGATTCACTATGTTGACGGCTAAAGGAACAAGAGGGTCCCTCGTCGTCAACACACTGGGTCCTCTTTGAGCTCTTTGGCAACCTTACTTACCAGCAGGAACACAACACTATGAGTAGGGTCTAGTGCTATTTGGCACAAGCAATTACATTTATGTTAGCAATATATATTATTTTTATACAAAATCAATCTTCTGTTGTAACATAGATAACCGCTGTCATGTACGAAAGTGGAAAAATGAAAAATAAGCGAAACGTCGAATAGCAGCAAGCCCTATGAACTTACACACACATTGAAAAGTGTAGATGTGCCGTGCACACATTGACACTCAAATGAGTTTTGTAGTATGACGTGTCCCTCCGTGGTTATGGCAATTTCACTTTTCTCATCTAAAGATGATTGATTGAGTTAAAACTTAAGCTTTTATTTAACTTGCCCTGTTAGCATGTATCTATGTTTATATTAATTACTCGTACTTACATATATTTAAATCTTGGAAGCAAAATTTGACCCACTTCCCGGTTTACGATTAAGCCGAAATTTTGCATAAAGCCCGACAACTTTTGGGCCCTCGCCAAGTTGCGGAATTTCGGTGGTACTAAATGTACTAATTTATTTTACTGGCAAAGAGTACTTTTGACAACACACATCGAAAGTCATCGAATGTCACCAATATAAACAAGAAGAATAGGACTCGCAATTATAAATTTCATTTCATTTCATAAACTATTTACCACAAAAATGGCAATAAAGATTGCCAAAGATGCAAGAAAAATTATATTGAATACAATAAAATATTTACATCAGAAAAAAGGACAAAGGATTGCGTAGCATTCCAGTAAACAATATTTTGATGTTAGGCGTTGACATGACTGGCGCTGAAATTTTATTGTGTGTTGTTTCGACTATACATGATGTACCCGCACATTGCCATATGTAAGCTGTTTGTAGCGACACTTTCTTAAGGCCAAACAGAAAGTGTCAGTGTGAGTAACAGAAAGTTATCAGGCTTTGACATTGAATATTGCATTGTCAAAGCCTGATAACTTTCTGTTTGGCCTTGAGAAAGTGTCGCTACAAACAGCTTACATATGGCAATGTGCGGGTACATCATGTATAGTCGAAAAAACACACAATAAAATGTCAGTGCCAGTCATGATGACATGGAGCTGATTTGATGATGGAGACACGAGGTGGCCATGGGAATGTGATAAAATAGACGGAGAGCTGGCCACGTCAGATATGACACAATAATGAGAGCAACGTAACCCCTCTAGTTAGTTTGCTATACTATGCTTATTTCAAAAACCGGACATCTGGCAGCTGTAAAGTGGTGGAGGTCAAAGAATGCAAATAACTTGAAGAAAACAAATCCTAGAGTTCTGGGTTTGATGCAATATTATGGGAAATTATGTAATTAATTAGATTATATCATATCCAGAAGTTTCTTTTCGGAGAAAGTAGTGCCAAATGATGTATAATGCAATTTTTACTTAGTCGCCTACTGTTTTGTTGTTTTCGCAATAATAGACAATGGTTTTTAATCTAATGTTAAAATATAGGCCCTGTGCTCTATAAATAACACAACTTTGGCAATTTTTACCTATTTTTGTATTATTTTTTCAACTTAAAAACTTTGTTGGTCTGTCACTCTGACCTCCACCCATTAAAAGCTGCCAGATGCCCGGATCTAGCAATAAGGACGGTAAAGCAGTCTAACTAGACAGGTTTCATTGCTCTCATTATTGTGTCATATCTGACGTGGCTAGCTCTTAGACCAAAACAACGCAAACGAATTATGTTTGTAGTTGTTAGAATTGTATCGATGAGTATTAGTTGCCTGTGGAAAGTGGTATATACTGGGAAATGCACCAGGGAAACGCTTTGGAAGGGTGGCTTATGAAACGCACTTAACTTAAGACTCACATATTTATTACTGTGTCTACCAGTAGGCCACAGAAAACCAAAACACCTATATTAACATACATACATATATAGCAGAAGGAAAAAAACAGTCAGCGATAAAAGCTTGTACAGTCGCCATCAAATATGTCGAAGCGGCATTTGACAAATATCTGAATAATGCCTCTATTATCAAGGCGATAAAGTGCATGTTCAGACATTTTTCAGTACCTTGGCCGTTCCGATATATTTAATGGCGACTGTACCAAAAATGAAATATATCCCAAAAACGTATTTACTATAGGTTTGTGCATACATTATTTGTAGTCTCCTCGTCATTCTCTTCCCTTGCTAACTAAACCAAATGATTCATAAATTTCAGCTCCGTCGCCCACTCCGATGAAGAAAAAACAGGCCTCCAGGCAACCAATAATGGGTAAGAACTACTCTGGCACTGCCAATTCACAAAGTTGCTGTGCCAGAGCATAGCATTTATTTTTTAAGGGTAACGTAGTTAACAAAGAACCCTTATAGTTTCGCCATGTCCGTCTGTCCGTCCGCGGCCTAGCTCAGTGATCATTAATACTAGATAGCTGAAACTTGGTATGAGTGAGTGTGTATTATTCTCGCCAACAAAGTGAAAAATATTTGATTTGGTGACATGATCGGTTGAGCCGTTTTTGAGTTTTTGCAAAAAGTCTACCCTTATTAGTAAAAGTGCTGCAAAGGCTGCCTTTTACTTGTTATAAGCAGAATATCACCTAATAGCCCCTGTTAAAGGTAGCCTATTACACAGGCACAGGTATTTAGTACAGGTGGGTAACTACGGAATCCTTCACTGAGCATGACCCGACATGCTCTTGGCTGGTTTGGTCTTACATCTACCCCTAACCACAGCAATGCACTGCTTCAACTTTCATAAAGTAAAGCAGCCTAAGTCAATAGTCAATATATTGGGGTTAAGGCCGAATTGCAATAAAATCATTAAATGTACTTTAAATGGTTAAATGATAAATGTATTTATATTTATTCATTGTGCTATATTTATATGGTGCATATTTTCATGAAATTATCTAAGGAAGATAATACATATTTTGCAATATGTAAATGTACCTATGTATGTTTTTTTAATACCACGACGGTGGCAAACAAGCACACAGCCCACCCTTTCATATAAAGGAGGATTCTCTTTGTTGACGGCTAAAGGGACAATAGGGTCTTCCATCGTCAAACACTGCATCCTCTTTGAACTCTCTGGCAACCTTACTCATCGGCAGGAACACAACACTATGCTATGAGTATGGTCTAGTGCTATTTGGCTGTGGTTTTCTGTAAAATGGAGGTACTTCCCCAGAGGGGTTTTGCTCCGATTTGAGGGAGATGACATTCGCTGAACGTACCCAACACACTTAACGAGATGTTATTCGTAGTGCCTATACCTCTCTTTTTGGATGTAGTTTAAGGACATACCCGTATCCTAGTAGGTTTTCACTCAGTACAAAAGTGAAAATCTATCCGTGGTCAAAAATTCACAACTTTTTTCCATGCGCACAATTTCAAGCTATGCATATGCTCTGCTATGTATAAACTCTTTATTCAAATCAAATAATTTATTTGTCAGAATTTTGTACAAAATAAACAAGTATCAATTAAACAAACCGATAAAGAAAAGCAGTATAAAGGCGAACTCATCCCTTTAAGGGATCTCTTCCAGCTAACCTTTGACTAGTTGAGAACTGAAAGCGAATGGCAGACAAATACAGCCCTATGTATAACAGACTACAGGATAGTCATTTAAATAATATATAAGTATAAGTAATAGAGAATTCAAATCCGTAATAGTTTATATTATAAGTACTTATGTACTTTTAAGGTTGACTGGTAGAGAATGCCTACTGGCATTAAGTCCGCCCTTTGTACATCAAGTTTTTCTTTTGTGCAGTAAAGTTTAAATAAATAAATATATTAAATATAGCAACAAACAAGACTGCGATTGCCAATGTGAGAGGAAACTCATTCCACAGCAATATTCTGTGACTGCATTGCGCGCAAAATAAACGCTTTTATGGCGCTGAAAGTAAGATTTTGTCTTAAAAATATATTTTTAGGGTTCCGTACCTCGAAAGGAAAAAACGGAACCCTTATAGGATCACTTTGTTGTCCGTCCGTCCGTCCGTCTGTCAAGACCCTTTTTCTCAGGAACGCGTGAAGGTATCAAGCTGAAATTTATATCAAATACTCAGGTCTTGGAGTCCCTTTGAGCTGTGAAAAAATCAAGCTTCTAAGCCAACGCAATCAAGAGATACGGCCGTTTATGCCGCTAATTTCCGCAAATTTTCGAAACTCCCAAGGGAATCAAAACCTACAGAGTACTTCCCGTGAACTCAGAATCTTGAAATTTGGTACGAAGCAACGTCTTATAGCACAGATAAAGAAAAAATTGCGAAAACCGTAAATTTTTAGTTACATCATATAATAAAAATATTTTTAATAATTTCTAAGTTACTATCCCTATATACCTACAGGTTTGTACGGAACCCTCGGCGCGCGAGTCCGACTCGCACTTGGCCGGTTTTTTAAATTTATTTATGGTCTAGGGGCAGGGTGTTTAACATGCGCGCCATGGCACACGTACGTTTAATTTTCAGTTATACTATATGCAAAATTACAATAGGGAACGCAAAACTCTGCGTAGGGGGCGGCACTAGCACAAACATACCGCCAAACACGAAAATCGAAATTTTGTTATCTGTCTCTCTAACACTCATGCATGTTCGATCGATAGAGTGGTTTACAATATGTGCTAGTGCGGCAGTCTGGCGGCAGAATATTCCAGTAATACCCCCTATTATAAAAAGATTGATAAGTTGCACGTCCCTATATCTACTCCTATATCCGTTCAGCTAGCTATATCTCATTATCAGTGATCGGAATAGGTAGTGCCATTTCACGGGAACTCGGTGCGTAAGCTTAGTATGGACATAGCTTTTAACCCCGGGATTTCATATGAAAAATTTTAAGTTTATGTTTAGTTCAGAAATGTTATAAATGTGTGATTTTTTTTTTGGTTACTATATGTAGAATATGGCATCGACAAAATATAAAGTAGATACACTAACTTTGACATCCATGCAAACAAAGAAAATAAGCACGTCTTATCAGTTATCTTTTTGCATTTGCATGTTGTTTTTCTAAGTGCATTCTTAAATTATCTTTACCTGCTTCGACCTTGAGATAACTTTCTATTGCTTACCTCTATGAAGAGCTCGGGGCAGGGTGGGACAATAGCAACAGATGCCAATATTTGTCATGCTATCTCTTTTTAGATGAAAGATAATGTTTTAAACAAGGCAAGTAAGTATTTTAAGATTACTTATGTTCTTCTGTTCGTTAAGTTCGCACGTATTACTCATGGTTGGTTCAATTCGACTTTGGCTTGTTTACCGGACTTTGTGATCGATCATCTTATTGTGACGACGTTGGCTATCCCTAATTGGACTCTGATTTACTTGTGATTGGACTAAGTGGAACTTCTTATCTAGCTAAACATGCCTCGGCGAGCTAAGGAAGAAACTATTCTGAGTTGGATTGAATCCTATCACGACTTAGAGTTTGATTCAACAAGACATTTAATACATTGTACTAAATGTGACGTTAATATTGGATGCAGAAAGAGTACATTGAAGCGACACATCGAAGGACCTGTACACAAAGGATTACATCACCAACCAAATGAAAGTTTTTACTTTGATCTGATCGAGTTCCTCATACTTTGCAATATCCCATGGGTTCAAATCGAAAATCCAGCATTCACAACCTTCTTCCAGAAGTATTTTTGCTGCACTTGTACAAATCAGCCTCTACGGACTCTACCCAGTGAATCGGCAATAAGAAAAGTATACCTGGACAAGTTTTATCAAGCCAGAATAGCAGCTATACGCAGTGAAGTGGCAAATAAAAAGATTTGGATTTCGTTAGATGAAACGACAGACTTTCTAGGCAGATACGTGGTCCATTTCTTGGTGAAACCTTTGGATGCAACCGTTTCTCATAAAACTTATTTAATGGCGTGTAAAGTGCTCACGGTAGTGAATGGGGAGACTATTGCTAAGTTTGTTACAGACTGCTTAGAAAAAATGTGGGGAGAAGACTATGAAAATCAACTCGATAATGTGCTTCTCTTATGTACTGACAGCGTTGCGTATATGTTGAAGGCGGGGCAAATTTTAAAAAGTGTGTTACCGAATATGAAACACGTTACATGCTTAGCTCATGCTCTGCATCGTGTGGCAGAGCAAATAAGATGTCAATATCCGGACGTAGACACCCTGATAGCTAACTTGAAAAAAGTATTTTTAAAGTCTCCTAGTAGAGTGCAACTGTTAAAGGAAATTTATCCAAATTTGCCTTTACCTCCTAAGCCAGTAATTACAAGGTGGGGTACTTGGCTCGCTGCAGTATCTTACTACGTGAAGTATTTCACTGAAATAAATACGGTTTTGTCAAGATTAAGAACATCAGATGCCGTTTCAATTAAAAAGGCTGAAAAAGTGCTGGAAAAACCCAACATAAAAAAAGAATTAGATTATATCCACGAAAATTTTAATATAATAGAGGTGGCCTTAACTCGTTTACAGGAACGAAATATGTCAATGGTCGATGCCTTAATCGATTTTGATCAAGTTAGGATGGTAATCAATTGGTCTAATAGTTTACCCATAGTAAACAAATTTGAAGCGGTTATGGCTCGAAACCCGGATTTAGATACTATAAGAGAATACGCAGGAGATATTTCAAAAGAAACCGCATCTGAACATATTTCCTTTTACAAATTTGCCCCGCTGACATCAGTAGAGGTTGAAAGATCGTTTTCCACATATAAATGGATATTAGACGTCAAGAGAAATAGACTGACAGTTGAGAACATTGAAAAAATAATCGTTTGCTATTACAATTTTAAAGAAAGCAAGGAATAAACGATGTAAAATAAAATCTGTAAAGTTTGACTGGAAGGGATCACTTATTGCTGATAAGACGCTTATTCTTTACCTCTATTTTTGTGTATAATTTATTGTATTGTATAATTTTAATTTGTATAGTAAAAAATAACGAATGTTTTAATAACGTTGATTTAATACATATGTGTACTAATGTTGATGTTTGACGATTTATTTTATGATTGTAATTTGTAACTGTTAAAAGTTATGTTGAATAAATAATTGACGTATTTATAATGACAATTTTTTTTTATTTTGCATCTTCTTAATTTAGGTCAATAATATTCACTGTGAAAAAATACGAGTCCCGAAATCCCAAGGCTTATCCATGTTATGTTTAATGTTTAAGGTCATTCACCCGAAATGGCACTACCTATTCCGATCACTGCTCATTATAACTTCGTTCCATTTTATAAATATGATATTTTTCTTTTTTGCACTTTTGGATAAGTCTAAAGAAAAATTGATTCGACAACTGCAAAAAGTGAAATCAACCGTTAGGTCTTTGAAGCGGAATGCAAACCTCATAGACCGCCTCCAGCGCCGGATCTAGAACTTTTTCGAGGCGGGGCAAAATCTGAAAAATGCCGCCCCCCACCCCTGCATATATTTGATATGTATTCTATGTTTTCCTTAATTATTAACTATCATATAATTTTGACCAACAGACGCCTACTACTAGTCATATATAGGCCTAACTATTAACGGAAAGAACGCCACAACGACCGGTCTATCGTTGCTCTTTATGTGTTAAGCCTTTTTTTCGAATACTTATAATTAGGCGAACTTATTTATACGGCAAATACGGAAAAAAAATCGCTCTATCTAAACCTTTTCTGCGCCCCCGTGCGTCGTAGTTATATGGACCGGGCGGCCACAGTATGATCACTTACTTCATCGAGGAGCAATTTGGAACCTTATTAATCGAAAAGTAAAAGTTTAATATGTCACAAATCACTTGGTCGGACAGACCTCAGCCTGGTCCGTTCAGTTTTCGGACACTTTTTGTGGTGCAATTTTTGGGGTGGCTTTACCTCATCGAGTAGCAGGATGAAACTAACCTCATTTGATAGCTAAAGTGATGCACTTTCAATATTTCTTGGTCGGACAGCCCTCCGCCTGGTCCGTTCCATTTTTGGACACTCTTAATGGCGCAATTTTTGGGGGCTTTTTCCATCTGTAGCCGAAATTTACGGCCCTATATTAATAAAATTTGGTGTGTGAGTGGCTTTTATGACTCGCCATATGTTGGAGCATAAGAATTATTTTTAAAAACATTTTTTAAGGGGGCACTCCATACATGTAACTATTGTAACGATTGAATAAAACAAAAACAAATGCCGAAAAAACATGTTCTGATATGAAGTCCCGTACGTTTTTAAAAATAAGTTTAAGGTTACTAAATGTGTTTAGTTATACAATTAATATTTAGGAGGATATTTACTATAAAATATTAAAAATAAAAATGTTTTAAAATTAATTCTTATGCTGCAATATATGGCGAGTTATAAAAGCCACTCACACACCAAATGTTATTAATATAGGGCCGTAAATTTCGGCTTCAGACTGAAAGCGCCCCAAAAATGGCACCACTAAAAGTCCCAAAAAATATTGAAAGAGCATCACTTTGGCTATCAAATGAGGATGGCTTCATCCTGCTACCCTGATGAGGTAAAAACACGAAACGAAACGGACCCAGGCTGAGGGCTGTCCGACCAAGTGATTTGTGACCTATTAAACTTTTATTTTCGATAAACAAGTCCAAGTTCCAAAATGCTCCTCGATGAGGTAACTGATCATACTGTGGCCGCCCGGTCCATTACGCGGATTAAGTGTAGTGAGCGTTCCTATAAATACGTGCAACTGCATACGATCATACAAGTTACGCATCAAACAGTAAAAGTTGCTTTTCACCACTCCACCTCGAAAACGCACTCTTTATTATCCCTTGAAAACGGATGGGGGGAAACGTATATTATCCACATGTGGAGAAAGTAATTAGTTTTGACTTGCTTTTTCACGTTATCTGGCAGGATGGGGTTTAAAGAGATGATTTTCAATTATATAATTTTGAAAGCATTCATTTGGCTTCGATTTTTTATAACTTATATTTTTCCTGAGGTGGTGTGGTGAAAATTTTCCATATTTTCCACATCCATGAATTTTCCATATTTTTTGGCCCAGGGTTAAAAAAAACAGAGGACGGTACGCTTTTAAATTTCGAAGCTATTATTTACGTAACTATTGATCTTATCCAATACTTGATTTAGAAGACCCCTATTTTTAAAAGACCAAACTATATTGTAAGTACTATATTTTTTAATTTTTTTCAATAAATTACTGAGAAATATATTACTAAGATTTCAAAGATTTCACAAGATACGATAAAATACTTACCTAGTAAGAGTACTTCATGAGTAGGAGAGATTGGTGAGCTGGTTTTTGAACAGATTTTTTGACAGAAACAGGTGTTTTGTAGATGTTTGAAATAACACATGGCCCTGAGAGATACCGATGAAGGAGTTACCAAATATACCTTCATCTTTTTCACACGCACGCTAAGGGCGCGTGTAGACGATGCCGCCCCCGCGCCGCCGCCGCTACTGCTACTGCGGGTATCATGTACACGATACCGCCGCCACGCCGTCCTCGCGCCGCCGCCGTACCTCTGCGCTGTGTATACGATATGCGTAAAGACCGCTACCGCGCCGCCGCCGCGGGCTTTTGTTTCTCGCAAACACAGCGCAGTGGGGCAGCGGGCGGTGGCGAGCTTTACGCGTGTCGTATACACAGCGCAGAGGTACGGCGGCGGCAGCGTGGTGGCGGGCTTTACGCGTCTCGTATACAGAGCGCAGAGACGCTGTAGCGGCGCGGGGGCGGCATCGTCGACACGCGCCCTAATCGCCCTCAAGTGAGAGCGCGTTTCATTTCCCGCGGGCGAGCGTGATTGTTGACCTGCGCCTACGCGCCCCGCGAATGTACACCTGTCTCAGTGGTCCAGGTTGCGTTGATGATGAGACATGTATTCGTCTGTCAGAAAGTTTGAATTTGCCGCCCCCAAAATTTGCCGCCCGGGGCATGGGCCCCGGTCTGCCCCCCCCTAGATCCGGCTCTGACCGCCTCGAATCGCCAATGGTTAAGGAAATTGTGGAATTGGCGATAAAAAATCAAAAACGAAAACCCAAAGGCCGTCGCTGGACTAGGAAATACAAGATAGCGTGTTTATCGATATTGAAGAGATCACCCAAGGCTTACAACTATTTGCGGCACTTGGTACCGCTACCGAGTGTAAAACTCTTCAAAATATTTTAAGAAAGGTTCCCATGGACACCGGAATCAATCAAAAAGTGTTAGAACACTTAAAAAAAATAGCACCTTCTTACGGCGGTGACAGATACTGCTGTCTACTGTTCGACGTCGAGTCCGACTCGCACTTGGCCGGTTTTTTAAATTTATTTATGGTCTAGGGGCAGGGTGTTTAACATGCGCGCCATGGCACACGTACGTTTAATTTTCAGTTATACTATATGCAAAATTACAATAGGGAACGCAAAACTCTGCGTAGGGGGCGGCACTAGCACAAACATACCGCCAAACACGAAAATCGAAATTTTGTTATCTGTCTCTCTAACACTCATGCATGTTCGATCGATAGAGTGGTTTACAATATGTGCTAGTGCGGCAGTCTGGCGGCAGAATATTCCAGTAATACCCCCTATTATAAAAAGATTGATAAGTTGCACGTCCCTATATCTACTCCTATATCCGTTCAGCTAGCTATATCTCATTATCAGTGATCGGAATAGGTAGTGCCATTTCACGGGAACTCGGTGCGTAAGCTTAGTATGGACATAGCTTTTAACCCCGGGATTTCATATGAAAAATTTTAAGTTTATGTTTAGTTCAGAAATGTTATAAATGTGTGATTTTTTTTTTGGTTACTATATGTAGAATATGGCATCGACAAAATATAAAGTAGATACACTAACTTTGACATCCATGCAAACAAAGAAAATAAGCACGTCTTATCAGTTATCTTTTTGCATTTGCATGTTGTTTTTCTAAGTGCATTCTTAAATTATCTTTACCTGCTTCGACCTTGAGATAACTTTCTATTGCTTACCTCTATGAAGAGCTCGGGGCAGGGTGGGACAATAGCAACAGATGCCAATATTTGTCATGCTATCTCTTTTTAGATGAAAGATAATGTTTTAAACAAGGCAAGTAAGTATTTTAAGATTACTTATGTTCTTCTGTTCGTTAAGTTCGCACGTATTACTCATGGTTGGTTCAATTCGACTTTGGCTTGTTTACCGGACTTTGTGATCGATCATCTTATTGTGACGACGTTGGCTATCCCTAATTGGACTCTGATTTACTTGTGATTGGACTAAGTGGAACTTCTTATCTAGCTAAACATGCCTCGGCGAGCTAAGGAAGAAACTATTCTGAGTTGGATTGAATCCTATCACGACTTAGAGTTTGATTCAACAAGACATTTAATACATTGTACTAAATGTGACGTTAATATTGGATGCAGAAAGAGTACATTGAAGCGACACATCGAAGGACCTGTACACAAAGGATTACATCACCAACCAAATGAAAGTTTTTACTTTGATCTGATCGAGTTCCTCATACTTTGCAATATCCCATGGGTTCAAATCGAAAATCCAGCATTCACAACCTTCTTCCAGAAGTATTTTTGCTGCACTTGTACAAATCAGCCTCTACGGACTCTACCCAGTGAATCGGCAATAAGAAAAGTATACCTGGACAAGTTTTATCAAGCCAGAATAGCAGCTATACGCAGTGAAGTGGCAAATAAAAAGATTTGGATTTCGTTAGATGAAACGACAGACTTTCTAGGCAGATACGTGGTCCATTTCTTGGTGAAACCTTTGGATGCAACCGTTTCTCATAAAACTTATTTAATGGCGTGTAAAGTGCTCACGGTAGTGAATGGGGAGACTATTGCTAAGTTTGTTACAGACTGCTTAGAAAAAATGTGGGGAGAAGACTATGAAAATCAACTCGATAATGTGCTTCTCTTATGTACTGACAGCGTTGCGTATATGTTGAAGGCGGGGCAAATTTTAAAAAGTGTGTTACCGAATATGAAACACGTTACATGCTTAGCTCATGCTCTGCATCGTGTGGCAGAGCAAATAAGATGTCAATATCCGGACGTAGACACCCTGATAGCTAACTTGAAAAAAGTATTTTTAAAGTCTCCTAGTAGAGTGCAACTGTTAAAGGAAATTTATCCAAATTTGCCTTTACCTCCTAAGCCAGTAATTACAAGGTGGGGTACTTGGCTCGCTGCAGTATCTTACTACGTGAAGTATTTCACTGAAATAAATACGGTTTTGTCAAGATTAAGAACATCAGATGCCGTTTCAATTAAAAAGGCTGAAAAAGTGCTGGAAAAACCCAACATAAAAAAAGAATTAGATTATATCCACGAAAATTTTAATATAATAGAGGTGGCCTTAACTCGTTTACAGGAACGAAATATGTCAATGGTCGATGCCTTAATCGATTTTGATCAAGTTAGGATGGTAATCAATTGGTCTAATAGTTTACCCATAGTAAACAAATTTGAAGCGGTTATGGCTCGAAACCCGGATTTAGATACTATAAGAGAATACGCAGGAGATATTTCAAAAGAAACCGCATCTGAACATATTTCCTTTTACAAATTTGCCCCGCTGACATCAGTAGAGGTTGAAAGATCGTTTTCCACATATAAATGGATATTAGACGTCAAGAGAAATAGACTGACAGTTGAGAACATTGAAAAAATAATCGTTTGCTATTACAATTTTAAAGAAAGCAAGGAATAAACGATGTAAAATAAAATCTGTAAAGTTTGACTGGAAGGGATCACTTATTGCTGATAAGACGCTTATTCTTTACCTCTATTTTTGTGTATAATTTATTGTATTGTATAATTTTAATTTGTATAGTAAAAAATAACGAATGTTTTAATAACGTTGATTTAATACATATGTGTACTAATGTTGATGTTTGACGATTTATTTTATGATTGTAATTTGTAACTGTTAAAAGTTATGTTGAATAAATAATTGACGTATTTATAATGACAATTTTTTTTTATTTTGCATCTTCTTAATTTAGGTCAATAATATTCACTGTGAAAAAATACGAGTCCCGAAATCCCAAGGCTTATCCATGTTATGTTTAATGTTTAAGGTCATTCACCCGAAATGGCACTACCTATTCCGATCACTGCTCATTATAACTTCGTTCCATTTTATAAATATGATATTTTTCTTTTTTGCACTTTTGGATAAGTCTAAAGAAAAATTGATTCGACAACTGCAAAAAGTGAAATCAACCGTTAGGTCTTTGAAGCGGAATGCAAACCTCATAGACCGCCTCCAGCGCCGGATCTAGAACTTTTTCGAGGCGGGGCAAAATCTGAAAAATGCCGCCCCCCACCCCTGCATATATTTGATATGTATTCTATGTTTTCCTTAATTATTAACTATCATATAATTTTGACCAACAGACGCCTACTACTAGTCATATATAGGCCTAACTATTAACGGAAAGAACGCCACAACGACCGGTCTATCGTTGCTCTTTATGTGTTAAGCCTTTTTTTCGAATACTTATAATTAGGCGAACTTATTTATACGGCAAATACGGAAAAAAAATCGCTCTATCTAAACCTTTTCTGCGCCCCCGTGCGTCGTAGTTATATGGACCGGGCGGCCACAGTATGATCACTTACTTCATCGAGGAGCAATTTGGAACCTTATTAATCGAAAAGTAAAAGTTTAATATGTCACAAATCACTTGGTCGGACAGACCTCAGCCTGGTCCGTTCAGTTTTCGGACACTTTTTGTGGTGCAATTTTTGGGGTGGCTTTACCTCATCGAGTAGCAGGATGAAACTAACCTCATTTGATAGCTAAAGTGATGCACTTTCAATATTTCTTGGTCGGACAGCCCTCCGCCTGGTCCGTTCCATTTTTGGACACTCTTAATGGCGCAATTTTTGGGGGCTTTTTCCATCTGTAGCCGAAATTTACGGCCCTATATTAATAAAATTTGGTGTGTGAGTGGCTTTTATGACTCGCCATATGTTGGAGCATAAGAATTATTTTTAAAAACATTTTTTAAGGGGGCACTCCATACATGTAACTATTGTAACGATTGAATAAAACAAAAACAAATGCCGAAAAAACATGTTCTGATATGAAGTCCCGTACGTTTTTAAAAATAAGTTTAAGGTTACTAAATGTGTTTAGTTATACAATTAATATTTAGGAGGATATTTACTATAAAATATTAAAAATAAAAATGTTTTAAAATTAATTCTTATGCTGCAATATATGGCGAGTTATAAAAGCCACTCACACACCAAATGTTATTAATATAGGGCCGTAAATTTCGGCTTCAGACTGAAAGCGCCCCAAAAATGGCACCACTAAAAGTCCCAAAAAATATTGAAAGAGCATCACTTTGGCTATCAAATGAGGATGGCTTCATCCTGCTACCCTGATGAGGTAAAAACACGAAACGAAACGGACCCAGGCTGAGGGCTGTCCGACCAAGTGATTTGTGACCTATTAAACTTTTATTTTCGATAAACAAGTCCAAGTTCCAAAATGCTCCTCGATGAGGTAACTGATCATACTGTGGCCGCCCGGTCCATTACGCGGATTAAGTGTAGTGAGCGTTCCTATAAATACGTGCAACTGCATACGATCATACAAGTTACGCATCAAACAGTAAAAGTTGCTTTTCACCACTCCACCTCGAAAACGCACTCTTTATTATCCCTTGAAAACGGATGGGGGGAAACGTATATTATCCACATGTGGAGAAAGTAATTAGTTTTGACTTGCTTTTTCACGTTATCTGGCAGGATGGAGTTTAAAGAGATGATTTTCAATTATATAATTTTGAAAGCATTCATTTGGCTTCGATTTTTTATAACTTATATTTTTCCTGAGGTGGTGTGGTGAAAATTTTCCATATTTTCCACATCCATGAATTTTCCATATTTTTTGGCCCAGGGTTAAAAAAAACAGAGGACGGTACGCTTTTAAATTTCGAAGCTATTATTTACGTAACTATTGATCTTATCCAATACTTGATTTAGAAGACCCCTATTTTTAAAAGACCAAACTATATTGTAAGTACTATATTTTTTAATTTTTTTCAATAAATTACTGAGAAATATATTACTAAGATTTCAAAGATTTCACAAGATACGATAAAATACTTACCTAGTAAGAGTACTTCATGAGTAGGAGAGATTGGTGAGCTGGTTTTTGAACAGATTTTTTGACAGAAACAGGTGTTTTGTAGATGTTTGAAATAACACATGGCCCTGAGAGATACCGATGAAGGAGTTACCAAATATACCTTCATCTTTTTCACACGCACGCTAAGGGCGCGTGTAGACGATGCCGCCCCCGCGCCGCCGCCGCTACTGCTACTGCGGGTATCATGTACACGATACCGCCGCCACGCCGTCCTCGCGCCGCCGCCGTACCTCTGCGCTGTGTATACGATATGCGTAAAGACCGCTACCGCGCCGCCGCCGCGGGCTTTTGTTTCTCGCAAACACAGCGCAGTGGGGCAGCGGGCGGTGGCGAGCTTTACGCGTGTCGTATACACAGCGCAGAGGTACGGCGGCGGCAGCGTGGTGGCGGGCTTTACGCGTCTCGTATACAGAGCGCAGAGACGCTGTAGCGGCGCGGGGGCGGCATCGTCGACACGCGCCCTAATCGCCCTCAAGTGAGAGCGCGTTTCATTTCCCGCGGGCGAGCGTGATTGTTGACCTGCGCCTACGCGCCCCGCGAATGTACACCTGTCTCAGTGGTCCAGGTTGCGTTGATGATGAGACATGTATTCGTCTGTCAGAAAGTTTGAATTTGCCGCCCCCAAAATTTGCCGCCCGGGGCATGGGCCCCGGTCTGCCCCCCCCTAGATCCGGCTCTGACCGCCTCGAATCGCCAATGGTTAAGGAAATTGTGGAATTGGCGATAAAAAATCAAAAACGAAAACCCAAAGGCCGTCGCTGGACTAGGAAATACAAGATAGCGTGTTTATCGATATTGAAGAGATCACCCAAGGCTTACAACTATTTGCGGCACTTGGTACCGCTACCGAGTGTAAAACTCTTCAAAATATTTTAAGAAAGGTTCCCATGGACACCGGAATCAATCAAAAAGTGTTAGAACACTTAAAAAAAATAGCACCTTCTTACGGCGGTGACAGATACTGCTGTCTACTGTTCGACGAGATGGCAATAAAGCCAAGATTGCATTATAATGTCGCCAAAGATCACGTAGAGGGATATGTTGACATGGGTACTAACCAAAGAACATCCGAGTTGGCAAATCATGCCCTAGTTTTTATGTTACAAGGCATAAGAAAAAAATTTAAACAGCCGTTAGCTTTTTATTTTGTAAAGGGTACAGTGTCTTCGGCTAAATTGGCAACTATCATAAAAGAAGTGATTACAGCTGTAAATACAACAGGGTTCAAAGTGAAGGCTACAGTTTGCGATCAGGGCCCAACTAATATAGGCGCTCTGAATATATTAAAAAACGCTTCACCTAAGGAACACGGCCCCCAAATAAAAAACGATTTCGTCGTAGACGGACGAAAAATATATATAATTTATGATGTCCCACATTTATTCAAGTCCATCAGAAATAATTTTCTAAATAATGGGATCCTTCATTGGGATGGTAAAAAGGCTAACTGGGAACATTTAATGCTGGTACATCAACACAACAATAGCTTGGTGTACCTGAGCAGAGTGACTGAAAATCACGTCAAACCGAAATATAGAGCGAGAATGAAGGTCAAATACGCTGCTCAAGCATTAAGTAACACAGTTTCGTCTGTACTCAAACTCATGGGGCGGTGTTCGGAATACTCGCGAGAACAACAGCAACAGCTGACCGAAAGTGGAGATGTCATACACGATCTGGATCGCCTCTTTGACTTCACGAATGGTCCCTCTGGACCTAAAGACATTATCAAAGGTCAGAGGGAAAATGTATCTCTCAAGACAGATCACTTGAAAGTGAGGGCGGACTACAGAAAAAAAATTGAAAAACTTGCGTTTTTTAAACCGAACGGCGCCCAGGCGAAAAATGTGAGGTGCGTTCTGGGATTCCTAACTACCCTTTGCTCCTTCAGAGATTTATGGGGAGAAATGAAACTCCTCGGGTTTAACTATTTACGGCAGCATAGCCCTACTAATAGAAACCCCACTGTTTCATCTTTTATGGCTGCCGTGAAGTCAATAATAATAACGGGCATGAGTGCACCTCACAGCAGAGGATTCAACTGTGAACAGGATGCAGGCGAGCTACTCACGGACCTCCAAAAATTTGTTTTTGATCAAGAGGAGGAAGGAAACGAAAAGGAAAAAGAATCCAATGAAAATAAAAACATTGAAAACATGGAAGATGAAGTCGGTGTGATGCTGAGCATACCCGAAGATGAAACAGACGAAATGGAAACGAACCTTGTAAACATAGAAGGGGTCAACCCATTGTTTACATGAGCGGGTGGTTGGCTATGCGTGTAATTAAGTCCAAAATACGAGCATGTAATGAATGTAAGAACAATTTAATAGAAGAAAATCCGGGTAATAACGATGTATTTTCATACATAAAACTACGTGAATGGTGGACAGATAAGACCTCTCTGACCTATCCCACTATTGCACTGTGCAACTATGTTCAAAAATGTGTTAACATTTTTGAAAAAGACGTCATGCCCGTGCACCACCGCGATAATATTAAACAATCGATAATAACCATATATTTGGCAACTACGGACTCGTCATTCATCAAATGTGAATTGCACCGCAACAAAATGATTGAAGAAATATCCTTCCGCCTGGCTGTTCTTTTAGTACGTAGGCAATGTCAAAGAATTAACGAAATAGTATCTGCACAAGAAGAAGAAATTGCAGACAAGGTTAAAGTGGCACAGCAACAAGGCATTGCTAAATAGATGCATGTGTATAAGGCGAAAAACAATAATGATACTTGAACAATTAATATTTTCAACCGACTTCAAGATTTCGAAGAACGTTCTCAATTCGTCGGGATCTTTATTTTTGCTATTTTTTTTATGTATGTTTACCGATTATTCAAAGACGGCTGGACTGATTTGGAAAATTATTTTTTGACTGTGAAGTATACTCTTTCAAACAAAAAAATAATTTTCCAAATCGGTCCAACCGTCTTCGAATAATCGGTGAACATACATAAAAATAAAAAAATAGCAAAAAAACAAATAAAGATCCCGACGAATTGATAACATCCTCCTTCGAAATTTTGAAGTCGGTTGAAAATAGGCAGTCGGCCTTAGAGGCACGCGTCCGTACGCGGCGCTCGTCCAAGCGGAACAGAAGGACTAGAAGGAGCGGCGCGGCCCGCTCCCATAGATAAAAACATCGATTCCGTAATCGATTGACTAGTCTAAAGCGCGTACCGCCAGTGGGCGCTGATTTGCATGAACAATATGTTTATACACATAACCATTGTGTTAGGAAATAAAATATCAATTGAAACGATTAAAGTATTAAATGTTGATTAATGTTCTATTATTTCATAAATGTAGATAAATAAGCGAGAGCTGATGGTACTCATGTAATTGTCTGTTTTAATGACCTATACTTTTAATTAGTCGCTATCAGATATATCGGAGCGGCCAGGGTGGTCACAAATATCTGAACAACTCCTCTATTGTCAAGGCCATAAAGTGCATGTTCAGATATTTTTGAGTACATTGGCCGCTCCGATATATTTGATGGTGACTGTACAATGTAATGACGTGTCACAACATATCCGAAGTCAAAAGATTTTTGAAGTATTTCTCAGCTCTCACTTAGTTATCGAACTTCTGAAACCTGAAATCCTTAACCAACTAGGGCTACGCGTCCGTGCAATAAATTTATCGATATCGATAAAAGCATTTTAAATAATGGGCATCACTATTATCGAATTTTTACATCACTACACGGAAAGAAAAAATTCTAACAATACTACCAGAACGATTAGTAAAATAGATTTATTAAAACGGACACTACAATCTTGTAAGGAAAACTACTCTATTTTTAGGTTTACTATATCTTGAATTCAATAGAACTATTCAAACATTAATATGCACTAAAGAGTTCTGTTTAAATTATATACACGAGAAGTCTAGTTTTTTTTACAATTCATTGAATAAACGTTACAATAATTATATTTACAAGAATATTCTTGTTATGCTAAAAAATTAAAAGTTCTCTTTACAATGTTAATCGTAGTGATTACAATCAAACTATACTTGTCGTAACTTTTTTAATAGTTGGCGTTACTTTGTAGTTCTTGTAAAAAAATACAAAAATATTCTTGTAATGTATACTCAACAAACAGTTCTGTTTAAAAATATTAAGTTTGTATAAATATGTGTGCATAGCACTCGACACAACGCAGTCGCAGAGCGCTTTACTGTTTGTATCGTAGTGAATGCTATCGCAGTATAGTTGATATGACTGTTTCATAAGTTGGTGTTACTTTGCAGCTCTTGTAAAGAAATGACAATAATATTTTCGTAATGTATACTGGTGAACAAATAGTTCTGTCTACAAAATATTTAGTTAGTATAACTATGTGTTTCGTTTGTGTAACGAAACGCCATGTCGGAACGCTTTAAGTACCATTTTGTATCGTAGTGAATGCTAGTTGATATAGCGGGCGTTACTTTGCGGTTCTTGTAAAAAAATAACAACAATATTTTCGTAATACATACCGAACAAATAATTCTATTCAAAAGAATTAAGTTCATATAAATAAATGTTTCGCTTGTGTAACGAAACGCAATGTCAATGTCAGCGCGCGCGGCGTTGCTCCGCTCAGGTTCCGGTCGGCGGACATTATCGACACGATAGTGATTGTGCGTGGATCATACACTAGACATTAAAAGATTTTTATTTGAATGGCTATTGTCCGACAGTGTCAAGGTACGGTTTTACGTTTCAAATAATAAAATAAATATTTTCACTTCAACCGATTCATGTCGCCCATTGAAGATGGACGACAAGAATCATCACTAGGTAGGGTAAACCACCCTAATATCGGCCCCGTCAACGTTTTTCTGACTTCAACTACACATAATATGTAAACCAGTTAAATTTCGTGTCATGTAATTTTTTTTCCTAGTGTGATATTTAATTGGCTTTCTTTTTGTTACATAATATTAAAAAATAACTTCGTCACATAATTATTATGATTTATTTTATCAAGCCACACCGCTTTTCCCTAACATCGGCCCACGTGTGCCTAAATCCGGCCAGATTTTTGCCTTATATCGGCATATGCAAACAGGATGGTGACACACTGGTTCCAATCAGTGGACAAAATTGGAGATTCAAATTAAAAAATGTGCGCCGTAAATACAATTGTTTATTTTTACGCTGTATATAAATCAGTCTTGAAAAATTCTTGGTATTATTGAGATAAAAAAAATAATGTCAACAAAGTAATGTTTCTTAAAAAAATCAACAAGAAAATAGCTTTACATTATTAATACAGAACACTAAGAAATAATATAGAATAATATAATTTTAAAATCAGCAACAAATAACCGGCTTTATATTCTAAAATGATTGAGATCAACAAAAATACGCATTAAAATTATAGGTACGCAGCATATGTTTAAATTATCGATTTTCATAGGAACAAAATATGTCCCCTCTAAACCCAGGGGCCTCCTTTGATTTTCAGACTTTTTTTACCACACTGAACTACACTGGACAAATTTAGAGGAATGAAAAAAATAGTTTTCTACGCTATTTACTGTCACAGGTACCAGGTATAAAAACCAAATAAAAGAAATTAAAAAAAGATTTTGAATGTTTTTATTCTAGAATCTACATTTTAATTTTTTTATGCAATTCTCAGAAGTTAAAGCGTTTACTGACGAAAATTAACGATGAATAAAACAGCTTTAATCATCAAACATTATTTTGTCTTTCCTCTAAATTTGTTCCCGAGTGTATAAGGTCTACAAAATAAAGTATCTAAAATCAACAAGAAAACAACTTCCAACATTAGAATCATACTATACAACAAAAATAGTGCTTCCAATATCTAAAGGTTACACTTTATACATAGAATAGCAAAAAAAATAATAATTTAATAATCAACAACAAATAACTGGTTTCGTAGTTAAAAATTATTGAAATCGACAACGCAAAAATAAAATTGTAACAAAATATGTATCTGAAACGAACAAGAAAACAACTTCAAACATTAGAATTATACTATACAATAAACAGTGTTGTTTGTAAATAAATGGGATTTATGATTGATTTTGAAGTTAATCAAAGTAAAGTAAGTAGGTACCTATATAAATAGTGCTTCTGATATTAAAAGCAATATACAGTTTATACAAGGAATGGCAAAAATTATAAAAATTTACAACAACAAAAATAACCGGTTTCTTATTACAAATTATTGTAGATCAACAAATATACACATAAAAATCAACAAGAAAACCACTTCTAATATATATCTTCTAATATATATATACATGATAGATATATATATATATAAATAGACAGATAGATAACATGTACGGAATGGCAACAATTATATAATTAAAAAATCAATCAATCAAAGGTTTCGCGTATTAAAATGGATCGACACCCTAAAACTATACTGGTATTTTTTTTAATTTCAGATCAACAACAATTAATAAACACGTAAAAACTAGAACTTACAAAATTATACTTGGTATAGGTTACGACTTTTATAGGAACTTTCAGATCAACAACAATTAATAAACACGTAAAAACTAGAACTTAAAAAATTATACTTGGTATAGGTTACGACTTTTATAGGAACTGAATGTACAGTCTGTTTTCCTCCATCTGATTTCTCGACTTTTTACCACACTATACAATCAACTGAATAATATGTAAGAAATCACCAAGAAAATGATTTCGTACACTTAATAAATTACAATAAAAGTACACTTAAAAATCAACAAGTGTGCTTTAAACATAGAAAAAATATTTACTTATCACATATGAATTCGACAATGATGGCACGTAAAATCTTCCTTTGCAACGTCATTATAAGCTCTTCCACGCTCAGTAGTGCATCCTAGATGAAACCATTTAGGGCAAATATCACAGCCAATGTTCTTCAGTTCGTCTTCCTCTACATCGCTTACCAACTCTTCTTCACATGCTGCGCATAAAACTTTTTCTTTGACTATGTCTTCTCTCACAGGCGGGACTAATATAACCTCCGGGAGTTCTTCATCGTCAGATGATCTTTGTTCGATTTGAATACTTTTTCTTGTGACTTTTTTCTTCCGTTTTGTTTTCTCCTTACTTTTTTCCAACTTTTTTCTGGCGTTTTCCATTTTTTTTGTTCCATTTTTTGCTTTCTTTCTTCACGCTGTTTTACCTTATTTTCTTTCTCATCATCTTTTTCTTTTGTAAATTGTCTCCATTTTTCCGATGATATAGCCAATGGCATTGGTTCTCCCTTCAATTTCCTTTTGTGTGAAAAATTTAAACTTTTAGGAGCAAATAAATGGTTTTTGAATGCTGGTGACACAGTGTTTCTAGAAGTTGGAGTAGAGGGTTTAGAGCGATGTTTAACAGTTGGGGAGGAACCAGTGAATATTTGTGTGGACGGTGAATTTTTACTATCTGATCTTACACTCAAAGATGGAGAAGCCGGAAGAGAGAAATCGAAATCTGAAGCAACATCAATATTATCTAATAGATTGCTACTTATTGAAATCATCGATTCACCTCTTGGGGTGCTTATTTCAAATTTGCATTTTCCAATGCAGCATTGGCAATTATGGGAACCCAGCAGCGGTATATTCGTTGGTGCTAAGTTGACATTTTCATTCATAAGGTGTTCGTTTTTGCGTTCGATCGAACGATGGTCTTTGTTAATGTTATTAGCATCTAACTCAGCTTCGATGTAAATTGCGTCTTCAATGGCTGGTGTTATTATATTACTATGGCGGAGGGTCTTGACCGTAAGATTCTGTGGTTTTTCACTATATTTCTTATCAACAGGTTTGCTATGGATGTCTGCGGTAACACATATGACTTCTGCCGGAATATCCGGTGAACTTGACCGGTTGGGCGCATTTAATTTCATAAGTGGGCTGCCAGATTCCAGTGGTAGAACCAAGACTGGTTCGTCAAATGCGTCTGTATTTTTCAAATGTGGAATTGCGGGCAAGACATTAATAGTTTCTAGATTAGGAATCGGAGACCAATTTCTATTTGCTGTCACCAATGTTCCATCATCATTAACAATGAATAGCTCAACTTTTGAACTATTCTCAGATATCACATTGTCGACGGGATCGGAAGTATTCAATGATTTTTTCTTTTTCATTTTCTGGTTCGTGTCATTCATTCCAGGGTGTTTTCGTTTTCTAGTCTGGCTGGTATTTAGTCCGTCTTTTTTATCCCTTACAATTTTTTCCAGCAAGTTGGGATCTATACCGGAGTCACTCAATTCAGTTTTGCATACATTGATGACCTTTATGGTTGTTGCCAATTCGTTATCTGAAATGCCCGTATTTTCTGTAATTTCTGTAATGTCCAATTCATTTAATCTTTCGATTGTGTTTTTTATGCACTTTGTATAATCCACGGCGTCGGCATTGAAAGGATAGAGTCCACATCTGCGGAATCCATTCACAATGGTTTGTGCTGTAACAGCTTTTAAAGCGTCTTCCAGCAACGGGCAGAATGTGATTTTGGTGAGCTTTTTCGAATAGTTGTTGCTACATTCTTGCCATTCTTTCACTGTTTTCTTCCATTGTAGTTTTAATGGCCTGAACACACTTACATCAGCAGGCTGCATTATGTGTGTGGTGTTGGGTGGAAGTGCGTACAGAATGATTCCATTATTTTGACAAAATTGGCTCAAATCCTTTGTCAGATGTGATTTGTGACCGTCGACAAAAAGCAACACGGGTTTACAAATTCGATTACTTTCCAGCCAATCATTGAAACCATTGGCGATATATTCGAAGAATAGTCCAGCCTTCATCCACCCGCTATCGGATACACCGATAAACCACGATGATGGTGCACTATCTGTAATATCCTTGGGCGGTTTTTTGACGTACGGAAAAATCACTACAGGTGGCAGGGTCTCGCCACTAGCAGATACTACTAGCAGTACTGTGATTGTTTCTTTTTCATTTCCTTTTTTTAATTCATAGATGTTCTTCCACCCTTTAGGACCTATAACTTTGCCCGATTTAGGACAAATACTAAAACTTGTTTCATCCCCGTTAAAAATCCGTTTTGGGTCTTCCAATACCTCGAGCATATCGATCTCCCTTAAATATGTTTCCAGGTCACGAAACCACTTCCTCAAATACTCTTCGGTGACCACAGCTCTAGCTGTACCAATAGCCTCTGGGGCTCTTTCACTTAAACATGGGTGTCGATTGATAAACCCATTATACCACTTGACCCCTGGTCTTCCGTTTTTAAATGTATTAGGTCTGCCGTCATCAGCAATTATTTTTTCCACAGTATTTATAAGGTCTGTACGTTTTCGCGGAAAACCACATTTCGCAAGGTTTATTAGCCAATTAACTAATGCTTGCTCCTCGACTTGATTCAGCACTGTTTCTCTACCGATAGATAATTTGTCTTCTTCTACCCGTCCATGTAATCGGTCCTGGAGAGTCGCCCGGGGAATATGATACAGTCGGGAAGCTGCTCTGACGCTCAAGGTATTATCTTTTACGAAATTGATAGCTTCGTTGATCTTTGACCTATCATATTTGAGGCGTGTACGTTTGTGCGATTTTTGCTGGGGCTGATGATCACCCATCGTCACATCTGTATACCTAGCAAAATATTGAAATTAGTCGTAATAATAGAGGAAATATACTTCTATGAATACTGGTTAGTTTGAGGAACTACGTCGCGGTTGAAATTCAAACTGATTTTACTGGGGGGAGATTTTTTATGAAACAGGATACAACGCGGGCGAAGCCGCGAGCGGCATCTTGTCTTTAATAAATATACAATTGTTTGTTCTTAGTAGGTACCTAATTCAAGGTAAGGGACGGATCGGCAAGCGCAGCGTTACGTTAAGTGAAAACAAAAAAAAAGTTGAAAACTTATATTAACCACAATTATCTATTGTTAATATTGTTTTTTAACGTTACCAAATAGTATTACTATTAAACAAAGATCTTGTTTTTATTATTTTATTTTACAGCTAAAGCATACAAATCAATATAATGTATCTAAATCAAATTCATTACATATTGTATTGTAACCCAAAAAACAGCAACGAAAAAAGAAAAATATGATTTTGTCCTCAAGTATTCACTTTGACCCACTGTGCATCACAGCTGATTATTATTGCTGTCAAATATCAAAGGAAGCCGCCCCTGCCGGTTTTAGGAATTGTGGGAAAAATATGAATTTCTAATACCGGCCGGGGCGGCCGATAATTAGATTTAGTACCAAAAACCGAGGCCTAAACCCGGCCCCTTAAAAATCACCATTTAGCATGAACATTTTAATGAATTTAGTATGTCAAATGATTCTTTGTTTCAATATCTATCGAAAACAACCAATGAACACCACGTCAAAAGAATATAATACAGCCAAATCGCTTACCCAAGAATGTCCTGCGCAGTCGGGATAGAGGTAAAATTTTGGCGAATTATGACATGTACGCACCGGTCCACATTCAACGGCCGACTGAAGTCTCGTAAGTGCACCGATCGGCCGCCGTGCCGGTATTGTCTATCGCGTATGAAATAAGGTCTATTTTGGTACATTAATAGCCTAACATTATTGGACCTTTTATAATTTATGCCACGATTTGTGAGACACGGCCGGTATTAGGAGGGGGCTGGATTTAGGGTGGTTTACCCTACGTTTTATTATTTTATCGTGATTATCGCCATTGTAGGAAATTTGCATACTCTTTGGCCATTATCGGATTTCGATCGGCTTGCGAAATGGCAGATGAAGAAGTATCAAAACTCCTGGAAGCATGGGATCTGGCTGAATACATCCAAGTATTTTCAGGTGAGTCATGAACATATACATGTAGATCTTAGTAGATAATTAGAATGGTGGGTAAAAAGTAGGCTTACACCTGGGAAGAAATTCAAACCTGTGTGTAAAAGTCCCAACCCGCACTTGGTGAGCTTTGGGACTCCCGCGGCCTCTCATCACAGAGGAAGCCTGTGCCTAGCAAAATATGTCTCTCTTTTCAGATAATAAAATTACTGCCGATACATTGGTGCTGCTCGACGATGAGCTCTGTAAAGAATTAATAAAACCAATTGGAGACCGGGCCAAATTTTCAAAAAATTTAGCCGATTTAAAAAAAATTTGTACAAATGAACCCATCCAGGTAACAAACATAATAAATTATCAGCTTTCCAGCCACAGCTTTTCGCCTGTGTAAAACAAAAAAGAGTTTTTGTTACTGATATATTAAATAAATAGATAAATATTACAGGGTTGTGTTGGGGGTACTCAGCCACCTATACATATAGTATACAAATACTTAAATACATAGGAAAACACCCATGACTCAGGAACAAACATCTGTGATTGTCACACAAATAAATGCCCTTACTGGGATTGGAACCCAGGACCATCGGCTTCATAGGCACTACCCACTAGGCCGGATCGGTTGTCAACTGGACTACATTAGTATATATCAGTTACAGTGTTTACAGTTTTCTGTTTACAGTAAAATTTGTGGCTTTTAAATATATTTTTTCATAAATTATTTTCTGAATAGAGAGATACAATATAGTAATAGCAACATGAAATTGAGAAAAAAAAATTTAAAGCGAGTAATTAGGATAGCCTTTAAAAGAATGTCTTCTTAACAATACTGCAGTGGGTGAGAGTGATTATGTTTATTGATAATGGCTTATGTATTTCAGATGGAACTTTCATTTCTGGATGTTGATGTGCTAAATGATAGCCACAGGCTGAGTAATATTAATGATATTATAAATGGCGAATCTTCTGTTGTTTTAAATGATTTTGACACCACAGATAACTTTAATCAGGAGGAACCCCAAACAAAGGTATTTTTCTTATATCTTTTATATTATACATTTTTGAATGCTGTCTTTATTGTATTCTTTATTGTGATCTCAAATGTATTTTTCTAATAATTTTTACATACATCATTTTGAAATTATTAAAAATATTGTTGAAAATTGACCGTTTCCCACCCTTATCTCGGGAACTGCAATACCAAAAATTAAAACAAAAATTGATAATGTAAAGATTACAGGAAAAAGATAAGAAGTCTGCAGTCAAGCGTGACCGGACCTTAATTAAAAAAAAATGTCTAGTCACCCTTTACGAGTAAATTCTCAAGAAATCATGGTGAAAGTATCTTCCTTCAAATTAAAAAAATATATTGAAATCGTTTAACGCGATATATAATTAATTTATCCCTGAAATACCAACTTTCGTATGTTAAGTAGCTCTAATTAGTGACACAATTTGCCAGTAGATGGCGCCGCACCCTGCATATAATTTTCGACATCGCGGGGTTAAGATTTATCCTGATACATTAATCAGGAAAAATCTTAGGTCGAGTATGCTTCTGAGTTGTACCTATTCTAAGTCGCATTAGACCGAGGGCTAGCCACGTCAGATATGACACAATAATGAGAGCAACGAAACCTCAGTCAGTTTGCTATACTATGCCTATTTGTAGATCTAGACATCTGGCAGCTGTAAAGTGGTGGAGGTCAAAGAATGCAAAGCACTTCAAGAAAACAAATCCCAGAGTTCTGGGTTTGATGCAATATTATTAGAAATTATATAAATAAAATAAAACAATTAAAAACGGATTTTATCGCGTGTATTGAGTTTAAATTACATCCCGACGTTTCAAACACTTTACAGCGTTCGTGGTCAACGGGTCGACTGAGGAAAAATGTACAATTACCTCCGTTCAAAAACTATCTCAATATGCAAACCTACCCACATATTAAATATTAAACAAATTTAGTGTTTGCACATGCCGGAGGGGCCTTTATAAAAACAAATTATTTTTTATTACAAAACAAATTATTAAACAAATTATTTTATTATTATTAATTATTATTTTCATTTTTATTTTTAATTTTTTAAATTAGTATTAAATTATTATTAGTGTCCACACTGTCCACCATTATGGTCTCACAGTCCTATGTCTAGCTTGCTCCTTAACCAAATGAATAACTGGATCCCAAGCTGGTGGTACCGAAAAACCATCCTCTCTGTTGAAATTTGGATATTTTTTAATCTCGATTGCCTCTCGCAACATCCGGGGAATGTATCGTTTCTCCTTGACGAGGACTTGCGGTTTGTCAAATTTAACTGAGTGGTTGGGTCTATCCATGACATGCTCACAGACTGCTGACCTTGGTCGACGGTGCTTTACATCGGCTATATGTTCCTTTACCCGAGTAGAGATGCTCCACTTAGTCTGGCCTACATATGATAGACCACATTCACATTCCAGCCTGTAGACCCCTGCACTCTGTTGAGGAGTAGCCGACTTCACTGACCTCAGGAACTGTGACATCTTCTTCATTGGCTTAAAGTAAGTTTTTATAGAAGCACGTTTCAAGATGTTGCCAATCCTGTCAGTGACTCCTCGGACAAAAGGCAAGACGGCAGGCCGGCGCTCAACTGTAGGAATCTTCATCCGAGCTTTCTGATTGAGCCGTGGAATCTTGAGCCCGTTCGCTTGAAGTGCATCCTTGGCATGCCGGAGTTCCGCCGCCAGGTGCTGCTCATCACATATCCTCTGGGCTCTCTGAAACAAAGACTTGCCTACAGTGGCTAGCTGACTGGGGTGGTGGTGTGATCTACCATTCAAATATCTATTTGTATGTGTAGGTTTCCTATATACAGTGCGGCCTAAGGTATTATCGGGGTTTCTCAATACTAGTACATCTAAGAAAGGCAGTGAACAATTATTTTCCAATTCCATGGTAAACTTAATCTTACTATGAATGGAATTGAGGTGGT
The DNA here is from genome assembly GCA_947086415.1 of Pammene aurita. Lineage (NCBI taxonomy): Eukaryota > Metazoa > Arthropoda > Insecta > Lepidoptera > Tortricidae > Pammene > Pammene aurita. The sequence continues at coordinate 33,067,408 of OX352295.1, forward strand.
CAAGGAAAACTGAAACACTATTTTTAGGTAATATAGTAAAAGTATCATCTACGTATCTTTTGAAAATCTTCGGCTGCACGGGAGCCAATGAGAGCGCCCTCTCCTCAAAGTCCTCCATAAAGATGTCAGCGACTACTGGAGATACCGGGGACCCCATGGCTACACCGCCGACTTGCAGGAAGAATTCATTGTTCCATAGTAGATATCCTGATGTAAGGCAGTGTTCCAAGAGCTTAGCATATTCTTCAGACATGTCCTGCTCACGCAACCTCTTCTTCACAATTTCAATGCAGTCTTGTACCGGTAGACTCGTAAAGAGTGACTGGACATCGAAACTGACCATGATCTCGTCATCAGTTAATGTAAGGTCTTTAATGTCACTGATGAAATGGTAAGAATCCTTTGTATGTGTTCTAGTATTACCCCGTAAAGATGAAAGGACTCCTGCTAAGTATTGAGCCAATTTGTAAGTTGGAGCATCAATTTGACTCACTATTGGACGTAGCGGGGCACCCGCCTTGTGTATCTTCGGTAACCCATACAATTTAGGAGGCACCGGGCAATCAGGAACCAAACCTGCAACATCTAGATTAAGGGATTCGCAGTATTCACCAATTAGGTCTTTAGTACATTTTAAGACTTTCGCAGTAGGATCTTTTTTGACATGTTTATAGGTTGTGCTGTCCGCCAACAGATTCTCAATTTTCTGGTTGTAATCGGTGGTGTCAAGTACAACCGTCGCATTACCCTTATCAGCTCGAAGTATGGTAAGGTCTGGATCTTCACGCATACCATTAAAAGTTTCTGTTGGGTGAAAGTAGTGCCAAACGACGTATAATGTAATTCATAGTTTGTCGCCTACTGTTTTTGTTTCCGTTATAATACGCAATGCTTTTTGTTGTAATGTTAAAATATAGGCCCTGTTCTTTATAACTGAGATAACTTCGGCAGTTTTTACCTATTTTGATAGTACTATTTTTCAATTCAAAAGTTTTGCTAGCCTCTCACTCTGACCTCCACCCATTAAAAGCTGCCAGATGCCCGGATCTAGCAATAAGTATAGTATAGCAATCTAACCAGACAGGTTTTGTTGCTCTCATTATTGTGTCATATCTGATGTGGCCAGCTCTTAGTCCATATGCTTTTAATCTTATCTTACTTGTTTATAATTTTTAGTAAACTTAGTTTGTACGGAACCCTCGGTGCGCGAGTCAACCGGGCAACTGCGAACATGCCCGGTTTTTTAAACAGGTCCCTGTTTTATGAAAGTTACAAGGCATAGCAACTCATACAAAATAGCGATCAAAACGCATGCATTACAGAGTTTGCAACTTCTTTGAAACAGGGGTCTGGTACAGTACCTTATCTGATCCGGTGACGGCGTCATACGAAAATTATGACCACCACCTTAGTTCCAATTTTGGCCACATTTCATAATCTTTGATTATCACTTTTTTTATTAGCCACTGAAAGAACTACTCCAAACATCGAATGAAGGGCGTGGAATCCTAAACCTATACGAAGCAGAGGGAAAGTTAACAAGTAATGGGCGAAGGAAGTTATGCAATATCATAATAACTGACCTTCTAAAAAAAGAACCTGACCAAAGAGTTAGCAGCCAAACATTACTTAGCAAAGCTCAGGAAATAAAAGATGTTTTCGGGAAAGAAAATATATATACATACTTCATCCCATATTTAAATAACACCAAACTCAAAATAAAAAGATGCGCCAAAGGCAAACTGTATGACTGTCTCCAAAATAAAAGGCGACAATATAGAGAAGCAAAAGTAATTGAGCAAAAACAAACTTCAGTCGCCATAAATGAACCGGGAACATCAGGAACAACATCCAGATTGAATAAAGAATTGATACCATCAGGTAAGAATATGTTTAGTTTTCCGAACCAAGCGTTGTAAAAAAGAATCCTGAAATGGTGAGGTAGAAATGATAGAATCCATGTAATTCTGTTCGGGGGAAGAAAGTAGGTACAGTTAGCTGCAAAAAGATATACACGATTAGTCCGTACAATAAAACATCAGCGCCTTCGCTAGATTCTATTACCTGTCAATAGAGTTGAGAGAAGATATTTTTGAAAGACTAATCGTATAATCTGTGTGCAGCCGACTGTACTCATTATTAACAACTTTAACTTTCAGTCTGCAAGCGCAAAAAAAGTTGTTACATACATATATTTATTTATACTTAATTTTGACAGTTTAGGTATCCCAAACTATCTTACAATTCCCTTTAGTTTTATATTTATGTCAATGAATATGCCACACTTTGTTAAAATTATTATTGATCTTGATAGGGCACAAATTATATCTGGACGTAGTTATGCAAAAACGTTCCAACCCACAACTGGGCCGTTGTGGGTTGGAACGTTTTTGCATAGCTACGTCCAACTGTTATAAGTGATCCAGTTTGTGTATTTAACTACTTGGCATAGTTATACTTTGTACTTTAAAATTTGTTTGTTTGTAGTGTAAAATTTATTGGGATCAGTTAACTACTTGATATAAATTTGAATGTTTTTTCAGATGATTTACAATGGCTTCAAGCTTCCTGTGACCCATGGCATACTGTGGAACAAAAATGGAAAAATACTGCAAAATATCGGTTGGACGAAATAAAGGACGGTTCTATTAACATAGACGAATACATGAACAAATATCCTGCATTAAAGACTTCAGCGGGAAGTCAACTTTTAGTTGAAGATTTCAAAATATTATACCCCGGTTTTGAAGATAAATTATTCGAAAATTTTGGCCTACATAAAAATAAAATACTGGACTTGGCCTTTAAAAAGTTAACCAATACCCAAGATCCGACAATAAAACAAATTATTGACGAGTGCCAGCAGCTGCTCCTGGGTAAGTTTTCTATAGTGAATATATGTTAAAAGAGTTAAACGCTTATACAGTCGCAAACTTTAATTTGAAACCCACTTTAGGTTAACAGTCCTGTCATATCGTTAAGGAATTCAAATAACATTATAGCGCCAATAGTCTGCAATTAAAATAAAGTTAAAAGTTTTGTCAATATACTTACAGGAGATGAGACCAGCTCAAAGCAAGAGGCAACCTCCATTTCAGCATTCATGTTGCTACCATTAGCTCTCGGAAATCCGCTGGCAAAAAATAAAAAATGTAGCTGGAGACCCTCAAAGCAAGAAAGTAGGGATGGTTTCATCACACACGTGAAGCGGGCCATGGATGTACAAGACACTCTTAATCGAAGAAAAGAAAAATACGCAAGGTTAGGCGTAACTTTTCAACCCACTATAGTAATAGTTGGAGAGAACTATTCTCAAATAGAGAAATATTATATTGTAGTCAACAACATATACTACACAGTGACATCGATTCTGCAGGCAGTTGACGTATGTTTTAAAATATACCACTCCCTTCACAGTCAGTATCCAGTAGAAAGTGTTAGTATTTGGTCCTTTATCCAAAAAGGATTATACAAAATTCATACTCCGTGGGACAAGTGCTACAGCACTGTAAGTGCAATATTCACTGACCTTGGTATAGAATAGATAATTATCAAGTGCATTTTCCGGATTCTATGTACAAGTTACCAAAATGGTGAAGTGTTTTGTGTGTTTCGTTGATTTACCAACTATAAGAGAATTGTTTACTCACATCCATAACAATCATAACACGATTGATCATTACGAATGTTTGGAAGATGGCTGCAACAGAAAATATTTTCTTTCAAATTCATTTAAAAAACATGTAACAAAAGTTCATTCAAGAAATATTGTTTGCACATCTAGCAATAGTACGCCAGTAAGTTAACAGATGTATCTGTGTGTTCTGATTCTCCAAAAACGAATGTATTTTTTCCTTTGAAGCCAGTTCCAAGCACTTCAAGTCAAGCTGTAACCGCAGAATGTGACAATCCTATAGCTAAATTTGTTTCTCAATTGTATGCAAATCCAGTTTTACCCAGGTCTTTAGTTCAAGACCTTATTGAAAATATGAATACGCAGATATTTAAACCATTAATTGATCCTATTATGAGAGAGCTAAATAAATGTGAAAGTGGAGGTAAAATTTCAGATGAACTCTCTGGCTTGAAAGAACGAATAGATATATTAAGGCATTCGGTACAAACATTTTCATCGGAACATAAACGGCTTTCATTCTTTGAGAATATAGGTACATATGTATAACCTAAAGAGTATACTATAGGACAAAGATTAGAGACACAATATGGTGCAAATAACAGGTTAAATTTAAATCCAGTAAGTGCGACTGCGTCACACATTCCACTACACTTAGTACTTAAAAAGTTTTTTGAAATGAATGATGTCATGAAAGAAACACTTCAATTTTACAAAGATATGTCGAACCCTTCCAATAGTGATGTTATGCAAAATATTGTCCAAGGTTTGGAATGGCAAAAAAAAAACGTTCACATGGAGATAAAATAGTTTTACCATTAACACTATTTTTTGATGATTACGAAGTAGGCAATCCCTTATCTAGCCATGCGGGCATTCATAAAATCGGCGCAGTTTACGTTTCCGTGCCTTGTATTCCATCTCACCATATATCACGGTTACATAACATTTTTCTAGCATTGCTTTTTCATTCTTCTGACAGACAGCAGTTTGGTAATAAAGTTATATTTGCACCAATTATTTCAGAATTAAATTTTCTTCGAGAACATGGCATTGAGATAAACGTTTCTGGATGTACATATAAACTTTATTTTGAACTGGCAGTTATTCTTGGGGACAATTTAGGAATTCACTCTATTATTGGATTTGTCGAATCTTTTTCATCTAATTATCCTTGCCGTATTTGTAAAATGCCAAAAGAAATGTTAAAAACAGCACATGAGTGTGATAAAACTTTATATCGAACTATGGAACAGTGTATAGCTGACGTAAATACTAGAAATGTATCTATAACAGGTATTAAAGAAGAATGCGTGTGGCATAGAGTAACGGGATTTTCAGTTGTAGACCACGTCGGGGTAGACATAATGCATGACATTTTAGACGGTGTATGCAAATATGACATGTCATACATTATTTTTTCTTATATTATTGACTTTAAATTCTTTTCATTACAAACATTGAATGAAAGAATCATGTCCTTTGATTACGGTCCCGATAGAGGGAATAAACCACCTAGTATAAGCTTAAACCATTTGCAAGGCAATACTATAAAAATGTCAGCTGCTGAAACTTTATGTTTTGTAAGGTATTTTGGATTGCTTGTAGGCGACTTGGTTCCTACTAATGATCCAATCTGGGATTTGTATATTTCGTTACGGAAAATAATTGATATTGTTATGTCCACTACGATACATAAACATGATATTGAATTATTGAAAACGTTAGTATCTGAACATAATATATTTTACCTTATGTATAGTGGAAGAACATTAACACCAAAGTTTCATTATTTGCTACATTATCATGACATGTTGAAAAAATTTGGTCCTCTTATTAATATATGGTCCATGAGGTATGAAGCTAAACACCGCATGTCAAAGATGTACGCAAATGTGTCAAGTAATAGACGCAATATTTGTCTGTCTCTTGCCATAAAACACCAACTCCAGTTGAATCACAAGTTCATTAATAATAATTTTAAAAGTGAATTTAACGTGGGTTTGAAAAGAAATGTACCAGATACAGTAAAAGAATATATTCGACAACAAATAAATTGGAGAACACTGGCTTTGTTGCAAAAATGTAATTGGGTGAAGATAAAGGGCACCAAATACACAACAAACATGGTAATAACTATAGATGTGTATGAACATACATTACCAAAGTTTGGTCTAATAGAAAAGATATATATAGCCGATAATATGATCGTTATTTTCGAATACAGTTTATTGGAAACGTTAAGCTTTAATGAACACTATTATTGTTTTGAAGTAGAGTTTGTAAATGAATCTATAACTTATTTTTGTACTCAAGAATCTCTTAGTCATCATGTAAGTAATACATTGACACTAAGCTTTGATGGTAATCGTAGATACGTTACAGTGAGATCTCCAATATAGGTTATGTCAGAAATATATTTTGTATTCAAGAATCTCCTAGTCGTCATATAAGTAATACATTGACACTAAGTCCTGATGGTAATCGTAGATACGTTACAGTGAGATCTCCAATATAGGTTAAGTCAGTAATATTTTTTGTATTCTAGACTCTCTTACTTATCATGTAAGTAATACATTGACACTAAGTGTAGTAAGTGTTGATGGTAATCGTAGATACGTTACAGTGAGATCTCCAATATAGGTTAAGCCAGAAATATTTTTTGTATTCAAGAATCTCTTAGTCATCATGTAGGGCCCTAAGTGTTGATGGTAATCGTAGATACGTTACAGTGAGATGTCCAATATAGGTTAAGTCGGAAATATTTTTTGTATTCAAAAATCTCTTAGTCATCATGTAAGTAATACATCGACACTAAGTGTTGATGGTAATCGTAGATACGTTACAGTGACATGTCCAATATAGGTTAAGTCAGAATTTTTTTTTGTATTCAAGAATCTCTTAGTCATCATGTAAGTAATACACTCGCGAGCAAAAGTATTGCATCACTTTGCAATTTTTCGTCTGCATCTAATAACTTTGTAAACCAGTTTTTTTTTCTGACATATTTTATTAAAATCATTTTCCTTAGAATCTGAGCTTTAAAAAATGATAGAAAACATTGAAATTGGTGTAATATTTTTCATATTACGGCCATTTGTCTAAATTGTGGGTATTTGCGCCCTATAACCCCCGCGAGTTCACCACCTCGTGTAGCCTATATAACGGGGGTGTGGGGGGGGTAAGTTATCAGTCCTCTACCACAAGTCGACCGGTACACATCTACGCACATAATCTGCTCAAGAAGACCTGGAAAACATGGAAACTCCTGAAGCTGTAGTCGCCGAAATCATCCGTTTGCTGCGAGAAGGCCGAAGCCAGCGTTCAATAGCCGCGGAGCTGGATGTAAACCAATCTACTGTATCCAGGGTATACCAGAGGTTTCAAGAGACTGGGACCTTCACTTCGAGACCAAGAACTGGCCGCCAGAGATGCACGTCAGAGAGGGATGATCGCTTCTTAGTCACGTCTGCTCTTCGGAACCGTCACCAAACAGGCGTTACTCTTCAGCAGCAACTCCGTGAGGTCCGGGGACGGGCTGTCAGCGAGTGGACAGTGAGACGAAGGCTCAAGGATGCTGGCTTGACGCCAAAAAGTCCTGCAACGGGTCCCAGGTTGCTCGGACGTCACCGAACAGCTCGACGAATTTTCGCCGCAGAATACGAAAATTGGACTCTTCGACAATGGACCCCAGTGCTCTTCACAGACGAGTGCAGGATGTATCTCAATGGCTCCGACAGAAGAGCAAGGGTCTACAGAAGGCAAGGAGAGCGGTATTCCCAGTGCTGCTTCTCCGAGAGGGTCGCCTACGGAGGAGGGTCCGTGATGTTTTGGGCCGGCATTTCCTTCGATGGGAGAACTGAGCTGGTTTTCGTGCCTTCCGGGGGCCGTGGCGGTGGTTTGAACGCCGCTAGGTACATTGTCGACATCCTGGAGGAGCACGTCGTCCCTTACGCTGGCATGTTTGATGAGGGGTTTGTCCTAGTGCAGGACAATGCCCCTTGTCATGCCGCAAGGGCCACCAAGGACTACTTTGAGGAGGTTGGTATCGAGGTTATGGCCTGGCCTGCGATGAGTCCCGACCTGAACCCAATTGAACATATGTGGGACTACCTAAAAACAAGGGTTCGGCAGCGGAATCCGGCTCCATCCGACATTGAGGAGTTGAAGGCGGCTTTGCTGGAAGAGTGGGACGCGATTCCTCAGAACTACGTTAGGAATTTAATTAGGTCCATGTGGAACCGCATAAATTGTGTAAAAAAGGCTAGGGGTGGAAACACCAGGTATTAATAGGCCCACAATAAATTTTATATTTGATTAATTTGCCTTTTATTCTGCCTTCTCCCAAAAATGCATTCTAGGCATTTTCGGCTACTTTCAGCAATCCAAGCTTTTTTCAGTCCTTTCATGTGGAATGTGAATATTTTATACCTTTTCTTGTGCGTTACATCCTTAGCTATCATTTAGTATTTTTCTTTTTTGTTTCGGATGTAGCTTTGCAAAGTTATGCGATGTAGACGAAAAATTGCAAAGTGATGCAATACTTTTGCTCGCGAGTGTACATCGACACTAAGTGTTGATGGTAATCGTAAATATGTACGTTACAGTGAGATGTCCAATATAGGTTAAGTCGGAAAAAAAATTGTATTCAAGAATCTCTTAGTTATCAAGTAAGTAATACATCGACACTAAGCGTTGATGGTAATCGTAGATACGTTACAGTGAGATCTCCAATATACAAAGGTTAAGTCAGAATTTTTTTTGTATTCAAGAATCTCTTAGTCATCATGTAAGTAATACATTGACACTAAGTGTTGATGGTAATCGTAAATACGTTACAGTGAGATCTCCAATATAGGTTGTCAGAAATATTGTTTGTATTCAAGAATCTCTTTGTCATTACTCATTATGTAAGTAATACATCGACACTAAGTTTTGATAGTAGTCGTAATAAAAGAAAAAATTGTTAAATATAGGTTAAGTCAGAAATATTTTTTTGTATTCATGAATCACTTAGTCATCATCTAAGTAATACATTGACACTAATCGTAGATACGATACAGTGATATCTCCAATATCTTAGGTTACGTCAGAAATATTGTATGTAACGGCGGGTCAACCTTGAAATTATTATACCCAGAGTTAGGTATGTGTATATACCACAATTCTGTCCTGAGCATATTACTGAGGTAGTTTTAGTTCACTATTGCACCTATTAGATTTTTGATAAATATTTTTAAGAAAAAATTATTATTGTTTGACTGCAACTTGTGTTTCGAATATTTTTATTTAGTTAAGTACTTAACTTATAGTCAAGTGGAAAAAAAATCACAATTGATATTTTCTTTCTGCTTGATCTTGCTATATGTATCAATATTAGTAGGTATAAAAGATATTATTATTTAAATTTTGTGATTTGATTGTTGATTAATTTCTAATAATGTTGAAATAGAACTTTTAACAAATTATATAATTCTTTTATTTACTTTCAGATCACTCAACTCTCAACCCTAGGCTTCTGTCTCTTGGAACTGGTCCTAGCAATCTGCATCGCGCCTAAAGGCCGAGCCACTACGGATGCGTGTGCGTGACGTGTACGTAGACGTGCGCGTTGTAAATGACGAATCCTCATAAGAGATGACACCGCTTTAGTGACGTGTTACCCGTGCGCGTCAAGCGGTGTGGCATCTCTTATGAGGATTCGTACTTTACAACGCGCACGTCTACGTACACGTCACGCACACGCATCTGGCGTGGCTCAGCCTTAAATCCTTACTATACCACCTTGTATAGACAACGAACCTTTTTTTACATTTACAAGAAATGTTAGTTGTCTATACGATGCACACACAAATTCATAGGTATCGATAAACAATATAACACGTTAACGCAATTGTATATTTATTAGAGAGTACAATAAATGCAGTTGCTGTAACATATTTTCTTCTTCCATCAACCATTTAATGAAGTTTGCATAAATAAAGACAATGTAACATGAATCAGATGACTTGTATTCTTAACGATACATATTTTTGGACGAACTAAAATTTTATTGCCTTTACAAGAATTTCTTGTTGTTATTACATAGCAATTATTAAGTTGTACAAAAGACATTGTTTATTTGTTCAATCACGTGTTATAATTACTAAATAATCTAGTTATACAAGCAAACTGACAGTGTGGAAACTACAACATAAGTAGTGCGCTATGCTCAATGAATATTGCCTTTACAAGAATTTCTTGTAGAGTTTACATAACTTTTATTAATTTCTACAATAAATATTGTTTATTTAGTCACTCCATGTGTTATAAATACTGAATAATCTAGTAATACACACAATTTGACTGTGTGGCACTTACAATATAACTATTTCATCATACTTAATCAATAAATTACCTTTACAAGAATTTATTGTTAAGTTTACATATCATTTATTAAGTTCTGCAAAAAAATATTATTTATTTTTACGATCCACGTGTTATGATTACTAAATATTCTAGTAATACACGCTATTTTAATGTGTGGCAATTACAAGATAATTAGTTCACTAAGCTCAACGAATTTAAACAGATTGGTTTATAATTATTTTACATGTTTTTTTAAAGTGGGGCATTCCACTCATACAATAGTATGTTATTCAATCAAATACAAACACTGAAAACATTGAAAAAATAATCAACCCAGCAGGACTTGAACCTCGCATCGATACGCCTTACCGGGGCTCGATCGCTTTACCAATTAAGCTATGGGTTCAGTTACTGAGTTGACGAAATTCTCAATGCCTTCAATCATCTTTTTGCATTTATTGTTACATCGACTTTATAGCAGCCGTAAGCGACATCTAGGTGCTAACTACTGGAGTTAGATACCCTTCCCGTCGACCCTTTTACAAGTGTCACAACGGAAATAATAGATGGCGCTGCTATCAACTCATAATTATTTTACATGTTTTTTTAAAGTGGGGCATTCCACTCATACAATAGTATGTTATTCAATCAAATACAAACACTGAAAACATTGAAAAAATAATCAACCCAGCAGGACTTGAACCTCGCATCGATACGCCTTACCGGGGCTCGATCGCTTTACCAATTAAGCTATGGGTTCAGTTACTGAGTTGACGAAATTCTCAATGCCTTCAATCATCTTTTTGCATTTATTGTTACATCGACTTTATAGCAGCCGTAAGCGACATCTAGGTGCTAACTACTGGAGTTAGATACCCTTCCCGCAGACCCTTTTACAAGTGTCACAACGGAAATAATAGATGGCGCTGCTATCAACTCATAATTATTTTACATGTTTTTTTAAAGTGGGGCATTCCACTCATACAATAGTATGTTATTCAATCAAATACAAACACTGAAAACATTGAAAAAATAATCAACCCAGCAGGACTTGAACCTCGCATCGATACGCCTTACCGGGGCTCGATCGCTTTACCAATTAAGCTATGGGTTCAGTTACTGAGTTGACGAAATTCTCAATGCCTTCAATCATCTTTTTGCATTTATTGTTACATCGACTTTATAGCAGCCGTAAGCGACATCTAGGTGCTAACTACTGGAGTTAGATACCCTTCCCGCCGACCCTTTTACAAGTGTCACAACGGAAATAATAGATGGCGCTGCTATCAACTCATAATTATTTTACATGTTTTTTTAAAGTGGGGCATTCCACTCATACAATAGTATGTTATTCAATCAAATACAAACACTGAAAACATTGAAAAAATAATCAACCCAGCAGGACTTGAACCTCGCATCGATACGCCTTACCGGGGCTCGATCGCTTTACCAATTAAGCTATGGGTTCAGTTACTGAGTTGACGAAATTCTCAATGCCTTCAATCATCTTTTTGCATTTATTGTTACATCGACTTTATAGCAGCCGTAAGCGACATCTAGGTGCTAACTACTGGAGTTGGATTGGTTTAGTTATTTATACTATGTGAACAATTGTCCCAGAATTTACTAGATTTTCTCGTTCAGATTACAGTATTTTGGTATCATGGACGAGATTTTTTTCTCCGTGTATCGTTGACATCTGTCATGTGTCAGTGACGTTTCGTGATGGTAACACTTAACTCCATTTCCTTATGTTGGTAGCATAAGAAATATATTTCATACTATTTTTTTTTTTACATAAATGTATGGAGTTCCGTCTCTTAAAACGTAGTGATTATATTCTCTTTGGCCTCGCTCTGCATCTTCTATCGCCTCTATCACGGAGAGTGCTCCGAGGAATTGTTCGGATTAATTCCTGCCGCCTCTTTCCGCCATCGTCCTACGCGACAGCATTACCATCATCACCACTTAGATGGTTGGCAGTCCTCAACTGTGCGTTTCTCGAGAAACTTCCTGCCTCGCACAACAAAACTGTGGAATGAACTGTCGTCTGCGGTATTTCCGGACCGATACGACCTTCAAACCTTCAAGAAAAGAGCGTATTCCCATCTTAAAGGCCGGCAACGCGCTTGTGACCCCTCTGGTGTTGCAGGCGTCCATGGGCGGCGTTAATTGCTTACCATCAGGCGATTCGTCTGCTCGTTTGCCTCCTATTTCATAAAAAAAGTACCTACAAGCACCAAGCACTCCGCTACCTTCCGATATTTTAACAAGTCTTTGTAATGTTTTCCCTTGATATATCTCAGCAATGTGTACAATAAATAAACACCAAATACACTTCGTACAATAGCTATGTACCTAATAATTGTCTTAAAATAATGAAAGGAGATCATAATAATTAGGAGTATTACTGATTAATATGCATTATGCAGCTAAGTAAACTTATTCCATTCTAAGCTGAAAAGTTGTATTTTCTAGTAGATATGCTCGTTTTCCTCGACTGGCCTTATGATTTTAGCAATCAATGTTTGTTTCCTTGCTGGGTTTCAACACTTTTAACTATTGTATGTTGACCGCATAATTTCCTCCTCCGATTTACTGTCCTTTTTAGATTTTGGTAATTTCAATTTCTTCGCACATTCTAATTCATACATAATAATAGGTATATAATGTATCAGACTCGGAGTTATCAAATTATTTTATACAATGCAGGGTTAAAATTCTCTACAAACTTCACTGACATATGACTGACGTACCTACGGAAGAGCGTGGCCATTTTGTTCGATCTACATTGCTGCTTTTCTATGGAGCAATCAATGCTGCTTTTCGATTCGCCCTAGTGTTGCTATATTTTTGTTTGATGTACATTGCTACTGCGTTCGTTGGCTGGCTGGACTATAGTAAAAAGTTTAATCTAAATAACTAATGTGACGAAGTTTATTTTTAAAGGTAAACATAAGTACCCATAAGACTAGCACGTATAGAATTCATCCTTACCTGTCTTATTTATTTATATATAGGCTCTCTGCATAAATGACGCCCACAGACTCCTACACCTCTAGGTTGCAAGTAGGACGCCATTATGGACATATACAACCCCATATTCCTCGCAAACCCTGGTTTTATCGATTCCGTAACCATCCAAAGTGGGCCACATCAACACTTTGTCAACACTTATTCAAACTTTATTGCACATAAAAAAGTCTAAAAGGCGGACTTAATGCCTTTAGGCAGTCATATCATGTAAACAAACACTTCTCAAATACATTATCACACTTATAGTCTGGCCAGCCAACGAACGCAGTAGCAATGTATAGCGAACAAAAGTATGACAACACTAAGAATCAGTGAAAAAAGCAGCAATGATCATCATAGTGTACTTCAGCTACTTTCATAGTATAATGTCTTATGCAATGTTAGTCTGGGGTAAAGCCGCCGATATACAAACCATTTTCGTATTACAAAAAAGAGCAGTGCGGAATATATATAACCTGAGGAGACTTGACTCGCTAAGAGAACTTTTCAAAGAAATAAATATTTTGACTATGGCATCACAATACGTATATGACTGCATAATATATGCTCTAAAAATATGTCCTCCTTTAAGAAAATGCGAAGTGCTAGAAATAATTATAAAATAGCAATCACTAGTTCTCGTGTTAAGAGAGTAAACAAAGGTTATTTAAGAAAATGTAAAACTACTTATAATAAATTACCCAGGGAAGCACTACCCAACTAGCAAAGTAGTCATATAAGATTGAGCTTATTCAGTTAATAAATCGTATAAAAGTCATGTAAACGCAAATTATACAGAACCGGTCATATAAAGCCAGCTTATGCAGCTTTTTAGTTACTCAGCATAATAGTCATATTATTAACAATTTCTTATATTACTATAGAGTCATATAAGAAATAGCTGAATAAGTCACGTTAAAACGGAGCTTATATGACTATTACTCGAGTAACAGTGACTTATATAACTGTCTTACGACATGTCGAGTAAAAGTAATGTAGTTGCTATTATATGACCTCATGTAACATATACAGCACAATAGCTATATAAGTTTCATGATGTCATGTAAATGCGAATTATAAAACATGTTATATATGAGCATCTTACTCGACTAAAGAGTCATATAAGATATTGCTGAATAAGCTACCTCTACACGATGCTCATGTGACTATTCGGTCGAGTAATGGCATATTATATGCCTTATATATCCGACAAAAGGTGTAATGGCGCTTGTACCGCTAAACTCGCTATATAAGAAGTGATTATATACCTTATTACTGGTATAAATGGCGTATAACCGTACCTTTCAAGATAATCTAAAATATTTATTAAATTTATATATCACTAACTAAGAATTAAAGTGGGACATTACATATTTGCAATTAAACCTAGTTTACTTCATCAGTAAAATGACCTTCGCAATACATTTCTACCATACACCGAATATACGAGCATTCATATCGTACGAGTTATAATGTAACATTATGGCCGATTAAAAAAAGAGTAACCTTCATTAATAGTTTTATTTTCAATCGACAACCAATCACTCTTATAGTATCGGCACACTTTAAATTTCTACTGTTGTTTAGTAGCCTAGGATGCGATTTCTCCACTAATTCGTCACATAACTTTGAATAATATATCAATTTAGTCATAAAAAAGTCATACAAGTTGCTATTATACACATAATTAGTCATAGGATAGTCACGTCCACGGAGTATATGGAGACGGTATCAGGCGTAGTTCGTTCCAAAACCAGCGTAGCCGGAATTTACACGCACACATTCTCATTAAAGTACGCACGAGGTGATACACATAAAGAAATGTCAGTCTCTCATTCGCTGTGTTGATGTGTGCGTACACTCGAAAATACGTAACCACTACCATTGCCTCGTAGGCTTACAATAGGGATGTGGCCTGTCGATATATTTATTTTATCGATATCGATCATCGATAATTAACTCCATAATACCGCGCCACACCTCATATTAATAAAACAATGTCGATTTTTATTAATAGCTGGATAAAAATCTACCCTAATAAGGGTTCATCCATTAATTACGTCAGATGTTAAGGGGAACGGAGGGATCAACAAAGTGTGACGAGTTCTTATAAGGGGTAGGGGGGAGTTTTGTTTCTTGTGACATCACAAATACAAATATCGTATACATATATACATATAGTACAGTGTACACTTTTTTTGAAGGAAAGGAACCATTTGTCTTCTAGTCTGACATTCAAACACTTTGGATTATTATTTTTCTTGCTTTGATTTCATTTAATATATTACTTAAAATGGGAAAATAAAGAAATTGTAATTTTAAACATTATTGTTGAAATTTCTTTGACGTAATTTGTGGATGTACCCTTATCTATCTAATTTATGTGTCTGCTAAAATACTAAAAATAATCGTGACTCAAACTACCTTCATACCAAATTTCTCTTAATCGGTTCAGCAGTTTAAGTGTGAAAAGGTAACAGACAGACAGAGACACTTTCGCATTAATAATATTAGTATGGTTAGAAGTACCATTATAAAGTTATCGTATCTATAAAATAAGTTGATCATTGGATTAATTAATCCAGTCAATCACGTTATTTTGTTTTCGAAAGAAATAAAATTAGTTTCTACTAGGACAGAAAGTTACACCTTAAACAATGTGTTCGAAATTATCGATAATAAATAACGGGCCGCACTCTCGTGGCGGCAGGCGCACGGCAGCCATGTTGCCCAGCAACGTGGCTGCCGATCGTGTGACGAGACTGACGAGCGACGTTCGTATTTCCAAATACATTGCGCGTCACTAGCGTAATCCTGCGACCGCCAGCAATAGCCAGCGACCAATTGATATGAATACTGTTGTACCATCTGATAATGGGTGAATGTCGTAATAAAAGCCTACAATTTTTGGAAAAAATGTGAAATACTCGGTTTTTATACTTACCGGTGGAAAGTAACTACTCCAGGGGCCTCTTTTAATTCGTGGCTTCGTATACGACACGACAAAATTGTACAACACGGCATTTTTACATGTTTTTTGGCACTAAATTCGTCACACGTGGTCGAACGACGACTGAACCGCGCGGCATGAGGTTTCGACAAGTTTATGCGCATCTGATCATAAACCATGTAACGCGCGCCCGGCCCAGTACCGGGTCCATTAGTATTAATCTAGTCCGTGGTCACGTCAGTGATTATTATAAGATCTATAAGTTACCGAGGTTGCAGTTAAATAACTTTTATATAACTGAAATGCCGTATAAAATGGGCCCAAATCGCGTTATATAAACGTTTTGATTACGTTTATATGATTAATATTATGAGCTAAAAGTTTGCGTATGTTACGTTGCCGCAACCATAATATGACGAAATTTTGCTAGTTGGGTAGACTTACCATTACCAAGATTAAAGAAATACCTTAAATCTGGACTATTACATAAGGCTTACTACACCGTGGAAGAGTATCTTAGTGACAATAATGCATGGACTAATCTAGAGACATCAAATCAGATTAAGTGACATACAATTTACTTTTATAGATGATTACTGTGTGATAATTATAAATGTACTTATTTTAACATTTTTATTCTGTAATTTGTAATTGTTGGTATTTTCGTGTAACCTAGATTAAGTATGTACTTTGACGATCCAAAAGTGATAGTAAAATCCTACTTGAATAAATGATTTTTGACTTTGACTTTGAAAGGGAGTGCGTAGGTTCATGGGCATGATCACTACTACCGCCGGTTCTTGCCCAGGGCAGCCGAGCTCCAAGCACCTCTGATCGACGCTGTGGCCGCCACCAAGGGAAAGGGAACTAAAACATTCCCTTGGACAACTCTACTCGAGAAACAATTTGAGGAATGTAAGTTGAGCCTATCTCAAGCCACATTACTGGCTCATCCACTCAGCTCAGCCCCACTGGGACTCTTCACTACCTCATGTAGCCAGGATGGTTCTTGCCTGCAACAACACGTAGAAGGTGACTGGCAACCAATACCTTTCTTCAGCAGAAAATTAACGCCAGCGCAGAGCGCGTGGCGCGCGTATTGCCGTGAGTTCCACATTGTATATGATAGTGTGCAACATTTCAGACATATCTTGGAGGCTCAGCACGCTACCATCCCAACTAGCAAAATATAGTCATATAGAAGTTAAGTCAACGTTTTACATGCAAATTCTAGTCTTATTTGGTTGGTCATATAAACGTAAGGTAAACGGTTATAAAAGGCGAAAGTGGCGCACATTATAAAACTTATTGGTCGGATAATGGTTAAATAAAGGTTTTCATAACGGCTCAAACAGTTTATTAAAGGTATTGTAAAGGTTTAGTAATGACCAAAACGTTGTATAAAGGGTACAAGGACGACCAAAATATCGTATAAATGTTTTAGAACTGACTATTGTGTTTTATAGGAGGTTTAGTGTAACCTTTACTCATTGTTTACCGGACTTTCAAGTTACATAAATATTTTGGAGTTGAATTTCTTTTGATTCACTTAAGACTTGGTGTGTGTGAGAAAAAAGTGTACCAAAAAACAATACAAGGTCAGTTTAGATGTTTTGTAATCGAAATTATTATTAAGTATTGAACATTTGCATCCTTGGCGTAGGCTGAATTTGTATGGGAAGGTCACTTTATCGGTAATGTTTATGATGATATTTACTTTTTTACTATCGCGCTCTTAGTATATTCGAAACTAGCCTTTTCCCACGGCTTCGCCCGCGTATAAGTACTCAAAAAGTATGCGATACCCATGTTGGTTTTCAGACTTTGTGACCACATTTCCCCCTTTTAGGGGTTGAATTTTCAAAAAACCTGAAACACGTATTAATTCATTTATCGTTAGGAATATATAAAATAGACTATTTTATTCTAAGCTTCACAGGAGTACCTGTGAAGCTTAGAATAAAATAGTCTATCTAATCTTGTTTCGCCATACAAACTTTGAACCCCTATTTCATCCCCTTAGGGGGTGAATTTTGAAAGATCCTTTCTTAGTGCACCTCTAGACCCCATAAGAAACCTACGTGCCAAATTTGGAATCTCTAGAACTAGCGGTTTGGGCTGTGCGTTGATATGTCAGTCAGTCAGTCAGTCAGTCAGTCAGTTTCTTCTTTTATATATATAGATATTAACAATTTATAACAATAATTCTTAATGTTTTTTTATCGTTAAGGTTAGCCATTTTGGTACAAGTCATGGATTTATACTTATACGGTTATAATATAACTTCCACAAAATTAAATGTTTTTTTAATGACTACAATTGTGCGCCATTGCTAATGTTCTGGGATTCCCTAAAACTAGGAAAAACCACTGGACATAACAATCGTAATATTGTATCTCCCATTTTTTTATTGTAACATCTCTTAAATGTGCTCTAGATGATGTTTTTTTTAGAAAATGGTGAAAATGGCGAAAATGGTGATGGTTGTAAATTGTGATTTTAGATGTAGACCAGTTTCTAACTAAAAACCACTTTAGAACGCTAAACAAATCTCTAGCTCGGTGGCCTTGGAAGGTCACTCCTTTAAATTATCAGAAAGATGCATTGGATGCGGGCATTCGACTTATCTAAGAAACGGACAACCAACTCACTTTTTATATCGAAGAAAGAAAATGTAAAATACTTACTGCACCAAAATTTTTTTTGGTGCCAGAATTGTTTTATATTCAGCGTGTATGATCACTATCCTAGAGACGAATGTGATTTTTGTTGTAACTAATTATCTGTTGGACGTGTAGTTTTAAATTCATGTTTGTTATATAACCAAAGTAAAACAAGGTAGGCATTGTCTAGTTAGATTTATTTGAAATAGTGTACCTAAACAAACTGTGCCATCAATAGCAAGAAAATATCGAATAGATTTAATTTTTAAGCCCCCTGTTCACACTCCTATGATGTTAGACGGCGAGAACAAGATATCGTTAACACATCATTATCCTGCTTTAACGTACTTTTATCTTTTAACGGCCTTCTAGCCTAGTTGGTAGTGACCCTGCCTGCGAAGCGGAGGTCCCGGGTTCAAATACTGGTATGGGCATTTATTTGTGTGTTTATCACGAATATTTGTTCCTGAGTTATGGGTGTTTCTATGTATTTAACCTGTGTGCCTGTAGACAGTAGGTAACTAGTAATACCTAATTTGTTTTTTTTATAATAAAAAAAATGTGTTATGTGTAATCGGTAGAGGGCGGAGTACCGGTGGCAAATTTCACACTAAATGTCCATACATTCGACTCCATACGACTCCATAGTCGCCTAAGTATTCTTATGATTAAATAAATAACGAATAAATTATTAATTTTGCATAATAATTTTTAGGAACTTATAGAAATTATCTTACGAGCATACAAATATAATGTAATATGTTGTTAATATCTATAATACATAATAATATGTTTTCTTATCAAAACATTATCATTAGGTACTAAATACTAGACTAAGAAGTTATACCTGCCAAACGATATATTATTTTCAAGACCATTCAATTACAATTGAGGACTGGAATTATGGTAACCTATCGATCTTCCGAAACTGACTTGTCCGATTTTCACTTGTCCGAAAACAGTTCCCCGAATTTTTAAAATCCATCTGCTTTGTTTACCATACTTACGAAACGCCGCTGGTTTGTTTCCCCGAATTAACGTTTTCCCGAAACTCAATAGCCCGAAGAACGTTTGCCAACTTTATTGTTTGACAACTGATTTGTTACCCCACTTTTCATAATTCCGATGCTACGTTACACCTAAATTTCATTTCCCCTAATATCATTACACCGAATGCCATAAAAAAAATTGCAACAGATTTTATTAATTATTCCCGGCATTTGGAAATTTGTTGCTTGTCGCTTTTTTGTGTTATGATTTGGTTTTTGCGACTCTCGTGCTAGAACAGTGGGTTAAGTAGGTTACAACTGCGACTCCGCGGAAAAAAACTGGCGCGAAAAGTGGGTTAGGTTAGGTTAGAACTGCGACCCCGCGGAAACAAACTGGCGCTAGAAAAGTGGGTTAGGTTAGGTTAGAACTGCGACCCCGCGGAAACAAACTGGCACTAGAAAAGTGGGTTAGGTTAGGTTAGAACTGCGACCCCGCGGAAACAAACTGGCGCTAGAAAAGTGGGTTAGGTTAGGTTAGAACTGCGACCCCGCGGAAACAAACTGGCACTAGAAAAGTGGGTTAGGTTAGGTTAGAATTGCGACCCCGCGGAGACAAACTGGCGCTAGAAAAGTAGGTTAGGTTAGGTTAGAACTGCGACCCCGCGGAAACAAACTGGCGCTAGAAAAGTGGGTTAGATTAGGTTAGAACTGCGACCCCGCGGAAACAAACTGGCACTAGAAAAGTGGGTTAGGTTAGGTATTTTTTATGTCAATTTCAAATAATATATCACTTGGTTCCTTAATTTTAGGAAGTTTCGCCTTAGCTCTGTAAATCACTTGCCTCAATGCTGATTTAGATGGTAAATTGTCCAAAACTTCGTCACTGCATGAACTTTGTTGGTTATGTAGTATTTGACACACTTTTAATCCCGTTTTTTTGGCATCTTCCTTAACGCTTTGCATGAATTCTGACATTTCCTTGCGCAATGGATTTGGCTCGTGGTTGTGTTCATCTGGCAATTTTTGAATATCATGCAATTTGTCATTAGCTACGTTTGGTGTACTCACTGTTGAAACTTTGCACTTGTAAATCTTATCCCGTCGAAACTCACAAACCCAATAAAAACGATTGTTATTGATTTTGTTCCTTTCAAAAGTATAACCCTCGAAATATAGTTTCAACCCTCCCCTATTAGATTTAAATAGCTCCCCGTATTTATGTGCCATTTTATATAAACCCACACTGCAATTGTAACCTTTCTGATAAAATAAACAAATGACAACATTGGGTTGACAATTTTATTAACTTACCCACCCAATTAATAACATTAACGCCTACGCAAATTACATTGCAAACTCATGCGATTCGATGTTTTGACACAGCGGAAAAGTAATATTTCGGAAGTAAAACTTTACGCCAAATAAATTAGTTGGCAAATGAAACTTCGGGATTTCAATAAGTGGCGATTCGAATCATAAGCGAAATGAAATTGCGACGAAATAAAAATAGGGGACATAATAATATGGGAAACGTAATTTCGGGCAAACAATAATTACGCGAAGTGGAAAAAAGGGAAACGTTTTCGGGCTAATAATATTCGGAGTAACGAATTTCGACATTATGATAGGTAACCTGGAATTATGTGTTCGAGGTCCTCCTCACAATCTACACTTAAGTGCGTATCCATGTTATAAAATGAATGGACTATGGCCACATGTTCCTGGTTTTTCGGAGTGAATCGGTTTCTTAATTTATTGAAGATCCATTTATGAGTGGAAAACGATCGCTCTACATCTACCGATGTCATGGTTGCATGTTTAAGGACTTGTTTATAATTTTCCATTGTAATCATATTCGTCAGCATCTGGGTTTCTATCTAGAACCAATTCGAGTTTATTTCGCACGGTTTCACTTCCTTGGAGGCTTAAAATACTCCTAACTATATCTATTACCAGAAAACTTTCTTCTATCGGAATTTATTGCATTCTAATTTTTCTATCGATTCAGGTATAATTTCGTAACATTTTTTTATAAAGCTTAACTCGTTTTTTAAATTTTCATTTTCAAACAACTTCTGGGCTTTTCTAATGGCAATAGCTTCTTTACTGTTCAATTGCATCACAACATTTTTAATCACGTCAAAATGTCTATCGTAGTAAAACCTTGCATTTAACCAGGTGCCCCAACGAGTGATAATGGGTTCCGGCGGTAAAGGCACATTCTGCGCATGGTCCCTGAAAAATCGGACGCGGTGTGGTGATTTAAAAAAAATCTTCTTGACATTAGATATTAAAGAATTGACCAATTTATGTTCAGATCTTATCTGCTCCGCGACTCTGTGTAGTCCATGAGCGAAACAAGTTACGTGTCGTACTTTAGTGTACTTTTTCTTCAAAATCTTGCCGGCAGCAAGCATGTACGCTGCGCTATCCGAACAGAATATTAAAAATTTGTTCATATTATCTGTAAAATTATCCTCCCACAAAAAATTCAAGCTTTCGTCAACCACCGCTGCAATTGAGTTCGCGTTTACAGTACTAACGACTTTACACGCTAACAAATATGGCATTTGTAAAGCATCATCAAGTAATTTTATAATTACATTTACTACGCAATTACCGAAATTATCAAGAGTCTCATCCACCGCAAGCCATAAATTGGAATCGAAAAATGTATTTCGTATTTGCTTGACGGTCCCATTGTATATTCTGGTAAGATAGTATTTTCTCAAAACACTTTCTTCGGGAAGTTTTACGCCTTTATCTAAGTATTTTCCAAAGAACTTTTTAAATTCTGGATGGTTAACTCTTTTCCATGGGATGTTACACGCTATAAGGAAAACGCATAAATCATAGGCAAAGGTGCCATTTTGGTTTCCACAGTTAATTTGGTGTTGTTTACTGTTAACGTGTTTTTAAATCCACTGAGCAAGAAATACAGTGAATGCTACATTCTTCTTCATTATATATAAGATTTTCGTACGGTTCTATCATCCGCAGAATTGTTGCTTCACATGGCTTCATCTTGATATTTTTCGGTTTTAAATATTTAGCCGACGCAATAATAATTCAGATAATATAGATGTAAAGCAGCTGTCTAAATTGACAATGTCAAATAATTAGTTTCTAAATGTCTCATAAATTTGTAAATTAGTAACTTTTTGAAAAGAAAGGTTGCATATGGTAAAAAATATTATGTCGATGAATGGTGACTTTGTTAAAAGAAATTGAAAAATAACCCAAAACATTTACGACATAACATTTAGGTGTTCCTGAAATCGATTTATGAAAATAAATGTTAAGTACTGACTTCCAATTTACGAGTAGGTACCATACTAAGTACATTAGGTAAATGAATAATTTTATTATTCAAGCCTAAAATAATAATTATAAAAACGACTCCATACCTTTTGTGTGAAATTTGCCACCGGTACTCCGCCCTCTAGTAATCGGTATCGGTTTCTGAAATATTATTATGATTTATTTTGTGTACTTTTAATATATTATATACCTACATGTCTTAACCGATCCCATCTAGCTAAGCAAATTAACGAGTTATTTTGTTTATTACAGGAATATGCCTTTTAAAATTGTCTAAACACGCGAACGTGGTAAAAATGTATTGCAAATTGTACCGGACAAATGGGAGCAGAACAATATTTTACACTGGCCCAAAAGAAATGTAGAAAGCCTTATACAAAATGAAGATTCTTGTCCAGATGATTCGTGGGCGACATTCAAATGTACAGTCAAAAGACAAAATTTATACTCATTAGATAGTGCCGAAATGGAAGTGGGGCGTATGTCCGATATGAGTGATACAGATGCAACGGATGCTGACGAAGAGCGGTACGTACAGAGCGGAACAAAGAAAACATATTTGAATAATACCACTGCAGTTCAACAATGTTTCAACGACTTAGCAGGTTCATGTTTAATGTTGTAAGTGAAATATTGTGGTTTATTTTATTTCATAGTTAGGTATATCGTCACCGATAACTGTATAAAGGTTCGATGGCGGTTGAGGTTCACTAGGTAGCACCACTTTTACAATTTTTCGTTTTTATTATTTTGTAAAATGGTCTTTGTTTCTGTGTACCTTAAAATATACCTACGTTGCGCAATCTTTAAATAAATTTTGGATTACTTACTAAAACAAAAGTTATACAATCCATTACACAAAAAGAAATCTATATCTCAACAGTGTTCCTAGTGCTATTTATAACCTGTCTATCTTTATCAAGATATTTTAAAATATAAGAAGATTATTTAAATTGGGCAACACATATCTTAAGTTTATAATTTGTATATGTCGCAGGGAAATGATTAAAACAGAGATTTGAACAAATCTCTAAGAGATATGATCAAATTACGCAGGATGTTAAAATGGAGACTCCATATCATCATTTCCTTCGAAAAATTCAGTAATTTCACCAAATCACTGACACTGTTTAGTGGGAAGACAAAATCGGCCAAAAAACGCGACACGCTATTTCATTTCACTAGATTTGTTTAGGAATTTGACAAAATCCCTAACCGCTACAGTAAGTTTATGAAACGAACTCAAAAAGTCGACTAGTTTTATCATTTCGCTAAACAAGTTTAGTGAAATGATAAAGTCTCAACTGGAAGATGGTATATGGTGATTTGATTAAATCTCTGAACTGGTTTAGTGAAATGACGAAAGGAAGTACCGAATACAATATTTTACTTTACAGTTAAGCGATTTTATCAAATCTCTGACTAGATAAAGTGGAACAGATATTAAATCAGAGATTTTAACAAATCTCTAAGGGATATGATCAAATCACGCAGGATGTTAAGATGGAGAATCCACATCATCATTTCCCTAGAAAAATTTAGTCATTTCACCAAATCACTCTGTTTATTGGAAAGACATAATTGGAAGGTGCGTTATTTGTGAAAATCCAGTGCATGCTTGGCAAAATTGGCATTTAACAACTAAGGTTTAACCTTCCTCTCCAACAGTACTTCCACATGTTGCATGCATTGTAAAGTAAAATGTACTGTAAACTGTAAAGTAAAATATTGTATTCGGTACTTTCTTTCGCCATTTCACTGGTTTACCAGTTCAGAGATTTAATCAAATCACCATATACCATCTTCCAGTTGAGACTTTATCATTTCACTAAACTTGTTTAGCGAAATGATAAAACTAGTCGACTTTTTGAGTTCGTTTCATCAACTTACTGTAGCGGTTAGGGATTTTGTCAAATTCCTAAACAAATCTAGTGAAATGAAAAAGCGTGTCGCGTTTTTTGGCCGATTTTGTCTTCCCACTAAACAGAGTCAGTGATTTGGTGAAATTACAGAATTTTTCTAGGGAAATGATGATATGGAGCCTCCTTTTTAACATCCTGCGTAATTTGATCATATCCCTTAGAGATTTGTTCAAATCTCTGTTTTAATAATTTCCCTGCGACATATATACATAAGTAGCTGTTTTTTAATTGGTTGGTTGGGTGGTTGTTAGTGTTTTTTAAGGATTTAATTTGGTTAAATATATAAATAAATGTTGATTGGTCGGTCGTAATCCATACTAATATTATAAATGTATGTGTGTGTTTGTTTGTCCGTCTTTCACGGCAAAACGTGGCGACGAATTGACGTGATTTTTAAGTGGAGATAGTTGAAGGGATGTTGACATAGGCTACTTTTTGTCTCTTTCTAACCCCCCACTTCCCTAAAATGGGGGGTGGTAGTTTGTATGGTTTGTTACCCCGAATTTAACGCGAGCGATGCCGCGGGCAAAAGGTAGTAAATCATAAATATGTGTGTATGTGTGCGTTGACGCTGGCGCTAGTGGCTAAGAAATTATAATGTTAGACCAAGGCATGTCCGGTCAGATACGTGGTCACCAGATTGTTGCGTTGTAGTTATAAGTTAATATTATTTTTATTTTATTATTTTTTTAATTTGTATTGTTCTCTTGTTTATTACTGATGTTTTTTGTTATAGATTGTACTACTTAGCCACATATGTTTGTTACCTGCCATGAATTTTTCACCGGATGGTCTTTTCGGAAGATCAGCGCTGGCTAACGCTAGCAACATGCTGAGAAGAGACCATTTCGCGACACTTGTCTTACTCTACAATTATCTGTAATTTATTTGTTTTTTTCTGTAATGTTACGAAAAAATATATTTCTATTTCTATTTTACATATTTTCCCTGAGGGCTACATGAAGTACGTTGACCCACATCCTAGGTGTAATATGACAAACTTTTTGAGCATGAGAAGTAAAAAAAAATATTAAAATATGTCCTATTTATTTTAAACAGGATAATGTTCCCAGACTACAATTGCCAGAAGCAGAAATTGATGTAATAGATCAAAATATTTTCTAAACCGTATAGATTTCCTACTGATTACTTGTACAAAGAATGTAATTTACTATCCATAAGAAAGCTGTATGTTCTAGAATGTGTCACAAAGTTACACTTGACAATTAAGTATAACACTCCCATTGTAACTCGGAGGAGAAAGCGCAAAGCTGCACCAGTGCCCTCATTTAACACTAAATTTGTTACCCACTACACCTACATGACTGTAAAAAAATCGTAACAGAATGGTTAAAAATGTCAACATGCTGCCGAAACTGAATCAAACTTGCAATAAAATAAAATATAAATAAATAAATATGTAACACACACCCGCACACACCCACGCATACGCCCACGCACACACACACACACACACACACACACACACACACACACACACACACACACACACACACACACACCACACACACACACACACACACAGACACACAGAGAGAGAGAGAGAGAGAGATACACACACACACGCATGCTTAAATTTATTAAAATTTTAAATATGTATGGCAATATTTGTAAAACAAAACTTGTTACTCATTTGAATATCTTACCTTATATTATGTATAAGTTTAAAAATTTATTACTATTAATTTGAATTACCTTACCTTATATTATGTATAACTTTTAGAATTAAAAATTTGGTTAACTGCTACCTCATAATTAATAGAAGAGCAGAGCCTTCTGGCACAAGTATTTGTTTACTTAAAAGAAGGTTCTTGTTTTGTTTCTACTGAAAACCTCTAAACCAATAAATCATTTTTTAATTTTTCATATAATTTACGTCGCTACCGAAGAAGCACCTGCAAAATTGGTGGATACTACTGAAAGCGTTTCAAAGGCATCCACATTATTTTTTAAGTGATATCCTCGTAATCTTATAAGTTCTTCATTGTTCTTTTCTATTGATATTATCTTTATAATGGTTACTACCTGTCCATTTATCAACATACTGCGAGGACAAAATGAAATTTTCAAAATGAACTTACTGTTATTAATTTACAATAATATAATGCATTGTTATGGTGTGTTAATACATCAAAACCATCAATCAACATTCAAGTGCATCAATGACATCAATAGTACATTATTGCAGAGGACGGGAAAGATAAATTCGTGGACGAGCGATTTTTTCGGACGAAGCGCAGCTGAGTCCGAAAATATAAGACGAGTCCACGAATTTCTATTCCCGCCGAGGCATATATAACGCTTTTCTCCAAATGTGCGAGGAAATGAAGTAAATTAAATAAATTACATTTTTAGGTTAGCATTAAATATCATGAATTTATGAAATAGCTTCCCTTTACAATATTTTTTTTAGTATAGAGCACTACTTATACTGCCAATCATCTGCCAAAGTTCATTCAAATAATATTTAAAAATCAATTTTCGTCAAAAACTATTTAAGGCAGTATTAAATATGCTCCTTTCACACAACTGTAAAAGCTTAAACCTTAAAAAAAGTTGTTTTGTCTATGATTATATGAAGCCGTATTCGCACGATCAGACGCGGTGGTCATGCAAGCTATGACACAGAATGAGACAACGAAGGTTTTTGATCTCACTATCTCGCTCTATCCTATAGTTTGAAGGGATTGCCGTTCAGATGGTTGGCTGTTTAATGAAATGTTTAAAAGGTAAAAACAATGCGGACGACAAGTACAACTTGTCGTCCGCTAAAACAGGACAATAATGATTTTAATTTTTTTTATTTGTATTAGTAATTAATGACGAACTTCACGTACTAATTTTACTACAGTAAGGTGAACATTTCCGAGCACATTGGAGAAAAAATATTTAAGTGTTTGCTCTCTAATACACCTACGAGAAATGGAGCGCAATTTCGCGCCTTTTTTGATTTGACAGCTTGGTTTGGCAAACGAAAACGTAGTTAGTGTCTCCTTATTACTGAGTTATTACTTATCCCTCTGGCCACGTGGTTCTACTGCCCTTGTCATACCGATCGGACCACATGAACTTTTTTCCACTTGGTTCGATTAACCAATCGGACTATTGAAACTATTATTTTCTTAGGCCACGTGGTCCTACTAGTAGGACTACGTGAACTTTTGATTTCCTGTTGGTCCGATTACCTAATCGGACTATAGAAACTGTCGTTTTCTTAGACCACGTGGTCCCACTAATCGGATCACGCGGTCTAGACATGAGTAATGCGACCTGCATACTGCGTATTAGGTAACTTTCTTAGAAAATAATATGAAGACAATGTCAAATGTTAATGTCAATAGATATCTGGCACAGACATTATCCCTGCTTTGCTTGCGATCTAGAAATATAGGAGAATGGATTCTGATATTGAACCAGAATTATTTTACATACAACGCAAAGGTAGATTGGTATTACTCCACAACGGATACCAATTTTACCGGAACAAAACGTACAGCAGCGGATCTATTCTCTGGGTGTGCAGCAAAAAAAAAGGCAGAAAAATGTCGAGGGACTATTACTATACACGTAAGTCATTTTTGGCCCACGTATCGTCCACATATCATTATTTTACTTCCAATATAAATGAAATCGGCACTGTCAGTATATGTGTATGTCTATCAAAGTCTGTTTATAATACAGTAAAGATACGGTTGCGTCAAACATTAATTTATAATAGCCTGATTTTTTTATGTTTCATTCTTATGGGATATTTATAAATAATATATGCAAAAATCCTACAAACTTTTTACCCGGAAGTAGTTAAATGGGCAAAAATAAAAATATATATTTTTTTAATATTTTTATTTACAATAATATCAATTATTTTTATTTATAAACATGACGATATTTATTTAAGTCTTCTTTCTGTTGAAAGCGAAAAACAAGAAACCGTGTTCATGTAAAACCACATAATTTACAAAATGTACGGCGCGGTCTATATATATTCTAATTCGTTAGAAACAAATACTAATAAGTGGTAGTTTGTTCTTACACAGTTTAAATGACTTAGAAACGACATAATTCATCAAAATCCTACAAGAAAAACGCTTGTAACATGTGTGTACATATTAGTGGCGGTTAGCGAATATCGATATTTTGTAGGATTTCATTGCATAAATAATACTAGTATCATGATATATCCGTTACACTAAAAATATTAGCTATTATTAATTATTTCCAATTCCCCATACTAGCCGCCCGTAAAATGACTGTAGTATAACACTA
The DNA here is from genome assembly GCA_947086415.1 of Pammene aurita. NCBI lineage: Eukaryota > Metazoa > Arthropoda > Insecta > Lepidoptera > Tortricidae > Pammene > Pammene aurita. Next base: position 33,096,537 of record OX352295.1, read on the forward strand.
GTTAAAGATGTACTCGTACATAATTGTTATCCATCGTATTTTCACGGAAACCTACCATCGGCAACACTGTTAACTGTTCATTTAAAGTCTACCGATAGTCAGTTAAGGGTTTGCTGTTCGTACGAACGTGTCTTGCTATTTCAGTAAGTATCGGTACAGAAAGTACTGAGGTTGACTGAAGCAGCAAGACACGTTCGTAGTTTCCTTGAAAGTACGATAAAATACAATCACGCATTGCACTACATCTGTGCAGGTAACTAATAATACATAAGTACATTTATAATTACAGGATTCCCGCATTTCGATTTCCAAGACGCATTCTTGTATTCCTGATCTACATAAAAATGAAATTGACAAACAATTTTATTTAATGAAAGAAGCAGCAAGCAAAACTCTAACACCCATAAAAGACATATATGAGGAACACGTGATACCACTGAAAGATGCTGGTCTCGAAATCATAAAAGAAATACCAACGTACAGTTCAGTGAAAAGTCATTTATTCAATAAAAGGAAGGAAGGGCTTCGGGTTAAAAAACTAAGCTATAAAAACGTCATGAAGCTAGAGGTACCGCCGGCATTTGAACCTTTTATGCTGGCGGATTATGTTTGCAAAGTACGCATCATCGCATTTTACTCACAAGAGGCCAGAAAACTCATACCAAAACTTACTTCTTTTTTTTGATGAAACTTTCTACAGTTGTCCACGGCCATTCAAGCAATTGTACACGATACATGCAGATATTGTCTTCAATGCAGTTTATTAACGTTGTTCCAGTCATTTACGTCTTAATGTCAGACCAAAAAGAAAAATCTTATGAAATAATGCTGAACATGATTAAATCTCAGATACCAGCTTTAATCCTCAACAATTTTTGACGGACTATGAGTCACCAGCAATGCTTGCTTTACTTTTCCGCGGGCAGTTCTAAAAGGCTGTTTTTATCACTGCGAGAGCACTTTGGAGAAAGGCACAGAAATTAAAAGTGACAAAAGCACAAAGTCAAAAAAGAATCATAGCTTTAGCTACTGCACTACCATTCTTACCATCGTATTTAATAATGGATGGTTGGGCCTACATAATAACTGACATGCCAGATGATGACTTAGGCCTGGCTAAATTTGAGCTATACGAGTACATGGAGCGTTACTGGCTTAAAAGCGACGCTTTCATTGCAAAGTGGTCAGTCTTCGGTCAGATCATCCGAACCACAAATTGTTTAGAAGGGTGGCACTCCAAAATAAATGAGGCTGTTGGGAAAAGGAAGCCAAATTTAGTGAGACTTCTCAACTTTTAAAAAAAGACTCGGACTTTCATGTGATTAAAATGAAAGGCCTCCTCGAAAAACGACGAAAAGAAGTGATTCGACGTGATGAATTTATCTCCTTTAGCAACACTATGCTCATTGATTTCGAATATTTCCATATGGAAGTCGGCTTTTTGGAAAGATTAGTATGGAAAGGCTTGCTTTTAAAAAAAAAATGTTATGTAGGTACCAATGATGCCAACACTAATCTCGTCTCTCGTTATGATTTATGATATGCAATTTAATTTAATTTAAGAGTTCATACAAGAAGATGTATCCTAAAATCTTAGTTACTACTTGAAATAAAATAATTTTGTACCTAAAGACTGTATCGATAAGTATAAGGACAAGTGAAACGTGTAATTACTTTTTAGAAGTTTATTATTTTGCATAAGTTTGTTCTGGGCATATGGTTGGAACACCTTCTTAAACGTTTTAGTGTTGACTAACACACCTGTTACCTTTGTTTTCGGGCGACTTTTCGTCGTTTGCTTCGGACGTTTCTCATCAGATGCGGACAACGTTTACTGTAACCAGTGTCGACGCTTGAGCCAAGTTATGTTTTTTTTTACGGAATCCGCTACCGAGAAGCTTTGCCGAAGTTTTCTCTTCATGATTACCCATCACGTTCGCGATGGGACGTACCTAAGGGTAATTTGGCGAATTCATATTCTTAGCAGCATGATGCACGTCCTGGGTTTCCATCCACTCTCTGATGCAGAGGGCACAGTGGCAACTATCCAAATCGGGCCAAAATAAAGTAGAGCTAATCAGTGACAGAATTCATTTTGTACACACTTCTTTATGTAAAGATTGGTAGTCATCGTGGAAGTAGTGATGAACGCCGTAGATTTCATACAGCATTTGCATATTACCTACCACACATTGTCTTAGATCCAACGTTTTCGGCAAAAATTGACGTTTTGTTCTCATTCAGGTGTTCTCCTTTGCGAATTACTATTCGCAAGCCCGTAGTACTCAGTAGAGTACTGATCTCAGTAGAGTACTGGCCCGGTAGAACAAAAAAATCCAGTTTGAAGGGGTTTTCGTCGCTTAGAAATAATAACTGTTAATTTTTAAGTAAAACTGAGTGATATAAATTTCGAAGACGGTGTTTAACATTTGCAGCCTATTTCGGAGTTGGTTTGGCTTCCGTTAGTTTGGAGTGTTACCCAGTCGTTGCGATTCTTGGCCCTTTGAACCATTCCTACAGAAGTTCTCTACTTTTTTCCACATAGCTTATTGAAGCACTGAGTGAGTTTTTGATTTTTCGATGTATCTCTGAGTCGATATTGCGATCTTATCTTATCTTATTTGGCTCGGGGGCCCATATGGATACACTTCGACCCAAAGGGATCTTTTGTGTCATTGCCCCCTAGTACACTTACTCAAAAGCTTTTTCAACCATCTCCATGTGTTGGGTGATGGAGCTCAAGGGCAGTGCTTTGAGGTCCTCTGAATCTGGATAGCCGATTCCAAAGTCCCTCATTCTTTGTGGTTCAAATGGTTCAGGGCCTAAGAAGTTATTCATAGAGCCCCTTCTAGCAAGCTCATCAGCATTTTCGTTGCCGATAAAGCCCTCGTGCCCTGGGATCCACATCAGTTGCACTTTGTTTTGCCTTCCAAGCCTGTTGAGGACTTGGATACCATTGAATATAAGTCTGGACTCCACTTTGGGCGCTATAAGTGCTCTAAGCGCTGCCTGACTGTCGCTGAGTATGTACATATTCTTTTCCCGGGTCTCTCTATCTATATTCTCTTGTGCACAGGCAATAATAGCATACGTCTCCGCTTGGAACACTGTCGCATAATTGCCCATGCTTATACTACTACTGCAGTCATTTGCATAAATGCCAGCTCCCGTACTCGATCCTATTTTGGAGCCGTCTGTGTACCATATGCTGTCTTCGCCATCAGAGATTGGTGGTTCAAGACCCTCGGTTCATTCGGCCCTTGTGGGAATTTTTACTTTAAAATTCTTTTGGAAAACAAACTTGGGTTGCATCTTGTCACAGCCCATGCTTGTTAGCCTATCTATGAAATTGTCAGATTCCATTCTTGTGTGTTAGGTCTTCGGCTTGCTGTCGTCCCATAGGCCTGCAACAGCCAATCTGTGTAAAGATTTGTGCGCTTCAGACTGTAGCACTAAGTGTAACGGCGGTAGATCAAGTAATAGCTAGATGTCTAGCGCCGCCGTTGGCGTCGTTTTGAATGCGCCGGTGATAGCCATGCATGCCATTCTTTGTTTTTTCATTAGGGCTTCTCTGCATGTGCTCTTTAGTGTCCTTGGCCACCAGACCAGGCTCCCGTACAGTATGATAGGTCTTACCATCATGGTATAGATCCACCTCAGTACCTTCGGGGTTAAGCCCCATGTTTTGCCATATGCTGACCTGCACATGCCAAACACTCTCATAGCCTTAGTTATGGTGAGTTCGGCATGCTTTTACCAATTTAGTTCTTTGTCCAGTGTCAGACCTAGATACTTTAAGTCATTGGATATTTCTAGTACCCTTCCGTAGAGCCTTAGTTGCTTCATACCATTCAGGGTCTTTTTCCTGGTAAATGGTATTAACGGGTTGGCTTAAAGTAATTAGAAATTTCACATTGAAAAATTTAAAAATAAAGTCAATAGCTACAGGTTAATGGATTTTTTGACGAGGAACTAGAACATATTAGACATTACAAACAATCACTACTATATAGAAAAAGGCCCTCCAGCTTCGATCTTTTGTAATGTGCTTCTGACCATACGCATCATACCTTGGACAACATTTCTTAATTGTCCATATTATCCTTAATTCTAATGGTTTCGGAGAACTGGCATCCTGCCCGTAACCTTATACTAACCTACTACAAATATCCCATGAAGCTTCGATTGGTCGAGCTTTAGGGACTTTTGCTGGGTTGGCATCTTTTGATACATAATGTATGGGATTGCTTTTTAAACAATTTTGACTATTTTTGGCATACTTAGAGTTTGCTTAATCTAGTGTGACGTCTCTAAACGTCGAACAATCAGAGATTATTTGGCAATTTTCAAAAGAATGGTAAGTAGTGATGCGTAGGAATCCAATTTACCAATCAAATACAATTTTGGATAACATATTCAATTTCAAAAAGTAAATTTGTATGATGTCCAAGGTGTGAGTGGAACAGCCAGAAGCAAGTTACGAAAGTTTGAAGATGGAGGGACTTTTCCTATATTTTAATGTTTGTTCCTGTAGCTATTGACTTTATTTTTCGATTCTCCAATATGAAAATTCTCATTACTTTAAGCCAACCCGTTACCACTGTTTTGCCTGGATTTATCGAGAGTTGGTGGTTATTGCACCACTGCTCCACAAGCCTCAGTGATATTGCGATTATTCGAGCCAGTTTTTCGACGATTTTCGACTTGTCATTAAAAGAGAAGTCTTAGCCAAACTTTTTAATGCCATTTAAATCGCAGAAACACACACCCTCACGATTTTAGCGATCTTTCTCATGGACATACCGTTTTCTCGTATGTATTTGTCGAAGAATATTTTTCGTTGCTCTTGTGTATGGCATTTTAGTTCTTGAAATCAAAAGTGATACGAAAAAACAATTTTAGTAATTGATTGAATATCATATCATCTATTACATAATAAATAATTTATATTTTTAAAACAAATAAAACAGGAATGACGGCTTGTTGCAGTTGTCCTTATACTTCTCAATACAGTCTTTATATGAGTTTATTTTTATTTTTCTTCAAATAAGTTGACCGTACTTACATACTTAGGCAGAAAAATAACGGGGTTATTAGCAGAGTTTTCTTGGTTTTAAACTTTAATTATTTTAATTGAAATTAAAATGCACATTTTAAATAAAATATTTTTACTACCTTACATTAGATAACATTTCTGGCACCACATTATGCACCATACTTAGGGAGAATCTCAGAAGATCGGCGATATGCTCTGCATGGCGGGCGTCGAAATCCGTGAGGTTATTGGGTAATAGAAATACTTCCGTCCAAGCTTGTTCCCCTACTCCACAGTGTTCACTGCAGACACGCGTCCCGGGTGATATTAAAAAGTTTAATTTACACAGGAAATTTATCTTTACAACGTTCGGTACTGCCCTGAAGTCGGTTCGGGAACAGCCTGGAAATATACGCACGCCTTCGTTTTCCGGTGTTCGCAGCAGTTGGTGAAACATTGTTCGCAGCAGTTGGTGAAACATTTGTATGTTAGAATAGAATTGTGTTTTTCTCCGTTCATTTCGGACATTTCGAATGTCGGCATTTTGCTCTTTCTATGTAGTAGTGACACCCAAGTGACAGCGGTCATGCTATTTTTTTTAATCAAATATGTAATGACGATAAATGTTGGGGCATGATGTCTAAACATTCTAAACTCCATGGGACCCCAAACTAAGCTGAGCAATCTTGGGATAAATGCTAAGTTTGTATTCAAACTATGGTCGGCGGCCGAAGTAAACATAACAATTACTTGATCGAAACTAGTTACGTACAAGTAAAACAAAATGCTTAATCCACAAGTACAATAAAAGCCTCTATCGAAACCAGTATCGAAACCAGTTTCGAACCCCCGGTTTTAAAGGCGGCCGAAGGGAACGTACTACAAACTACTCGGTATAGGTTACAGGAAAAATATTGTTGAAGTGGTCCGATCGGTAGGACGAAGCGGAATAATAAATACTTGTAGTCCGATTAATCGAACCAAGTGGAAAAAAAAGTTCATGTGGTCCGATCGGTAGAACAAGGGCAGTAGGACCACGTGGCCAGAGGGTTACGTATTAGTTTGTGAAAATAATATGGAAGTGGCAAAAAAATGACATATCTTTCCGTAGCTCAAAAAGTGCCTAAGTGCGCTAGTGGAAACCGATGAGGAACTGCGGCGGGGCAAGTTTTCTGCTTACTTTTCTAAAAAAGAAGGTGAAAACGGTGGGGTGTTATCGCAGAGGAGCTATGTAAATAGCATACCCGGCTCCAAGAGGGAGTGGAAGGAGTGGCGTAAGGTAAGATTTTTTGACGTATTATTTCTGGCTGGGCTGGACTGGCAATCCAGAGGAGGTAGGGATGAATCCTGCTATTTTCAGTCCTTCACAGGGACCGGGAACCGTTCTACGAAAAAACACCAAAATCGCCAAATATTTTGATTTAATTTATGCTCTTTATGTAGAACTCAATCATATGAGGAGGTAATAACGCCATATTATTAAATTGTCCAATATAAAAAAAAAAAAAAAAACGTGCAAATACTTTTTTGGGCGGTAGACATAAAAAAGTAAACATCACTTCTATTAGAATTTATTAAAATAATTATTATATGCCTACATTTTGTAGATTAAATCACTGTGAAGTATAAAGCATCTTCAATTCACTGTATAAATACTTGCAGCACATACAGATATTGTAGATATCACTGTGAAGTAAAGCATCTTCAATTCACTGTATAAATACTTGCAGCACATACAGATATTGTAGATACAGTAAGTGTTAGGACTGTTTAATCCTGCCGATTCTTACAACTGTTAAAAACATAACCTCATTTCATACAACATGGCAAGCTACACTGAAATAGCAGACACACAGAAGTTCTTAGAGTTTAGCACTGTTTAATCCTGCCGATTCTTACAACTGTAAAAAACATAACCTCACTTGATACAACATGGCAAGCTAAACAAAAAAACCGACGCCGTGACAAATAAAAAAAGAAGCTGTTCGGAGTGCTATTACCCGGCTTTCAATGCTGCATCCAGTGGACTTGCAGTACGAACGAGCAAAGCTTTAAAACTCAAATACGACAGCCTAAAAAAATGCACCAAAAAGAGGATGACTTTGCATAGGCAGGAGTTATACCGAACAGGCGGCGCAGCGGTCCTTCTGCTTCTCCTACTTTTAATGACGTAGAGGAAAGGTGCTGGCAATATGCTCTGACTGACTGACTGACTGACTGACTGACTGACTGACTGACTGACTGACTGACTGACTGACTGACTGACTGACTGACTGACTGACTGACTGACTGACTGACTGACTGACTGACTGACTGACTGACTGACTGACTGACTGACTGACTGACTGACTGACTGACTGACTGACTGACTGACTGACTGACTGACTGACTGACTGACTGACTGACTGACTGACTGACTGACTGACTGACTGACTGACTGACTGACTGACTGACTGACTGACTGACTGACTGACTGACTGACTGACTGACTGACTGACTGACTGACTGACTGACTGACTGACTGACTGACTGACTGACTGACTGACTGACTGACTGACTGACTGACTGACTGACTGACTGACTGACTGACTGACTGACTGACTGACTGACTGACTGACTGACTGACTGACTGACTGACTGACTGACTGACTGACTGACTGACTGACTGACTGACTGACTGACTGACTGACTGACTGACTGACTGACTGACTGACTGACTGACTGACTGACTGACTGACTGACTGACTGACTGACTGACTGACTGACTGACTGACTGACTGACTGACTGACTGACTGACTGACTGACTGACTGACTGACTGACTGACTGACTGACTGACTGACTGACTGACTGACTGACTGACTGACTGACTGACTGACTGACTGACTGACTGACTGACTGACTGACTGACTGACTGACTGACTGACTGACTGACTGACTGACTGACTGACTGACTGACTGACTGACTGACTGACTGACTGACTGACTGACTGACTGACTGACTGACTGACTGACTGACTGACTGACTGACTGACTGACTGACTGACTGACTGACTGACTGACTGACTGACTGACTGACTGACTGACTGACTGACTGACTGACTGACTGACTGACTGACTGACTGACTGACTGACTGACTGACTGACTGACTGACTGACTGACTGACTGACTGACTGACTGACTGACTGACTGACTGACTGACTGACTGACTGACTGACTGACTGACTGACTGACTGACTGACTGACTGACTGACTGACTGACTGACTGACTGACTGACTGACTGACTGACTGACTGACTGACTGACTGACTGACTGACTGACTGACTGACTGACTGACTGACTGACTGACTGACTGACTGACTGACTGACTGACTGACTGACTGACTGACTGACTGACTGACTGACTGACTGACTGACTGACTGACTGACTGACTGACTGACTGACTGACTGACTGACTGACTGACTGACTGACTGACTGACTGACTGACTGACTGACTGACTGACTGACTGACTGACTGACTGACTGACTGACTGACTGACTGACTGACTGACTGACTGACTGACTGACTGACTGACTGACTGACTGACTGACTGACTGACTGACTGACTGACTGACTGACTGACTGACTGACTGACTGACTGACTGACTGACTGACTGACTGACTGACTGACTGACTGACTGACTGACTGACTGACTGACTGACTGACTGACTGACTGACTGACTGACTGACTGACTGACTGACTGACTGACTGACTGACTGACTGACTGACTGACTGACTGACTGACTGACTGACTGACTGACTGACTGACTGACTGACTGACTGACTGACTGACTGACTGACTGACTGACTGACTGACTGACTGACTGACTGACTGACTGACTGACTGACTGACTGACTGACTGACTGACTGACTGACTGACTGACTGACTGACTGACTGACTGACTGACTGACTGACTGACTGACTGACTGACTGACTGACTGACTGACTGACTGACTGACTGACTGACTGACTGACTGACTGACTGACTGACTGACTGACTGACTGACTGACTGACTGACTGACTGACTGACTGACTGACTGACTGACTGACTGACTGACTGACTGACTGACTGACTGACTGACTGACTGACTGACTGACTGACTGACTGACTGACTGACTGACTGACTGACTGACTGACTGACTGACTGACTGACTGACTGACTGACTGACTGACTGACTGACTGACTGACTGACTGACTGACTGACTGACTGACTGACTGACTGACTGACTGACTGACTGACTGACTGACTGACTGACTGACTGACTGACTGACTGACTGACTGACTGACTGACTGACTGACTGACTGACTGACTGACTGACTGACTGACTGACTGACTGACTGACTGACTGACTGACTGACTGACTGACTGACTGACTGACTGACTGACTGACTGACTGACTGACTGACTGACTGACTGACTGACTGACTGACTGACTGACTGACTGACTGACTGACTGACTGACTGACTGACTGACTGACTGACTGACTGACTGACTGACTGACTGACTGACTGACTGACTGACTGACTGACTGACTGACTGACTGACTGACTGACTGACTGACTGACTGACTGACTGACTGACTGACTGACTGACTGACTGACTGACTGACTGACTGACTGACTGACTGACTGACTGACTGACTGACTGACTGACTGACTGACTGACTGACTGACTGACTGACTGACTGACTGACTGACTGACTGACTGACTGACTGACTGACTGACTGACTGACTGACTGACTGACTGACTGACTGACTGACTGACTGACTGACTGACTGACTGACTGACTGACTGACTGACTGACTGACTGACTGACTGACTGACTGACTGACTGACTGACTGACTGACTGACTGACTGACTGACTGACTGACTGACTGACTGACTGACTGACTGACTGACTGACTGACTGACTGACTGACTGACTGACTGACTGACTGACTGACTGACTGACTGACTGACTGACTGACTGACTGACTGACTGACTGACTGACTGACTGACTGACTGACTGACTGACTGACTGACTGACTGACTGACTGACTGACTGACTGACTGACTGACTGACTGACTGACTGACTGACTGACTGACTGACTGACTGACTGACTGACTGACTGACTGACTGACTGACTGACTGACTGACTGACTGACTGACTGACTGACTGACTGACTGACTGACTGACTGACTGACTGACTGACTGACTGACTGACTGACTGACTGACTGACTGACTGACTGACTGACTGACTGACTGACTGACTGACTGACTGACTGACTGACTGACTGACTGACTGACTGACTGACTGACTGACTGACTGACTGACTGACTGACTGACTGACTGACTGACTGACTGACTGACTGACTGACTGACTGACTGACTGACTGACTGACTGACTGACTGACTGACTGACTGACTGACTGACTGACTGACTGACTGACTGACTGACTGACTGACTGACTGACTGACTGACTGACTGACTGACTGACTGACTGACTGACTGACTGACTGACTGACTGACTGACTGACTGACTGACTGACTGACTGACTGACTGACTGACTGACTGACTGACTGACTGACTGACTGACTGACTGACTGACTGACTGACTGACTGACTGACTGACTGACTGACTGACTGACTGACTGACTGACTGACTGACTGACTGACTGACTGACTGACTGACTGACTGACTGACTGACTGACTGACTGACTGACTGACTGACTGACTGACTGACTGACTGACTGACTGACTGACTGACTGACTGACTGACTGACTGACTGACTGACTGACTGACTGACTGACTGACTGACTGACTGACTGACTGACTGACTGACTGACTGACTGACTGACTGACTGACTGACTGACTGACTGACTGACTGACTGACTGACTGACTGACTGACTGACTGACTGACTGACTGACTGACTGACTGACTGACTGACTGACTGACTGACTGACTGACTGACTGACTGACTGACTGACTGACTGACTGACTGACTGACTGACTGACTGACTGACTGACTGACTGACTGACTGACTGACTGACTGACTGACTGACTGACTGACTGACTGACTGACTGACTGACTGACTGACTGACTGACTGACTGACTGACTGACTGACTGACTGACTGACTGACTGACTGACTGACTGACTGACTGACTGACTGACTGACTGACTGACTGACTGACTGACTGACTGACTGACTGACTGACTGACTGACTGACTGACTGACTGACTGACTGACTGACTGACTGACTGACTGACTGACTGACTGACTGACTGACTGACTGACTGACTGACTGACTGACTGACTGACTGACTGACTGACTGACTGACTGACTGACTGACTGACTGACTGACTGACTGACTGACTGACTGACTGACTGACTGACTGACTGACTGACTGACTGACTGACTGACTGACTGACTGACTGACTGACTGACTGACTGACTGACTGACTGACTGACTGACTGACTGACTGACTGACTGACTGACTGACTGACTGACTGACTGACTGACTGACTGACTGACTGACTGACTGACTGACTGACTGACTGACTGACTGACTGACTGACTGACTGACTGACTGACTGACTGACTGACTGACTGACTGACTGACTGACTGACTGACTGACTGACTGACTGACTGACTGACTGACTGACTGACTGACTGACTGACTGACTGACTGACTGACTGACTGACTGACTGACTGACTGACTGACTGACTGACTGACTGACTGACTGACTGACTGACTGACTGACTGACTGACTGACTGACTGACTGACTGACTGACTGACTGACTGACTGACTGACTGACTGACTGACTGACTGACTGACTGACTGACTGACTGACTGACTGACTGACTGACTGACTGACTGACTGACTGACTGACTGACTGACTGACTGACTGACTGACTGACTGACTGACTGACTGACTGACTGACTGACTGACTGACTGACTGACTGACTGACTGACTGACTGACTGACTGACTGACTGACTGACTGACTGACTGACTGACTGACTGACTGACTGACTGACTGACTGACTGACTGACTGACTGACTGACTGACTGACTGACTGACTGACTGACTGACTGACTGACTGACTGACTGACTGACTGACTGACTGACTGACTGACTGACTGACTGACTGACTGACTGACTGACTGACTGACTGACTGACTGACTGACTGACTGACTGACTGACTGACTGACTGACTGACTGACTGACTGACTGACTGACTGACTGACTGACTGACTGACTGACTGACTGACTGACTGACTGACTGACTGACTGACTGACTGACTGACTGACTGACTGACTGACTGACTGACTGACTGACTGACTGACTGACTGACTGACTGACTGACTGACTGACTGACTGACTGACTGACTGACTGACTGACTGACTGACTGACTGACTGACTGACTGACTGACTGACTGACTGACTGACTGACTGACTGACTGACTGACTGACTGACTGACTGACTGACTGACTGACTGACTGACTGACTGACTGACTGACTGACTGACTGACTGACTGACTGACTGACTGACTGACTGACTGACTGACTGACTGACTGACTGACTGACTGACTGACTGACTGACTGACTGACTGACTGACTGACTGACTGACTGACTGACTGACTGACTGACTGACTGACTGACTGACTGACTGACTGACTGACTGACTGACTGACTGACTGACTGACTGACTGACTGACTGACTGACTGACTGACTGACTGACTGACTGACTGACTGACTGACTGACTGACTGACTGACTGACTGACTGACTGACTGACTGACTGACTGACTGACTGACTGACTGACTGACTGACTGACTGACTGACTGACTGACTGACTGACTGACTGACTGACTGACTGACTGACTGACTGACTGACTGACTGACTGACTGACTGACTGACTGACTGACTGACTGACTGACTGACTGACTGACTGACTGACTGACTGACTGACTGACTGACTGACTGACTGACTGACTGACTGACTGACTGACTGACTGACTGACTGACTGACTGACTGACTGACTGACTGACTGACTGACTGACTGACTGACTGACTGACTGACTGACTGACTGACTGACTGACTGACTGACTGACTGACTGACTGACTGACTGACTGACTGACTGACTGACTGACTGACTGACTGACTGACTGACTGACTGACTGACTGACTGACTGACTGACTGACTGACTGACTGACTGACTGACTGACTGACTGACTGACTGACTGACTGACTGACTGACTGACTGACTGACTGAGGGTAAAAAGGGGGTTGAAAGTTTGTATGGATGGGGCTTAAAATTTAAGGTTAGAGGTAAGGTAGAAACTTTATAGACTTACTGATAATTAAAAAATAATAAAAATAATTTCAGCGTTTTTTGTAATTCGTGGGAATATTACTTATTAATACACAATCAAACTCCTTTCAGTGTTTTCGAAAATCCCACCCCTGAGGGGGTTAAATAGGGGTGCTAAGTTTGCAAGAGGGAAATTACTTTTTTGAGCTAGATACTTTTAAATTTGTGGGAAGATAACTTATTAAAATACAATAAAAGTCCTTTCAGCGTTATGGAAAGTTCTACCCCTGAGGGGGTTAAATAGGAGGTTAAAAGTTTGTATGTATAAGATTTAAAATTTGAAGTTAGAGACTTGAAACTTCGTACGTTCACTGATATTTAAAAAATAATAAAAGTGATTTCAGCGTTTTGGATAATTCCACCCTTGAGGGGGTTAAATATGGGTGCAAAGTTTGTATGCGGGAAACTTCTTTCTTTGAGATAGAGACTTCAAACTTTGTAGAAACATTACTTATTAAATTACAAAAAAAGTACTTTCAGTGTTTAAGATAATTTCACCCCTGAGGGGGTTAAAATGGGGTGCAAAGTTTGTATTGGGGAAATGCTTTTTTTTATCTAGAAACTTTTAACTTTGTAGAAAGATTACTTATTCAAATACAATAAAAGTACTTTCAGCGTTTTGGCAAATTCTACTCCTGAGAGGGTTAAATAGTAGGGGTGCTAACTTTCTATGGCGGAAATTTCTTTTTTGAAACGAGAGACTTTAAACTCTGTGGGAATATTACTTATTATTACACAATAAAACTCCTTTCAGGGTTTTGGAAAATTCCACCCCTGAGGGGGTTAAATAGGGGTGCTAAGTTTGCATGAGGGAAATTACTTTTTTGAGCTAGATACTTTTAAATTTGTGGGAAGATAACTTATTAAAATACAATAAAAGTCCTTTCAGCGTTATGGAAAGATCTACCCCTGAGGGGGTTAAATAGGGGTGCGAAGGTGCTATATTTTTATAGGCGGACGAAGTCGCGGGGCGGAAAGCTAGTTATACATATTTTCATATTTTGCAAATTCAGCTAACATTTTACCTATTACTAACAAAAATTGGCCTGAAAATGGCATACCAGTTTGCCAGGAGATGAAGATGTAGACCTTAAGCATTGACGGAGACTTCACAACCTGCTGGTATTAAATTATTTCATTTGTATATTGTAAATGTTACCGGCAATCTGTATAATCCGGTATTCTTTACAATATACCACCGGTAATGTTAAATTTTAAACATCACCGGTGGAACGGCAGGTACTCTATACAATCCCTAGGATTTGTATTCATTACCTAGGTAAAGTGTGCAATGGACACTAATATTAATAATATTTCAAACATTGCCTGGACGCCCCAGGTATTCTATACATTTTTTTCTCTAATGTACTTTAGGGCGGTGTTGCCCGTAGGTAACGTCAAGTGTTAAAAGGTGGGAAATTGGACGCGGAAAGGAATAGGTACGGTACGGAATTTGGAATATGAGCGGTCAAATCAGGTTAGAAAAATTCTATACATTGTCTAGCCATTGTATATACCTGAATTTTACAGATTGCCGGTAACTTATATATAAAACCTTTTAACTATAGTTCGGCAAAAAGAAACATTCCGGTTGAGTAAAGACTCTTCACTATCTGTAATCACTTCATGTCACAGCATTCTTTTCAACGGACTTCAGGATTTCGAAGGAGGAGGTTATCAATTCGTCAGGATCTTTGTTTTGCTTGTTTTTTTTTTATATATGTTCACCGATTATTCGAAGACGGCTGGACCGATTAGGAAATTTATTTCTTTGTTTGAAAGAGTATACTTCAAAGTTGGTCCCATTGTAACCAGGTTAGGGTCTGATGATGGGATCCTGGAGAATTCGAGGGAACTCTTCAACTATTATAGGCACACTTAAAGTGATTTGAGTATTTTTTTACAGCAGCTTGAGCATTTCCTTTTGGAAAGGTGGAAGCTGAGTGAAGTCGGTTATATTTTGTTTAAAATTATAACTATAACGGAACAATGCTTTTGACTCTCATATAGACTCTCTGCAGCCCTTCTACATTGTGTCATATGTTTCTAGATATACTTTTACTTTTACTTTTTTATTTCTAATAGTGTTGAGACACAGTGATAGACAGTAAAATTTATATTTCTTACAGATTACTACGAGAATCAAAATAATAGGGTGCCTGCTGAGTCAACTGATGCCGGTGAAGTTTTAAAAGGTAGGTTTCTTAAGATAGTTCTTCTTTCTGACTTTTTAAATATGTCACTACGGAATGAAATCAGAATAGACTGAGTGTTTGCAGTAGATTTTAAAATTATGACATAAGTGTATACTTACATATACCTCGTATGTTCATAAGTCTTGAGACGAGTTTGGTTAGTGGAATAAAAAAAAATTGCAACTGGCAGCTAATAAAAACCTTCTTCAATTTCATAATTAGAATGTTGTCAATTAGAAAAATATAAATTTGAATGTATTTTTTTCATTCTTCGCTGAAATGGAGGGAACGAAAGGTTTGCGTGCAACAGTGATTTCTCTGCATAAAGCTGGAAAAAAACCTATGGAGATTTTTAGGCAAGTGAAATGTCTTAAAGCCAGTCGTAATTTTGTTAACTACACATTAAAGCGGTACAGGGTGACAAGTTCTCTTGATGACCGTCCGAGAAGCGGCCGTCCTCGCTCGGCTAGGACGGCAGCTAACATTAAGTTGATCAGGGAACGGCTTCGCCGAAATCCGTGTCGGACACAAAAGAAGATGGCTCTACAGACCAATATTTCCAGAATATCGGTGAACCGGATATTGAAATACGATCTCAAAGTAAGGGCCTACAGTCGAAGAAAAGTTCACTACTTAAATGATCGTCTAAGAAAATTAAGGCTCGCTCGATGTCGGCAGTTGCTAAAGAGACACGATCATAAAAATATTTTGTTTACCGACGAAAAAATCTTCACCGTCGAAGAAAAGTTTAATCGACAAACGTCAAAGTTTATGCCAAATGCTCAAAAGATGTCCCGCCTTCTGTGCGAAATGTCCAGCGAACGCATCACCCCGCTAGTGTTATGGTGTGGTGGGGTGTTTCGTACGAAGGTGCAACGGAGCTGCATTTTTGCCAACAAGGAGTTAAAGTGAAGGCACAAAATTACCAGACTGAGATCTTAGAAGGCGTAGTGAAACCACTATCAAATACTCTTTTTAAAAATAAAGACTGGATTTTTCAACAAGATTCAGCTCCGGCACACAAGGCGAAGTTAACTCAGAAGTGGTTAAAGGACAATTTACCAGGGTTCATCAGCATAGAAGAGTGGCCATCAACAAGTCCAGACTTGAACCCGCTGGACTACTCACTTTGGACTGAATTGGAGCTTAAAAATAAAGACTGGATTTTTCAACAAGATTCAGCTCCGGCACACAAGGCGAAGTTAACTCAGAAGTGGTTAAAGGACAATTTACCAGGGTTCATCAGCACAGAAGAGTGGCCATCATCAAGTCCAGACTTGAACCCGCTGGACTACTCACTTTGGACTGAATTGGAGCTGAGAGCCTGCCGCAAGTCTCATCCAAATCTTGAGTCCCTAAAGCGAGCCCTGTGTAGAGAGGCGAAGCGTATTCCGCTAGAAAAGATTCGTGCCGCTATTGATGATTGGCCCATACGTTTGAAGGCCTGTGTTCATAGCAATGGCGGCCATTTTGAATAGTTTTTATTTTTTTTGTATTAAATTTAATGTTTGGTCAGTTGTGTAAATTTTGTTAAAATACATTAAATACTTTCCGAGAAAAACTTATCTCTTAACTTATCTTTCTCAAAACTTATGAACATACGAGGTATACTCAATTTTAATTGCAGATTGACAAAACAAATGGGGCACATGGAATCCAAAAGCATTAAAGAGTAAAATGTCACAAGCCATGTAAAAGTAGTGTCACATAAATACCGATCCGCATTCCCTGGGGCGCACATTGCTGTGATGTCCGGTAGCCAGAAGATACCAGTTTTATTGAAAAGCGGTTCCGGGATGCGGGTAACCACTTCAGATGGGACAATACTATAAATAGCGAATACATGTCCATTTGACGCTCTGTCATTTGGTCGCAAACGCGTACGTGACCTTCAAGTCATATCGCGACATGAGAAGTCAGGTAGCGCCAATGGGTTCATAAAAACAGCAATGTCTTTGGCCCATAAAGACGCAAAAAAAGATAGCTACGTGCTACGTGCGGAAACCCTAGCTTCAGTGCTAGAGCCCAAAGCCCGACTCCGAAGTCCGAATGCCAGAAGCAAGGCGGCGTTCTATAGCATTGTAGTATGACGCATATATAAATGTCGGGAACCTTCTAAACCGTCGCGTATAAGATAAACATATCTATTTGTAATAACGGGACTTAACCGCGTATATATTTCTAAAAATTACCTTCGACGTTTCGAGGACGACATTGTCCCCGTGGTCCCGAAGAAAGACTGGCTCCAGTTGACATCAACATCTAGCCGCGCGAGTTTTTCGAACTACCCGCACTTGGTCTTGATTAACAACTTGAAAGTTTTGCACACTAGGGATGTCACTCGGTCGACATACAACTCTCACAATGTCCGGCTTTCGAACCGGCGGTATTCGTTGACGCTTACATTTACTAATGACAGGATCCCATGTAGATGAGATCCTAAAACCATCGCCCCGATTGAAATTGCAGTGTTTTTTGATTTCAATGGCTTCACGAACTTTTCTACTGTAAAACCGACGATCCGTAGAAAGGATTTTAGGATTATGAAGCTCAATCCAATGGTCCGGTCCTGACTCCAGTAAATGCTCAGCAACGGCAGACTTGTTCACCTGACGATTTTTGACAGCTGCTATATGTTCCTTGACTCTTTCTGCTATTCTACTGGTGACTGCTTTCTGCTATTCTACTGGTGACTGCTTTATGCTATTGTTCTCTTCGTTTGTCCGATGTAGGAACTGCCACAACTGCAATCGATCTTATAAACGCCAGGTGACTGAAAAGGGATAACGTCCTTCGGTGACCTTAGATTTTCCCCGATTTTCGACAACGGTGTGTACACGGTCCTTATAGAGTACTTCTCAAGTACTGTACCAATCTTATCCGTTATCCCTTTTACATAAGGCAAACATGCTGGTTGTCTTGACACATTTGTACGCTTCACTCTTGCCTTTCGTCTGGGTTGCCACTTTTTCACCTTATACCCATTCCACCTAAGTACCTCCTGAATATGCGACATCTCGCTCTCCAAATATTCAGGGTCACACAGATCATGTGCTCTGTTCACTATATTTTTAGAAATAAAGCTTGTCCCAGAAAAAAATGTCGTTTATTAGTTAGTATGAAATAATGTAAGCAATAAAAAGTTACCAAATTTTTGACAACAGTTTATTAGAAATGTAGTAAACAAAACGTATTTTTGTTATGTTTTTGTTCTATTGTTTATTCATCCAGAAACTTCGTAATTTTCTTTTGATACCTGCCATCAGGTTTTGTACATCAGTGTCTGTGATTAGTTTTGAAGCTGCATTCCATTTTCGCTTGAAGTTTTCAACTGATGTGGCGTTAGTTTTATGTTTTAAGAGCTTCTGCTTCATACGAGCCCAATATTTTTCTATAGGTCGTAATTCAGGACAGTTAGGAGGATTTTGGTATTTTTCCACAAATTCGACATTATTGGTTTTGTACCATTTTATCACATTTTTAAAATAGTGGCACGTGGCCAGATCAGGCCAAAACAGAACTGGCTTCTTGTGTCGCTTAAAAAACGGCAATAATCGCTTTTCCATGCACTCTTTAAGGTATATATCGCCTTTCATAGTTCCTTTAGCAAAGTATCGAGTGCTGCGTTTGCCGCAAGAACAGATCGCTTGCCACACAAGAACCTTCTTCGCAAATTTATCCGTTTTTATGACATTGTACTCTTCATTGATAGTTTTTCTATCGGTCCCCGAATAAAAATGATGTCCCGGCAGTGATTTAAAATCAAGCTTGCAATATGTTTCGTCGTCCATCGCAATACAGTATTTTTTTGTCGTTAATTTTGAATACAGTTTTCTGGATCTCGTTTTAGCGTCAGTTTCTTGTTTCGAATTTCTATTAGGCACTTTAGTTTGTTTGAAAGTCTTTATAGAATTATTTTTCTTTACTCGTTGCACAGTGGATTTAGACGTTTTAAACTTTTTAGCTAAATCTCTTACAGATGATGTAGGTTTTTTCAGCAAAGCAGCTATGATACTCTTCTCAATATTTTTCTTAACAAACCCGGTCTTCCGACCACTTCCAGGACGCCGTCGAATACCGCCAGTCTCTCTGAATTGTTTTAGGACCCTTTGCACAGTTCTAACAGACGTGTTTAGCTCCATTGCCACTTTTTTCGTGAAAATGCCTTAATATTGGACATATTTGTACAATATTTTCTCATGAAGTTTTTCTTTTGGAGACGAGATCTTTGAAAATGTGACTGTGACAGATTTTTTTCTAATATTAAATAAAGAACCGAGATGCATTTAACATATAACCAGCCAGTTACAACCATTTTCATTGAAACCTGATATACCAACGCTGCGTAAACTAACGACATTTTTTACTGGGACAAGCTTTATATACGCGGTTAAGTCCCGTTATTACAAATAGATATGTGTAAAAACCGTAAAAGTTTAAATCAGTGTTAAGATAAACATATCTGTATGGCGTAAGTACGACGACCTCTCTAAGAGGGATATAACAGTTGACGAGACGATTATAATATGGCCTTCGATATTGAAATAATTTTGTAGTGGTAGTAGAGCCGGAACTCAATAAATGTAAATTTATGTAGTCTACGCAGGCTGATTTCGGGGTCGTGTGCGTTGCGACGTAGGAATATTTGGCCCTTTAAAAGCAGCTTAAAAAAATGTGCGTAAACACAAACTGCAACATAACGTCCAATTAATAAAACATTCACCGAAGTATTTTCTGTTGCATTTGACTGAACTGTAAAGGCAGATATTATAAAGACTGCATTCAGAGCATGCGGCCTTTACCCCTTTGATGCTGACGTCGTTGATTATAAAAATTGCATTTCAACCAGAAAAGACGACATTTCGCGAAACATAACTTTACAAGAGTACAATACAGCTATCTCTGTAATTGAAAAACGATATGCTAACTGACAATATTGCTACACTGCAACTCGACTCACTTACTTTAGAACTGCGAGCACTTCCTTCACCTGTCCGTAGAAGACCGCTGGAAATGAGCAGAAGGGGCCAAAACGTGTTTCAAGTGCTTGAGACCCTGCCATTAAGCGGGCCACAGACCATCAGTTTTAACTGTACAGTCGAACTGTTCAGTTAAAACGTACGTGTGTAGGCAACTCTTTGAACTGTGCAGTTGAACTGACGATCTAACCGAAATTTCATTAGATAAAACTGTACAGTTAAAACTGTGCAGTTAAAATTTATGGTCTGTAGCAAAAAACTGTTTTGTTGTCAGTTTGACGGATCTTCATTGCAGTGAGCACGTTTTCTGCGGTCTTTGCAACCATGCCTAATCAACGTGAATGGTTAGAAGAATTTATTGAAATATATCATTCTGAACCTTCCTTGTGGAAAGTTAAAGAGTACCATGACCGTGACAAAAAAGAGGCAGCCTACAGGAGGTTATTGGTTAAACTTCGAGAGGTTGAACCTACTAGTGACAAAGCAGCGGTAGTTAAAAAAATCAATAATTTACGTTGTGCTTATAATAAAGAACACAAAAAGGTGACGACTTCAAATAAATCAGGTGCAGGCACAGAAGATATATATGAGCCAAAACTATGGTATTACCCTCTTTTGAAATTCTTGGATGATCAACATATACCACGACCTTCACGTTCTAATTTGGATGATGAGGTAATAAAACTAATAGGTACCACTTATATAAATATTATTTTATTCACTTAAATAAAATTATTTTGCCAGGGAACTTGACCTTCATTATTAAAATAATTCATAAATTCTTGTCTAATCATTTTGGGTGTTCGGGCAGTGTTTCCTATATTCCTTTGTTGTAAAGGTTCCATGGCAGAATGATTTGTATCGTAACCCGGTGTGACATGTCCAGTATCAGTTTGTTCGCGATCAAAACACTCCGGACCGATATAAGAATTTGGTAACATTTTAATTAAAAAATTGTGTAAAGCACAACATGCCATTACAATTGATTCAATTCTACTTGGATGTACATTAATATCTGTATGAAATATTCGAAATCGTGTAGCTAAAATACCAAAACAATTTTCAATAATTCGTCTTGCTCGCGAAACACGGTAGTTGTAAATTTTTTTTTCTCTTGTATCCAACTCAGCCTGTCTAAAAGGTTTCATCATATCAGTCCTTAGTGGAAAAGCGTCATCAGCGACAAAGACATATGGTAATGATTTTGAGCTATTCGTTACAATTTCTTCAGCCGGAATATTCAAATCATTATTTTGAAGTTTTTGAAAAAATGTTGTATTTTGTAAAACTCCACCGTCTGATATGCGTCCGTTGGTTCCAAAATCACATAAAATGAACTGATATTGAGCGTCAACTATAGCCATTAAGACCATACTGTGTTTTTTCTTATAATTGAAATAAGTCGACCCACTTCCTCGTGGTGAATTTATTGTTACATGCTTCCCATCCATCGCCCCAAGCAGATGCGGAAAATTCCACCTTTGTTCAAATAGTGCAGGTTTCCATTCTTCTTGTGATCGAGGAAACTGAAACAAATACAATATTACAGGTTAATTCACCAGAGTCAGCTCCATCGACAGTTGACGAATCAGTAATGCAGGAAACACAAGACGTTGAAGATTCACAAAGGGCATCAGTTCAGCAAACACCTACAACAGAGTCTACAACCTCATCATCAAGAAAACGAAAATCTGAAGCTGATCTTACAAAAGACGTTTTGATATCTGTCAGAGATCATTTCAAACGTCCGGCTCCATCTCCACCACCACCGAAGCAACTCGACGATCGTTTCGACATTTTTGGTAAATCTGTTGCGTTTAAACTTAGAGATTTAAATAAAACGCAACGAATCTTAGCTGAAAAAATTATCAATGAGACTCTCACAGAAGCTGAATTGGGTCAGTTAACGACTTCACATACAGTAATGGCCCCCTTTTCCAATTCTCCCTTTCAACAAAGGTCATATTCCACTTCATCCAGCCAATTTAGTCACAGTACTTCACCTTACTCAAATCAACCAAGTCCTCCAAGTCAGCGCCCAATTTATGAACAAACACTCCAGTCACAGGCTCAATCTCAAAGATGCAGAGCCCAGTCATGTGACATAGAGGGTTGCCGAATGTCTTAAAGATGCAGAGCCCAGTCATGTGACATAGAGGGTTGCCGAATGTCGCATAATAAACTTTTTCACTCTTCGACTTATCGCCAGCCCAAGACGTCAGCTTGCGTACACCCGTCAACTTCAAGCCTTCAACCAACTCCAGAAGCAGCAGCCGAAAAATCAATAAACGAACCGATGTGCTCCAATGCCGTACCGAAGTTCGCACCAAAGAACCTAACCCGATGGAGGTCTAACACACATCCCCCCGCCCATCACCCCGGCCGTCCCAAGGAGCCGTGGGCTCATCGTTCCCTCGAGCATCTCCGAGACGAGTTCCGGATCGACTGGAGCGGTTTGGAGCCTCTCGGTAACCACTTCGCACGACACCTGGTTCAGGTCGGTGTTCTGTTGCCTTGTGTTGAGAGAGTCTCAAATTTTGTAGTTTTAATATGATATAAGAAACATAAGATTCTCACCAAAACATGTCCAGGTTTTCCATAGGAAATTTGCCCAAAGTTTAGTACATAAGAAATAATCCCGCTGTATCGTTATTAAGAAATTTTGACAACTTAAGCAACCCCTTAGGGAAAATAAAAAATAAACTTGTAAAAGGTAAACAGATATTTTGAATTATCTTCCCCTCCCTTAAGATTAAAAGCTACCATTTTGTTCTTTCTTTAGACTTAGCATCCGGTCTTGACAGATTTTGAACCCCAGTCCGGACACATCTACTATCTTCTATATTGGTCACAAGCTACAAGAGGAAACCCTTCCTTTACTTGTTCTTTTTGGGCTCCGGTCAGCTCTTATTTTTTCATTCTATTTATCCCGGATAGCCAACCTAATTTTGTCTTAATTGGCCCCTCTTCTAGCCTGGTAAACTTTTATAGATGAAACTTTACCGAATTTAGGATCAGCCCTTTGACGAGTTCAGTAAGTATATTTTAAATAAAACTTTCCTTTATTAGTAAAACTTTATTCGGTAATAATTTTCAGATACCAATTGTCTTACATGTTAACTTATATTTCTCAAGCACGTTACATACAGGGTGTAAATAAAATACTGGTGATCCGTTTAAGGGCTTAATTGGTATCGTATACGAGGGCTGGCTGATAAGTCACCGAAGTGAGTAATTAAAAAAAATATAATTAAAAAAGTTGTAATGTCATTCTGATCTTTAGGCTTTTACGTAAATAACAAGGCAATATTAGGTTCTTATAAATTGAATAATTATATATTCGAGAGACCTAAAGAAAAGCTGTATTGATTTTCATGAAAATGGAAAAATCCGAAGTGCGTGCGGTAATTAAGTATTATGTTTTGAAAGGTAAAACTGCAACACAAATAAAAACCAAACTGGACCGCGTTTTGGGCTCTTCTTCGCCATCTTTAAGCACAGTTCACACTTGGGTTACCGACTTCAGACGTGGTCGGCAGAGCTGTACAGATGCTCCCCGCAGCGGACGGCCTATAGAGGTAACGACATCGGAAATTATCAACAAGGTAAAAAAAATTGTACTAGATGATCGTCGTGTGAAATTGGTGGAAATAGCAGAGATGGTAAACATTTCAAAGGAACGTGTTTTTAACATTTTGCATCAACATTTGGAAATGAACAAGCTTTGTGCACATTGGGTGCCGCGTCTCTTGACAGACGAGCAAAAACAAACCCGCAAGGATATTTCGGACAAGTGTTTGGAGAAGTACAGGCATAATCCTAAGGAGTTTTTACGTCGATACATAACGGTTGACGAGACGTGGATCCACCACTACACGCCAGAAACAAAAGAGCAGTCTAGGCAGTGGACCAATCGTGGTGAACCTGCCCCTAAGAAAGCGAAAACGGTTTTGTCCGCCGGTAAAGTAATGGCTACCGTATTTTGGGATTGCAAAGGAGTAGTTTTTGTGGATTATCTTCAAAAGGGAAAAACAATAAACGCCGAATATTATGCCGATCTGCTACAAAGCCTCCACAACGCAATTCAAGAAAAAAGGCTTCACTTAAAAAAGAAAAAAAATTTGCTCCACCAGGATAACGCCCCTGTTCACACAGCCAAAGTTGCAATGGCTAAAATCGAGGAGTTGCACATCGAATTGTTACCCCATCCCCCGTATTCACCAGACTTGGCCCCTTGCGACTTCCATCTGTTCCCGAACCTCAAAAAGTGGCTAGGCGGACAAAAATTTTCTTCGAATACTGAAGTGATAGATGCTGTTAATAGGTATTTTGAGGGACTTGAAGAGTCATTTTTTAAAAATGGGATAATGGCCTTGGAGAGACGTTGGACTAAGTGCGTAGACTTAGAAGGGACCTACGTTGAAAAATAAAATATCACATTTAGATATATTGTCTTATTTCTGTGCCGTTTCGGATACTTATCAACTGACCCTCGTAGCGACTAAGAAAAAGTAAAAGAAAATTTTTTTGGACGCAATTTTTTTTTTATTTTTAATGAGGCACGTGGTCCCACCCGGTCAACACTCCATACAAAACCATTTTTTTTTGTGCGCGAAATTTTTTTTTTTTAGTTTTTCATAATTTAAATACGATCCCTTTTAGGTGAGGTGCGTCGGGATAAGATTAAACGGGTTTTAGGCGAGATAATTAGTGTTTTCTTGAAAGCTCCATTGTACAAACGGCATGAGGACCAGGCACATGAAACAATGTGTTTAGTAAAGGGAACATATTTTTCTTTCTATTTAATTTATAAAAATGCTTTTAGCAATACTTTTACTATTATAAAACTTTGTCAAGATGAAATGGTGACGAGGTAAGATTGATATAGCTTATAGGGTTCCGTACCCAAAGGGTAAATCAGGACTAGGGAATGCAATCTTGATCTTGCAAGATCAAGATTCCACCAAGATCTTGAGTGATTTTCCAAGATTCAATCTTGAAGGCCATCAATCTTGAATTTTAAAATCCCTTTCGCGATCTTGGCAAAATAGACCAAGATTGTAACAAGATTTTCAGACTGATCGCGCGTGAAACGTCATACGTGTTCATACCTGCGCGGCAACGCGCGAACTGTCTCGCCTGAGCCGTCTCACGCGCCGCGCCGCGCTCGGCCGACCGTCTGACTGGCGACTAGCATAGCAACGGAGCGGGGTGTGTGTGTGAGGCGTGGGGTCGCGGGACGAGGAATGAAGCGACCAATCACGTTCTACAATCGCGCGGTGCGCCGAATTTGTTTATTATTTAGTCGCAATTTGACAACTTTGCGTCGCGTCGCGTCTATTGTTTTAATTACTATCTCCGATGAAACCCATTACTTATTTCGATAATTATACAATAATTACGTAAAAAAATCCTTAGGTCACTGTTCAAAGAAGTGAAAATGTCTAAAGACAGTTCAAATCAAGTGTTTTTGGACGTTACTAAAAGTAATTTGCCGGTATGGAAATACTTCAAAAAATCCGTGGATGGTTTGAATGCTAAGTGCAAATTGTGCAACGCTATTCGCAAACTCTCAAATGGTTCACCAAAGGGCCTGCATGTTCACATGAAGTCTATTCACAAAATTGACACGAAATGTTTGTTGACGAGTGCCGAGGAAGGAACAATTGGCAGTGGCAGCGGCAGTAGTACTAGTGCCATATCAACTTTAACCCCGACCTCGTCTGTGCCTAACTTGCAAATTCAAAATCAAAATGATTCCGCGTCTGTGGAGCTTGATTTGAATCCACCAACATCGAAAAAAAAGAAAATCGGCGATTATTTCCCAACATTGGCTGAAAATTCGAAAGAAAAAATGGTGTCACGAATGGTAGCTAAGGATGGGCTACCCTTTAGAGTGTTCTGCACTTCTGATGACCTACGCAGTCTTTTTGCAGCAAAAGGACACAAACTGCCAACTTCGCCTAACTCTATTAAAATGATGGTAATGGATTATGGCATTACACTTAAAATGAAAGTCAAACAAGATCTCATGAAGCTTAAAGAGCAAGGTCAAAGATTCACTCTCACTTTTGATGAATGGACATCGGGAAGGAACCGCCGCTTTTTAAACATAAATATTCACTCGCACATCAACAACCACCCCGTTTTCTGGAATTTAGGCTTAGTAAGAATTTTTGGGAGCATGCCTTCAGAGTCATGTGTTGAGCTCTTAAGTGAAAAGCTATCGGAATATGGAATTTCTATGGAAGACGATGTTGTTGGTATAACCACGGATGGAGCTAGTGTTATGGTTAAAGTTGGAAAACTAATAAAACCACTTCAACAACTTTGTTATGCTCATGGCATCCAGTTGGGAATAACAGATGTCGTCTATAAGAAAAGTAACCAAGATGAAGATACATATAGAGAGGAAGAGTATAATGCAGATTCAGATTCTGATGGAGGCACTGATAACGACGAAGATGACGATATTGGATTTCGTTTTTCATTCCCGTCTAGGCAAGTTGATTTGACTCCACAATACCGATTAATAATATCAAAGCTTAGAAAACTAGTGAAACTCTTTAAAAACTCCCCAACGAAAAATGACGTACTTCAAACTTATAGCAAAGAAGAATTCGGAAAAACACTTCAACTGGTACTAGACTGCAAAACGCGCTGGTCAAGTCTTGCCAACATGATCTCAACATACAACAGAGTCAAGCAATGTGTTAGTAAAACACTAATTGATTTGGGGTATGGTTCTGCTTCTGAATCCCTCTGCCGCCGTGATACCGATTTAGTGAGTGCGGAATACACTTTACGATTCATGGTTCGTAAGTTGGAAGAATTAAAGACTCCATTGTCAGAGAACCTGGCTATTGCCATGAGAAAGCGTATTTCTGAACGCCGAATTGAATCAACTGCAACATTATTATATCTTAAAAATCCAGCTCAGTATCAAGAGGATTCAGAAAAATACGCCACTGATACAACATTTCAATTACCGACAAAAAGCTCGATCAGAAAAAACATTAAAGACTTGCTCAAACGATTACACCGAATTTCTGATTTACAAAGTCCAATTTCATCGGAAAATGTTGGTGAAGATGATGAGGAAGACCAGCCACTTTCAAGAATCCAACAAGCTTGCACTGAAACTTCTCTTCAGCAGGAATTGGAACAGGCCTTGAAAGCATGTAATGAATTGCAACCCAAAGCGCTGATTTCTGACAAAATTGACGCAATTTTGAAAAAAGAAATGAATCTTTACGAATACGGAGGAGAACGGGGGCAATATCTAAAATTCGCTTTTAACAGCCTTTTAACTTTCGTCCCAACTAGCGTGGAGGCAGAAAGGGCCTTTTCAGCCGCGGGCTATTTAGCCACTGATATACGGTGCCGATTGGGTGATGACACTTTAAGTGTATTATGCTTCTTGAGAAGCTATTTTCAAAATGTTTAATGTTTTTTGCTCTTAATTTCATTTATAGGTTATACTAATTATGATCTCATTGCATTGTTGGCAAGAAACAATCAACATTTTAATGATGCAATTTGCAATAATGTATTGCATTTATTATTATAGTCACTAAAATCTTGATTGTTTCTTGTTAATTTTTGAAATAAACGTTGATTATTGTGTTCATGGAAAGTTGTTTACTTTGAAAAGTATACTCAATTATATAAAATAATCCAAAAATACTGGTTACTCTCAATTTACAGAATTTGACTCAAAAATAACGCCTTTTTTAATTATTCTGCTCAATCTGGAATAATCCCGATAATCTTGATTCGAGACCAAGATCTTGACCCGAATCTTGACAAGATCTTGAACTGACCAATCTTGATTCCGAAAAGAGACTCCAAGATCTTGAATGGTCAATCTTGGCCCAAGATTGCATTCCCTAATCAGGACCCTATTACAATGACTCCGATGTCCGTCTGTCACCAGGCTGTATCTCATGAACCGTGATGGTTAGACAGTTGAAATTTTTACAGATGATGTATTTCTGTTGCCGCTATATTAATTTAACTGAGCTGAACTGCTGTAATTTATCACTGCCTGGCAAAAGCAAGCCTGATGAGTGAGGGTTTCAAGATATTGGGTAAATAGAACCGCAAGGTAATATGTTTTTAGTCCAAAAGTTAGATATAGATAGATAGATTGATATAGATATTATACGACAATCTTACACAAATCGACCTAGGCCCACGGTAAGCTCAATAAGGCTTGTGTTATGGGTACTAGACGACGATATATATAATAGATAAATATGGATAAATACTTAAATACATAGAAAACATCCATAACTCAGGCACAAATATCTGTGATAAACACACAAACAAATGACCTGACCAGGATTCGAACCCGGGACCTCATGCTTCGTAGGCAGGGTCACTATCAACTGGGCTCAGGAGGCCGTTAAGTTAGTATTACTAATTTCCCCGAACCTCTTAATTATTAGCTTGAACATGTTTGGCCCCTTTTCTGATATAATTTTGAAAACCTGTAAAAAGTTTAATGAAAATCCTGCATAAGAATCAAGTAGGTACACCAAATTCAAATACATCATCACTGAGGTGCACGCATACGCATTGATCTCAGTACCTGGCATAAATTTTATTAAAAGTTTCCCAGTGGATTATATGCACCTTGTTTGCCTAGAGGTGTTGTGTCGTCTTATTTATATATGGATGTTTGGACCAGTACTAATAAAACTGCCTAGTAAAATTTTAATAACATCAGTGCTGATCTGGTTGCTCTTGCGAAGCACATGTCTTTAGAGTTCAATAGGAAACCACGTTCTTTGGAAAATGTCAAAAGATGGAATAGCAACTGAATATCGCCATTTTTTGCTATACACTGTGACAATGTGCAGTGTCCGGCTTCTCCTTCCCTTCCTAAAGAATAGCTCACCGCCATCGTTCGGGAACGCTCGGGTCGCTCGGCCGAGGTACTCTCCGCCCGACCCTGACGCACAACGCACGTGTTTGGTTTGGAGCGTCCCGAAACGAACTAAAAGGGGTGAAGTCTCCCACCCCCGGTCTTGCGAGTGGCTACCGCCGAGAATAGCCCCCGAAACGCGAGTGACCGAAGTGAACAGTGCACTGTGGATTTTTGGACTTCTCAAAATAAGCTGTGAGCACCTACTCTCATCCCATCTTAACCCCCTACACATTGTCACAATTTGCCATAATTGGTGGAGGTGCGAATCTCCGAATTAGGTCTCCCTTTTTTTTGTAATTCGCGTTAGTATAATTAAGTAATATTAATAAAGTTTTGTGTTTGCTCGCGGGTAACAAAATGTCTGACTCAGAAGCACAGATAAGGTAACCACTAGATAAGCCTTACAAGGCGACTTGGGGTCACCACTCGTTGGAGTAAAACGACTAATAAATTGCGCGGGCGTCCGCCGTGCCGTTCAGTTGCGACCATGTTTTAGACCTGCACGTAGTGTGCGTGTATGTAAGTTTTTTTTAAAAATACGTATGAAAACTATTCAAAATTCTGGCATATTGTAGTGTAAAGCGCAAGCCACACCAAATGCGTGCATGCGTGCGTGTGCGTGGCGTGCGCGTTGTATCGTATGAAATGTCATAGTAGATGACACACCGACTGCGTGTGCAGCACGTGTGCGTGACTTGCACGCAACGCAGAGCCCGTCGAGACAAACCGGCTGCGTGTTGCGTGCACACGCACACGCAGCGGAGCGGCAACGTCGCTTCGTTGCGTGCAGTGATGACGTTGTATTGGCCGGCGTTCCCTATGAGACGGCGAACCGAACAGGTTGGGACACGCACTGCTCGGTGCTGCGCAGCTGCTGCACAGCTCTCTTGTATTTTTTTACAACTTGGTCGGGACGAGTTTGTAATGAATTATCAAATGAAAGTAAAAATATAGAAACTGTGTGCAAATACGAATGAGCAAAACACAAAGATTATGAAAAAAAACGACGTAGAAGCTTATTATGGGAACAATTTGGTGTCTCAGTTGGAATCTGTGCAAAATTATTTTTTCTACGTGCTAAATAAAATACCTTTTTTTTTGTAACCAAGGACTGTGTAAGCCGGCCGGCTTACACAGTCTGAATCAGAGTAGGTATGGACTCATAATCTGAAATCAGGTGGCCGGTCTGATTTCATAATTTGAATTCAGAGTATGACCGACCACACAGTAACCTGGGAAATTAATAATCTAAAAAATCTGATTGTGTGTGGGGAACAATCATTTTGTATGCAATTCCGTGTGTTATGATTTCATAATCTGATTCAGAATGTATAAGTGCGGGTGATGAGTCGAAAGGGAAAAATGGAACATCAAGTGACGTCAGCAGTTACGTGTTGTCAGCATAACCAAAACGGTAAAAAAAGACCCTGGTGCGTGGTCAAATCTCACAGCGCCTTTCATGGTAAGTAAACAGACTCTTCTTTAATTTTCTGTTTTTTGTTGAAAATATTTTACTGTACAGTAGGTACAAGAAATTTGGCCTACATTTATTTTTGGCTTTGGGAAACATCACTAGTATTACTATTTGTCTATGCACTAGAGTACTACACCACAGATTTTACAGTGCTGACGGATCGTATTGTGAAAACGAATCGGTCCGACCGAGCGTGTCTACAGCGCTCATGGTCGTGATTCGGAACACGGCGTAGCTACACCACACAATTGACAGTTGACATTCTGGATTGTCAATATTGTCAATCTGTGAGGGTCGGTTGTTTTTTGGATGGAGTTGATATTATAAATATTAAAAGAAACATGAACAGTGAAAATAAAGAAAAACTCATTGAACTGGTTAGACAACATCCATGCATTTATGATTTAAAAAGTAAGGAGTACAAAAATGTTATGTACAAAAGCATGCTTTGGGAGAAAATCGGTGCAACCATTGGAGTTCAAGGTATGTTACAAGAAACTTTCGTGAGCTGAGACATAATAATATTAATATAAAAATGATCGGCTGCACTACTGTAATTTTTGTCACTCATGCGATAATTTTTGTAGTAATGGCAGCCGTTTATTTTTATTTTATCAAGATATAGGTTAATGTTATTAAAACTATTTCACATTAATTGAAACTTTTATTCTTCATTAAAATAAGCAACAAATTTGTTTCTAATTTCAATCGCAGCATTAGGTGACCTTATGTTGGTGCGACGTAAAGGTGCTAACGCACTGTTTTCGGGCGGCTCTTGATTTAAAGTCCTTTCATTTATCGTTTCCATCATGTCGCCGTGTTTAATTCTAACAAAGTTATGCAAACAACATGCAGCTTTTGTAACATGAATAGCTTTTTCAACATGGCATTCCATCGGTCTGTGGAAAACTCTCCATTTTTCTGCTAATATGCCAAAAGTGTTTTCAACAATACGACGTGCGCGACATAATCTGTAATTATATCTTCGTTTCCTTGTATCATGGATGGTTTGAGATCTAGGAAATGGTCGCATTAAGTAAGGTTGTAGTGCGAAACCTTCATCACCAATCAAGACATGAGGTACTGGCTCATTAGTGCCAGGCAAGGGCTTTGGAGGCAATAACACATTATTCTGTAAATATTGGCGATAAAATGCAGAATTTTCAAAAATACCACTATCGCTGTGGCTACCATAGCTCCCAACGTCTACCACAGTGAATTTATAAAATGGGTCGGCAACTGCAAATAAAACTATTGAAAAATAGTTTTTGTAGCAGAAGTACCTGGATCCACTATTACGTGGGCATTCTACCCTGACATGCTTTCCATCTGCACTACCTACACAATTTGGGAACTTCCAAATCTCTCTGTAGCCTAGCTCCGATTGTTTCCATGTGTCATTGGTGGGTGTTGGTAAATATAAAGGTTGTAAACATTCCCAGATAGCTTTTGATACTTGTTCTACTATCATGGAGACAGTGCTTCTCCCAATGCGAAACGAAAAAGAGATTGTGAGGAAAGAATCACCCGTTCTTATGTATCTGTAAAAAAATACCTTATATAAATTTATCAAAATTATAATTCAATGAGTTGTGCTATGTACAGTCGCCTTCAAAAATATGTTACTAATTTTAAATCTTATTATATTGTAAGACGGTAAAAAGTAGTTACATATTTATGCCGGTGACTGTACAGTCGAATACAAAGACATTTCACCTTACTGCGTTGTATTAAGGTGCAATAGGGTATACATCTCATTGTAGTTGATTGTACTTAAAAAAATATTTAAATGAGTGAGCCATAGTCATTGCAGCTCAAAACAGCTGAATCAACTTATTTTACTGGATATTTTATACCTACTATTTTTTGTTTTTTTTTTTGTACTATTTTTCTTATGTTATGTTTACTTTAATTCCTTAATCATTATAAACTTTTTTTTAGGATCCATTGCCAAGAACACATGGAGAACACTGAAAGATGGTTACATAAGACACAAAAGAATAGTGAAGGGGAGAACAGGTTCAGGAAGGAAATATTCAAAATATACATGGAGCTCTCAGATGTCATTTTTGGATGGATCACTTGAACTACCAGTTACAGACAGTAATATTATAGAGCCAACCAGACCAGCTCAGTCCCCGTCACCACAACAACCGTGGTCTCCATGTTCTACACAAATGGAATCTCTACCAGGGCCTTCTTCACCTTCACCACTATGTAGTGTTCTAAATGACAATGATACAGGCCTTACAAACACACTTAGACATCTACATGGTCTGACAACACAACCCCCAGCGTCATCGTCAGAAAGTGTAGACGACCAACTAGAACTGTTCCAACCACGCCTGTCACAGGCACAACCATCACCGTCACAGTCATCACCTTCACAGCCATCACCCTCACAGTCATCACCCTCACAGCCATCACGGTCACAGCCATCACGGTCACAGACACAACTACCCAAAAGGATAGGAACATCTAATCTTGATAACACAGAAAGGGTACTAGATTATCTCCGAAATAAAAAAAAGAGGGAATGGGACAGTGTGGACTATTTGTTTATGAGCTATGCCAAGACATTTAAGGCTCTACCAATCAAAGAGCAATGTAAGATTAAAATTGAATTAGCAAAACTGTTTGCTGAGGCTGAATCAGATGCCTTAAATTCCATAAATCAGCCAAGTGCGCAGCCAGAATCTGAATCGCAAGTATTTTACTTATCACAAGCATATTCAGTTATATCTGACTATGTTGAAGAGCCCCAAGTAGAAGTACTACCCCAAATGGATTTTAACAATGAGGCAGATGAAGCTGTTGATCTATCAAATTCTACACCAACCTAAGTTTATGTTAGCATGTGTATGATGTACTATTGTATGATTGTCTCGTAGAAAAAGTATTGTATACAATCGTATATAATTAGCTTTTTAAATCTCGTACCTTACTACGGCCGATTAAAAAAGCTGTCCTTATATTACGATTGTATAAACTACTTCTTCTTCTTCTTCTTCATCAGCGTGTGTTCGCCCACCGTTGGGCATACGCCTCTCCAATCTTTCTCCATTTAGGGCGGTTGTCTGTTTCCCTACTATTAAAATTTAAACTGTTTTGTTAATTTGTTACAATAGTACAAACACCGTACTACAGTAACCTTCCTAGCTATGCCTATTGTTATTACAAAAGTAGTCCACCGATGTGTAGCTAGGAGTGCTGCTGTTAGTACCTATGAGACCTGTTCCTAGTGAGTTGTAATACTTGTAATCAGAAAAATATAAGTATTATATGTTATACTATAGGTGTAATGATTATAATATTATTTAGTTTTTAAATAAGGATTTATCGTTTTGTTAAATAAGTTAACCAATAGATAAATATTTTAAAATTAAGACTGATTCTGTGATAATTATTGAAATTAGTCTTAGTATGTACTGTCACTGTGATTCAACTATGTTTAGAAATAACCAGACTGTGATTACGGATTACTGTGAGTTCCTTACAGAATCAGATTCTATAAGTAATATTAGTATCTAATCGTCGAGGCTATTTCACCAAAAAAAGAAATATTTTGATTTTTAATTATTTTAAATTTGAGACTGATTCTATTGTAATTGTACAGTCGCCAACAGATATATCGGAGCTGTGGAAGTGGTCACAAATATCGAAACATGCTCTTTATCGTCCTGACAATAGAGGCTTTGTTCCGATATTTGCCACCTCCACAGCTGCGATATATCTGATGGTGACTGGCCATATTTTTTTTTCATTGTTATTTACATGTATCGTAAAGCCAAGTCAATTATATCAAGACATCAAGACGCCACTGTACAGTCAAGGAAATTAATTTGTGTACCATTTCGTACATTGTCACAGTGACTGTCAACATCTAGCCGCTAGAGATTTCATATACTGATGGCGACTGTACACAAAATTTCCTAGCTGCATGTGCCTGTACGAGGGTTGCTACTTATATATCCGGAAACAAGAAAACAAACAAACGTACACGGCTGAAAATGGTTTTATTGTTTTTCAAAGTATTCCCCTTGATGATCTATGCACTTTTGCATTCGCGTGAACCAATTTTTAAAGCACTTCTGCCACTCCGCCTGAGGTACCTCCATAACGTGTTGTTTGAATGCGACGACAGCATCTTCAGCGGTCGAAAATCGTTGACCGCGTAATTTATTCTTTATATTTGGAAATAAATAAAAATCGTTGGGTGCCAAGTCAGGGCTGTACGGCGGATGACCCGTTAATTCCACATTTTGACCCTCCAAAAATAGAGTTGTTTCGCGTGACGTATGAGAGCTGGCATTGTCATGATGAAGAATGATTCTTCGTCGCTGGTTAGTTTTACGAATTTGTTCAAATACTTCCGGTAAGCAAATGGTCGTGTACCACTCTGAATTAACCGTTCTACGGTTTTCTAGTGGCACTGTAGCTACATGGCCATTAATACCGAAGAAGCAGGCCACCATTTGTTTCAATGTACTTTTTGCACGAGTAACTTTCGTAGGGTTCGGCTCATTTTGAAACACCCATACCGTTGATTGTTGCTTCGTTTCGGGATCGTATGCATAGATCCAGGATTCGTCAGCTGTATAGATGTTATAATCGGCTTTTGAGTCACCACGGTTATATTTTTTTAACATTTTATTGCACCATTCGACGCGAGCATCTTTTTGCTCTTTTGTTAAGTCGTGGGGTATCCAACGCGAACAAATTTTTTTTACAGCCAAATAATTATGTAATATGCTATTAATGCTGGTCATAGAAATACCCAGAGTCGCCTCTATCTCGCGGTACGTAACATGTCGGTCGTCCATTATAAGTTTTCGCACAGCCTCGATATTTTGTTGTACAACGACCGATTTCGGGCGACCTGCCTTAACTTCGTCCGTAAGCATACTACGTCCACGATTGAACTCACTAAACCAGTGATACACAGTAGTTTTAGATGGGGCTTCATCACCAAAAGTTGAAGTTAGTTGATCTATGCACTGTTGTTGCGTTAAACCACGCCGAAAATCATAATAAATCATAGCACGAATATTTTCACGAGTGAGTTCCATTCTTGCTGCGAGATGACATTTAATACCCGTCAAAAACAAAACACGAGCGTTAATAAGAAAGAAAAAATATACCGGCCAGTACTTAAAAAAGTTCAAATTTTACCATGGAGGTCAAATATGCTATTTAAGAAGATTGTAATCCCGGTTTCCGGATATATAAATAGCAGCCCTTGTACAAACGTGTAAGTGTCGATATTAATTTATTATTTATAGAAGCAAAAAGATTTTTGTTTGAGTTTTTAGTAATTATGGCGAGGAGAATAGTTTCTTATGTTTGTTATTTTAAGATATTTAAGAATCATTTTTATATATTGTAACTCACAATATTAGTGTTAATTTAAGTGTGAAGAAATTAACACTAATATTGTGAGTTACAATATTTGTGAACAAATGATTTTTAGGTTATTAAAATATTTTTTCATCTAAGGCCTACCAATAGCCACCGTATGTTTGATAATTATTTTTTGCAGTACTAAATAAACAGACACCAACTATTTATCTAGTAGTGAGAATATTAGATTGTAAACTAAAACCATGTCAATACAAACCTTAAACAAACAGCCAGTCTTTCTCTCGTTCCTATAGCCTTCCTGTAGTTCGTATCATTTTTTAAGATATAAGGCTCCAATAACCTATGAAGTTCTTCAAAAGAAGCTCTAGACATATGGAAATACCAAAAAAAACGATCTTCATAAGATTCCAGCTCGCGACACAGGTTGTGATATTCACTTTTTCTCTCTCTTCTGGCATTTATATCATGCACCCACAGTCTTTTTCGAGCTTTACGAGTTTCTTCTGCTGAAAGAAGAAGCAATAGAGCTTCTTCTTCGTCTGAGGAACTATCCAGCATGGTGAAAATCACAGAAAACCTGATATTTGCAAAACAAAATGGCGGCTAGTCACGCAATGGTGCTGCAGCGTGCGCTACGTTGCGTGCACAGCTCTGCAGCTCTGCGTGCGCAGCAATGCGTGTGCAGCTCTCGGTGTGACAAGGGAGCTGTGCACGTCACGCACACGCAACACGGACACGTGCTGCACACGCATTCGGTGTGGCCCGCGCTTAAGGTGGTGTGGCAAATTTTAAACGTTAAGAATCAAAAGAGTTGGAGTTACATTCCACTTTTACTTCAAAATATTTTTTTAACTTTAATATGTTTCTAGCCAGCGGAGTTCATTTTGAATTAGTCAATTGAGAAGTAGTTAGTATGCCCGTCTCTTTTTATCATGTTAATAATGCAATGTGCTATTCCTTTCTTACGGAAGCACGTGTAGGATAGTGATGTGTGAATGATGTGTACCGGACTTAATACCGGCACCACGTACTTTCGACTTAACAAATACACGAAAAGTTATAATAAATATGGGTATTAAGGGTGCTACATGAGCGTTGCTTCTATAAGATACTTTCAATGGGTGTCACATGAGAGTTGTTTTAAGTAACTTTTAATTGGTGTCACATGAGCGTTGCTTCTATGAGACATTTTCAAATGGTGTCTTATGAGAGTTGTTTTAAGGAACTTTTAATTGGTGTCACATGAGCGTTATTGCTATGAGACAAGTTCAATAGGTGTCACATGTGCGTTGCTTCTATAAGACGCTTTCTATGGGTGTTATATGAGTGTTGCTTCTATAAGACGCTTTTAATGGGTGTCACATGGGCGTTGCTTCTATAAAACGGTTTTAATGAGTGTCACATGAGCGTTGCTTCTATAAGATGCTCTCCATGGGTGTCACATGAGCGTTGCTTCTATAAGACGCTTTCAATGGGTGTCACACGAGCGTTTCTTCTATAAGGCGCTTTCAATAGGTGTCACATAGGAGTGGCTTTAAGCAACTATTAATGGGTGTCACATGAGCGTTGCTTCTAGAAGACACCTTGAATTGGGTGTCATATGGGAGTCGCTTCTAAAAGTACTTTCAATGCACAGATAAGGTAATTTTAGATTAGTCTATAAGGCGACTAGGTAAAATTTATTGGTAATACGTTTTTAAAGTAGGCATATACATATTGCATTATTGTTATTTGTTATCAATTTAGTAAACAGTAAATACCTCAATCAACAACAACAAATTACGGTACGGTACGGTACAGTACCGTTTACTTGTAGTACACATGTCCCATCACTACGCAACCACGTGATAGCGTGGTGATAGCGCGCGGTCCTTGAATCGACCAATCGCAGCGCCGCTATCACCCACCCGCCCCTCACGTCTTCCGCAAGATTTGGTGAACGGCGCGAACAAAATGAGCAACATTATTACTCTATAGGAGGTTCTCTGTGCTCAGAAGAGAAGGCAGAGAAGCCCGTTACCCGAGTGGCAGAAATGTTTAAGTACTTTAAATCGTTGCAATTGGAAAATTTGAGTCCGGCTCTCAAACAATTACAAGAAAAAATCGAGTAGCAAAACGATCAAATAGCAGAGTTAAGAAATCGGGTTGGTTCTATAGAATCGGAGACAAAGGCGCGCACTCAATCCACGAGTATGAAGGTAGACGGAGAAAAGGTCGAGCCACCCACCGAGGCGTCCGCGCGCGCGCCGCCAGCATTAGTTGAACCAAGTCGAGTCGATAAAAATTAATTGAAAGTGTTGCAGAATATGCTCGCGGAACTACCAGTCTGTGACGGCAAGGTGGCCAAACAACTTATCAAATTCATTATCACTGTCGATAAAATAACTCAACTCGAGCTAGTTCCCCAGTCGGAGTACGTGACGTGGATAATAGGGTGGGTCGAAAAAAATTTTTTTTTATTCGCGATTTCTAATAGTGCGGGATTGATGATCCATTTAAAAACAAACACTACCTTATGTTTTTTATTTTTTTTTTATTATGTTTTCTACCCGCGCATTGCGTTTAAATTTTTCAAAAAACACCGAATACGTTTGTTCAAAAATATATGCCAAAGTCAGTTTAAAGATTGTTTTAAAACTGTTTTAACGTCGGGAATAATAAAATAATAATAATACGCAACTACTGTGAGCCAAGGTTACACTTCCAGGAAGCTGAGGGGTGCGGGGGAGGGTCACAAAGTTCGCGATGCTTGCGTAAATTACGACGCATTATTTTAGTGACACCAATTACTTCTATGTGAAAGGTCGCGTTACTTTTAATGATTTCTGTTAATAATTTAATAGTTTTTTTTACTGTTATTGTTCGAAGTGACATTTATTATGGAGATAAGCAGTAGAAGATCAACCAGCTGTCGTATTTTTGGTTCGTGTGATGAGCTAAATGAAAACGAACTACCCACTTACAAAAATGTTATGAAATATTATAACCTCATACGATATCGTCTTAAACTCGAAAATAATTCTAAAAAGGAGCCATCCGTCAATGAGATTTCCGAAATAGTAACCCAGAAAGTCGAAAGTTTGTGGCTAAAGGCTTCTATACCGATAATATCTCACGTTCGTGTATTGCAACTATTGAAAGCGTATCACGCTAAGTGTAAATATCTTATTAAGTCTTGGAAGCGTCTTTCAGAGGTAAAAAAACAAGATTTTTTGTTAAGTTCTGAAAAACTGCTTGATTTAAGCGCATGTAAGTGCAAAAATTTTACATTTTGCAACTGTCCTAAAGAAAAAAAATGCCCAATGGCAGAACAAATGTTTCTGAGTGACCAGAGAACTAATAGGAAAATGGTAATGGAACGAGTTGATTTGACGGCAACTCGGAAGAATATCAAATCCATGAAACGAAAAGAGAAATTACAAATTTATTATAGTGCTACAAAAACAACTCAGAAAGATATTGTTCACGAAACCTCTAATAATTCCATGGAATCCGAAAGCGACGTGGAAGCGGCTTCGCCAGAACGTTTACTGGCTCCACCATCGGCAAAAAAACGTAAAATCGAGTCACTGAAGAACCTAGCAAGTATTAGCGATCGATACGGACTTTCAGACAGAGCCGCTGCTGCTGTGGCTTCAGCTGTCCTGCACGACGTTAAAATGAGTGACGAAGTGATTGATAAGTCAAAACTACGTCGGGCGCGACAGAAACTACGTCGAAAAACTGTGATTGAGGCGCAGATTGTGAGTATTCCTGCTATATATTTTGATGGACGAAAAGACAAGACACTCGAGCTTGTAACCAAAGAGGGAAAAAAATATCGAACTACAAAAATAGAAGAGCACATTTCAATTATCAAGGAACCCGAATCAATTTATATTGGTTACGCTATTCCACGTGATGGAACTTCCAAAAGTTTAGAATTATCGATTCACGAAACCCTTATATCTCAGGGTATGTCTTTGCAGGATACAGTCGCTATTGGATGTGACGGTACTGTTACAAATACTGGAAAATATCGTGGGGTTATACGACTATTTGAACAACGTCTAAATAGACCTCTCCAGTGGATAATATGTCTTCTACATATGAATGAATTGCCCTTAAGACACTTGTTTTCGTTTCTTGATGGAAAGACAACTGGACCAACCACTTATTCTGGTGCTATTGGAAACCGACTTGACGACTGTGAAAAGCTTGATGTTGTATCTTACGAACAGATAGAAGGGACATTACCAGACATATCTAAAGTCGAAGATCTTAGTTCGGACCAACGTTACCTGTACGACATAGTATCAGCTGTTATAAATGGCGTATGTCCTCCTAATTTGTCGCATCGCTCTCCAGGCAAAATGTCTCACGCCCGATGGCTTACAAAGGCTAACCGAATCATGCGGCTTTACGTTTCAACCAGTAATCCATCGCGCAACTTAAAACAACTTGCTGCCTTTGTAGTCAAAGTTTACACTCCCGTTTGGTTCGAAATCAAAACACACCCATCGTGTAAAGACGGGGCAAGACACTTATGGAGGTTAATCTCACATTCAAGATATCTTTCTGCAGATCTGAAGAAGGTGGTTGATCCAGTGATAAAACGAAACGCATATTTCGCTCACCCGGAAAACCTACTCCTGGCTATGTTAAGCGATCCTCAGAAGCACGTGCGAGAGCTCGCTGCCAGGCGTATTCTGAAAGCCAGAAATGCCACTACTTCTGGTAATCTTC
Source organism: Pammene aurita (assembly GCA_947086415.1). NCBI lineage: Eukaryota > Metazoa > Arthropoda > Insecta > Lepidoptera > Tortricidae > Pammene > Pammene aurita. Next base: position 33,137,686 of record OX352295.1, read on the forward strand.
ATAGCCTTCGTGTGTTCCAGGTGCCTAAGATTAATCTAGATGCTGCATGCTATACTGATTTGATTGACTGGCAGGAAACATACACTCAACCTCCGATACTAAGCGATGTTACTGATGAAGCCCTACTTTCTATAGTGGAGTCAGGAGGCAGCGACGAAATACTTTTCCTACGGTTACCCTGTCATACACAAGCTGTGGAGCGAGCGGTAAAGACAGTCACTGAAGCCTCTTTACAGTTATGCAACAAAACGGCCAGGGAAGGTATGATAAAAGCGAAAATTCAAAGCCGAAAAATAATGCCAAAATTCGAAAGTAAGAAGGATTTTAACGCTCTTTGAACGTTTAAACATGGTCATTTCATTAGTATGTTTTGTATATTTTTTAATTAAATACACGTCTTATACCATGTTACTTGCATTTTTAATCATAAAACACCTATTTTGAATGATTGAATAAATAAAAAATGTTTTTTAAGATTTCAGTAAAAATCAGAAATTTTCAAAATTTCAAAATCAATGCGCGGGTAGTTAGAAATAACTTACAAAACTTTTTTTTTCTGAATTTTGAAGCTTTAAGGGTGGGTCAACTTTTTATCACTATTATAAAAAAAATAGACAAAAATAAAAAAAACCCCATACTAAAGCGACCCACCCTAGTGGATAATGACCCGAACGACAGGGTTTCTAGCTGATTGGTGGTTTCGTCGGGCAGCCGGGTTAGATAATTGGCAAAATATTAAAGCGTTGATCTTAAACGAGGTTTTATCTCCGATACATATTGAAACATTTTTCTATAATCGATCTTAACAGCTCGTTTAATCAGATACCACTAAGCGATGAATCCAAGGCGGTTACAGCCTTTATTACCCCCCATGGGGTTATATCAGTATAAATATGTCCCTTTTGGCCTCTGCGTGAGTCCGCAGTCCTTAAACAGGGTTGTTGATATGATATTTGGGGATATTAAATATAAATATATTATTCCGTTCGTAGATGACATCTGTGTTTTTTCCAAGGACAAAGAATCACATGTTAAGCAATCAAGTGTTAACTAGACTTGGAAAAGCAGGCTTGACGGTCAACCCTAGTAAATTGAAATTATGTCAAGAATCGGTAAAGTTTTTAGGGTACAATATCAGTTTTTCCGGTTTAGCCGTCGACCCCGATAAAATAAGTGTCGTCGTAAACTATCCGGAACCGAAAAATTTAAAGCAGCTGAAAAGCTTTTTAGGGATGACTAGTTTTTATGCTAAATTTATCCCGCGTTATTCCGAAATGGCCGATCCATTAAATTGGTTAAAAAAGAAGGATGCTAAGTACGTCTGGGGGCCCGAACAAGCCGAGCTTTCGCGCAATTGAAACAACAATTGATTTCACCTAACGTTTTAAGATTTCCTGATTTTTCAAAAAAGTTCGTCTTGCAAACTGATGCATCTGGAACAGCTCTGGGGGCTGTCCTCCAGCAGGAAGTAGACGGGGCGCTGGCGCCGGTGTGCTTCGCGAGCCGCACGCTGCCGGAGGCTGAGCGTCGTCGAACAGTATACGAGTTAGAATGTTCCGCGGCAGTGTTCGGGGTCACTAAATTTATACAATATCTTGAGGTCGCACCTTTCGAGCTTCAAACCGATAACGCCGCCTTATCCTGGCTTTTTGAGCATCCCAAACAGATCGGCAAACTCGGTAGATGGATACTTTTACTCTCGAGGTTTAAATTTAATATTAAACACATTAAGGGAAGCTGTAATAATGTAGCAGATTGTTTAAGTCGCATGTATGAAGGTACACAGGAAATTAGTTGTTCTGCACTGCAAGAATATCCTGTCACTAACGATTCTTTGATAAGACATCAGGTAAACGATAAATTTTGTAATGATTTAATAATTCAAATCAACGGTGGAACTAGAGTTCCAAAATATAAAATAAAAAACAACCTATTGTGCAGGCAAGTTGGTAAAACGAATAAATGGCGAATAGTACTCCCCGTTCATTTGAAAAATATAATTCTAAACTACTATCATGACCAGTACCTCTGCCACGAGTCATGCAAATAAGCCCAATTCGAGATTCGTTCACGAATTCGTAAATTATTTGTATGGAGAATTTGTGCAGAGCCTCTAGCGGTCACTTATAGAACTAAAAATTACTGCCATACCATAAGTTAAATTATCGTTTATGCAATTCGCTCACGAAAGTTCGATTGCTTGTTTCGTTTGTGTAGATTTCAATACTTTACAAAGTGACGTGACGTGACAAACGTCACATCCTTCACACCAACCGAAATAGATTGTAGGTAAGCCAAAAAGGTTTTACCTCCTAAGTACATTTTATCTGAAGGTTTAGAACTGTAGACAATTATATGAGCAGTGAACAATAATAAGCATAGAAACCGTACTAGCTCTGAAAAATTACCATACTTTTTGTGGGTGTTTAATATGCTTGCTAGGCCGTAAACCAGGAATAATTTCCGTTGGTCATCGTAACCCAAGCGGTAAATTTTAAGTGGTTAAGGGCGGTAAATAATCAAGCTTCGTGATGGTCAGCTGCCGTTCCTTGAGTGGGTTGAGGAACAGCAGCCATTTTCTCACATAAAATATATATAAAATAAAATGACCATCGCGTCCCAGTTGAAACAGGTGATAATTTATATGCTATTACAAATAAAATAAAAATCATCAGCCGACTGTATAGCACTGAAAAAACCGTAAACTAGTCACATGAATATATGGTATTTAGGGTATCAGCAGACGGTTTTTCTACCTCAAATCAGCCGGCTGACGATTTTCCTGATAATAAGAGCATCAAATACTGACGTTCCGCAACCCACCAACGGAGCGACAGCTGACCTACACGAGTCATCATTATACTTCGTCCTTAACCACTTCAAAAATTATAATCGCCTGGGACGCCTTGCGATTGGTCATGAAATTTGTTTCTGGCTTACTGAAATACAAGCTATGACAGTAAGCCTTTTTTTACCTGATTTAAACGCGCGTGACTTTTAACGCATAAAATGTTATCAACCGACTTCAAGATTTCGAAGGAGGAGGTTCTCAATTCGTCAAGATCTTTATTTTTACTATTTTTTCATAACGTTCACCGATTGCAACTTTTTTTTAAACAGGGAAATTACGTATTTCGTCATACATATTCAAAGCTAGGAAAAGGGGTGAAAACTGTCAGTACTTCATCCATCCATCCATATATTTATTTCGTCGTAGGATATAGGATTACCTAAGAAAACCAAATTGATGAAATGTAAAATGTACAAATAACACTACTAGTTTAAAACGTCCTAGAACTACGACCATATGTAGTGTTAGGTGATTCTTAATTTATTTGGTTATTTTGTCAACATGACAGTTCGAATTTTAGTGATCAAGATCATAGTGGATCATAGGTTTATTTCTTATTATTTAGGTCTATTGTATAATCACAAAAGGATAAGTACCCTTTCAGGATGTTGTTGATCCTCTAAAGTATAGGCAGTTCGCTATTGTTACACATCCCACCTGCGTCGACGCCGACACGTCCTTTAATTTATTTACCAGCGAACAAGCCGGAGCGGCGCCCGACATCCGAAATCACTACAAGACTATTACATATAGTTGTCGTTCGTCTAACTATTGTTGGTGTCGAGGCAATCGATCCGTGGAGCAAGGGGCACGGAGCCTCACGACCTAACAAACGCACAAGGGAAGCTAAAGATGCTCCAGCAAGCCGCCGGTTTTCATACATAACACAACGCAGGATTGCGGCTTTGCCGCTTCTTGCATAATGATAGTTTTATTTCTATTTATAAGTTACACGTACGAGTAATTGTTAGTAGTACTTATAAGTTTCTAGTTTGTGACAATGTTACTTGAAAAGGCTATTTCGCAATAAATAAATCTTTAATATAATTATGTACATTATCATTTCAAAGTGCCCTGTATAAATCTGGAAGTCTTTTAAGTAAGCACTATTTTATAGTACTTGGATGCAATAATTCGAAGATGCCGGCCTGAAACGCAGTTGTTACTTCTTGAATATAAAATAATACACCTTCCTGGGATAAATAGTTTGCCTTGCCGGTGATAAGTTAGCTGCTACAGCAATCAATCAGAAATGAGTGATGCACAAGAACCTGTAAAAGATGTTTCAATATTATTTGTTATTTTTCACAGTTTCATTGTAATTATTATGATTGAAAATGAAAGTGTTTATAACTATCATATCAAATTTCAACTACTACCATTTATTTTAGGTTAGAGTTGGTATTTTTGTGTCGATTTAAAATCAGATTAATTGACTATTAATACATAAATCTCACAAATATTCAGCAGTTCTTGGGTCTAGATTTCTTTTTTTAAATTATTCTTATTGAAGTGTTGATGTGGATATTTCTATTCCTCATATCGGCTTGAAATTTACCGTTTCGTTTTCCAGTTCCAGTTATCATATATGCAGTCTTCTTAACACATTATGCTTAATATAAGGCTTTGTCGATATTATTTCATCAATTAATAATATATAAATATAACACAATAAATACGAATGGTTTTCACTTTCACCATGTTTTGACATCTCACCCTACAATTTGATAGTGAAAGAGTTTTCTACAGTCGATACGGTATTTTTCGGTGACGTAAGTCAAATTAGTATCTTATGGTAGCGTTTTAATAAAACCTATCGATAACAAACTGCACTGACTACATCCGTCTCGTTCTACCTATGAGACGGATGTATGTCAGCATAGAGATTTCGAATTTCTTGCTGTCGATACCGAAGGAAAACTATTCGAAGCCCGTTGATTCGTTAACGACTGCAGAAAGGTTTCAGAATTTTCTGTAATGACTCGTGGTAGAGGTACAGGATATAGCTGGCCACCTAGGGGTTACAAAAACATTAAGTCGGATAGGAAATATTTTCTGGTGGAGTCACCTATACAACGATGTGAAAGATTACGTAAGGTCATGTTTACCCTGTCAGACGTCGAAACCGTTAAATAAAAAACCGGTACGGTTGATGTCGTCCGCTTTACCTACAGTTACTTGGGAGCGAGTTTACATAGACTATAAAGGACCATTTCCGACATCAAAAAATGGAAACAAGTACATTCTGGTAATTCTGGACGGTTTTTCGAAGTGGGTCGAATTAATAGCCGTGCGGGCGGCTAACACCGTGCGCTCGCTGTCGCGGCTCGTGTGGGCGCGTTACGGACCGCCGCGAATCCTCGTATCTGATAACGCAACACATTTCACAGCCGATATCTATAAACAGATGTGCCACGCTTGGGGAATTAATGATGTTAAAATATCTCCGTATTACCCCCTGGCAAATGCAGTGGAAAGGGTGAACCGAAATATAAGCATGATGTTAAATATTTATTGCCGAAAAACAAAATCCGTATGGGATGAATCGTTACTAAATTTCCAACTTGCTCTAAAGCCCGCTCTACACTCGCGGCGCGAAGTCGCTCCGTGAATTTACGCAGCGGTTCACGCACAACTGTGTCCCTCCACACTCGCAAAACTTGGTAGTCTTGTTCGCGACAGTAGATGGAAAAGGACAGTTCTGGCTCAAAGTAGGTATATAGTGACATGAGACAATTCTCGCTCATGGTAGGTATATAGTGATTGTATAGGTATTTCTGTGGTTGCTCTTATCAGTAAATGCATGTGACCTAGATGCAAGTGACCTCGTCGCATGCCAACGCTGCTGAAGCGGTGGTCCAGTAAATGTGATCATCATATTGAAAGATCGATATTCACTCCATTTCTATGTTGCAAACGCACTCGTTACCCCTATGATACATCATCTAGCCTTGAGCCAAGTGTCCTCGTTAACAATGTGGGTTAGTAACATTTTTAAACAAGTGGGAATATTTATTTAGTCGGTATCACGTTGTCAAGTCGAGTCGTATGAAGAAAAGGAAAGTTAAATTAGCTCCGGCTTGCCAAATAATTTTTGACGCACCATCCCTGTTACTTATACTCAAGGACAATTAAAACGAATTATTTTATGTAGTTATTTCCATACAAATGACTCGTTTTGTCGCTTTCAAGTGTACTATTTTTTGTTTTAATTAAATAAAGTGTGAAAATGATTTAATCTAGTTTGTTATCAGTTACTGCTACACTGCCGCCTTAAGGAAAAAAACCTTAAGTGACAATTTTTGCGAAATTGAGTTATTGACATCCTCGGAATCAGGAAAAAAAATGTGATTTTTCTATCCAACAGTTATTTCTGTATATCAAACAGATCATGATTTAGCTAAGCATAACTACACGGCATTTTGGTAAAATGACTTCCTGTTAGAGAAAGAAAAAGCATAAGAAGCTATTCCTAGATAGAAAAGTACTTAACTGACGCCTTGTGTTTTTATTTGTATATATCTTGAATTAGTGCCCAACAGTTATTTCATAAGATGAAAAACCATATTGTGGCATTTCTATGAAAAAAAACCTTAATTTAACTAGTAAGTCAATTTATGTTAGCACATTACAATTTTTTAGTCCTAACACTCGGAGGTTGAAAAAACCTAACTTACCAGTTAAGGTTTTTCTATCTCGTACGAATCTACTTAGGTTTTTTCTGCTTAGTATCGGTTTTAATAAAGTGTAGTTGTGGTTTATTTTGTAAAAAATGCGGTCAGTTATGCTTTATCATGCTAGTAGATAGCCCCTCTCCACCCTCAAAGACAGGGTCACTCGGCGCACGCGGCTCGATCGGTTAGTTTCCTTTGGGAGAGCTGCGCGTACGACGCACGTAATTAACGTCCTCTGCTTACGTATAAAAATACAAAAAGTGGTTAACGTGTACGAGGTGACTGTTTTCGAAAACTATTCGTAAGTAAACATATCCATACTACGTTTGTAACCTTTAACTTATGAATAACTGTACACCAAATTCTTCGCGGTTAATGTTTTACTTGCATTTTGACTTGTACACGCGCGTATTCAAATGTGCACTTATTTATATATTCCTACAATTAACATTACCTACTTATTATATTGCTTTTTCTGGTGTTCACTTACGCATCTACTGGGGTTGGTGTTAATTACCTACATCCCAAGCCAAAAGTATGAAAAGAAGTTAAAAATAGGTACTTACCTAAAATATTTCACTAATGTTCAGTTAAAATGTGTTATTTTCGACAGTAACATACATTTTTATTATTTTTATTGGTATTCCCACCGATAAACGTGTAACCTTGTTTTGATAGTTTTGTCTTGAGGTTTATTTATATACCTACTCGTAACTTAACCACGGTACTTAGGGTCAAATAGCTAATGCGTTTAATGGGATTCAACATAAACAGCACAATTGGTTTTAAAAAGGTACATGGCACGATGCACCGGGTGCTGCATCTTGCCGCGTACAAAGTCATGGTTGTTCATCAAATGAAACAGAGTTTTCCTAACTCCTTAATTTCATAACGTTTATTACAATGTATCGCTCTGTTGTTATTTTTATGGTTGCATGTTTTTTAAAGTATTTGTTATTTTTGAGTAATTGAGCTGTAACTAAAACTCTGCCTAACTACATTGTACCTCAACTCTAAAACTTTACGGCTGTGTGTATGCTTGCTTCTTGGCTGTGGGTTTGTATGTTTTTGTTTTTGTTTTGGTTATCAGATAAATAACAATGCGGCAGTCGTCCAGGAGCAGACGGTTGCTTCTAATGGCGAGAGGTGAGACAGAAGAAAAAAATGACGAGCCACAAACGTCAGCAGCAGTTCATGGAGCGGAAGCATCTGGGTATAGTTATCCAAATTTTCCCGATTTGAGAACATATTTAGCAGATGACGAGTTATTTCAATATCCCGTGTCACGTCCGTCATTACCAGAAAGCTTCGAGCTGCCTAAAGAATGTGACAATTCATATGAATATTTAAAAAATGTTGATTTTGACGCATTAAGGACAAATGTATGTCCCAGCTCTGAATTAAATATTACAAATTTTTCAATTAACTCAGGAGAGTGTGAGCCATCAATTGTTATATCTAAAGCGGTAGAGACAAACACCAGTTCTGAAATAGATTTTGTTGACGATTCGGATATCTCCGATAAGGAAAATTTGCCATCCCATGCAACGAACATAACGTTACGTCCCAGACCTGAGTTAGATTTTGTTGACGATTCGGATATCTCCGATAAGGAAAATTTGCCATCCCATACAACGAACATAACATTACGTCCCAGACCTGAGTTAGATTTTGTTGGCGATTCAGATGACTCTGTCAAAGATAGAGATTATGTGCCATCTGATTCATCTTCATCGACGTCAGAGTCTGATACGAATGAACATGTGGTCGTGGTTCCAAACAGTTTTAATACTGAAACACAACGATCTCCGTTGCAAAACGTTAATGTTCCCATATGTGAAAACGATTTGGGCTACACCAAAGCAGGACATCCTAGAAAACGTAAAGTAATCGCAATGACAGTAAATGGCCGAGGTGAACATAACCAAGAATTAAAGAAACTCAAACACGCAATAATAACTACGGAAGAGCATAAATGCAAGAAGCGTTGTCCCGATGTCATATCCAGGCCTGAGCGTGAAAATATAAATCGTTCGTTTTGGACCATGACGTGGCGTGAACAAAAACTTTTTATTTCACAACGCACAACTTCTGTATCACCTGTGCGCAGGCAAAATCAGGATTCCAACACGGAGCTCAAAAGAAAAGTAACATTAAGATACTCTTTTATGGTATCAGGTTTAATAAAACCAGTTTGCAAGGCGTTCTTTTTAAATACGTTAGGATTTAAAAAGGATAACAACTCAGCAATAAAAATGGCTTTAAAACTAGTAGAGAACCCTAATATCTCCGATAAAAGGGGAACTAATCCGAAAAAAAAGATTGATCGCGATCCCATAATAAAACATATTGAGAGTTATAATCCGGCTATATCACACTATCGAAGAGCACATGCTCCAAAACGACGCTATTTACCGTCTGATATGTCGGCTCAAAGCCTCTATGATGATTTCTGCGAACGTAATGGTAAAACATGTTCATATGATCTTTATAGAGAAACATTAAAAAGCATGAATATATCGTTTGCCAAACTCGGACACGAAGAGTGCGACCAATGTGAGAAATTTAAAGTACATAACCCGGAGCATATGATATTACGTCATTTCAAATGCGATGAATGTAAAGAGTATGAAATCCATATGCAAAAATCTACGAATGCTCGCTCTGAGTATCAGTCTTGTAAGAGTAACGAAGAAACGAAATATTACTCAGCTGATTTACAAAAGGTAATTATGCTTCCGCGAATGGAGTCTATTAAATCGGTTATGTTTTGCCCAAGACTAATTGCGTTTAATGAAAGTTTTGTGCCTGTTGGCCCAAGTAAAGATCCACCGTTGGCAGTTTTATGGCACGAAGCCATTTCAGGCCGTAAAAAAGAGGACATTGTTAGTGCTTTTCGAATGTTCTTCATGGAAGTCAGAGATGTTAAGAACGTGGTACTGTGGCTTGATAACTGCGCTGGACAGAATAAAAATTGGTGCCTTCTATCTTATATAGTTCACTTGATTAACTCCGATGAATTATCAACCGACACTATCACTCTCAAATATTTTGAACCGGGGCATACATTCATGTCCGCCGATAATTTTCATCATCAGGTGGAACTTTCCATGAAGAAAATAGTTAAAATATACGACTTTAAAGACTTTGTTACTACAGTTGAAAAAGCGAACAGTGGCAAAGTAAAAGTGCAAGAAATGAAATTGAACAATTTTTTTGTCTTTAAAGACGGTACGGCACCTAAAAAAATCAATTTGTCCAAGCCACGGCCTTATTTGCACGACACGGTGGAAATACAATTTACTAAAGGCGAGTATACCTTTGAATACAAAACGTCATTTCAAGGCAACCCTATCAAGCTGGATTTTATTAAACCAAACATTTTAAAAAATGGCTTCCCATTGCCTAAAGTCAATGCTGCGCCTAGAGGAGTCACCTCAAAAAGGAAGGATGACATTATTAAGCGTCTTGGAAAATTGATGCCTCCAAATAGGCTTAACTTTTGGCAAGACCTACCCATTAATGAAAAAGCCTCAAATCTGATAGAGGAGCATGACAATTAGTATTATTATAATAATATCTAGTATTTAGTTTTTTTTTATTATTACCAAAAAAGTACAGGCATCTCATTAAGTTAAGGATTAGTACTTAGTGCAATCTAATTACCTCATTTTACTTTTTTTTGTATTAGTTAATCAAAGATCTCTTGAAGTATTAAGTAATCTAATTTTTAGTATGTTAAATTTTACTTTTGTACTACATAATTACGCAAACATTTAATTGTACGGGTATCTCAATTAATAAATGATTTTGATTAGCAATTAGGTACTCAGACTAATCAAATTGTGGTTAAGTTAAGTTTTATGTTACATTTTTTCTCAAAATCTCTAGAAGTATGTCATTTGTTTTCGTTTTTAATAAATAATTATGATTCTTTGTTGTATTTTTTATGAATTCCTTCAAAAAAAAAATAGTGTTACTATCTCAACTTAGCAAAAAACCACAAGTACGCAATTGTGCTTTTCCAGCTTCTAGATCATTTAGTCACCTAAGCATAACTGTGTAAATGTGTTTTTCTTTCTTAGTCATCGTAATGCAATACTGTTACAAAAAACATAAGTACGCACTTATGATATTTCTTATTAGAAATGATATATTATTTTTATTTATTCTAATAGCCAGTAACTGTTTTTTATAAATAACTTATAAAATTAAATAGATAATCGAATAATTTATATTGTACAAAAATTCTACAGTCTTTTTTTATTCATAAACAAAAGTTTCAACTTTGAACTTTGAATTAATCCTATGTTAGCAGGAGCGCAAAGTTTTTTGGCTTTTTCTCGAAACTTACTTTTTGTCAGTTATGGTTTTTTTCCTTAAGACGGCAGTACAATGTGCTGTTTGATGTATGAAATGGTAGACTCGGTAATGTTATTAGCAAAAACTATCAATACGCATCTAAATTGTTTATTGCATCTAGTGCATTACAGTAAAATATGGGTGTAAATCCGGTAGATCAAGGTCTAGGTTTAATACTCGTACTACAACTAAAGCTCATTATGAATTAGGAGCTCTGAGGGATCGTACTAGCTCATTAAAATACAGATGAGATAATGGTAATTTCCAACTTTTTACATCTTAATGTTATGCTATATTTATATATAAGTTGGAATTTCATTTACAATTGTCAAACTAGTAGCTCCATACATTTATTAGGTACAACTTAGAAAACCAACTGCAAAAGCACATTTAAAATGGTTTTTCATTGACAATTAAGAAACCAGTAGCTACGTACATTTATTAGATATATAGTGACATGAGACAATTCTGGCTCATGGTAGGTATTTAGTGATTGTATAGGTATTTCTGTGGTTGCTCTTATCAGTAAATGCATGTGACCTAGATGCCAGTGACCTCGCTGCATCCCAAAGCTGCTGAAGCGGTGGCCCAGTAAATGGAATCATCATATTGTCAGATAGATATTCACTGCATTTCTATGTTGCAAACGCACTCGTTACCCCTATGATACATCATCTAGCCTCGAGTTGACTAAAGAATGTATGTTAATAATGCATATAGTCTCACTGCATTTCAGATAAAAGGAGAATGTAGTCAAATGCATTTGTATTCCCCTATAATACATTATTCAACTTTAAGTTGATTAAAACGGTGCGGGTTAGTAACAGAGTTTTACATTTCCAGTGATATGATTTAAAACAACTATAATGAGTTAGCATCGTGTTTCTTATTAAATGTTGGCATGTGATACCTCTTTCAGTGAACATGATTAGCATGCCAAGAACATAGTGACAATAAGGACATGTAAAAAAAAATATTTTTATTATTATTACATTTCAATCATGTAATTAAGCATATGCATATTTGCTGATAATTATTCTCCCCACCGCGCTCTCTTAGTCGAGTTATATAAGCGGGTGTAATATCTAATTTTATTTACACAACAAACGCTTGACTCATAAACGGTGCGCGTGCGCTATGCAAATTTTGTAAGTTGCAATTTTAAATTTTAAACTTAATTCTGTCTTCTCTGGACCTGTTAAACGCAACTGGAGCTATAAGAACTTGGGTTAAAGTCAAAGACCTGCCCCATAACGTGCCTCTATTAATAGAGTCGTGCATCAAAATGAAATCTAAATTTGACACTGATAAGTATCATGTTGTAATCATGATAAAAGACATTGGGAGCGTCTCTCTACCGGCACGTTTTAACGACCTGGATGATGAAGTTTTGAACACTTTAAATAGTGGCAGTATTTACATGATTGTGAAAGGTGCCGTGGGTTGTACCTTTGAGATTGCATTTCAGTGAAGTGAAGTGATTTGATAAAGTTAAAAGTTAGGAGCTAATTTACATTATTGTTTTCTGTTTATTTTCAGATAAAATGACATTGTCCATAAATGTTAATGAATTTAAGCAAAAATTTATTGAACAATTAGATGACAATGAATTTATTCATTATTGGGTAAATGAGATGCCGTTAAATTCAATCAGATATAAATTACGTCATTACCTTTTTACAATGTATAATAACAATAATAATTGTTTTATGTACTATTCCCTTCTGTGTATGTGGGATAGTATTACATCATATTTTGAAGAATCTGTTGGGGAAATAAATGTAGATTATATCACTTTCATGTTCCTTTTTGAAAAAATACCACCAGATTGTTTTAAATATTCATATTTTGATGATAAAATGGTAAAAAACTTGATCACTTTATTATTGATTGTCGTACATGATTTTTTAGATATTAATTAGAAATAGTAACTATATCATACTGTAAATGATTTGCAATTGTTTTTTTTCTAATATTAACGCTTAGCGAAAACATGTTTCATCATAAATTTGCTTAATTTCATGATTGAATAATTTTTTGTGTGTATTTCATTAATTTTGGCTTTTTTGCGATTGATATTCTATCGAATAATTTTTTTTGTGTGTATTTCATTAATTTTGGCTTTTTCGCGATTGTTATTCTATTTTTAATTTTGGCTTTTTTCGATTTTAATAAAATTTTATTTTATGTTATGTGTGTAAATTGTTTGTTTTATTTTACATGTGCGATGTTTGGGTTGTAAATGAAATTGCAGATAATATCAACTATAATTTTATTTTTTCACAAGTGATAATACAAAAGATCAATTACGGAGATTGAAACAACCTGTGGATAAAACTTTACAAACGCCTTCTTTTATTTTTATTAGTTGCTCCTTTGTGTGAGCACCTGTGACCAAGTCATCGACATAAAAGTCCTCGCTAATGATTTGTGCTAATTGTGGATCTGGACATTCCAAAGCAAGTTGTTTCAAACACCTGACGGCTAAAAATGGCGCGGATGCGGTCCCATAGGTTACTGTGTTTAATTTGTATAGCTTCAACTCCTGAGTGGGATCGTCCCGCCAAATAATTTGTTGTAAATGTCTTTGGTTTTCATGAACTAGAACTTGCCGGTACATTTTCTCGACGTCCCCGGTCAAAACGTATGGATAATGTCTGAATCGCAAAAGAATGGATAATAAATCACTCTGTATAGTGGGTCCGACCATTTGGAGGTCATTGTATGAGACCCCTGAACTCGTGGCAGCACTGGCGTTAAAGACAACACGAAGCTTTGTAGTAGTGCTCTGGTCGCGCAACACACCGTGATGTGGAAGAATGAACGGTTGCGTTGTGTTTTGTGTGTCTTTTTTTGTTTCGGCTATGTGCCCTAATTGAATATATTCTGACATGAAGTCTGTATACATTTGTTTTAATTGTGGTTGTTTGGCTAGCCTACGCTCAAGCGATAAGAAGCACTGTTTGGCGCGTTCGAATGAGTCACCTAAGCAAGATTCTGGTTTCTTGAGAGGGACTGCGACAGAAAATCGTCCGTCTGGCATTCGAGTATGATTTTCAACGAAATTCTCTTCACATAAACGTTCTTCTACAGAATACACCAGCTTAGAATTGTCCGGAAGCTCCTCAAGAGACCAGAATTTAGCTAACTGATCCTGTAGTGTATTATTCGCGATCAGATTACAATGCACTGTTTCAAATGAATTTGTGTTTTTATGATTCAGCCCTCTGGTAGGCCCTGCAACTATGTAACCGAATTTAGTTTCACGCAATATCGGGCAGCCTGTACCTAAACTTACTTGACCCTGTTCAATTAAATCCCAGAAGATCTCTGAACCGATTAGAATATCGATGACGTTAGACGGGTTGCAGTATTCCGGGTCTGCTAGCACTATGTCATTAGGAATGTCCAGTTTAGGTATATTTGAGTCAAGTGTTACAATGCTTTCTACAATCAAGAATGGCAAATTGATTTTGAATTGGGTTGTTCTCGATTCGACTACAGCATTACACTGTTTTGTTATATGCGATAAAACCTTTTTGTTTAATCCTATGTCGGATGATTGCACTTCTGTTTGTTTAATTTGCAATTTACGTGCCAAGGAATCCGTCATAAAGCAAGACACACTTCCATTGTCGAGAAAGGCTCTCACTTGATGGCGGTGGTTGTCCTTGTCGTACATGTGGATCACGGCAGTTGAGAGTAGGCCACGCCCTGTCGTTTGGACTGAGAGCGACGTCACACCCACAACTGATGGCTCAGATGACCCTGACGCTTTATCTGGATGAAGTACTGAATTGTGTTTTTGTGAGCATTTCATGCATGGGCCCAATCTGCAGACGCGAGCCTGATGACCGGGGCGGAGGCAGTTATTACATAACTTGAGCTTCCTCACCAATTCTGCTCTCTCGTCGACAGATTGTCCTAGAAACTGCTCACACCTATAAATTCGATGATTTTGCTTGCACAAGGGGCAGCTGTAATGGTATGATGTATATTTTGATTGTTGTGTATCATTATTATTCGTAGTGACTACTGCGAGACTTTTGACGTACTCGGCAGATTTGTATCTGTCAGCTCTGGCGCTGAAATTTGTGTGTGTATTTGTATTGTTACTCATGTGTAACGTTTCAAGTAAGTAGGCTCTGTTTTTTAGGAATGAAGTAAATTCATCTAATTTAATACTCTTTAAATCTGATTTGTGCTCTTCCCATTCCCTCAATGTCCTAGCGTCTAATTTTGTACTCATAATATAAATTATAAGTGTGTCCCATGAAGTGGTGGGTTCCCCAAGAGTCTCTAAGGCCCTTAAGTTTTTAGTGAAAGTGTCTATGATTTTACGAATTGACTGATATGATTCTTTTTTACTTTGTTCTAAAGCGAACAGCGCTTGTATGTGATTCTGAATAAGTATACGTTTATTGTCAAACCTGTCGCACAACAAATCCCAAGCGATTCTATAATTACGAGCTGATAACTCTAAAGACTTGATTACCTGCGCAGCGGCCCCCTCCAGGGATGCCCTCAAGTAGTGAAACTTTTGTATGTCTGTGATCCCCGTATGTTCATGTATGAGCGAGACGAATAAATCGTGAAATTCCAACCACTCCTCGTACTGACCGCTAAATTTCGGGATCTGAATCGTTGGTAATTTGATGCCACGAGTGCTCGTGTGAACCACCTTATTACTCCGTGCATGCTCCTCAGCGTCACCTGAAACGTACGAGTTACTGGAAAAATTATCGTCATTTTTTACAGGCTTATTTGCGTTTAGGATCTCCTGCGCGAGAGCAAAGTATGCATAAAACAAATCTTCAAACTCTGTGCGGGCGGCGGCGTGAACGGCCAACTCATTTTCATCAACTAAAATATCAATTTGAGATTGAATCTCCTCAAATTGTGAGAAAAGTGTATCCATTTTACTTACACGCGCTTGTAGTTCAATAACTTGTAATGACGTTAACGAATCCAATTTGTCTACATAGTTAATGAAATTGGTTAACTTCCCCTTAACTGCGCCACGCTTACGTATTAAATCTTTTAAATCCGCAGACATTGTGTTGGGATATGGGAATGTGGCTTAAAATCACTATCTGTAAATAAACTTAAAGTATTGATTTTAAAATTGTATATGAATATTAATTGACTTGTATAAATTAATCGATTTCAATGAAAATTTAAAATGTATATAATTTGATTAGTTAAAACACTTTGTATAAGTTTTAAACATGTAAATAAATGCAATGCGATTACATTTCGTTAGTAAATGCAACGCTAATAAAATAATCTCATTCGTCGCATATGTTGTTTACGTAAGAATGCAACGCTATTCGGGCGAGATTCGCTTGGCTGCAGCCGCCGGCTGGCTAGCAACTACTCGCCTCGAGACAAACTACCTATGCAATGATATGATAAATAACTAATTGTTTCGAGTTAACGAATTTAGTACGTTTACGCTTTGTTGTTTTATTTATGAATTATAATTTAAATGTTTGATTTCTAATGAATAATGCACATAATGGCATGCATAAATGGTTTTAATATTTACTACGAAACGTGTACCGTTAAGTTTTGACTATAATGCAACTAAATACTTATAATATTTAAAATAAATGTAATTTTACGTACCTAGTTATAGTTAACACACAGTTTGGACAGGACTTACTCTTAACCACTCGTTTCGACCTTAAATTCCACTGTAATTCGACCAAATCTTTGCACTTTTGTATAAGTAGGTACTCCATGAACAATATGAATAATTGTTTTCTTTGATTTATGCACTTAACGGCTTCTGTGTTTTCACGTAGATGTATGTATTCATGTAGATATTCGATCTTCGTATAAAATTGCTGATATTTTTGCTGACTGTAATGTGTTGACTCTTCGGTTCAGCTGGCTAAAACGTCCTGGATTCCTTGTAGGGCTTGATTCTTCTTGTATATCCGGCTCGATGAAGGACCATGTAGACTATGGTGTCAATTGCACTTGAATTTTGGATGCGTGATGCTTGGTTGATGACTGGATGATTGAATAACGTAGGCAGATGAACTTTTGAATAATTTTACTATAAATTTGAATACATGCAGTTTGTACTGAGTGACATAGGCTTAATAACTATACACCACTTAATCACTGACTTTGAGTTACTGAAAGGTCGTAAGTATGTGTGCGCACGTTAGCAGTGAACGGCGAAGAGTGATATGCAAATTTGATGCAGCTGCCTCCCCCGCCCGGTGCATTCCCCTCGGTCCGGCGGCCGTAGGATTAGGGTTCCTTAACAATAGCAGTGTTCACATTATACACCACCAGTTACTGCATTATCGCACATTCTAAAACAAAACGTTACAAGTTGTTATGCATATATTAGCATTATAATATCGCTGCCCCGCATGGTCCTGTAAGAAGCTAGGTGGTGTGTGGATTCATGCTCATATATAAACTAACCTTCGTTTCAACCACACGTCACCAACACCACAATGACGTCCACATATCATTGCGACTTTTGTAATGACAATGTATTATCAAACTGTTTGATAACTCATTCAAGAACCAAACGTCATAAGTTACTTTACACTCAAGAAAAATCTAATGATTATGCAGTATACATTGTGAATAGTGCATTCAAATGTAGAATTGTAAGCTATCGGATTAATGGGAGCTCTAAAATATTAGATCCCAAAATTTTTATGTTACGAATTGGAGAAAATATTGAAAAAATAATTGATATCGAATTACAAATTCATAAACGCATAAAAGTAAATATGGAACTATTTTGTCCCTTTGTGAAGACTAACGCTGAAGGGGAAATAACACGTGATTTGAAATCATTTAACACCAAAAATGTATGTTTACATAAAGATGCTGTGGATTTTCCATCATTCTTCGAAAATACTTTAACTTTAAGCATTTTAAAAAAATGTGAAGACTTTCAAGAGCGTGACAGCGGGTGGGCGCTTGAAAAAATTGAGTTTTTTGAAGTGAATATAAACAAGTATACACCGTTGAGAGGATCTACATATATACCGCTCCCAAAAGCGGTGCTTGTGAAGAAGGCATGTGTGAATGTTAAAAATCGTGATAATGCGTGCTTTTTTTGGGCAGTTGTTAGCGCCCTCTATCCTGTAAACAAAAATAGTGATCGTCCTTCATCGTATCCGTGTTATAAGGATGTTTTTAAAGTGAACGATATAGAACTTCCGGTTTGCCATTTAGATATTAAAAAGTTTGAACGGTTAAATAAAATCAGTGTTAATGTGTATGGTATTGACATTAAGAAAAAGAAAAAGAATGCTGAAAAGGACAGTGAAAAATTAACAATTGTACCCTTACGAATTTCGGTAGTACCTTACGATCGGTTTGTGGATTTATTGTATTATGAGAAGGGGACACTCTCCCATTATTGTTGGATTAAGAACTTATCTCGTTTGGTAAGCAAGCAAATCAGTAAACATGATGGTAGAATATGGTTATGTCGTGGGTGTTTACAACACTTTCCGAGTGAAAAAAAACTTGAACTTCACCGCACTATTGGTTGTGGGCATACACACATAGAGCTACCTAAAAAAGATGAGAATTTCTTGTACTTTAAAAACTTTAAGAATAAGATGAAAGTACCATTCGTAATTTATGGTGACTTTGAATCGATTTTAGTCCCTTTAGATAGAGATGGACGCGATACCACTACTTATAACACTCACAAACATGTGCCGTGTAGTTTTTCTTATTATATTCATTGTGATTATAATAATGATTTGTTATTTATCGCGGTGAAGATTGCGTACAAAAATTCATACAAAGCATTTGTGAAGACGTAGAAAAAATTATCACCATCTTGCAAAAAGTCTTACCAATAAAGAGTGATAGCTGTAGCTATGCTTGTGCTGCTAACATTTGTCACATTTGCAGTAAAATAATAGAAAATGGAGCTTACGTGATTGATCATTGTCATTTAACAGGTAATGTAAGAGGAAAAGCACATAACTCATGTAATTTAAATTTTAAAATAGCAAAGTTTATACCAGTCATTTTTCACAATCTGAGCGGCTATGATTGTCATCTATTTATTAAAGAATTAGCCAAGACCAAAGGAAACTTGAATTGTATTCCCATCAACAAGGAAAAATACATTTCAATTGATAAGCAAATTGGTGATTATACTCTAAGATTTATTGACTCATATAGATTTATGCCAAGTAGCCTAGACAAATTAGTTAAAAACCTTTCACGCGAGCAATTCAAAATACTACCAAATTTCTTATCGTCTCAAGATCAAAGCGAACAAGATAAACACATGAAACTGTTAACTCGTAAAGGGGTTTTCCCTTACGAGTATCTAGATAATTGGAAGCGGTTTGAGGAGACATAATTACCTAACCAAACCGCCTTCTATAGCAATCTCACCGGAGATAAAATCTCTGATGAGGATTATCAACATGCTCATGAGGTATGGAACGTTTTCAACATTAAAAACATGGGGGAATATAGTGATTTGTACCTAAAAACAGATGTCCTTCTTTTGGCTGAAGTGTTTGAAAACTTTCGTCAGGTGTGTATAGACGCTTACGAACTAGATCCATGTCAATATTTCACAGCACCCGGTTTGAGTTGGGATGCTATGTTAAAGCATACTAATGTATTTCTTGAATTGCTAACTGACTATGAAATGATTCAATTTATAAAGAAAGGTATTAGAGGTGGTGTTAGCCAAGCGTCAAATCGTTATGCTAAAGCCAATAATGTATTTATGGAAGACTATGACATTAATCAAGACAGTAGTTTTATCATCTATTTAGACATAAACAATCTTTACGGTGATGCTATGCGACGTCCGCTTCCAATCAATAACTTCAGGTGGATGAGTGAAGAAGAGATTAAACAGTTTGATATTCAATCACAACAGATTGAATCTGATGTTGGATTTATATTAGAAGTCGATTTGGAGTACCCCCTTATCTTTCATGATTATCACAATGATTATCCATTCTGTGCCGAAACGAAAGTACCATTTGGCGGTAAAATTAAAAAGTTATTACTAACATTAGATAACAAAACCAGCTATGTCATACATTATGCTAACCTTAAACAGTGTATTGAAAAAGGTTTGATATGTAAGAAAATTCATAGAATTCTCACTTTCAATCAATCACCTTGGTTAAAATCTTACATTGATTTGAATTCACGAATGAGAGTTGAAGCGAAAAACACTTTTGAAAAGGATTTTTTTAAACTCATGAATAACTATATTTGGAAAGACAATTGAAAATGTCGAGAAAAGGGTTGATGTCATATTGTGTAATCGATGGAATGATGTCAAAACGCGAGGAAATTGTAAATATGGCCTTGAACGTTATATTTCAAGACCAAATTTCCATAGCGCTTCTATTTTCTCCAACGAGCTAGTGGCAGTCCAGTTAAGGAAATCTAAAATTGTCTATAATAAACCCATTTATGTTGGTTTTACCGTACTAGAATTAAGTAAATGTTTAATGTACAATTTTCATTATGATTATATGCTACCTAAGTATGGTGAAAATGTGAGATTGTTATATACAGACACTGATTCTTTTGTTTATAATATAAAAACAAATAACTTTTACGAAGACATTAAACCTGACTTGCAAAATAGATTTGACACTTCAGACTTCCTCAAAAATAATGTCTATGGTTTACCACAGGTGAATAAAAAAGTTGTGGGTATGATGAAAGATGAAAACAATGGTGTAATTGTGAGATAATTTGTAGCATTAAGATCCAAAATGTACGCTTATATATTAGATGAATATGATAAGGGTAATAATAGAAAGTGTATTAAAAAAAATAAAGGTGTAAACGCTGCTGCCGTTAGGCGATTAAATTTTAATAAATACTATAAATGTTTAGATTTAAGTAATAAACCACTATATGATGATCTGTATAACTTGATTAGTGATAAGCATAACATGTACACTCAAATTAAAAGAAAAAAAATTCTCTGTGGAAAGGATGAAAAAAGGTTTATTTTAGATGATGGTATTAAAACCCTAGCATGGGGTCATTGTAAAATAATTAAATAATTGATAAATAAAAACTTTTATTAAAAAAAATTATGTTTTATTTATTAAATGTACATTGTTCCAATTTCCTAACAAAAGCGTAATTAGGTGCAATGCCGCGGTGAGCAGATACCACGCTAAACGCTTCTTCGAAGCTCCACCGGTGTCGTCGCATCAAATAGTACAGTAAAATGGTAGCGGACCTGGAGCGACCCCCGTAGCAGTGCACCAGCAAGCGGTGACCTTTGACCTCGACTTGTTCTCGAATAAACTGATACGAGGGTTGCTACTTATATATCCGGAAACAAAAAAACAAACAAACGTACACGGCTGAAAATGGTTTTATTGTTTTTCAAAGTATTCCCCTTGATGATCTATGCACTTTTGCATTCGCGTGAACCAATTTTTAAAGCACTTCTGCCACTCCGCCTGAGGTACCTCCATAACGTGTTGTTTGAATGCGTCGACAGCATCTTCAGCGGTCGAAAATCGTTGACCGCGTAATTTATTCTTTATATTTGGAAATAAATAAAAATCGTTGGGTGCCAAGTCAGGGCTGTACGGCGGATGACCCGTTAATTCCACATTTTGACCCTCCAAAAATAGAGTTGTTTCGCGTGACGTATGACAGCTGGCATTGTCATGATGAAGAATGATTCTTCGTCGCTGGTTAGTTTTACGAATTTGTTCAAATACTTCCGGTAAGCAAATGGTCGTGTACCACTCTGAATTAACCGTTCTACTGTTTTCTAGTGGCACTGTAGCTACATGGCCATTAATACCGAAGAAGCAGGCCACCATTTGTTTCAATGTACTTTTTGCACGAGTAACTTTCGTAGGGTTCGGCTCATTTTGAAACACCCATACCGTTGATTGTTGCTTCGTTTCGGGATCGTATGCATAGATCCAGGATTCGTCACCTGTATAGATGTTATAAACGGCTTTTGAGTCACCACGGTTATATTTTTTTAACATTTTATTGCACCATTCGACGCGAGCATCTTTTTGCTCTTTTGTTAAGTTGTGGGGTATCCAACGCGAACAAATTTTTTTTACAGCCAAATAATTATGTAATATGCTATTAATGCTGGTCATAGAAATACCCAGAGTCGCCTCTATCTCGCGGTACGTAACATGTCGGTCGTCCATTATAAGTTTTCGCACAGCCTCGATATTTTGTTGTACAACGACCGATTTCGGGCGACCTGCCTTAACTTCGTCCGTAAGCATACTACGTCCACGATTGAACTCACTAAACCAGTGATACACGGTAGTTTTAGATGGGGCTTCATCACCAAAAGTTGAAGTTAGTTGATCTATGCACTGTTGTTGCGTTAAACCACGCCGAAAATCATAATAAATCATAGCACGAATATTTTCACGAGTGAGTTCCATTCTTGCTGCGAGATGACATTTAAAACCCGTCAAAAACAAAACACGAGCGTTAATAAGAAAGAAAAAATATACCGGCCCGTACTTAAAAAAGTTCAAATTTTACCATGGAGGTCAAATATGCTATTTAAGAAGATTGTAATCCCGGTTTCCGGATATATAAATAGCAGCCCTTGTATGTCTCTTCAAAGTGCTCTTCAATATTGGTTGAAGGAGAGTCGTAACATCTCACAAGCATGTGATTGGCAGAATCAGGAACTAATCCTGGTAGCGCATCATCCTCCCACACAGTCAATACAATTTGTATTCCATATCTTTTTATGAAAGCTCGCATGGACAACAAGTCTCCATCATATCCACCAAGATAAATATTACTTGTAATTGGTGAAGCTTCATACATCTTTTTCCCGTTAGCGTATTGTATAGAGGTACTCTCCACTTGATAATGCAATATCAACTAAATAAATATTCATATTCACAATCGTTTTAAAAGCAACACTGGAAATGTAAAACTCTGTTACTAACTCGCATTGTTAACGAGGACATTTGACTCAAGGCTAAATGATGTATCATAGGGGTAACGAGTGAATTAAGATGGAGAGACTGGATTTATTATTAAAAATAATTTATTTTAATTGAACAGAGTAACGTCTAAGACAATGATTAATACAATATTAACTTATTCTAATTCTTAATGGCTATTTATAATAAACTATTGACAATTAAGCATTGACGTCATGGCCTAGTTTGGGGTAGCGCTGACAAAGGATAATCGTAGTGGTTGCTGTACCTTAACTCCTCCCTCCTTAAGAGAGAAATTATCTGGGGACGACACAGTTGGATTCAGAGAATTTCGTCCTATACATTTTGTATAAGGTTTAAGTTTATACACTATAAAAACAATGGCTAAAATAATTAAAACATAAAGCAAAATGGTCCATATACTAATATTTTTCACCACGTAAATGAAGTCGTCCATGTTGTTTTCACTCACGCTGAACTTGGCACTGTTGATGACGTCCTTGATATCACTGAAGTCCACATTTTGTAGGTCTAGTTGTCTTTCTTCTTTTCTAATGGGTTGGCGTAGTTCTGGTAATGGTACGAATGGTATTTGAAGGTTATTCATTGATGTGTTTGTGGGTGTTGGGATGAATATCTCTCCTACTTCTGTTTTACAGTGCTTCTTCGGTTGGAGGAAAAAGGTCCCTTGTATGGTGCGTTTGTTTACTTCTTCGGGCAGTTTTCCGTTACTATTAGTTTGTTCTCGGTGTATATCAGCCAGTAATTTTCGGTGATCCGCTGGATTTTCTCCTTTTCTATGTGTATGACGTTTTGGTGACATTTGGTGTAGTTCTTCTTCAGCATCATAATTTGTTCTATGCAGGTTTCAGTGGCGTATGGTACTAGGTCATCGCTCGAACACAGGAACTTGTTGTCTTCGATCTCTTCACACGGGGTTACTGCGGGTCTGTATTTCAACCTGTTCACCATTAGGTAAGGGTGTTGAGGGATGATTGTGGTGGTTTTAAGGGTTTCATGGTTATAGATAGGGATAGGGACTACCTTGTAATATGTATACGTATTTGATTCTATTAATGGAACTTCTAATATAAAAACTAATTTATTACTAGCTATATAAGATTTAAGAATAATATTACGTTCTATTTTAATTAAGTTTATTCTATTTACCGGGTAAATTATATGAGCATGTTTCTCTATTTCTGAAAGAATATTAATGAGTTCTGTAGAATTTATTATGGACTGGTGTAGGACATGTAGCTTACTGAAGGCTATTGCGGTCTCGGTTTCTTGAATGAAATCGTAAATGGTGCGAAAGTTATTAGAAATTTGAAACAAGTTGTTTATAAGTGTCAAAATATTATCTCTTTTAGACTCTTTTTCTAAAACTGACTCTAGTTCAATAGTCTTATTATTTAAAATATTTATGTTTAAATTTGTACTCTCTGAAAGGTTAGCAAATTTATCTAGGCTATTCACCATGAGGGATACTTTACGTTCTACTGAATGTTCTGCATTTTTGAGTTGCCTTATCTCAAGATCATAACGTATTGCGTCTGTTTCATCTAAGTTTCCCGATATTGACTTAACTAGTGAACCTAAAGGGCTAAATAATGCTCGTTTAAATCTAGAAAAAGGTAAAATTTGATTAATTCTATCTCTAATTTGAGATTCGAATGATTCTATTTGTTTACATAAACTACCTAATTTTGTATTGTATTCTATGTCATTCGAAATTGTTATATTTAGCTTACTATACTGTTGGAAGTTAGCATCTACTTGATTTATAAGTAATTCTAAATCTAATGTCTTAAAAATAGTCCATGAATTAATCCTCATCACTGCTGTGCCCAGTTTGATCGGTGCTATTCCCGGATTTGTTTCCAGGGTTTGAAGTTCCAGGCAGTGGGTCGAGCCGATCAGTGTCAGGAGTACGATTCTTAACCTGTGGAGGACGTTTAACATTCTTAATTGCTACTTTAGTTTTTCGTTGCTTTAACTGAACTGGTATAATATTTCTACTTGGGTCTCCTATTACCTTGGCCTTTTCGAAACGTGGTAAGTCCTTTGCTTTCCTAGTCCTAGTGTTTTTCATAAAAATATCGTCACCTTCCTTGATTTCAGGTGGTTCTTCGCCTCCTCTCTTTTCCCTAACTTTGACTTTATCTTTATGTAGTTTATCCGCCACGTATTCGTATAAGACTTTTAATCTTTTTCTATGGTCCTGTAATAATTTTTGCATGAGATTTCGCTCCCTATCAATGTCGAATACATCATTTGAGTCCGTATTACCAAAGACCATTTCGAAGGGTGTGAAGCTAGTTGCTGAATGGATGGAATTGTTATACGCCATAATTGCGTAAGTCATAACGGAAGCTGCGTCTGAATCGCTTCTTTCGTATTTGGCCAACCGATAGATTTCGATAATTGTCGAGTGAAATCTTTCAACGGCTGCCATTGAACTCGGACTATTTGGGGTACCTATGTGCAGCTCGATTTTGTATAACTTTAATAACTCTTTTATTAGTTCATTATTAAATTCTGTACCTGAGTCACAATTGATCTTCTTGGGAAGTCCATACATACTGAAATATTTGATGAGAGCTTGTACTACGATTTGGTATACTAATAGCCTGTCCTAATTTGCTAAAAGCGTCAATTATTGTAAGATAATATTTACTGTCAATGTAAAGTAAATCCATGAAAGCTTCCTGGAATGGTGAGCTTTGAGTTTGTGTCAATTGTATCTGAGGTTTGATTGGTTTCCTTTCATACTTCATTCTTTTACACTTTTCGCATGTATTTATAATGGCAGTTACGGTATCTTTCATGTTTGGCCACCAGTAGTGGCGCTTTAATTTTAATAACGTTTCATTAATTCCCCTGTGACACGTTTTGCCTTCATGATATTTTAGGATAAATTCTCGTTGATCTGTCTCTGAATCTGTCAAATTAACTATGCGTTCCGTACATTCTATTAATTTCAGTGTTCCTTTCTTATAGAGTTTTGTTACTACGGTTGAAAAAGTTTTACGAAATTCATGGTCTTCAAAGAAAATAAAATACTTGTACTTTGTATCTATATATTCTTTAAGAAATTCTTTAACTAAATTTTCATTGTTAATGGGCATAAATACTTCTGTGATACGTTGTTTTTTGTTAGATCTATCGTTTACATGTATTTTATCTTTGAACCATGTGTAAACCAAGATTTGTTTTGGCTTACTGTCAATTGCCTCTTTTAGAATTGGGAGAAAAACTGCCGTTTTATCCCGCCAGGTATCGCACAATCGACACTGCTTAACCTCAACTTGTCATCTGTCAAATCCTATACATTTTTTGTTAATTACATCGTGAGATTACAATTATTGGGTAATATCTTATTAAAATGGCCCTGTGTAGTGCTTTAGACTGCAAAAATAAAGGCGTTCACGCTTTCCCTAAAGACCCAAAGCGTAGAAAGGCTTGGGAGAAAGCGTTAAGAATCAAAAACTTTAAAGCAAAAGACTCATCGCGATTATGTTCCATGCATTTTACATCAGATGACTATTACGGACAAAGTATATACACAAGTAAGTTACTTAATTTATTTTCGATTTTCGTGATCTATAGCCAAGCAACGAAACTTTAAAGCAATGGTAACTTTCTTTCAGATTACGAGCCGAAAGCGAGATTCTTGAAGAAAACTGCTGTACCTTCAATATTTTCATTCAACATTTCAAGATTAGATACAGCAAGTGCAACAGCCCGTCAGCAGCGACTTGAGATGAGGTCTCAGAAAAAGTTACGGTTTGAAGAGACTGTGACCCCATCAACAAGCCACCAACCATCAATTAATGAAGAAAGAATGGTGCCCCACTCCATGGACGTAGAAGAAACTGTAACTCCAACATCAATAAATCAAGAAAGTACAGTGCCAATCTTCATGGACGTTGCTAGTGAAATAGAAATCAGTGCGAATATAAATGATTTTACAGTACCTATTTTAAATAATCCTAAATTCTCATCTAAAGAGACGCAAATTGACATGGAACATGTATTTGGAACAATACATAGATTCAAAAATGATGATAAAGCAATTCAATTTTATACAGGCTTCGAGTCTTACCGGAAGTTCTTTTTTGTTTACTCAACTTTGAGTCCTATGGCCCATAAAATACAGTATTATGGTAGTTCTGTTATTTTGCTCAGTACTGAAGATCAGTTCTTTTTAACAATAATGAAATTAAGACAAAATAAATGTATTTTTGAACTAAGCAGATTTTTTAATGTAAGTACTACAACAGTGTCAAATATATTTATTACCTGGATAAATTTCATGTATCAACTATGGATAAAGGTTGAACACGCCAAAACTGGGGCATGTACAATCGACTATTGCTATGCAAATAATAGAGATATACAAACTTTTATGGCACCTACTTGGTCACAAGACACTGGCCTATAATGTTATCAAGTTTTTTTAAATTATGTTTATTCGTTGTCATAATGTCGAGCAAACAACATCAACAACGCGAGCGAATTTTGCACGAATACGTAGAAAATTCATTACTGAGCTACAGAGATATCGCGAAACGACTGAAATGTCCTCAATCTACGGTTTGTCGCGTATTAAAAAAGTTCCGTGAGCACCTAACAATAGATCGGAAGCCAGGAAGTGGAGGCTTGCAGGGTGTCAAGAATAAAAAAAAGGACGAGAAGATGGTGAACATGTTTGCCTCAAATCCTAAGATTTCGTCTCGCGATGTTGCTAAAAAAGTTAAAATGTCTCAGTCCTATGTTCAAAAAGTGAAACGTAGGGCTGGCCTAAGGAGTTATAAGGCCCAGGCAGCACCAGATCGAGACTCGAAACAGAACTCATCCGCGAAGAAACGGTCTCGAAAACTTTATGAGAATTTCATAACCAAATTTGCATGCGTCGTCATGGACGACGAAACATACATAAAAGGTGACTTTAAACAAATTCCTGGGCAAGAGTTCTATACCAGCCTAAGTAGAGTAGACGCCCCTGAAGAGTGTAAATTAAAAAAACGTTCGAAATTTCCAAAAAAGTACCTGCTTTGGCAAGCAATATGTAGCTGTGGGAAAAGAAGTCGGCCGTTTATTACTACCGGGACAATAAACGGCGATATTTATAGAAAAGAGTGTTTGCAGAAACGTTTGCTACCTTTCATAAGAAAGCATGACTCACCACCTTTGTTTTGGCCAGATTTAGCCAGTTGCCACTACTCAAAACCAGTGATGGAATGGTATGCTGCAAATGGGATCGTGGTGGTACCAAAAGTGTGCAACCCCCCAAATAGTCCGGAACTGCGGCCCGTTGAAGAGTACTGGAGTATTATGAAGGGAATTTTAAAAAAGAAAGGCGGCGGAGTAAAATCGGTCCCTGAACTACAAAAGATGTGGACATGGGCGTCAAGACAGTGTTCTATTAACATGGTGCAAAGTCTTATGAGCCGTGTACGTAGGAAAGTTAGAAAAATGGCTTACTGTGTAGACCAAATCTAAAATATGGAATGTTATTTTAAACAGCGTTAAATATGCTATTAAATGTGTAAAACATAATATACTTTTTCACTTTTATTATAATTTTGTACTACATTTTGTGTGCCCCAGTTTTGGCGTGTTCAACCTTTAAAACTCGACACATGGCCAAGCAAAGACTTGGTACATTATTATATGCCGGAACATTTTAAAAATTATAATGCGAATATAAGGGTGATTTTAGATGGGACCGAATTTCATGTACAGAAACCTAAAAACCCAACGTCTCAACAAGCGTCATGGAGTAGCTACAAGCATGCAAATACTCTTAAAGTTCTTGTTGGAGGAACACCGGGGGGATTGTTATCATACTGCTCTCCTGCATATGCTGGGTCGGTCAGTGACAGGCAAACAGTGGAGAGAAGTAATTTAATTAGTAAATGTGAAAGTGGTGACTGCATTTTAGCAGATCGGGGATTTAATATTCAGGACATGTTTGCACACAAAAATGTTGCTGTAAATATACCTACTTTTTTAAAGGGCAAAACACAGTTACCAGGTTTAACAGTGTTAAAAGATAGGAATCTAGCTAGTAAAATAGTGCACATTGAACGCTTAATTGGCCTCACTAAAACATATAAGATTTTAAAAAGTGATCTGGATCACAGTTACATTCCAATTGCAGGTAAAATATTTTTTATATGTACTATGTGTTGTAATTTTAGAGAAAGCATAATGAAATAAGCATAATCGAATAGAACACAATTAGGTTGTGACGACATGTATGTAATCATACAAAATAAGCACAAAATGTGAAGTCTCACCAGCCTAAACGTGTTTAGCTTTTATTATAAATAGAGCCCGCCAGCTTGAACATGTCATGCTCGCTGAAAAGTCTTTGCTTATGGTGGCGACGTTGATCGGGTCGCCACTTTCCCAAAGAAAGGTTGAGGGAGGCGATGGCTGAGATACGCGTCATACTCGTGAACGGGTGCTGTTTGTGAAGACTGGTCTGTTTTAGCTTACTGTGGTTCCATATTTATGTAGTAACACATTATGAATATATTGAGATTAATTTGGCGTGGAGAGACATTTCATTCGGTGCTAGTTATACATAATTTTATCTTTAGTTTTTATCTAGAATATAGGACACTTGGAGACCTTTTACATCTCTAAGGGTTTTTTTTAAATACAATTCTGTAAGTTTGATTTCATTCTAAAAGAGAATAATCTCTTTTTAAATTTGTAATTTATGGTAAAGGACACAGTTCAGGGAAGAAAGTATATCAAACGGTAAGCAAAGCACCTACTTAAATGTTTGCAGTTTAATTTCACTCTTTTATTTTTTTGGCGCGTTCTTTGTTGATAGCTGTGATTTGTCTCTTAAAGTAGTTTGATATGTTTTCTCACAGAACAGTGAAAGTATCTTAATATAGTCTTTAAGTATCATTGTACTGTTTTGAAAAAATAAGTCCCGCCGAGTTTCTTGGCCGGTTCTTCTCGGGTCAGAGGTGTAGGGTGGAATCGGTGGTAGATTTAGGTTCATTTTCTTTTTTTTCTGTTTAGTACGACGTGTAAAAGTGCCCTTGTGGCCTACTTACTGAATAAATTTTATTTTATTTTTATTTTTATTTTATAAATAATTGTGTTAAGTTTAGTTGACACGGAAAATAAATAAAACAAAAATATTATTTTATGGTTTTATTAAATCATAATTTCTGTAATAATATTTATTTATTATTTCTGGTTTTAAATGATTTTCAAAAAAAATTACTAGTTTTGTAACCATTTCATTAATGAAGCAATCATCTCGCTGCAAAAAGATGACTTGAATTTCTTTAAAAGTATATATTATTAAATTACAATACTTTCTTTTGGAGCAATATAGCTGTCCCTGTATCTGATAAAAATATGGATGGTTTCTTTTCAAATGCAGTTTGCCTACAATACTTTCAAGGTATGGAACTGTGACAGCAGTTATAGGCATATATCTTGCAGCATAGGGACATTTAACTTCAATGACTGTCTCATCGCCTAAGAGACCATCTGGTGAAGCTGCCAGGAACGGAAACTCCTCAGATATGTGCAGTCCACTTTTCTCTACTTTTAATCCAAAGTATTCTTCATATTTAGCTATAGCGGTGCTTTCATGGATTTTACCATGAGTGATAGCTCTAGTGTGAATAGCCCTTGGATTCATTATTCTCTGAATCAAATGATCCTTGCCTGTTGTAGCATGGCAAGCTACATGAAAGTTGCTGGCAGTTACCCTGCAACAACGAAGGTTGTGCCATTCTTTTGACTTATCCTGCACCTTAGTAGCTTTTTCTGTATTCACTATTTGCTCCGGCGTCACATTTTTTAAAAGTAACCGTTCTAGCAACAATTCTTTTTCATTACGGTTGGTGTAGTTGCTATGATCCCACTCGATAGCATAAGGATTCGCTGGTTTAATTGTTTGGAGTATGGGCATTGTTGACTTCCCAAAGTTGATGGCCAAATTGTGGACATAATCTTGATAATTCTCCATCATATCCTCTCTCTTGAGTGGGTTAAAATTTACAGCTTGTTTTCTTGGCCTGCTCATTGGTAAATTTTGTGCCTGAATAGGCGACCTATAAAATACCTTATGAGGTCTTTTGAACGTCATCAGCTTTTGTGTTGTCACTTGATGTACCATAATGGTCTTAGTTCGGCACATATCTTCCACTGCACATAATAAAACAGACACATGCTTGCAATGAGCTTCAATACCACTGCCAGCAGCACACTCGCAGTTGGCCTGTTCGATATTACCTTCTTTAGACACTTTTACATTCACTATGTAAGTAACTTTCTTCATTTGGGCTTTACACTGCCCTTGAAAGTAAGTACTCGCCCCGACCGAAGCATATCTAGCGGTTAGCAGGCAACGAGACTCGTACATATCTTTGCCTTTATTCTGGGCATTAAATTTTTCAAAATATGCCTGAATTTCGTGCCTATCTAAAGGTGGAATGGGCGAATCGGCATTAATATCCTTAAAGCACGACACAGGCGGGCACTCGTACCTAGGATCTTCACTAGGACCAGGGTCTGCACCAAAATTAAAGTTTCGGTCATACGCTTCCAATCTAGAACAAAAGGCGTAGCATTAATAAAGCAAATAACCATATAAAAGCTAATTTATTATTCATAACCTCAAATATTGTTTTTGCGTACCTTTCGATCAAATCAGCTTTTTTACCAGTTACAGATGCATTTCTCTGTCGCAATTCATTTTTTAACTGCACCACAGTCATAAATGAATACATTTTTGCTATAAATATCGAGAATTTCCGAAATTACTTCTGACAGCCAGAGCTAACAAACGCAATAGAGCAGGGTCGCTTGTGTCGCCATCTACGTAAATTTTTTAGTTCCGCTCCTAATTGGTATACCCTCGTGTTCCCTATTTGAGACGGAGTTCGCTGTGGCGTTGTCCTCAGAATCTGATATTCTTATCGATTCAGATGACTGTTCGCTTTCGGAATCTGAAATTTCTATCACCTCCGGTTGTGATAGGTCATCTTTATTTGCATTCTTTTCTAATAATTCTAATTCTTTTTTTACTTCAGCTATGCGATCCTCATTTTCATCTACGTTTGCTATTATGGAGTCTAAGTCGTCATCTAGCGTATTAATTTTAACTCTAGAAAGGGCGTCAGCATTCGTGTTTTGTTGTCCTTTTTTATACTTAATCTCAAAGTCATATTCTTCTAACCTTAATCGCCAACGTGTGAGTTTACTATTTGGCTCTTTAAGTGAATACAGCCATGCTAATGGTCTGTGGTCTGTATAGATTGTAAACTTTTTGCCATATAGGTATGGCCTAAAGTGTTTCACAGACCAAATCACGGCTAAAAGCTCTTTTTCTATTGTGCTATACCTACTCTCGGTATCACTTAAAGTTCTACTAGCGTAGGCTACGGGTTTATCCGACCCGATTGGTCCTTGCGACAGTACTGCACCTATAGCAAAGTTGGATGCGTCGGTGGTCAGAATAAATTGTTTATCGAAGTCGGGAAACTGAAGAAGTGGTGCATTGGTTAGTAGCTTCTTACATGTTTCGAAACTCTCAATATATTCCTCATCTAAAATTATCTGTTTTCCTTTTCTAAGACAAGCGGTAAGAGGTCTCGTAATCTTTGCGAAGTCCTTAATGAACTTTCGGTAATATCCTATAAGGCCTAGGAAACTTTTGATCTCCGTTGCTGTCTGTGGGATTGGGTATTTTAACACAGCATCTATTTTGTCATTATTTGGCTTAAGGCCTTCGTTAGTTATCGTATGTCCTAAATAAAGAACTTCCTTTCTAAGGAAATGCGACTTATCTAACTGAATTTTGAGATTAGTTTGACGAAATCTCTCAAAAACGGCTTTTAATTTTTCTATGTGCTCTGATAAACTCTTTGAAAATATTATAACATCATCTAGGTATACAAGACAGTGTATTCCCTGCAACCCTCTGAGCACATTGTCCATTGCTCTTTGGAAGGTCGCCGGGGCTGTTTTCAAACCAAACGGCATTCTATGGAATTCGAAATGCCCAAATGGAGTATTAAAAGCTGTTTTGGGTTTATCGTCTTCTTCTACTTCTATCTGGTGGTAGCCACTCGCAAGATCGAGGGTAGTAAAGTACATACTCTTGTCTAACATATCAAAAAGGTCATTAATATTTGGCAGAGGGTATTTATCATCGGTAGTTATATCATTTAGTCGCCTGTAATCTACGACCATTCTCCATTTTTGTTCCCCGAGGCATCCATCTTTTTAGGTACAAGGTGGACCGGGGCACTCCACGGTGAGTGTGATTCCTGAATTATATTATCATGCAACATTTTACTAACTTGCTTCTTAATTTCCTGAGTTTGGACATGAGGCAACCTATGAGCTTTTAAATTAATGGGGTCTTCATTCTTAGTTCTAATCTGATGCTTAACTTGGTTACTAAAGGACAGTGGAATATCCTCACAATAAAATATATCTTTATATTCCCTACATATATTCTCTATTATCTTTCTTTCTTCCGCATTCATATGGTCTAGTCTAAGTTTACGTAAGTTGTTTTCTAACAGTTCTTCTAATTCCTCTTTGTTTTCTGGTTGGCTCAGATTGATTGCGTTTACGTTAAGTGTTTCTGAATTAAATAACTCTACGTGAAATGGTGCTGTTACTGTTAATTTCTGATTTAACTCCGTTGTATTTTGAATTACAGTCGTAGCGTGGCCGTTAGTACAAGTTACTATGGCGGCTGGCATTCTTAATCCGTTAGCGAACTGAGCAAAATTTAAAATTCCTTCGCCATGTGACAAGTTAACCGGTAAATTGACTCTAGTCTCAGTTCGAGGGGGTAGATTAAATATTTCTTTCTTGAATGAATATCATAGGTATTTGAGTAGTATTGGTAAGTAACATCCTTATTTTGTAATCAACTCGAGCCTCCAGCTGATCTAGTAAATCGCTACCTATTAGACCATCGTACCTTTCATCCACTGAGTAAATATAGAATTTATGCCTTTCGTTAGTATTAAAAGTTTTAGGTAACCCGATGTAGGCTGTCTCGTCGTGTATACTCGTAGCATGTGTGCTAATCACTTCAAACGGTTCTAACCGTTTTGAGTTTACGTAGTATTTGTTGGCGACCCATGGGCTAAGAAATGACCGGGTACTGCCCGTGTCTATCATAAATACGGCATTTATTTCTGGTATGTGGATATAAGGCAGATTTTTACGCTTATTATAGTTTAATATTATTTTCTCTCTACAACCGAGGCCTCTACATGAAAATTTTCTACTGGTTCGCAATACGAGACAGAATTTTGACTGTCATAGTCCTGCGGATTATAATAATGAGCGTCATAACTATCCTCGGTGTAATTAATACGCCTTGAATTAGCTGTCCGCATTGTCACATCGGTATTTGAACCCGATGCTACCGGTTGTTGTGCGTCATAGCCTGCGCGAAACCTACTGTCCGTAGCGGATTGCTGACGCTGCGTTTGCGCTAGCGCCTGCAGTGGCGGTGACCTATTTACGCGAGGCGACACGTGTTGCGAATTGTTGTCGCTAAATCTATTATTAGAATAATGATTAGAATATGAAGTTTGCGGTCGATTATTTCTAAATTGGAACGAATTACTTTATCCGTTTGAATTATTGGGTGGCGTAGTATTATTACGCATGGGTGAACTTGCTGTACCGAATGACCTATTAACTGCAGGTGTATTTAATTGCCTTTGCGAATTGTCGAACCTGGGCGGTGTATTATTAAAATGATTTACGTTTGACCTCGGATTTTTAGCATCGTATATAGTTTGGAAGTTTTGTTCTTCCATCACGATCTTTAAAGCATCCTCCAAAGTTGTGACATCTCGCAAACGCACTAACCTAACTAGGTAAGCTGGCAAATTAAAAAGAAAAACATTCAGTGAAGTGTTATTATAAATATGGTGTTTAGCTGCACGTAAGTTTGCGTCCTGGATCGTTTCGCTTATTTTTGAAAACAAACTACTCCTCAATTGTTGGACCCTGTGGCAAAAATCTAAATAACTTTCGTTTCTATTGCGTTTTAAAGATTCTAGTTCCATTGACAAGCATTCTTCGGACCTAGGGTCACCGAAGTGTTGGCTTAGAAGCTGCTTTAGTTCCTGCCATGTATGTATGGGGTCCCTTTCCCCAATCAAATTAGCGGCTTCCCCAGAGAGTCTACTTGTTATAATGTGAAGTAAATATTCGATTTGAGCAACGCCCCCCGAGAAACTGTGCAGAATGTATTCGCATTTCTTAATGAATAATGGTAGCGTTCTCGTGTCTCCGTCGAACACTGGAATTACTTTAATAAATTCTGTAGGTACTCGGTTAATGTTCTCCATGGTTCTTTTAAGTGAACTTAAAAAAAAAATGCCTCAAAATTAGTTATCACTTAATATTTTACGCTTAACACTACACGTTATTTGAAAAGAGATTTATTCTCAGCTAACGTTGCTATTTATACCAAACAGTTAAGGCAATGTCTAATCCCTAACAGTACGTATAAATATTACTGGTGAGTAACGGAAGTAGCGAGGGGATGGTGAAAAGGTGTACTCACAGTCCCGCAGCTGCCATGTCCTTCCGGAATATCGTAGGTCTTGGAGGTACTCGTTCTCAGGTCCAGTCCGGGTCTGTCGCTGCTCAGCTGCTCAGCTTCCCAGGAACTTGCCACGGCTTCCACTTAATAAATTTATTTGTTCGAATTCCCGTTCAAACGTAGAGACGTACGTTGCCCGTCACGGTACAGTCGCGAGATTTTTATCGGTTTTCTGAATGTGTCAGGATACGACGGGAATCCTGTCCTCAGCGCCAATTAAGATGGAGAGACTGGATTTATTATTAAAAATAATTTATTTTAATTGAACAGAGTAACGTCTAAGACAATGATTAATACAATATTAACTTATTCTAATTCTTAAGGGCTATTTATAATAAACTATTGACAATTAAGCATTGACGTCATGGCCTAGTTTGGGGTAGCGCTGACAAAGGATAATCGTAGTGGTTGCTGTACCTTAACTAGTGCGTTACCACCGCTTCAGCAGCATTTGCATGTATCTAGGTCACATGCATTTACTGATAAGAGCAACCACAGAAATACCTATACAATCACTATATACCTACCATGAGCGAGAATTGTCTCATGTCACTATATACCTACTTTGAGCCAGAACTGTCCTTTTCCATCTACTCGCGACTTCAACGAAAATGGACGACGACGTTCCCCACGATGTCTTGTACGCTACTGCGAAAAATTGCGAGTGTAGCTGCGTTCGTGTTCGCGCGCCGCGTACCCTTTGTCGCGGGCCAAAAAACCAACACTGATCGGGGAACGGCGCGAAGCGCGAACGTGAAGGCGTGAACAACATCTACACTCGCGGTGCGGCTTTCGCAGGCGTTCGCGGGCATTCGCGCCGCGAGTGTAGAGCGGGCTTAAACACTGCAACCCACGAGAGTTCAAATTGTACACCAGCATCTATTTTCCTCGGACGGGAAATAATAAGTCCTTTGGAAAATAAATAGGAATTAGATAAAATAATTTACGAAGGTAACAAACCAACCCATAACTGCGTACGAAATACAGTGATTCAGAACCTAAACTCCGCGCATGAAAGACAAAAGTATTACTATAATAATCATCGGCGGCCGAACATATTCGATATAGGGCAACGAGTACTCGCAAAAACGTTTCCGGTAACATATACCGATCGAGGGGTATACGCCGCCTTTTGTCCACGATGGTCGGGGCCGTACATCATACAAAATATTACAAACGGCCAAGCCACGATAGTGAAACCAAATTCAAATAATTTCGTGAAAAGAGTAAATATCTCACAATTAAAACCGTATTGTTCAAGATTAAGTGGGGGGGGGGGGTGTGACAATGTGCAGTGTCCGGCGTCCCCTTCCCTTCCTAAAGAATAGCTCACCGCCATCGTTCGGGAACGCTCGGGTCGCTTGGCCGAGGTACTCTCCGCCCGACCCTGACGCACAACGCACGTGTTTGGTTTGGAGCGTCCCGAAACGAACTAAAAGGGGTGAAGTCTCCCACCCCCGGTCTTGCGAGTGGCTACCGCCGAGAATAGCCCCCGAAACGCGAGTGACTGAAGTGAACAGTGCACTGTGGATTTTTGGACTTCTCAAAATAAGCTGTGAGTATAGTTCGTCCGGCGGCGTAAGAGCCAAAAGCCATAAAGATAAGCTAATTAGTCATCTATTGTTAAAAGAGCATAAGTGGTTTCTTACATATATGAAAGGCTAACGTAAACGTTTGCATTAGGGTTCAATATCAAATGGCATGACTAAAATTGCAAATGCAATAACAAACATCTGGAGGGTAGGGCTGCAACAAACGGGAAAAGTCCATCTAGTATTCCGTTGGAACTGATTTAGTAATAACGTGTTTATACTATTTAAGTTGTTTTGGTAAAAATGTTTCGTCCGTGGGTAGATAAAAAGAAAACCAGTACAAGTGCTCGAACTCATTTAAACAGTCAAAGTAAGCAAATAGTCAAAAATGTGTACAATGGACTTTTTAGAGAAATTGGACCTACAGCATTAAAAAAAAACTGCTGAACTTACTCAGGTGCCATATGCAACAGTGAAAAAAATTATGTGTCTCGGTACAAGTGAAAGAGCCACCAATACCAACGTAGAAGCAAAAAAGTTTCCGAAAATTGACAACTTCACAGAAGTTCTCACAAGTCGAATAATTTATGACAGCTATAGACAAAATATTGTTGTGACTATTGATAGCCTTCTGAAAAAAATCCAAGAGTGTGATGAAAATTTACCTTATGGCAGAACGACACTTTGTGAGTACCTAAAGCATACTGGATTTTCCTATAAAACCCTTGACAAACGTCAGAAAATCATGGAATCACCTCGACTTGTAGATCTCAGAAAAGAATATTTAAAAAAAATACGAGAATTTCGGTCCGAAGGTCGAAATATAGTTGTGACAGATGAAACGTGGTATGACACTCACGACATTGTGAAGAAAGGTTGGGTTGATACGTCCGGTAAATGCTGCCTTAACGCTCCTTGTTCCAGGGGACAACGCGTTATAATACTTCTTGCTGGATCTAAACACGGAAGTGTACCAGGATCCCTTCTTTTATCTGCTAAGAATATTAAAATCTGTTAAGCAGACTACCATGAAGATATGACTGCGAATCTTTACGAAAAGTGGTTTCAAGAGCAATTACTACCGAACTTGCCACCAAATAGTGTTATTGTGCTAGACAACGCCTCCTATCATTCCAGGCAAGCTGAAAAGATTCCGAATACTTCTTCAAGAAAGGCTGATATAATAACATTTTTACAAGAACGAAATCAAATAATACCTCCGAAGATAAATAAAAAGGCACTGTTAGATCGCGTCCAAAGCTTGAAGCCTGAGAAAAAGATGGTTATCGATGAATTGGCAAAGGAGAGTGGTCACACGGTTTTAAGATTACCGCCTTATTATTGCCAGTTTAACCCAATTGAGTTGGTTTACAGTGAACTCAAACAAAGAATACGGCGTAATAATACGCAACGACAGCTAAACTCTAACGTGGTCGAATTAGTTCGCGAGGAGACGATGAAAATTGCTAATAATGTATGGACCGCATGTTTTAGTCATGTTGAGGGTATCGAGAACACATTTATTATTCAAGATCAGCAACGCTTCGTTATTAACGTGACAGAGAGCTCAGATAGAGAATAATTACATTATTTTTAATAAAGTAATATATGAGTAAATAATTTATGTTGTATTATTTTTACTCCATTCCAATGTTAGGTACATTTTTGACAACCCTATGCAAAAGTGATGAAGCCTTTTGTTAAAGAAACATAAAGTGCATTATAAGCTGTAATAGAAGTGGTTTGGGTCGAATCTCACTTTGTCGTATTACGACTTCAGACCTTTTGAAATAAAAATGCCATTGTAACAAGTTTTATGGCTTTTAGCTCTTAAACCGTCGGACAGACTATACCATCGGGTTCATAATTGCATACCCAATTTATGAATGAATTCATTGCTTAATTTTATATGCAATTATTAACCCGATGGTAAATGGACCAGCAAAAAATCACGTCATGCTCCACAGCAGAACCATCTTTGCTTTTTTGAATATAAATATATAGGAAAATATCTATATAATGTCTATAAAATTCTAGACCAGTTTAAAAAATATCTATATCACTAGCTTCGTTGTGAGCTTTATTACATTGTGGCACTGCTGTAGAGCATACTCCACAGCAGCGCCACCGTCAAACGTCTATTACGGCTTATCATACAGGCACATATATGACATCAAATACTTCTATAACAATTCTATACTGACCTAGCTTACGAAAATCCTCATTTTAATTTGAATATACGAACTAACGGGGCCACAGACTTTTTGTGAGAAGTAATCATTGCAGCGCCTGACTTGAAAATCTAGGCAAACACACAAAAAGTGTAGAAGTAATTACTTGTACAGGCGTTACAGGCGTTACGGTCTGTGTAAAATCTATGGCACCGTTAGTTCGTATATTCAAAATAAAATGAGGATTTTCGTAAGCTAGGTCAGTATAGAATTGTTATAGAATTATTTGATATCATATATGTGCCTGTACGATAAGCCGTAATAGACGTTTGACGGTGGCGCTGCTGTGGAGTATGCTCTACAGCAGCGCCACAATGTATTAAAGCTCACAACGAAGCTAGTGATATAGATATTTTTTAAACTAGTCTAGAATTTTATAGACATTTATATATAGATATTTTCCTATATATATATATTCAAAAAAGCAAACGTGGTTCTGCTGTGGAGCATGACGTGTAAAAATCGGGTTAATAAATAATATACAACAGACTAAACTGGAAATCTACAACTTTAAGTTGGAAAACTTGGAAGTCCTTGGAGGTGGCCTTCACCCGATGAGGGGTTCTGGTTCGTCATGATGATAGATTAATATATTATGTAATTGTAAATCAGATGTCAGCGATATTTTTGACATATTTGCCTATTATAATTTTGACATTTAAGGCTTTTTATTTTATTACTTATCTATACAACAGACGCTACAAGCCCAAAAAGACCCAGAAAAGATAAAAATAGGCCGCCTGCGTACTTTCTTTACTCCACGGAAACAAAAACTGAGTGGTATGTTACAATGGGCGAAACAAAAAGTAAAATAACAAAAGCTAACAATAAAAAATAACAAACTTAAGGCCGCAGACTAAAAATACAACTTTTTAATGTAGAAGAAATTTTGAAAGATAAAAAATACTCTTACTCTAGGATAAGGCCGATGCATCTTGTATTTTAAATAAGACATCAAAATTTATATTCTTTCAAATTACTAGTTCCCAAATTGTAACACTTGGCACTAGGGATGCTATGACAAAAATCAGCCTCAATCATCTCCAAAATACAGGGCAAAAATGAAAGTAAAACGTGCGGCTCACACAATCATATTAAAAATGAGAGCAAAACCCATAGTATAAAAAAGAGCTATATGGAACTAGGGCAAATCATCCAGGAAATAGATCAATTGCTTAATTGTCCAATCGAATGGCCCATCCAGACCAGATGATGTAAAAATGGGAATTAGGGAAATCATCTCTAAACATACATACTATATATCCATTTTTATTATGGAATGGCTCATGGAATTGCTAGAAGAGCACGCGTGCTTTACATTGCTGCATTTCCAAACCGGATACCGGTGCCGTCTGAACGCAACTTCCAAGAAATCCACAGAAAATTGGCCCGCATTGGTTTCGGAAACGGCAGAGATCGCCGCGAGCCGCAACACATCATCGATGTCGCTGTCGAAGAAGCAGTACTAAATGCTTTATTCGCAAATCCGAGCATTAGTACTAGGCGTCTGGCCCTGCAATTCGGATTATCACAGAAATCGGTGTGGCGGATTTTAAGAAAAGAAGGTTTGCATCCTTACCATTACCGAAGAGTGCAACATCTTCATGACGACATAGACTGGCGTCCAAGGATCGTCATGTCAACTTGGATCCTGGCTAAAATAAGAGAAAATCCTGAATTCATGAGAACAATACTGTGGATGGATGAAGCTACATTTACGAGAGACGGCATTACAAATTATCGTAATTTGCACCGATGGTGTCCCAAGGGCGAGAATCCAAAATTAAAACGACCCTGTGGTTTTCAAGTGAGGTTCTCAGTTAATGTTTGGGCGGCTCTCATTGACGACATTTTTGTTGGGCCAATAATACTGCCGAGAATCTTGAACGGAGCAAGATTTTTAGAACTCTTAAGGGATGATTTGCCGGACCTGCTGGAAGACGTGCCACTCGCATTACGCCGAAGGATGTTTCTGCAGATGGATGGTTGCCCTGCCCATTACGCGCTAGATGTGAGGGCATTCTTGAACAATACCTATCCTCATCAATGGATTGGTCGGCAAGGGCCTGTAGGTTGGCCGCCACGGTCGCCCGATATGACGCCACTTGATTACTTTTTGTGGGGCACAATGAAACAGCGCGTCTACAGCACCCCTATTCACAATGAGGTGGATTTACAAGAACGCCTTATGAACTGTGCGAACGACATTAAAAATGATCCCGCAATGATACGGAGAGCCACACATCAGATTTCT
The DNA here is from genome assembly GCA_947086415.1 of Pammene aurita. NCBI lineage: Eukaryota > Metazoa > Arthropoda > Insecta > Lepidoptera > Tortricidae > Pammene > Pammene aurita. The sequence goes on from OX352295.1 coordinate 33,179,169, forward strand.
CAACGGGCGGCTTTGTCTTCAACAACGTGGAGGCCATTTATAAACTTGATGTAATTTAATAAAATTTGCAATTAAAATTTGATTTATGTTACAATGTCTTGTGTTTTAATAAAGCAAAAAAAACTTCCTACTTTCAAACCCTCGGTAGCATTTACAGGAACTGTCAGATTACGGTCTCTACCTGCGCCTTTGTAGCACGCGCCCATTGCGCACTTGGTAAGGCCATTGTTTGACCGCTGATAACAAATGTTTTATCTAAGGGCCATTTTTTATTTTGTTGTACTGTGTCGTTTTAGGCATGTCCTACCTATTTCCTTATAAATTAAGATTACTTCTTGAACAGCTTGGTACAAAAGTGTGATAAGTATGCATAAATAGATATATTTGCTTTTAGAATTTATAGGATTCCAGTAAAAATAAATAGATTTCTTTAACAAAAATACATTTAAAAAATTAATAAATTGCTGTTTTTACTATGTCCTACCATAAAGTGACCAACTTTAAAACGTAATTAAACATTTTTTTTTGTACCATAGGGTATGAACTTACATAACGTATGTGTTAAACGTTTATTCGTTTTTACTTTTAATAATACATTATCTTCAATAAATATGGTAATAAGTTGTATAAAAATGTGTTACAATATTAAACCATAAATGTTACTCGGCGGAAATTCCTACTGAGTGACGGAGAATTTGCATAATATTTTTATTATTTTACTACCAAAGTAGTAGGATTTTTTTGTATTGCAACACTGTCAATGCTGTGCCGTGTCCGCCATATTGGTAGTTTGTTTAGTCATGCGGCACGACTCGCGAAACGTGGACTTGTCCAAACTTGCGTTTTAGGTGGAAGTTAACCGTGCTCCATTTAGTGACTGAGATTTTGAAGGTAAGTTACATGTTTATACGGAATTTAGTTGTTTATACTACTTATTAGTTTATGTAGTACCTAAATATATAAAAATGCGACGGAAACTCGGTTTATTTTGAATTACAACTTGCATTTTTTACTTGAAGGTCACAACCGTTACGTTCAGTTGAGAAATATCGTTTCTCAGCGGAATGAAATGTAACTCAGTGTAACGGTAAAGCCGTGTTATAAGTACAATCAAATGATACATTAATTATTATTCGAAGTATTTTTTTTTGAGTGAATTCGATTGTGGCCACATTTAGAAGAAATTGAACGTAATATTTCACTAATATATCCAGATAATGTAATTCTGGATCACTAATTAAATTTCACCTTGTATGTATTTTTTAAATTTGTTTTAGATTCATCTGAAAAATGGCATTAACACCGGCAGAACGTATGAAAAGGTATCGAGAAAAATTGAAAAACGATCCTGATAGATTAGAAAGGGTAAAAAAAAACATGCTGATTACGTCAAGTCAAAAAGTAAAAAAATCCAAGACCTCACCGTAGAAGAACAAGAAAAACGTCGAAAGCAATGGAGATCTCAGAAAAGAAAGCAGAAAGATGGGAAAAAAAATGTTGAAAATCAGGAGAAAAATGATTTGAAGAAAAAATCGAAAAGAAAGAACCGTAATAATAGAAGGTTACTAAAAAACTACAACGCCGCAACGGAAAAAATAGAAAAGTTACAAAGAGCTATCTATGTCTATAGAAAAAAGCTGTATCGTCAAAGGAAAGAAACGGAAAAAACGATTCAAAAGCTTGAGGAACAAATATTAAAGCTTAAAGCAAGAGGAGAAATTCTAGAAACAACGATAAAATCGGCGTATAAAAAAACTCAAAATTATAAAGAACAAAGGACTTTCAAGAAAATGGTTGAGGACCCTATGAAAATAGTAAAGAAAGCATATGTCAAGAAATTATTAGGACTTAAAGAACTGCCAAGAATGAAAACGACAAGCCCGAAGATAAATAATGTGAGAAAAGAAATTGAAGAATTCTACCTGCGTAATGATGTCAGCCGAATGACTGCTGGGAAGAAGGAATGTCGTACATTCAACAAAAAAAAGGAGCAAATACGCTACCTTATTGATACTGTTTCCGAATTGCACAGCCTCTACAAAAAACAAGGTGGAAAATACAGCCTATCCACGTTTTACAAATACAAACCTTATTATGCCATTTCCCCTAATGTACAGAATAGGCAGACATGCTTACGTATCAAACACTCAAACAATGAAAATTTTTAATGGCTATGAAAAAATACAAAATCCTGCGGAATTTCAGAACAGTAATGGACGTTATTAAACACCTTTGTTGCGATACACGATCAAAAGAATGCATGTATGGGGAGTGTAACGCATGTAAAAATAAAACAATAAATTACATGGAAATGGAAAATGCAGCAGAAGATAAAGTAGAGTGGAAACAGTGGGCAGTTGTCAATCACACGTACAGTAAAACAGAAAAAAAATCTACAAAGGATGTTACTACAAAAAAAACTGTTAAATTGACTAAAGTTGGGTGCAAAAAGGAGCTTGTGGCTGCTTTTGAAGAAAACTTAAAAGGATTCAAAATTCATCAATTTAACTGGTTACATCAGAAGTGCATCAACGAGCTACAACCAAATGAGGCATTGATAATATGCGACCTCCGAAAATTACACTTGTAAAATGGGTGAAGAAGTCCAAACACTACATTTTGGTGCTTCTAAAAACCAGATCACATTGCATACTGGTATGATCTATTGGCATAACAAGTCACAGTCGTTTTGCACTATATCCGATAATAATGCTCATGACCCTTCAGCAATTTGGGCTCATCTTTTGCCAGTAATAAAGGAAGGCAAAAAAATTCAACCACTGACTAAAGTCATACACTTCTTCTCGGGCGGCCCTACTTCTCAGTACCAGCAGAAGAAGAATTTTCATCTGCTAAATTTATTAACAAAAAAATTGGGGCTTGACTATTCCACTTGGTCATTTTCTGAGGCCGGGCACGGTAAGGGTGTAGCAGACGGTATAGGCAGTTGTATAAAGAGGATGGTAGACCGTCAAGTTGCATATGGTAACGATATTGAGAACTGCTCACAAGCGTTTGAAGAACTTTCGAAAAAAGTTAAATCTATAAAATTATTAGTAATTCCTAGTACTGATATTGAAAACATGAAAAAAATTACGCCAGAAAATTTGAAAACTATTGTTGGTACAATGAAAATACACCAAGTTTCATCTTCTGGGATAAATGTAATTAATCACAGGGAACTCTCATGTTTTTGTGGCACTCAAAAGGGTTTTTGCCAATGTTTTAACCCTAAAAAACAAGTATTTGGTCCACAAAATATAAGTGATGAAGCCAATTTAACTCCTAATGTAGCAGCAATAAATGTTAATGCCGATCATGCGATGATATCTGTTAAGGCTGATATTCACAGCTACGCGAAATGCTACAAATACGTCCGAAAACCGACGCGAGCAAGTTTAAAAGAAAACATGCACCACATCGATCAGTTACAATATGACGAAATTCAATCAGAAACCCCCAGTAACTCTAACGAGATCTGTTTCAAATATTAATAACAACTTTGACGCTACTTCAAAGCACTCTTCGATTACTGTCGATAATATAACTGCCGAAATTATATTACCCCAGCAAAAAACATATAACCGTAATCGGAGCGTTGAATTGGTCAGTACTGCAAGTAAAAACACCAAAGGTGTGCCACTAAATAATTCTCATGAGTTGTTGTTACCATACGAAGACAGCTGTGCTGCAACAAGTTCAAAAAAAATTAAAATTCTAGGAGATACAAATGTTACAAATCAAGTAATTAAGATAAAACAAGAAACTAAACAATTGCAATATAAATCACTTAAAACTGCGATCAAACGCACACTGCCTTGTAATAGATGCAAAAAGCATTTTCTTTTTAACATAGGCATGTTCCAATGCTGTTCTTGTAAATTATTTTTCTGTAAAAAATGCAGCGGTAAAATAGATTCTAATGGCTATATTTGTGATATGTGTTCTAACAAAGCACAATAAATTAAGTTCCTAAATGATCTCGGTGTTAATATAAGGCTAAATGATTATAATTAGTACTTAAGGAGGTATACAATACACAGCTTATACCAAACATTCTATTGTGCCATTTTAAAATAAGATTGTTAAAAAAAGTTTTGATTTTATCTGTTTTACAAAGGATAGACACGTATAAGTCATTGATTTATGTAAACAAAAGGGGAAGATATGGAACCAGGTGCTCAATCATGTGCCACTAAATATAGGTTACTGGAACCTATATTGATAGTTGTTTGATGGCCGCCAACCTGTCATCGGTCTTCCAAGTGACGGCCCACTTTCAACTCAGTAATATTTACTAGAACGTCACATCTTCCTCTTTTACTTGACGCTTTGTTATAATTTAAATTAAGGTTTATTTTGGATTCATTGATCTCGATTCTCAATTCTAAATAGCATATTTTAAATATAGTATATGGATGTATATTTGTTACATTCTAGAACTGAAGATGTAAATTTAGTTATTAAATCACTATTTTCGTAATTTTATTAATTATGGACAATAAAAAACTTTTTTTTGTTTTGTTTGGCTTAGCCAAATTAGGAACCATGAAGACGCGTCCTTACTTTTTTGTTACGTTCCACTGAGAAATTATCTTAGGTACCGTAAAGTTCCGTGTCTTCGCCTGGTACACCTAACATCGCCTATTTTTATAAAAGTTGAATTTCCCGCCGAGTTTTTAAAGCAGGTTCCACGCAAAACTACTAAAAAGAAATAAATTTTTGTACATGGTAATATTCTCGCATGAATTGTTACTAACTTAACGCCGTTTACGGCCAGTGCCGTTTTTTAGTGAACAAGTCAGCACGTGTTTTTTAAAAGCTCTGCGGAACTTTGTGATAAAATATTCTAGAGAAGAGATAAAGGTAAGCTTTTTCGAGTATTATAACCTATATTTAATGCTCTTTCGGATGGTCTTATTGTTTTTTACCTAAGTTATGTGTACACGTCGCAATCGATTAAAATGTAATTGAGGTGGTGTTCCAGCCATCTTGAAGCTACACTTCGCCTGCCCCTAGGGTTGTCAACAAGTGTGTGATTGTACATATACCTACTAAGGGTAGGTAGTAATTTAACCACTTCATTATAAACGTCTAGTTCATTTATATAATTTGAAGCCTGATGTCATGACGATTTGGAACCTACGGGGTATGTGCAAAGGTTTACCGCCTTAAAATAGTCGATTTCATATTTAATAATTAACTTTCGACGGGAAACTGTCAGTTATTTCATCAACTTTTTTACAAACCATTTCAGACATAAGAGACCGATAAATGCTCACCCTTTTTTTTGCATGCCACACACAAAACTGCCCAACACGTTTGTGTCAAAAATACCCTACCTATGTTTTCTGAGGTTATTTGTTACGTAGGTAGATACATAGTTTATACAGTATGTTTCTTTAGTAATTGAAATGGCTGAACGAGGTGATTAAGTAGGCCATCATCAATTCATCATCATCATCATCATCAGCCGAACGACGTCCACTTCTGGACATAGGCCTCCCCCAGTTTCATGGGGGGTAAATGCCATAATCGCCACGCTTGACAGTTGGGGTGGCGATCGCAGGCAGATGACTTCACGGAGTGCGCTGCTGCCCGGCCTCCGGTCTACAGTCCCTTAGTCACCTCTTTAGACACCCACGGGATCCGATGGGGTAGTGCTATTCTAAGCCTACACGGCTAATAGTAGGCCATTCTGAACATTTTTTACTATGGGGCTCACCCCGCAATCTCAAATGTTTGCCTTCTCATACAAAATGTCTCATGCAAAAATATTGATCCATACGTAGAATCAAATTGTTATTTTGAACACATGACATAACATACTCTTTAGAAAAATATGTAGAATAAAGCAATATAATTACTGTTACGGTGTTACAGGGTTTTGTCGTTTACCTAGCAAAAATGGCGAATCAAGCAGATTCTGGAAAAAAAAGAAAAAAAGAGACTATACAACCAAACATTCAACTGATTTACTAGAGTTAGCATTAGATGCTTTAAGAAACAAAAGATTGTCCTCGTATGAAGCAGCAAATGTCTTCGGAATTCCTCGTCGGACTCTGTTGGACAAGCTCCACAATAAACATCCCAAAACACCAGGAGGCCCAACAAGGCTAAGCGATGAGGAGGAATCTAATATTATAAAAGTCGTAATTGCAGCCGCCGAGTATGGCAGTCCTTTAACGCTCTTTGAGTTACGAATGGTGGTATACAGGTACTAAATTCTTAAAATTTGCATTTATCGCATTCCGTCATTTCTTTTTTTCATACTTATTTTTTAAATATTGAATACCTGCATAATTATCTAACTGTATAGTAACAATGAAATGATGTGCAGAAGTAATGCATACCTAGTCTTGTAATAAATGAGAGAAGATTATTTGTTTACCATATTTATTTTCCTTATTTTCCATACAGTGTTTTTATATAAAAGAGTTAAAAAGCAATTCATTGAATTTTCAGATATTTAGAGACCAATGGAAGATTACACATTTTTAAAAATAAAGCACCAGGAAATAAATGGGTAAGATCATTTATCAAAAGACACAAATCAAAATTAAGTTACAGGACGGTACAAAATATAAAAAGGAGTCGAGCTCAAAAAAATCCCGATGAAATGATGGAATACTTCCGAAACCTGCAAATTTCTCTTGAAAACGTCCCTGTAGAAAACATTGTCAACTACGATGAAACTAATTTAAGCGACAATCCTGGGAACAAAAAGTGTATGTTTAAAAAGGGCGTGAAATACCCAGAGAGGGTCCTAAATAGTACGAAGGCATCAATTTCGGTTATGTTTGCTATAACAGCCGGAAATGAATGTCTTCCGCCGTATGTAGTATACAAAGCAGAACATTTATATACACAGTGGACGCTCAATGGCCCTCCGGGAGCCAGATTCAATCGAACAAAATCAGGATGGTTCGATGCAGTGACATTTGAAGATTGGTTTAAAACCGTTATTGTCCCACGGGCGAAAACTAAAACTGGCATAAAAGTTCTAATCGGGGATAATCTCGCGTCTCATATTAACCCTGAAATTGTGACATATTGTGAAGAAAATGACATTCGATTTGTATTCTTACCACCGAATTCCACACACATAACACAGCCCTTGGATGTATGTTATTTTGGCCCTTTAAAAAACCTCTGGAGAGAAATTCTGCTAAACTACAAAATAAAAAATCCAAGTGAAGCTACAATTAACAAGAGCCATTTTCCCGATCTACTTAAAAAATTAATGGGTCTACTAAGTGACAAAACAAATAACATAATTAGTGCATTCAAAAGCACAGGAATTGCACCATACGATCCGAAGAAAGTGTTAAACAAATTAATACCAGGTTGGTTACTTTAAGGTTATCAAGAAAATTTTGTAGTTGTTTGGTTTCAATTTTATTGGGCTTTAACTTTTTTTTGTTTCAGATTCAGATCATCCAACATGTACTGTAGATAGAGCATTATTGGACTGGCTGAAAGAACACCGAAGTGCCGACCCGAACAAAAAGACGCGAAACAAGAAAATTAATGTTATACCCGGGAAATCGGTGTCCGTGGAAGATATTCAAAACTTGAAGAAAGCAACAAATAAAACACAACAAGCAAATAAAACCAAAAAACTTAACACAAAAATTAAAAAACAAACTAAAGACAAAGACTTTTCTAAATCAAATCCGCAGGTGAACTCAGTTATAAAAAAAAATCCCGAAAGTCTCAAAAAGTTGTGTATAATGGTAGTCAACTATCACATGCGTCAATCTGTACAAGATATTATGGAGGCCTCGACGACATCATCAAATGTGACTTTATTAAGTAAAACTTTAAAAAATGACGAGTCAAATATGCCGTTCATTAATGAAATACCGGAATGTCTTCAAATTAAGAAACCAAAAATTGTAATCACATCTGATATATCTTTGATACCAACTGTACTGTCCGAAAAGAACAAACAAAGGGACAAAAACAAAACTGAGCGCATAACTAAGGAGGCTAAAATCACGCGATCAGCTTTATGCTTAAAACTAGACCTGACAAAAAAAGAAACTAGAGAGACAAAACAGAAAAACTTACAAGAAATTACATATAAAACGAAAAAAGGACAACAAACTGGGGGAATTGAAACAAAAGTCACCAAAGAAAGTGTGCATGAACGAAAAGAAGAATTAAAAGATAAACCAAATGCTAGATTATTGAAAAGAAAAATAAAAGACTTAAAGCAAACAGCCACACGCAAACGTAAATCTGCAGAAAATAAAACAAAACGACAGAGTAGTGAATCGAGCTTGACAGATTTTGATAACGATATGCATATGGTTGATACAGATGATTCTGATTACGCTACATTCGATGATTATATAGCAGCTACTCTTCGAGAAGAAGAGGAAAACATAGACCCATCAGTACCCTACGGACTTTCTGACATTGAATACTTTTTAGATGACATTAAAGAATTCAACACAAATTCTTGGATTTTAGCTAAATTCGTTACTAATAATAAAAAGAGCTTGAAACACTTCCTAGGAAAAGTGATTTCAATGAAATATAACATTCCCGACGTCAAATTTGTAAGAAAAGTGAAGGAGTCCAAATTTATAAAAGGATCTGTGTTCACGTACCCAAGGGTCGATGATGTATGCACAATAAAGAACTTAGATGACATTGTCCTGGTATTACCCGAACCAGATATTACTCGACGGGGCCAAATAATATTTCATGTCGATTTCACTGCTTATAACGTACAATAGTTACCTATCCAAAACTCATTTATCTTTCTTACTGTAATCATGTTTTTACAGCTTTATTGAATTGAGACTGATTTAATGTGTAAAAGTTATAAATATACGTCTCAAATTAAGACTAGGTATATTTTTCTAAAATTGTTGTGCTCCGAATATTGTTTCATGTATGCTAGTAAATAAGAACAATTTTTGATAACTTGTACCCAAAAATAATGTAACATGTCTTTTAGACAAATTATGTTACTATTTAAAGTTGTTATTTTGAAGAATAATTTTTATTTTCGTTTAATATATGCATCATGCAGGTATGTGTAAGTCAATTTTTTTATTTGTTTGTTATAATTTCTTATATTTAATTTCATTATTTTAAGTCAAATATTTATTGTACCTAAGTGTAGTTTGGTACTCAATATTCGTTTCTTTTTATCTGTCGACCAGATGGCTGTGATTACTTAGCAGCTTAGTTGTTGATCTCGTTAATTGTTACTAGTACTTAGGTTCTGTTCCTATAATTAGGTATTGATGATAATATTTGTAACTAGTACCTAGGCATGACTTCCTACTTTGATTAGTGCCGAAATACGATTGTAGAAAATAAACATAAAGTATTTTTGGCAAAACATTTTTGCATGGCTTAATATCAGGGATTATGCATTTCTTAAGAGCTTTGTCCTCAGACTTCATCTACGTCACCGTGTAAATACAAATACACGTACTATCCTTCGTTTATGACGTAGATGAGGTCTGTTGACTTAGGCACGAAGCTGTCAAGTAATGCATAGCTCTCATTTTTGTAGTTTGGTATTCAACTTTTTATTTTGTTTATCTGTCGTCCAGGTGGCTGTGAGCACTTAACTTTGATCTCTTGATTGTTAATTATTGATCTCGTTAATTATTACTAGTACTTACTCAATCAGTTGTCATTCTGTTTCTATACTTATGTATTGACAGTATATTTGTTATTGGTTGGTATGACTTCTTACTTTGATACTTAAATAGAAATGTATTTGATTTAGGTACCTACCTACCTACTTAAATAAGTGAAAATTATGTGACTTTCTAGTATTTCTAATCATCACGTATAAATAACCTCGTCAGATGTTGTGTAACTTTTAAGAAACGATACCTAATATAAATGTTCACGTAAGAAAGAAATAGTTTATCTCAGATTCTATAATTGATTATTGTTACATGTTGATCGTTACTAATTTCTTTGAACGACTGCTTTCATGATTCAGGCTATTATAATTTCCTACTAAACTTTAAAGTGACTCTATTTTTAAATAAAAAAAAACATTTTCACATTACAAAAAAAGTATTTTGAATTAGTCCAAAACCATTACCCCATTCTTTTTGGTGTCGAGTAAATTAACATGATTTTTGACAACCCTATCGAAAATGCAGTAAATGTATGAAACTAACTTCAGATTGTAACCTGACTTCGCCTACCCTCGTTTTTTTTTTAAATATGATTAATTAGAAACTGTTAAGGTTCAAAATCGAAAAATACGTACAAATCTAATCACAAAACTGGCGGCAACTTTAAATTTGGTCTATAATTGGCGCTCCGGCAGTATGCAGGCGAAGACAGGGTATTTTGCCTATACTTCGCCTACTACCTTTGTGGTCAAATTGTAACGATTCTGTAGCGGAATTGAGACTTTAAGCTAAGGCAAATTAGAGTCGTATATGGATTAATTGGTTTTTTGATCTTAACGAGCAAGAATTAGTTCATATCTGTGAGAAATTAAAAAAAAAAACTGCCAAAACCCAGGCGAAGACATGGAACTTTACGGTAATCCTAGACATAATATTAGGTTTTTGAAGTTTATTGTTTACTTTATTCAACTTTTATAGTGTTTAACATTTACTTTTATATTATCTATACTTTGTGTAGAAGTTTCTATTTGATATTTAGACAATTATCAAAGAAAAATTAAAAAAGAAGCGCCTCTTTTGAATATAACGTCACTAACGGACATGTGATAGATATTTTGAGAAGATTCGTTTATGTTTGTCAAATGCTTGTTTTTGAATAATGACCGTTTTGATACGATTTATCTTGTTAATAAGAGATTTCATAAATATATGGCTTTTTATATGATCTTTATGCGTTTATTATTTCGTAACTCAGTGGATCACCCAACCCCAGAAACTCCGACTAAATTCCATTTTTTTCTTTTATCTTAGTAAAATGTTATTTAATCATATAGATTTTATGTATTTTAGTGTCTAATTAACTCAAATGAAGTGTTATTTTGTTCAAATCTCGCTAAATATAATTGAACACAATTTTTCGGAAATGGTACAACAAAATAAAAAATGGCCCCTAAATAAACGTGGTAATTTTACTGTTTGAAAGCTAATACGGTGTAGAATAACGTGAATTAATATAAATGTTAGATAAATAGGACATTTTATTGAGATAACTTACATTTTCTAAAAAAAAGTAGGAAAAATAAACAAAATTTCCCTAAAAATCTTGTAATAATAAATTGCGGGTGAATTTTTTTTTATAATTATTATCTTATGTGAACTTATGTCCTTAGCCTGTTATCCTTGATCATTATTGTTTTTGTTTACTGTCGATAGGCCATGTAGTTTAAGAGCAGTTACGTTTAATTTACATGTAGTATGGAATTGCGAAAAAAAACTTTAAAAAATCATAATAAAAGCAAAATAAAACTTTTTTACCTTTTTCGTCGATAAAATTTGTCGTAGTTTCTCGGATTTTTCGATGTGCACATTGTATTACTATTAAATTATATCTTTTATATTGAGTACTTTGTTATTTATTTATTTATTTTTAATATCCACTTACGGCCTCTCTTTTCTGTAGTACATATAGTGCTTGTTTGTCTATCTTGTATATCTCTCTCAATAGCTTAAAGGTGGGTACTGACCAACGTTACGAGGTGTAATGTAACATGTTACACAGCGAGCATTCGTGCAGTCAGTACGTCGTGTTACGGGGAAACCAGCGAGCCACGAGCCGCTCGTTGCTCGCTTCGGGTGCTCCACCCGGCTGTCGGTTTTTTGGCGAATCCTTTGACTGTTACGCGGTTCAGTCAGTACGCTGTTGCGAGTCGTCACGAGCGCACGCGGTGTTTGCACGTTGTCTCTCGTAATTTTTTCGTAAACATGGAGTGGAGTAAAGAAAAATCTCTGTATTTTATAGAAAAATACAAAGAAGAAACACTGTTGTGGGACCCAGCTCACTCAGACCATTATAACAAATTAAAGAAATAAGACGCTTGGGGTAGATTGGCTTTGTTACTCGACAGTGATAGTGAAACGTGTAAAAAGAAAATGACAAGTTTATTAGCATCATTGAGGAGGGAAAAACAAAAAACTAAACAATCAAGTGGTACAGGAAAAGGTACGTAATTATTTATTAAGTTTTTAAGTATTTAGGTACGTTTACAGTTTAAGTACTTTGCATCACCCGCACTAACGTGGGTTAATGTCGTCGGCCTCCACACACGGCGTGTGGTGGTTTTGTGGTGGCGTGACCGATTTACAATATTAACCCTGTATTAACCATTAATCCCGGGTTAGTGCTGGTGGCACCTACAAATAACAGATACAATTTGAGTTTATGTAAATATAATTAAATGTTGTTTTCTACTTAAATTTCAGGTGCAGACGAGGTGTACCATAGTACTTGGTATGCATACAAAGCTATGCTATTTCTACAAGATAGAAATAAACCTCGTACTACAACAGATACTGTAAGTCCATTTTAAGCATAATGTTCTTGCCAGCTTACAGACCCTTGCTGAACGCAGTATTCAGCAACTTCATTACGAATATTGTGAGCTGATCTTGTAGCCCTTCGCGGTCTTATTTGCAGGGGTAACATGCTAGTCATATCATTGTTACCTTCTCTCCAGTTTCCTAATCTGACCTGGCCGTTCAAGTCTTCGTCAAAACTACCTGCAGGGGTATATATATGAGCATTATTACCTTTTCTTAAAAAATTGTGAAGGCATGTTATTGCTGTTACGACAGATGTTGCGGTTTTCGGCTCTAACAACATTGGTTTCCGCAAAACTCTAAACACTGCTGACAATATGCCGAACACATTTTCCACCACTCGACGAGCTCTGCAAAGTCGGTAGTTATATATTCTTTCTTTACAACCACGTTCATGATATCCTGCATATGGTTTCATCATATTTTCGGTAAGAGCAAAAGCTTCATCGGCAACAAAGTAAAATGGAATTTCGTCTGTTCTTGCTGGCAACGCAGTGGGCTGAGGGATGTTTAGTGCATTATTTTTTAGTTTTTCGCTTAATTCACAGTTGTTGAAAACCCCCCCATCAGATATTCTTCCTTGACACCCAACGTTCACATACAAAAAGTTATATTTCGCGTCAACAACTGCCAGTAATACGATGCTGAAGAACCCCTTGTAATTATAAAATTCACTGCCACTGTTGATCGGTGACTGCAGTACAATATGTTTACCGTCAATTGCACCTAGACAATGTGGAAAATTCCACAAAGTGTCATAGTCATTTGCTACAACCAGCCATTGCTCCGGTGTTTCTGGCATCTGAAACAATAATTCATATTTATTTTTCAGCTACGTGAACATGAAGCTGCAGAACAACTGTCTGATGATTGCCCTCCACCTGCCAACAGCAGAGAAAATGATTGCCCTCTGCCTCCCAATAACACCGAAAATGATGGCCCACCGTCTGCCAATGATGGCCCACCGTCTGCCAGTGATGGCCCAAAACGCGGCAGTGATTGCCCTCCGCCTCCAAAAAAAAAGAAAGCAGTAGGCCCAACCCCAGAAGAGATAATGGTGTCTACTTTAAATATTTTAAAAAATAAAACCGAGCAAACAGGGTCAAATTCGCACAAACTTGACGAGTGTGAAGCCTTTGGTATGTTTTTAGCAAATAAATTAAGATCTTATTCAAAGAGCACAAAAATACATGTGCAGCATTATATTTCAAATATATTGTTTAGTGCTGATCGCGGAGAGTATGACTATGCTGGAACGAATACCTACAATTTTTCACACGGATACTCTACACGACCAACAACTTCAAGAGCCTCATCGATGCCACTGCAAAGCCCTGAAACACCTGCGTCCGCTAACAATGACTATGGGTCACCCGCTATGAGTGAACAATTTATGTCAGAATATGGTGATTTAATTTAATTTGTTATGTAATAACTACTTTTCTGAATTATTAAAAATAGTACATACCTTTATATATTTTTTTAATGCTCCAATAAGTGCTTCGCTGACCTCTTTTACTATAAATCCTATTCGTTGTTTTGATATCTTGAAAAGATATTGCATACTGGTATAGGAATCTCCTGTAGCATAAAAACGTAGCGTTAGTGCTAATCGTTCCGTGACACTGATTGCTTTTCTATAATTTGTATCGTTTTTATGCACTTTTGGTCCAATTAAATTCAAGAGTTCTTCAAAATCGATCGGAGACATGCGTATAAAGTTTTTATACTGTCCAGTAATCATTTGATTTTTTAATATTGCTACGAGGGCTGCTATTTATATATCCGGAAACCGGGATTACAATCTTCTTAAATAGCATATTTGACCTCCATGGTAAAATTTGAACTTTTTTAAGTACTGGCCGGTATATTTTTTCTTTCTTATTAACGCTCGTGTTTTGTTTTTGACGGGTTTTAAATGTCATCTCGCAGCTAGAATGGAACTCACTCGTGAAAATATTCGTGCTATGATTTATTATGATTTTCGGCGTGGTTTAACGCAACAACAGTGCATAGATCAACTAACTTCAACTTTTGGTGATGAAGCCCCATCTAAAACTACTGTGTATCACTGGTTTAGTGAGTTCAATCGTGGACGTAGTATGCTTACGGACGAAGTTAAGGCAGGTCGC